>CM077091.1:90640682-91360642 GCA_039513925.1 Platanthera zijinensis
ATTCTTGTCTGCCCTACATCTATCTTTATATCCACCTTTTGTTGGTTCTATTGCCCCAATGTCCTAGATTTGAGAAGGTCAATCCTTGTGAATAACATACATAAAGTTGTATTTGATGAGTGCCTGAGTTCATGCATGCAGGGATGTCCTAGAAATAATGATAGGACAGGTAGCCTAAGTGGCTAGGTCAGGTAAACAGTTGCCTAAGGTGTGGATAGAAAGAAATCTGCCTAAGTCCACAGGAGTTGAGTGAAGGTTCCTCACTCAACGCCAGATGACTTATAGCACCGAGTGGAGCCTATACAATCAAATCCAAAGTAATGGCAAGCTGAGAAAGTGGCTAAGTCCACAGGCATTGAGTGTGTATCACTCACTCAACTCCATACTCAATATTCGTTAAGTATTGTCTTGTAAGTCAAAGCCATAAAAAATCAGTGTTGATATTTGACTAATTCCACAGGCATTGAATGAGGCAAGCTCACTCAATATCATATGATAAAGCATTGAATAAACATCATTTAGTCAGAACCTGTGTTTTCAAACGTAGAAATTTGGATAAGTTCAAATGCATTGAGTGGAGCTTACTCAATCAATGTCAAGGAGCTAAAAAATCTGGCTAAGGCTGAAAGCGTTGAGTGAGACTTGCTCACTCAATGCTCTCTACGCCATGATTTAGAAAATCTTGCTAAAGCAAAAAAGCGTTGAGTGAGGCGTGCTCACTAAACACTCTCAATGCTTAAGATGCTGAAGAAGCAGGAAAATGACTAAGTCATAAGGCGTTGAGTGAGGTATGGTCACTCAACGCTCTCAACGCCTAAAATACAGAAAGCATTGCTAAGGCAAAAGGCATTGAATGAGGCGTGGTCACTCAACGCTCTCAAAACAAGCATGCAGAAAAGGCTGAAGAATAAGCTAAAGCAAAAAGTGTTGAGTGAGGCTTGCTCACTCAATGTTGTCAACACCTTGATAGACAGAATTTTGTCTATGTGTCTTGGCATTGAGTGAATCTCATTCACTCAACGCCTACTCTATTGATGCTCAATTTTGGCTAAGTCCACAGGTGCTAACATCAGCAAAATCTACAAAATCGACAAAGTTACCTAATTTCAAATCAAGTTTTGATAAATTATAGAACACGACAAACTCTGCCGAGAAGCTACTGTACGTCTCTTCTGTTAAAGCAAGGTGCAGCTGGAAGTTGTAGGTGGGCCCCAAAGATTCCTAAGAGCCATTGATCGGCGAACTACAAAGGAAGAGATTGGCCAAGATGCAAACAACTTTTAGACATTTATTGATTTCAAAAGTTGCGTCTGGACTTCATCTTCCTCGCCATTGCTACCGAGAAAAATCTTGAAGTCTTCCTACAAGAACCAAAAGTCCAGATAGCTTGTGTCATCTTAACCTGCACCAGCAAGTTATAAAGGTATTGCTTTTGAGGGAGAAGCAGAAATAGATAATGGGCTTCTGCAAATAAATTTGCTTCTCAGTTTAGCAAACTCAAATCATAAGATCTACTTCTGAAGCTGAGAAGAAGAGAGAACAAAAGTTACTGATTCTGTCCTGGGAAGGAAGAAGAAGCAGAGCAGTTTACTGCTAGTTACTTCCATCTCAAGATCCTTGTACCTATGAAGGAAGTTAGAGCTGATATAACACAGCTCAAGGGGTTATCATAGTGAAATTTCTCTGTGATAAATATAAATTTATTTCACTCAAGTAGGATCCTTCTGGATCTGAGTTGTAGGGCTCACTGAGCCTGAAGTAGGGCAAATTTGCCTAAGCTATAGGATCCAGTTTGGATCTGAGGTAGGTGGTCAATTGATCACTGAGTTGTAGGAGAGGAATACTCACTGAGAGTAGTACCCTTGGGCCTGAGGTAGGATCCCTAGTGGATCTGAGGTAGGGCTATCCTCCCAGCCTGAGTGTAGGTCCTTTGGCCTAAGGTAGGTGATCTGCTGATCACTTAGTTGTAGGCCCTTATTGCTGAGTTTTAAGTCTTGGAGGAGACTAAGAGTTCCTATGGGATCTGAGGTATAATATCTTTGAAATAGTGGTTTGGTGAAGTGCCTTGACTAACAAAAAGTCGGCAATGTGGGAGGAGAGTGAATGTACCCAAAAGTTTGTGAACCACTATAAATCTGTGTGTGCTTTTCTGTGTTGTTTTCTTTGTACAGGTGCTTGAAAGATAAATACTGCCAACACACTAAGTACTAAAGAAGATAAAATTAAAAGCTAATATTATCAATGTGACAACCTATTCACCCCCTAGGTTGTAAGCGACCTTGTAAATAAAGACATTCAAGTGGTATCAGAGGGAGGATGCTCAAAAAGGATCTAACCATCTGAGTGATATTCTAATGTAGCTATAGAATGTGCTTATGGGTTCAGGAGTGAACTATAAGGAGCTGGGTTCCATGAAGCTGCTATTTGCAAGAATGAGTGATTTTGCATCTAGAAGGAGAGGGTCAGGCTGTTCATGGAAGCAGCTGACCCTAGAATCTTTATAACTGTTAAAGAAGAACCTTTCATCACCATGAAAGTTTCTGTCCTAGATGCAATTTCTTCATGCATATCCAGACACCCATGACTTTTGTTGAGATGACAAAGGATGAAGTCATTCTTGCCACCATGGACAAGAGGGCTCAGAATATCATTGTCAGTGCAATTGATGATTCTACCCTTCAAAATCTAATTCACTGCACAAATGCAAAGGAAATGTGGGACACTCTAGTATTCTACATGGAAGGAGTAGAGGAGGTCAGGGATGATAGAAAGTCCATGCTCAACCAGGATTATGAAGCTTTCAGATAGTCCAAGGGAGAAGACATAGCCACCTGCTATGAAAAATTCTATAGGATTATGAATGAACTAAGGACCTATGGAAGGATTTTTAGTCATTATGAGCTAAATGATAAGTTCCTTATTTCTCTTAACAGAGACTAGACACAAAAATATGTGCCATCAGAGAAGTGGACAAGCTGGGTGACACTACACCCAACACCCTATTTGGAAAATTGCTCTCATATGAGATGCAGCTAACTGTCAGGAAAGAAGAAGAGACCAACTGCAAGTCTCGGGCCAAAGAGAAGTCTGTGGCCTTCAAAGCTGAAGCCACAAGGAAAAGCAGGAGAAATACCCCTTCTCCTCCAAGAAAACCAGTAGATTCAGACTGCTCTGAATCAGAGGCATCAAACAGTAGCATGTTTGATGAGGACTTTGCTATTTTCTCCAGGCAGCTCCAAAGGCTGATGAGGAAAAATTACTGAAAGAGCATGCCATCTACCTCAGCTCATCACTGGAAGAAAACCTCCAAGGAGGATGGGTATGGCACTAAACCCAATAAACAGAATTCATTTAATATTATATTTTACTACTATAGCAAGTCAGGGCATGCCATTGCTTACTGCCCAGTAATGAGAAACGAGGATGGTGAGAAGAAATCTCACCAAAAGCAAATGGGCAAGAAAGAAAATTCCTTTGTGGCTAAGAAAGAAATGAGCTGGAAAGACTCATCATCATCAGAGTCTGAAGAAGATGAAGCCTATATTAGGCAAGTTGTTGCTGCTGCTGTTGAAGATAAAGTTGTAACAACAAGAGAAGTCTATCCTGCTGAAAGGATACGAGTCAGGGCCCCTCTAACACTATCATACAGTGACTCAGTGGTGGATGGAGACGGTAAAAAAGTTCACAGCTGCAGAGGGATGATGGTAATGACTGATGAAGATGGCATCCAGGATTAGCCTGGTCAAAGTAAGGTACATTCCCTATCCAGTTCTGTGTCTGGGTATGAGACTAGTCCCTGTACAGAAGCCTCTTCACCTAATAGTGAAGATGATTCTGGCTCAGAAGGTAATGTCAATCAATTGATTGACAGATATGCTGAACTTCTTGATGCCTTAAAGAAATGCAAGAAGTTGACTAAGATGCAGGCTAAGGAGATTTTGTCTCTTTAGCCTAATAATTCTCAGCTTGTTGAAACAGCTTCTATGTTGAATCAGACAATGAGGGAGCTTAGTCAACTGAAGACCCTGTCAGGCATCCATATGGAGACTATAAGGAGCAAAAATAGTCTCATTAGAGATCTTGAGGAAAAGCTATAGAGGGAGAAAGGTATTGTGGCCAGTTTCTCTTAGCCCAATACTGTATTTCCCGTGATAGACTCCTCCTCATAGAAGGGTAAAAAGGGGTTGGGCTTCAAGGGTACACAAGAAATGCCCATCCCAAAGGGAAAGGGAAAGTTCTGGTTATGCTTCTGGCATCTAGGCCACCTATCCCATTCAAGAGGGTGATATCCCTTTCAAATAGGTATGACCAGGAAGTATATATGGTCACTATATGAATGCTGCTTCCACAAGTAGAACAAAAGATTTTCTCAGCCATGGTGGAAGGTATAGCAGGGTAAGTGCCTTCAAGGATGCCCATGAAGAAATTCAAATGGCCCATCATGGACCATTTGTTTTTATTGTTACAGCTCCCCTCTCAAAAATGAGGCAGCAACCAATTTTCAAAACCTGTTAGTGCAGAATCTGACTAAGGTTCAGTCTGTCAGCTTGTCTGATATGTCTATTTCTGATGCAATAAAGAGCACACTATCTGAAAAGACATGTGCTAATGATGGGACTCAGAACAGGTCGCACAAGACAGCATGCAGACTTACCTTCAATCAAATCCATGCTGAAAGAAATCAAAAAATGGTTGTTGCACCTCTTCCTTCTATCAAGACCGCAGTCAATCCAACTACAAGGCCTATACTGAAAAGAAGATACAAAATACATAATTTCTGGTGTTGTGGCAAGGTAGGACATTCTACCATTGACTGCTAGCATAATCCTAATGTTGCCAGGACAAGAGTTAGTCCACCAGTGAGAAAACTTGTTGGTGGACTTGTTCAGTTTCAGACTAATATTCACCTAGGACCCAATAGATATTGGGGTCCTAAGGTAAAGTAAACTATACATTATAGGTTAGTCCAAGTGGCCATACCCATATATGGTACTTGGACAGTGGTTGTTCCAGGCACATGACAGGGATAAGAAGCAACTTGAAGGAGTACACCCCAGTAAAAGATGGACCCAAAGTTATCTTTGGTGGTTCTTATAGAGGGGTAACTAGAGGCTATGGTAAGATTACCAATGACATAGTCACTATCACAAAAGTAGCTTATGTTGAGGAGTTGCAACACAACCTTATACGCATAAGCCCACTCTCTAATCTTATCTATGTTATTGTCTTCCACAAGGATGAGTGCCTGATTAGGAGGTTGTTGGGTCCATTGCCCACAATGTCCTGGATTTGAGTGAAATCAATGTTATCAATGATATACATATATCATTAGATGACTATGATAGGTCAGGTAGCCTAAGTGGCTAAGTCAGGTAAAACCTTACCTAAGGTGTGGGATGACAGAAATCTTTCTAAGTCCACAGGCATTGAGTGAAGGAACATCACTCAATGCCAGATGACTTATAGCGATGAGTCTAGCCTATACTGTCATAGCCTAAGTTGGAATGAGCTAAAATGTGGCTAAGTCCACAAGCATTGAGTGAAGTCAACTCACTCAACGTCATGCTACTAAAGAGAAATTTGGCTAAGTCTTTTGGCGTTGAGTGATGAATACACACTCAACGTCATATAGAAAAAAGGTTGTAAGTTGAACTATTTGAACCATGTTCAAATTCGTCGAACTGTGTTCAGAGTTCGTCGAGATTAGCTCACCATTCATCGAGCTATGTTCAGAGATTGAGATTATGAGTTCATCGAGATCAGTTGAGAATTCGTCGAACTGAATTCAAAGTTCGTTGATCTTACTTCACCATTTGTCTAACTCAGAAAGACAGTCTAAGCCATATGTTTTTTAAAACACAGAAAATTGGCTAAGGCAGAAAGCATTGAGTAAGGCGTACTCACTCAACTCTCTCAATACTTAAGATGCTGAAGAAGTAGAAATTTGGTTAAGGCAAAAAACATTGAGTGGAGGATACCGACTCAACACAATCAACACCTAGTGAATACATAATTTTTTCTAAGGGTTTTGGCGTTGAGTGATGCTTACTCACTCAACGCCAAGCAGCAGAAAGCTGATAAAGCAAGTTGACGATGAGTGAAGCTGAATCTCTCAACGCCTAGAATCAGACTTTATATTCTAAGTAGTTTGGCGTTGAGTGAAGGTTACTCACTCAATGCCAAGAGACAATAAATCTGTCTAAGTGTTTTGGCATTGAGTGATTCTTACTCACTCAACGCATATTCTTTAATGCGTGATTTTGGCTAAGTCCACAGGTGCTGATGTCAGAAAAATCGACAAAATCAACTTAGTTCAAATCCGGTATGGGGATGCTCCAGTACACGACAAATCTTATCGTAAATCTACTGTACATCTTCTTCCATTAAAGCAAGGCGCAACAGTAAGTTGCAGCTGGGGCCCACCAATATCTAAGAGTCGTTGATCGGTGAACTACAAAAGGAATAGATAGGGCCAAGAGAAAGACAACTTTTAGGGCATACAATATTCAAAAAGGAGAGCAACCATCTTTATCTTCTTCGCCATTGCTGCATTCAAAAAGCTTGAAGCTCTCAAGCAAGAATAGTTCAGTTAGTTGTGCTAGTCTCCATCTGCCACAACATATTCAGAATCTATTCTGAAGAAAAATGAAATTTCATCCTTAAGAAGGTTCAGTGAGTTGTTGGAAGACTCAAGATCAAAAGATCATTAGCCTTCCGCGTCAACATCAAAAGTGAACTTCTGAGTTCTTCCAGCAAATATTTTCCCTACTGTTAGGAGAGTTGGAGCAGAAAATTTTTTTGCTCAAGTTATAGACACAGAGAAATTTCTCCGTGTCAAAGTAAATTAAACTATTAAATTTTGTAAGATCCTTCTGGATCTTAGCTGTTGGACCTTTGGGTCTTAGGTAGGGCAAATTTGCCTGAGCTGTAGGAGAGTACTGCTCTCTGAGGTAGGTGAGTTTTACTCACTAAGTAGTAGGGCGGTTTTTCCTGAACTGTAAGAGAGTGTATCTCTCTGAGTTATAGGAGCAAGTATGCTTGAGGTAGGGCTATCCTCCATAGCCTAAGTGGTAGGTCTTAATTATCTAACAGAGGTGATACTTGTATCACTGAGTGCAGACCTTTGTGGCTTAGGTGTAAGTATTAGAGGAGACTGAGAGATCCCGAGGGACCTGAGGTGTAAGCTCCTTGGAGCATTGGTTTAAGGAAGTGCCTTGACTAACAGGAAGTTAGTAAGGTGGGAGGAGAGTGGATCTACCCATAATTTTGGGGAACCACTATAAAACACTTGTGTGCTTTTCTGTGTTTGCTTTTATTTTCTTAATTGCAGGTGTTAAGGACAAGCTCTAGATTACTCAAAGCTGAAAGCTAAAGGAAATAAACAAGTGATTTAAAAGACTATTAGAATATGTAGGCAAACCTATTCACCCACCTCTTGGTTGCTAGCTACCTTGAAAATAATATCTTTTAATTGATATCAGAGGGAGGTTGATCAAAAAGGATTTAATAATATGAGTGTTCCTCCAAGATAGCTGTTGTTAAGTGGTCATGGGCTCAGGAAAGAGCCAGAGAGAGCTGAGTTCCATAAAACTCCCCATCTGCAAAAAGAAGCAGTTTGGAATAAGGAAGGAGAGGGTGAGGCTATTCATGGAAGCCTATGATCCAAGAATTTTTGCAACTATTAGGGAGGGACCTGTCATTCCTATGAA
Source organism: Platanthera zijinensis (assembly GCA_039513925.1). Lineage (NCBI taxonomy): Eukaryota > Viridiplantae > Streptophyta > Magnoliopsida > Asparagales > Orchidaceae > Platanthera > Platanthera zijinensis. The sequence continues at coordinate 90,648,392 of CM077091.1, forward strand.
GGTCTCTACTCTGGATTCCAACATCCAGACACCAAAGACACTCTCTGAAATGACCAATGATGAGGTCATATTAGCTAGCCTGGACAAGAGAGCACAGAACATCATTGTCAGTGTTGTAGATGACTCAACCTTCCTGAACTTGGTTCACTGCCAGACCTCCAAGGAGATGTGGGACACCCTTGTGGTCTACATGGAGGGTACTCATGAGGTAAGAGATGATAGGAAGTCTCTGCTCAACCAAGTGTATGAGACTTTCAGGCAAATCCTGAAGGAGAACATAACTACCTTTTATGAAAGATTCTTCAGGATCATAAATGAGTTAAAGACCTATGGAAGGGTCTTCAATAATTATGAAATAAATGACAAGTTTCTCAGGTTTCTCACTAGAGACTAGGATACTAAGATCAGTGTCATAAGAGATATGGACAAGCTTGCTGACACTCCTCCCCAAATATTGTTCAGGAAGCTTCTCTCCTATGAGATGCAGCTAGCTATCAGAAAGGAGGAGGATGCCACCAACAAATCACTGGCCAAAGAAAAGTCCTTGGCCTTCAAAACTAAAAGCACTAGGAAAGGCAAGGAAATGATTCCTTCTCCACCAAGGAGACCAGCTAAGTCAGATAGCTCAGACTCAGAGGCATCAGACAGCAACATGTCTGATGAAGATTTTGTAGCCTTTTCCAGACAACTCTAGAGGTTGATGAAGAAGAAGCAGTGGAAGAAGAGGCCTTCTAATTCCACTCATCACAGAAAGAACTAGTCCAAGACTGACAGGTATGGTTCTAAACATAATAAATATAACTACCATAAAGTAATTTGCTATTATTGCAGCAAGATTAGGCATGTGATAGCAGACTACCCAGAGAAGAGGAAGGAGACTAAGGATAAGAAGTAGCACCAACACAAATGAAAGAAGGAAAATTCCTTCATTGCCAAGAAGGAAAAGAAATGGGCAGACTCATCAACTTCTCAGTCAGAAGAAGAGGAAGCCTACAATGGGCTAGTTGTTGTTGCTGTTAAAGATGAAGCTATTACAGCAGGAGAATTCAATCCTCTAGGGAGGATAGGAATCAGGGCCCCTCTGACACTATCAGACAGTTAGCCATAGGTTAATGAAGATATCCACAGCTATAGAGGGCTGATGGCAATGACAGATGAGGAAGGCAACCAGGATCAGCATGGTCAAAGTAAGGTACATCCATCACCTAACTCTGCTTATTTGTCTGAGTTTGAGACTAGCCTTGCTCAGAAGCCTCTTCACCATGTGGTGAAGAAGATTCTGGATCTGAAGGAGATGTCAATCAACTAATTTACAAGTATGGAGAACTTCTGAATGCCTTCAAGGTCAATAAGTTGTCTAAGAAGCAAACTAAAGTGATTTCATCTCTTAAGCTTGTAGTTTCCCAACAGACTGTAACAACAAATCTACTGGACAAAAAAGCACGGGAAATTAGCCAACTGAAGTCCTTCTTGGACATTTAGGTAGCCTCCATCAAGCACAAGAACTGTCTCATCAGGGAGCTTGAAGATAAGCTTGAGAAGTAAAAAAATATTAATGGCTAGCTATTCTAAGCAAAGTATTGTCCTCCCCTTGATAGACTCCTTCTCCTCTCAAAAGGGCAAGAAGGGATTGGGAATCAAGGAAAGAACAAGAGTTGCTCCTTCCAACAGGAAGGGCACATCTCTAGCTCCACCTCAGCTTATTGCCATGGTGAATGTTTTGGCAGGGTGTGTGCAGTCAAGGCTGCCAATGATAAATTTCAAATGGCCCAATCGTGACCATTTGTCATTGGTGCTTCTGCACCAACTCTCAAGAATATTGCTGAATCCAAGGCTCAGAGTCTGACAACGAAGGTTCTGACTAAGGGCAAGTCTCAGGTTTATCTGTGCATATCTAAAGCCATCAGAAGCATGCTTTCTGAAAAGAATCTAGCTGCTACTGGCACTCAGGGCAGACCAAATTAGGTAGCTATAAGACTTACCTTCAGTCAAATTCTGGCTGAAAGAAATCAGAAAAAGGCTGCAACACATCTTCCTCCTATCAAGGTTGTTGCTCATCAAGCTGCAAGGCCTTCACATAAAAGAAGATATAGCATACATGATTGTTGGCGCTGTCGTAAGATAGGGCATTTTTCCATTAACTGCTGGCACAATCACAATGTGTCCAGAGCTAGGGTAAGTCCACCTATCAAAAATTCTTTTGGTGGACATGTTCAGTTTCATGCTAACATGCACTTAGGACCCAATAGATATTGGGGTCCTAAGGTTAAGTAATATGTAAATTGCAGGATAATCCAAGGTGTCATACCCCTATACGGTAATTGGGAAGTGGTTGTTCTAGGAACATGACTGGAATAAGGAGCAACTTGAAGGAGTTTACTCTAGTAAAAGATGGACCCAAAGTCATCTTTGGAGGTTAAGATAGAAGTGTAACCAAAGGATATTGTAATATTACCAATGGCATAGTCACCATCACCAAGGTGGCTTATGTTGAAGGGTTACAGCACAACCTTATAAGCATAAGCCAACTTTCTGATCTTGGCTATGTTATTGTCTTCCACAAGGATGAGTGCCTAATTAGGAGGTCAAGTGAACAAGAGGTCATCTTGTAAGGCACTGGGAGTGGAAATGTTTATTTCTTGAACTTTCTATGTCTAGAAACCGATTCTCTTGTATGTTTAGTGGCAAATGAGAAAGTCTACTACGGTGTTCAGTGGCACAAGAGACTAGACCATTTGAATTTCAAGACTCTTGGCAAGCTCTTCAGTCAAGAGCTAGTTAGGAATGACCCAATGTGAAGTGCTCTAAGGAGGGCATTTGCTCAGCTTGCCAAAAGGGTAACCAGAAAAAAGTCTCCTTCAAGGGTATTGGGACCAAAGACTCTGTGAGGTGCTTATACCTCTTGTACTTTGACCTATTTGGTCCTATGCCAGTTCACAGTCTTGGTAGGAAAGTATACACCCTTATGATAGTTGATTACTATTCCAAGTTTACTTGGGTGTTCTTTCTTAAGAAGAAGGATGAAACCCTTGATGTCTTTATGAGGTTTGTCAAACAAATTCAAAATGAGCTTGGCAGTTCTGTGGTCAAAATTAGAAGTAACCATGGGACTTAATTCCAATCTAATAGCATGACAAAGTTTTGTGAAGAGCATGAGATTAATCAAGAATTCTCTTTTCCTAGAACACTCCAGCAAAATGGGATAGTTGAGAGGAAAAATAGGACTCTCATAGAGGCTGGTAGAACACTGTTGAATAACACATCTCTCCTAGAATATTTCTTGGCTGAGACAGTAAATACTGCATGTCATGTCCTCAACAGAGCCTCTATCACCAAAGGTCACAAGAAGACTCCCTATGAGATCTTGAAGGGCAGAAAACCAAATCTGGGCTATCTCAGAATCTTTGGTAGTAAATGCTTTGTGCTTCAAAATGATAAGTCCTATGTGACTATGTTTGCTACCAAATCCTATGATGGAATATTTATTGGGTACAACAATCATATCAAAGAATATAGGATCTACAACTTGAAAAGCGAAGTTGTAGAAGAATCAGTTCATGTAGTCTTTGATGAGTTTACCGTGATTAACAATGGACTTCCCAGTTCCTCTTATTTTACTATAGATACAGAATAGATGATGGACAAGCTGACCATTAAGGAAGCATCACCATTCATCCAAGATGAAATGGATACTCCAGAAGATCTACCTGGCATACTGGGAGTGGATGAAGATCAATAAGAAGATGCCCCTATTATTGAAAGAAGACTGCCACCTGCAGTCAGACATATGAGAGATCATCCAGCACACCAAATCATTGGTGAGGAAATTTATAGAGTAATGCCAAGGATAAGAAGTCAGAACATAGCCATGTATTCAAGCTTTCTATCCCAAGTGGATCCCAAGAAGTTTGAAGAGGCCAATATAGACCAACATTGGATTGGAGCTATGTAGGAGGAACCGAACCAGTTCAAGAAGTGCAGGGTCTGTAAGTTGGTTCCCAGACCTCATGGTCATAATATCATTGGAGTCAAGTGGATCTACAAAAACAAGCTTGATGAAAATGGCATTATAATTAAGAACAAGGCCAAACTAGTATCTAAGGGGTACAAGCAAGAAGAAGGGATTGATTTTGATCAAACCTTTGCCCATGTATCAAGATGGAGGCCATCAGATTCTTCCTTGCATATGCAGCACACAAGGGATTCAAGGTCTACCAAATGGATGTGAAGTCAGCCTTCCTAAATGGTGACTTAAAAGAAGAAGTCTATGTTGAGCAACCTCCAGGTTTTGTAGTTCCTAATTCTCCTGATTTTGTTTACAGACTTAGGAAAGCTCTATATGGGCTGAAGCAAGCCCCTAGAGCATGGTATGATATATTGTCTAGTTTCCTCATTGATAACAAATTCTCAAGGGGAAAATAACAAGACCCTATTCCTAAGGGAATCTAAGGGTAAGATCATCCTAGTCCAGATCTATGTAGATTACATCATCTTTGGATCTACTGATGAAAACCTCTGTAAAAAGTTTGCTAAACTTATGTAAGGGAAGTTTGAGATGAGCAGTATGGGTGAACTTAAGTTCTTCTTGGACCTCAAAGTAAGACAGACTGATGATGGCTTGTCCATATTCTAGTCTAAGTTCACTAGGGAGTTAATCAAGAAATTTGGCATGGAGAATTCCTCCACCATGAGAACTCCCATGGGGTCAAGTATTCCTGTAGGCATAGATGAATTAGGGAAACCTGTTGATGAAACTTTGTATAGAGGGATAATTGGCTCCCTTCTATATATGACTGCAAGTAGGCCAGACATCATGTATACTACATGTGTTTGTGCTAGGTATCATGCTTGACCTAAAGAATCTCACTACTCTATAGCTAAGAGAATTTAGAGGTATCTTAAGGGCACTCCAGATCTTGGCCTTTGGTACCCGAGGAATGGGGAGTTTGAACTAACTGGCTATTCAGATGTAGATTTTACAGGCTGCAAAGAGGATAGGAAGAGCATATCTGACACAAGTCAGTTCTTTGGAGGGAGACTGGTATCTTAGAGCAGCAAGAAACAAACTAGTGTGGCAATATCAACTACAGAGTCAGAGTACATCTCAGCAGGAAGCTGATGTGCTCAATTGCTATAAATCCAACACCAGCTTCAATACTATAACCTCCAGATAAGTAGAACTCCTTTATTCTGTGATTCTACTAGTGCAATCTCTATTTCTAGGAATCTTGTCTCCCATAACAGGACTAAGCACATAGAGATTAGATATTATTTCATTTGGGAGCATGTGGAATGTGAAGACATCACCCTTGAGTTTGTTCTAACAGACAAGCAAGTGGCTGACATCTTCACTAAGCCACTAGATGAAGCCAAGTTTAACACTTTCAAATTTGAGTTGGGTATGTTAAACTTAGTATAGCTTTAGTTGCTCCTCATCTTATTGCAAACTATTTGGTATTATGTAGATTGGATGGTCCTTTAAAGAAATGAAGATTCTCCAATTGAGGGGGAGCAAGTCCAGCACAATTCCAGCATTTCACTGCTGCCTAATTGAGGGGGAGAAGGTGATAAGATGATCAGTTGATCATGTGTATCCTACCAACTATTTGTTACAGTCAAAAAGGGGGAGGATAAGATGATCAGATAAGTAAGGCAACAACAATTCAAGGAAAGCAGATGGCAGATGCAGTAATGCTCCATTCTACAAGTAGGGAAGTGTGGTAACTATAGATCACCTCTCAATTATTTAGTTTTCTTTTATTATTTCTTGTGATGCATGGTTCTATGTATGTCATTGACTAATTTTCTTAAGAATTTTGACTTCCTCAAAGAGGGGGAGATTGTTGGGTCCATTGCCCACAATGTCCTGGATTTGAGTAAAGTCAATCTTATCAATGATATACACATATCAATAGATGATTATGATAGGGAAGGTATCCTAAGTGGCTAAGTCAAGTAAACAATTACCTAAGGTGTAGGATGAAAAAAATCTATCTAAGTCCACAGGCATTGAGTGAAGGAACATCACTCAACGCCAAATGACTTATAGCGCTGGGTGTAGCCTATATTTTCATAGCCTAAGTTGGAATGAGCTGAAATGTGGTTAAGTCCACAGGCATTGAGTGAAGTCAACTCACTCAATGCCATGCTACTAAAGAGAAATTTGGCTAAGTGCTTTGGCGTTGAGTGATGAATACACACTCAACGCCACAAAACAAAAAGACTGTAAGTTGAACTAGTTGAACCATGTTCAAATTCGTCGAACTGTGTCCAGAGTTCGTCGAGCTCAACTCATCATTCATCGAGCTAAGTTCAGAGCTTGAGATTTTGATTTCGTCGAGCTTAGTTGAGAATTCATTGAACTGAGTTCAAAGTCGTCGAGCTCACTTCATAATTTGTCGAACTCAGAAAGACAGTCTAAGACACATGTTTTTTAAAACACAAAAAATTGGCTAAGGCGGAAAGCGTTGAGTAAGGCGTGCTCACTCAGTGCTCTCAACACTTAAGTTGCTGAAGAAGCAGAAATTTTGTTAAGGCAAAAACCGTTGAGTGGAGGATACTAACTCAACGCTGTCAACGCTTAGTGAAGATAGAATTTTGTGTAAGGGGTTTGGCATTGAGTGATGCTTACTCACTCAACGCCAAGCAGTATAAAGCTGATAGAGCAAGTTAGCGTTGAGTGAAGCTGAATCTCTCAATGCCTAAAATCAGACTTTAAATTCTAAGTAGTTTGGCGTTGAGTTAAGGTTACTAACTCAACGCCAAGTGACAGTAAATCTGTCTAAGTGTTTTGGCATTGAGTGATGCTTACTCACTCAACGCCTATTCTCTGATGCTCGATTTTGGCTAGGGCCACAGGTGCTGACGTCAAAAAAATTGACAAAATTAACTTAGGCCCAATCAGGTATGGGGAAGCTCTAGTCCACGACAAATCTTGTTGTGAAGCTACTGTACGTCTTCTTCCATTAAAGCAAAGTACAATTTGAAGCTACAGGTGGGGCCCACCGATCTCTAAGAGCTGTTGTTTGGCGAACTACAAAAGGAAGAGATAGGGCCAAGAGAAAGACAACTTTTAGGGCATATAATATTTAAAAAGGAGAGCAGCTAACTTCATCTTCTTCGTCATTGCTGGATGTGAAAAGCTTGAAGCTCTCCAGCAAGAAAAGTTCAGTTAGCTGTGCTAGTCTCCATCTGGCACAGCAGATTCAGAATCTGCTCTGAAGAAAGAAGAACCTTCATCCTTAAGCAAGTTCAGTGAGTTGTTGGAAGACTCAAGATCAAAAGATCTTTAGTCTTCCACAGCAAGTTCAGAAGTAAACTTCTGAGTTTTTCCAGCAAATCTTTTTCCTGCTGTAAGGAGAGTTAGAGTAGAAATTTTTTCTGCTCAAGTTGTGGACACAGAGAAATTTCTCTGTGTCAAAGTAAATTAAACTATTTCTTTTTGTAGGATCCTTCTAGATCTTAGTTGTAGGACCTTTGGGTCTAAGGTAAGGCAAATTTGCCTGAGCTATAGGAGAGTGATGCTCTTTGAGGCATGTGAGTTTTACTCACTGAGTAGTAGTTCAGTTTTGCCAGAACTAAAGGAGAGTGCTTCTATCTGAGTTGTAGGAGCAAGTATGCTCTGAGGTAGGGCTTTCCTCCATAGCTTGTGTGGTAGGGCTTAATTGCCTGACGTAGGTGATACTTGTATCACTGAGTGCAGGCCTTTGTGGCTGAGGTGTAAGTCTTGGAGGAGACTGAGAGATCCTGAGGGATCTGAGGTGTAAGCTCCTTGGAGCATTGGTTTGAAGAAGTGCCTTGACTAATAGGAAGTGAGCAAGGTTGGAGGAGAGTGCATGTACCCTTAATTTTGGGGAACCAATATAAAACACTTGTGTGCTTTTCTGTGTTTGCTTTTATTTTATTAATTGCAGGTGTTCAGGATAAGCTCAATGTAACATCCCTCAGGAAATTAGACCCCCTAGGATTGGTTTTTTCATGACTAGGTCATGACAAAACCCTAGGAAGCCCAAGCAGACCAAGTGGACCTAGGAATGTAGGTGGGATCACTATGGTCTGCAAATATTAGATTTCTAAATATTAGGTTGGGATGATCAAGGGGCTTCACCATGACTCCAAGACCCCACCAACATATTGAAAGGCCCTAAGGGTCCATTGGAGTCAACCCAGGGTGGCCAAGTTGACCTAAGACCATCTTAGGCCTAAATTGGGCAAGGTGCCCTAACTAAGGGAATTGTGCCCCTAATAAGCCCAACCAACCCTACCAAGGTCTTCCTAGACCTAAAGTGGGGTAAATGGGTCACCAAAGATCCATTAAGGTCAACTCTAGAGCCTGAGTTGACCCAAGTCAACCCTAGCCCTAAAATGGTCAAAGTGACCTAACTAAGGGGCAAGTGACCTTCAGGGTGAAAAGTTAACCCTACACTACTCTTCCTAGACCTTAGGGGAAGCCAAGGGGTCACACAGGACCCCTTGGGGTCAACACAAATGGTCATGTTGACCATGGTCAACTCTAGCCCTAACTTGGTCAAAGTACCCTTCCTAAGGGTCAAGTGACCCCAAAGTGCTAAGACAGCCCTACTGAGACCCTATGGGAGGCCAATGGGTCACCAAGGACCCATTGGGGTCAACCCAAAAGGGTCAAAAGAACCAAGGTCAACCCTAGTCCAAATTAAGTCAACTTAGCCCAAATGGGCTAACCCAAGCTCAAGCCCTCTTTCATTTGGGCTAACTAACTCTTAATTATGTGATGATATGAATCAGTGGACTGCAAATAGCCTAAAGGGGTTGACCAGGTCAGCCTTGATGACTAGGAGAGAGGAAACTTCATTTTCTCCCTTTAATAGAGGAGAGAGAAAATGAAGGAAGGGGCCATACATGGCTAGGAAGGCCAAGATCCCTCTCCTCTTGCTGGAATCATCTCCCCTGGTCAGTTAAGAGGAGTCCAAGGGTTTTCCCAGCAATGGAAGTGGCTAGGGGAGGAGAACCACCATGGCCGAGCCAAGCTTTCAATGGCCATTAATTGGTATTGATGACTTGGCCTCTCCCCTCCCTAACTGAGGCTTTAAACACCATCAGTGGCCTGAGAACAGTTTTCCCCATCATTTACCTTAAGAATTCGAGCCCTTATACTGTGTAGTTGCAGAAACCCGAGTGGCGCCACAACCACCATGACGATCCGATGATTTGCGCGACTCCAGACCACCACAAAGATCCTCCTCCTCTCCTTACTCTGTGGGTAGATCTTAGGTTTTAGTTAGAATGAAGATCGGGCTCAATTTAACCCGATCTAAGCTTTCAATTTCCTGGTTTTTCTGGAAATTTCCTCTTGTCGGGATTGCCGGACCGACGGGTGTGCCTCCGCCTGGCGATAGCCACCACCTCGACAGAGGTGGTGGTTGCGGTGGCTGGCCAGGGAGGTGGCCGGATGGCCGAGAATTAGGCCGGGAATTGGTTCTAAGTCGGGATGATCCTGGCCGTAAGCTGGAGGTAGACGATGACCAGATGCCGTCCATCATGCTCCAAGATTCGTGGTGAATAATATTTAAACTATAGGTTATATATTCATTTCATTTCATTTCTATCACAGGATATGTATTTAATGTTTCTATTTATTAAAAATACCTAGGGTCACCTACAAAACAAGTTGTAAATATAAAAGTTGTATCCCTAGGGGTGTACTTTATTTTTAAATTGTTTTGAACCAATTTGGGTGCCTGGTTTGACCAGGGCACACATTTTGGTGGGGTCTATACCTAGGGTTAGACATAAGCTAAAATGATGCCCCCACTTCATCCCTTGTCCAATTAACCTGAAATTTGGACAGGGAGTCACCCTAACCAATACCTAGGTCATATCAAAAAATGGGAATTTTGGAGACAAATTTTCTATAGTTTTAGAAATAATTTAATATTCCTAGGGTAAATTAATTAGGAGCCTAATGACCTCCAAACCCTCCCAAATTTTGGTGAGTGGTCCTTAGGGTCATCATAAGGCTCTGTATAAATTTCACCTCATTTAGAGAAGATTTAGTTGGAAATGAGCAAACCCTAGCCTTTCCCTAAAAGGGGTATTTAGGTCAAAAGAGCACCTTGTGGTTTTGGGTGGCCAAACCACCTCAACAGAGGTTGAAATTTGGGCCACTGATTTGACATGACATTTGCCACCCTCATATGGATTATGGGGTGGTTTAGGGTATAGTTGCCCTATGACCCAAGGTCAAACCCTAAGTTTGGACCTTGGGGGTTGGAGAAGGGCTTGGGGTCAAATGCCCTTGTATAGACTTGAAATTTGGTGGAGAGGACCCTATGGTGGTTAAAGTCCTCTGGGGAAATATTAGTGGATTTAGAGATAGTTAAACCCCTCAAAACCCTAACCCTAGTTTAGGTCACAAATTTCATAAAGGTATGATGGGTTGTCAAAATTTTAAGAAAAGTTGTGAAACTTAAGTAGTGTAGTCATAGGTTTAATAGAAGCCTCTGGTAATTTTATTGGGAATATTGGAACAATATTTTAGTACCACCTTTGTATTAAATGGATTTGCCCTTGATAGTCTTTTGTTTATTATGATCTCACTGTTCATTGGGAAATTGTGAAAATTGGGAAGAGGAAGTTTAAAGTCATTATGTTCATACATGATTTTTATTATAATTTTTATATGTATATTTTCAGTACTTACTTCACAAGCTCTTAAATATGCAAATATGTTCAATATTAGATTTAGAGCACAATGTTTCTTAGAAAATTGTGAAGCTTGTTCAGTAGTGATATTAGGGCAGTATGCTCATAAAGAAATTTTATCATAATTTTTAGATGAATATTTTTAGTAGTTGTTTCATTAAATTATGAAAGAGGATTATCATTCTAAATTAAAGTTAGAGTTCATTATTCACTGGAAAATTTGGAACTTTGTCAGGAGTGTTTTTAGGGCATCTTAGTTATGTTTGAATTTTCTTATAATTTTTGGAAGCTTATTTACAGCACTTGCTTCTTTAGCTGTTAACTATGTGATAATATTTAAAATTATGGATCAGAGGCTTAAACCTTGCAAAAATAATTTGGGAGACTTGAATTAACTCTTAATTAGCTGCCTAATATTTATCATAATTTTATGGAGCATTTTGCATGACTGTAAGGGCCACTTCATATTAAAACTGGGCATTTGGATTTTTAGGAGATAAATAAAATGTCAAATAAATTAGGAAAATTCCAAGTTTCTGGATTTTGGCTATAAATGTCATGATAGGCCTCCATTAATTATCTTAGGGTGTTTGGATGAGGATTTAGAGTACCTCCTATCATGCACACAACACGTCATATTGTATAAGGTGGTCTGAATTTAGTAAAACTGCGGAAATCGTGTTAACATGGGAATGGTCGTAGGGAGATGGGATTGTTGTTTACTGATTTTAGTAAAGTGGATTGGAGTATACCATTAGAAGTTGGGATGAGTATGTTGTAGAGTTGTCTAAGATTAGGTGGTGCTCGGGATCGACGAAAGATCTTCTTTCCTGGGGAGGGAGAGAGAGGGTAAAAACACATTAGTGTTAGAACCTGAATGTGTTAGAACCTGTGTAATACTAAAGGGATCGGGAAATAGGTATTAACCAATAATAATAAGTGCCTTGCGAAAGGGAGCTTTGAGCTTCAGCCCATCGTAGTTCCTAGTGCCCTCGAGAACCCTTCACGGGGTATGCCTTAGGCAGTCCTGGGCTAACCTAAACTGTAGGCAAAATAAACTGCAAGAGTAACTAGTATAACTAGGGATTCACTTTAAATCACCTCGATGTCTCGGGATCTTAGGTTGGGTCACTCGAGTAGTAGGCTCGGTGGTTTTGGTAATGGCCAGGTTGGCCCGGCGAGCTTTGGCTTGGTTATTGTTTGTGACGGACGGGATGGTCCGAGGAGCATAGGCTCGGTTGTTGATGGTGACAGACGGTATGGTCTGGGAAGCTTTGGCTCGGTAGCTGATTCATAAGGTTGCATGTGCATAAATTATAAGATGGTGGGTCTTCAGTGTTGGATAGTCGATGCACCGACGCCAATACGTTGACTCGACAAGTTTGGTTTAGCACTTCGCCAAATTAAGTCCGGTGGACCAGCCGACAAAGAGTACGCAAGAGCTCCGCTTAGTGCACCATCATCGATGCGTACGATAAGTCTGACAGGTAGTGCTATTACACATTTAGAGGTGGGTGAGGCTCAACCCACCGCTTCTATTTGCCACTACGGAGGTATCCTGGGAGGTTAGGCTCCAGAAAAGTGGAACTAAAGGTCAGTGTGCACAGAGTCGAGTGGGTGTGTTGCACTTGCATGATTCACATAATAACATACTTGCATGTCATAACATAACTATTGCATTTAACCCTTGACATCTATTGTATAAATTGGTATGAGACTTTTTATAAAATAGGCCCTGCAAAACGACCCTTGGTTTATAAGCTCGTGTGAGCGTGCTTATAAGTTAAGGTTTTTATTTTGTAGATATATACATGCATGCTAGAAAACAGACACCATATCATATAAATTGGAATGAGACTCTTTATACGTTAGGAGCCTTGCAAAAGATCCCTTAGCTTATGTGTTTTCGTATAAGTTAATGTTACTTATTTCTTATTCAATTTTTCTTACCTATATTATTACCACATATACTTATAGAATTACTAGATTAGTTACGCCATCACCCGCCTCTTGTTCATTCCCCACTATCACTACCTCTCCTTTCCTCCTCCCCGCATGGTGCCTAGGAGCCATGGGGGAAGGGGTCGAGGATGATAGGACTTAGTATTTTAGACTAATGGTTTTCGAACCACATCATTTTAGGGGACCGTGGTGCCTAGCATGGAGGAGCAGCCCCGGAGGTCGGCACGCTTGGAGATCGGACAGTCTAGCACCGGTGTTCAGACAGCAAGGACTATGAGTCCCGATCATTAGTAGATGTTTAGTTTTTGCTTCCGCACTGAGTGATATGTAGTGAGGATATTGATGTACCGGGCATGAGCCCTATTTTCAGTACCTTTATTATTATTTCTATGGACTCTCCCTTTGTGGAGATTATTTACTATATATGTGATTTTTGTGGACATGTTTTACTTACTCTCTTGTTACTTTTCTGCAATCGATTTGGTCGGCAGGATCGGCATTTTGTAGTGACGACCTTCCCGGGCGTGAAAGTGTCACCGCAAAGCGGCGTCTTTGGTCCTAAGACTCTGTGGTTCTAAAAAGAAAAAAGGGGGTATTACAAGTGGTATCAGTGCAGACCTCGATTGAAAAGTAGCAGTCCACAAACCCTGGGTAACCCCCCACGCGAGTTTAGTTTGTGGAAAAACTAAGCAGCGGAAGTAGTGGTGTGCCCATATGAGATATCATATGTAAATTGTCCACTTTTAATTAGGTTTGAGTCGATTACTTACAATGACCTTTGCTATACATCCTCTGACATAGCCTACACCACAGGGAGGAGTCCAGCAAACTCTGAATACTGCACCACCTCCCTCGGTCCCCACTCCGTTCCTATAGTCAGAGATGGGGCAGACTCTGATAGCCATACTGGAGTCTTTCAGGGCCCAGCAGGTTCCGGCTCCGCAGTCAAACCCAGTGGCCAATTGGTTGAGTATTTTCTGAGGACTTTCTCCCCCATCCTACATGGGGACAGAGTCGGGCGTTCGGACGAAGGAGTGGCTGGATATCATGTATTTGATGCTGACTGGGATATGGTGGCCATGGGAGGAGAGGGTGCTTTTGGTGGTCTCTTGCTTGGAGTCCTATGCAAAGAGATGGTGGAAGACATTGCTTGACACGATGTTTGGTGATAAAGAGGTTACAGATATTACTTGGGGGGAGTTCAGGGCTACACTATTGGAGAACATCATTCCACAGTCGACAAGAGATGAGTTGGAGGACCGGTTCCTACAGCTGAGGCAGGGCAACAATATGGTGGTGGAGTACCACCGGGAGTTCAATCATTTAGCCCATTTTGCGGATTCTTATCAGTTGGATGAGGCAGGATAAACCAAGATGTTCTATAAGGGCCTGTGGGAGGATTTAAGGGAGGCTCTGTTGTTCGTATCCGACGGGCCCATTCCTCGGATATTGGAGATGGCGAAGAGGATCGAGGTAGATTGTCTTACGACTCGAGGCCGGAAGAGGCCAACTGAGGATCAGGGTCGGGGAGCTAGAAGTGATCAGCGACAGGGTTGAATTACTGATGGAAGAGATGGAAGAAGGATAGAGGACCAGCCTCGTTAGGAGGTGAGATAGGAGCCAAGAGGACCAGTGGTGATGGCTCCTCAGCCTCTCCAAATGCGAGAACTGTGGAGACCCGAGGGTATGGCATATCTCCCGCCCGAGTGCTACTACTAACATCAGGTGGGGCATATCCGGAGGAACTGCCCCATGAGGGGGGCACCTCTACTAGCACCACAGGCTGCCCCGCTTGCTCAACAGTTTGGAGGCCGAGGACGTGGCCAAAGATGTGGATACTAGGGCAAAGAACGCAGGCAGGAGAGGGAGCAAGTGTATACACTGGATCTGGCTCAACCACGGAACCCGGAGCAAGTGATAACAGGTACGCCAGTAAATTTTAAGTTCATTCTTTCCTAAAATGTTAGACTCAAGGTATAGAATTGATAGACTAGGAAGGAAAAAACTTAACTAGATTCTAACACTTGATCTGGCTCAACCACGAAGCTCGCTTATATGTTGTTCGATACGGGTGCTTCGCACTCGTTCGTGTCCGAGGCCTTCTTGGAAGGACTAGATGGTGTGGAACGATTTATTGGCTTGTTGAGGAGGGTGCGTCTACCCGACGGATCGAAGCTATTCACCTCCGCCCACTGCAACATGGAGGCAGAGATTGGAGGAAAGGTATTCGAAGCACCAACGACGATCCTAAGGATGCTAGTCTTCGATTTGATCCTTGTTATGACATGGTTTTAGTTGAACAATACCCAGATTGACTGCCTGGTGAAGAGGGTCACCTTGAGGAATGGGGATTCCTATGTCGTCATCGAAGGTATTACATTTACCTCCCCTCTCTTGTTGTCATCCGTACAGGCCGTCAAGGACCACCTGCAGGGAGAAGAGGTATACCCGGTGCTGTTTGAGATGGTCGAGGACAAAGACTCCATCTCAAGTATTCCAATGGTGCAGGATTTTGCTGACGTATTCCCAGAGAAGCTGTTAGGGCTACTCCCGCACCGGGAGTAGGATTTTTAGATATAGCTCATGCTGGGGGCTAAGCCGGCATCTAGAGCTCCTTACCGGAAGGCCCCGAAGGAGTTGGCGGAGTTTCAAAGCCAACTGCAGGAGCTAGTGGAAGCCGGATTTGTCCGGCCGAGCTCTTCACCATGGGGAGCCCCAGTGTTGTTCATCAAGAAGAAGGACGAGACACTTAGATTGTGCATCGACTACCGAGCACTGAACAGACTGACAGTCCAGAATACCTATCCACTGCCAAGGATAGATGAGCTGTTTGACCAGCTGGAGGGGGCGCATTTCTTTTCGAAATTGGATTTTAGGTCGAGCTACTACCAGATGCGGATCCAGGAGGAGAACATTCCGAAGACGGCCTTTATTAGCAGATATGGGTTGTTCTAGTTAACCGTGATTCCCGTCGGGCTTATGCCCTCTCACTCACATCCCTGACAAGGAAGGATATGCCTTTTGTATGGACCCCGCAGTGCGAGACGTCTTTCCAGGAGCTGAAGGATCGACTCACCTCGGCTCCTATCCTTGCCCTTCCTTCAGGGAGAGAAGGATTCCAGGTCTACACTGACGCTTCCTACAAGGTCATGGGTACAGTGCTGATGCAGAAAGGCCACGTGATTGCTTATGCTTCCCGCTAGCTGAAGAAGCATGAGCAGAACTACCATGTTCATGACTTAGAGATGGGAGCGGTCGTGTTTGCTCTGAAAGTCTGGCGGCACTATTTGTACGGTGTCCATTGCGACATATACTCTGATCACAAAAATTTGAAGTACGTGGACACGCAGAAGGAACTGAATATCAGGCAAGGGAGATGGGTGGAGTTTCTAGCAGATTACTAGTACGAGATGCACTACCACCCAGGGAAGGCGAATGTGGTAGTTGATGCGCTGAGTCGAAGAGCCGCCACCTTCGCAATGGAGCCTCAGATTATGTCCATGGAGCTAGTGCAGAGATTAGAATATATGCACATCACAATGGTGTTGTCTGATGACCCCGAGCTTTATGAGGAGGATTTAGCAGCGATGAGCGTCATAGATGACATTCGAGACCAAAGATGGGCAGAGGCAGGACCCCAAGCTGGAGCCGATATTCCGGGCCTTGGAGTCAGGCACTGCTGGAGATTACACACGGAGGGATGGTCTTGTGTGCTTCATAGGATGGGTTTATATACCAAGGGGAGGCCAGGTCCGGGAGGATATCATGACGGAGGCCCACTGCAGCCGGTATTCGGTACACCCGGGAGTTACGAAGATGACTGCGGATCTAAAGAAGACCATGTAATGGCCAGGCATGAATGAGGATATCACCTACTTCGTGAATCACTACGAGACATGCCAGATGGTGAAGTCGATGTGCAGGAACCCCGCAGGATTACTACAGCCACTCCCGATTTCGGAGTGGAAGTTCGATGATATCGCGATGGACTTCACACATGGGTTTCCCTGATCGCGGACGGGGAACGATTCGATCTGGATAATCATCGACTGACTGACAAATGTAGCTAGATTTAATCCAATCAGAAAGGATGACTCACTTGGTGTACTAGTTTGGAAGTTTGTGGAGCAGTTCGTCAGTTATCACGGCGTACCCAGGATGATCGTATCGGATCGAAATGGATGGTTTATGTCAAGGGAGAGGCGATTAGTGTAGACTTACTAGGGCACTCGGCTGACATTCAGTACAGCATTTCATTCCCAGACTGACAGACAGACGGAACCCACTAATCGAACCTTAGAAGATCTACTGTGACTATGCATTATGGATTGCGGAGAGCCTTAGGAGAAGCTATTGCCACTAGTCGAGTTCTCATATAATAACAGC
The DNA here is from genome assembly GCA_039513925.1 of Platanthera zijinensis. Lineage (NCBI taxonomy): Eukaryota > Viridiplantae > Streptophyta > Magnoliopsida > Asparagales > Orchidaceae > Platanthera > Platanthera zijinensis. The sequence continues at coordinate 90,665,420 of CM077091.1, forward strand.
TACCAGCCCAGAATAGGGATTGCTCCTTATGAGGCCCTATATGGACGAAGGTGTAGGACTCCGCTGTCATGGATACAAGATAAGGATCTGAAGGCTTTGTGCTCGGAGTTTATTGAGGACACCGAGGCTCAGGTTAGGCTGATACGGGACAGGTATTTAGAGGCTCAGAGCAGACAGGCTAAGTATTACGACGCTCGACATCGTCAGGTGGAGTTTCAGGTGGGGGACTGGGTATTCTTGAAGATCCGACCGATGCATAGAGTTTTATGGGTATGGGGTCGGAAGAAGAAGCTCAGCCCGAGATATATATGGGTCCTTACAGGATCCTGGAGCGGATCGATCCCTTAGCATACAGGCTAGAGCTGCCACCGAAGCTGGCAGTTCTACATGACATGTTCCATGTATCCTCTCTTAGGAGGGCTCAATTATGCCCGGAGCAGCAGATTACGACCATGGATGGGCAGGTAGCATCTGATCGGTCAGTTCACCTTGAGCCGATCCGGATTGACGACAAGGGGATACGAGTCATATGTCGTAAGAAGGTTCTATTGGTTAAGGTCCTGTGAAGTAATCACGGTCAGGAGGAGCATACCTGGGAGCCGTAGGATATGATGCAATAAAAGTACCCATAGCTTTTCAGTCAGGTATCCCTCACAACCTCTCGGGATGTTACAATTTACTTTTCATACTTGAAACCCCGTAGGCCTAACTAGAATTTCGAGGACGAAATTTTTTGTTTATGTATTGAGATTTGTAACATCCCTTAGGCAACTAGACCCCCTAGGAGTGGTTTTGTCATGACTAGGTCATGACAAAACCCTAGGAAGCCCAAGCAGACCAAGTGGACCTAGGAATGTAGGTGGGATCACTATGGTCTGTAAATAGTAGATTTCTAAATACTAGGTTGGGATGATCAAGGGGCTTCACCATGACTCCAAGACCCCACCATAACCTCACTAACCTATTGAAAGGCCCTAAGGGTCCATTGGAGTCAACCCAGGGTGGCCAAGTTGAACTAAGACCATCCTAGGGCTAAATTGGCAGGGGTCCCTAACTAAGGGCAATGCTCCCCTAATAATCCTAACCAACCATACCAAGGTCTTCCTAGACCTAAAGTGGGGTCAATGGGTCACCAAAGATCCATTGGGGTCAACTCTAGAGCCTGTGTTGACCCAAGTCAACCCTAGCCCTAAAGTGGTCAAAGTGCCCTAACTAAGGGGCAAGTGACCTTCAGGGTGCAAAGTTAACCATACACAACTCTTCCTAGACCTTAGGAGAAGACAAGGGGTCACTAAGGACCCCTTGAGGTCAACCCAAATGGTCATGTTGACCATAGTCAACTCTTGCCCTAACTTGGTCAAAGTACCCTTCCTAAGGTTCAAGTGACCCCAAAGTGCCAACATAACCCTACCTAGACCCTAGGTGAGTCCAATGGGTCACAAAGGACCCATTGCCATCAACCCAAAATTGTCAAAAGGACCAAGGTCAGCCCTAGTCCAATTTAAGTAAACTTAGCCCAAATGGGCTAACCCAAGTTCAAGCCCTCTTTCATTTGGGCTAACCAACTCTTAATTATGTGAGATATGAATTAGTGGACTGATAATAGCCTAAAGAGGTTTACTAGGTTAGCCTTGATGACTAGGAAAGAGGAAACTTCATTTTCTCCCTTTAATGGAAGAGAGAGAAAATGAAGGGAGGGGCCATACATGGCTAGGAAGGCCAAAAGCCCTCTCCTCTTGCTGGAATCATCTCCCATGGTCAGTTAAGAGGAGGCCAAGAGTTTTCTCGGCTATGGCAGTGGCTAGGGGAGGAGAACCATCATGGACGAGCCAAGCTTTCAATGGCCATTAATGGACATTGATGACTTGGCCTCTCCCCTCCCTAACTGAGGCTTTAAACACCATCAGTGGCCTGAGATGAGTTTTCCCCACCATTTACCTGAATAATTCAAGCCCTTCCACTGTGTAGTTGCAAAAACTCGAGCGGCGCTACCACCACGATGACGACCCGACGATCGTTGCGACTACAGACCACCATAAAGTTCCTCCTCCTCTCCTTACTCTATGTGTAGATCTTAGGTTTCAGTTAGAATGAAGATCGCGCTCAATTGAGCCCGATCCAAGCTTTCAATTTCCTGGTTTTTCGGGATATTTCCTTTTGTCAGGATTGCCAGAAAAGGCCCCTTCGGCAGTTGTGCTGCCGCTGGCGATAGCCACCACCTCAACGGAGGTGGTGGTGGCGGTGGCCGGCTAGGGAGGTTGCCAGATGGCCAGGAATTAGGCCGGGAAGTGGCTCTAGGTCGGGATGATCTTGGCCGTCAGCTAGAGGTAGAAGATGACCAGATGCCGTCCATCATGCGCCAAGATTCGTGCTGAATAATATTTAAACTATAGGTTATATATTCATTTCATTTCATTTCTGTCACAGGATATGTATTTAATGTTTCTATTTATTAAAAATACCTAGGGTCACCTACAAAAAAGTGGTAAATATCAAAGTTGTATCCCTCGGGGTGTACTTTATTTTAAAATTAGATTGAACAAATTTGGGTGCTTGGTTTGACCAGGGCACTCATTTTGGTGGGGTCTATACATAGGGTTAGACAAAAACTTAAATGAGTGCCCCCACTTCATCCCTTGTCCAGTTGACCTGAAATTTGGACATTGAGTCACCCTAACCTATACCTAAATCCTGTCCAAATATGGGAATTTTTGGAGACAGTTTTTCTATAGTTTTAGAAATTATTTAATAATCCTAGGGTAAATTAATTAGGAGGCCTAATGACATTCAGACCCCCCCCCCCAAATTTTGGTGAGTGGTCCTTATGATCATCATGAGGCTCTATATAAATTTTCACCTCATTTAGAGATAATTTAGTTGGGAAATGAGCAAACCCTAGCCTTGCCCTAAAAAGGATATTTAGGTCAAAAGAGCACCTTGTTGGTTTGGGTGGCCAAACAACCTCAATAGAGCTTGAAGATTGGGGCACTGATTTGACATGACATTTTACACCCTCATATGGATTATGGTGTGGTTTAGGGTAGAGTTGCCCTAGGACCCAAGTTCAAACCCTAACTTTGGACCTTGAGGGTTTGAGAAGGGCATGGTATCAAATGCCCTTGTATGGACTTGAAATTTAGTGGAGAGGACCCTATGGTAGTTAAACTCCTCTGGGGGAAATATTAGTGGATTTAGAGATAGTTAAACCCCTCAAAACCCTAACACTAATTTAGGTCACAAATTTCATAATGGTATGATGGGTTGTCAAAACTTTAAGAAAAGTTATGAAACTTGGGTAGTGTAGTCAAAGGTTTAATATGAGCCTCGGATAATTTTATTAGGAATATTGGAATAATAGATTTAGTACCTCCTTTGTATTACATGGATTTGCCCTTAATAGTCTTTTATTTAATATGATCTCACTATTCATTGGGAAATTGTGAAAATTTGGTAGAGGAAGTATTAGGTCATTATGCTCATACATGATTTTAATTATAATTTTTAGATGCATATTTTCAATACTTACTTCACAAGCTTTTAAATATACAAATATGTTCAATATTAGATTCAGAGCACAATGTATGTTAGAAAATTGTCAAACTTGTTCAGTAGTGATATTAGTGCAGTATGCTCATATGCAAAAAATTTCATAATTTTTAGATGAATAGTTTTAGTAGTTGTTTTTATTGAATTATGGAAGAGGATTATCATTCTAAATTAAAGTTAGAGTTTATTATTCACTTGAAAATTTTGGAACTTGGTCAGAAGTGTTTTTACGGCATCTTAGTTATGCTTAAATTTTATTATAATTTTTGGAAACTTATTTACAGTACTTGCTTCTTTAGCTGTTAACTATGTGATTATATTTAAAATTATGGATCAGAGGGCTAAACCTTGCAAAAAAATTTGGGAGACTTGAATTTACAGTTACTTAGCTACCTAGTATTTATTATAGATTTATGGAGCATTTTTCATGAATATACGAGCAATTTCATATTCAAACTAGGGCATTTGGATTTTTAGGAGAAATAAATAAAATGTCAGATAAATTAGGAAAATTCCAAGTTTCTTGATTTAGACTATAAATGTCATGATAGGCCTCCATTAATTATCTTAGGGTGTTTGGATGAGAATTTATAGTACCTCCTATTATGCACGTCATATAGCATAAGGTGGTCTGCATTTAGTAAAACTGCGAAAATCATGTTAACATGGGGAATGGTCATAGGGAGACGGGATTTTGGTTTACTGATTTTAATTAAAGTGGATTGGAGTATACCATTGGAAGTTGGGATGAGTAGGTTGTAGAGTTGTCTAAGATTAGGTGGTGCTCGGGATCGATGAAAGATCACCTTTCCTGTGGAGGGAGAGAGAGGGTCAAAACACATTAGGGTTAAAACCAGTGTAATACTAAAGGGATCGGGAATCGAGTATTAACCAATAATAATAAGTGCCTTGCGAAAGGTAGATTTGGGCTTCAGCCCATCGTAGTTCCTAGTGCCCTCGAGAACCCTTCACGGGGTATGTCTTGGGCAGTCCTGGGCTAACCTAAACTGTAGTCAAAATAAACTGCAAGAGTAACTAGTATAACTAGGGATTCACTTTCACTCACCTCGATGTCTCGGGATCTTAGGTTGGGTCACTCGAGCAGTAGGCTCGGTGGTTTTGGTGATGGATAGGTTGGCCCGGCGAGCTTTGGCTCAGTTGTTGTTTGTGATGGACGGGATGGTCCGGGGAGCTTAGGCTCGGTTGTTGATGGTGACGGACGGGATGGTCCGGGGAGCTTTGGCTTGGTAGCTGATACATAAGTTTGCATGTGCTTAAATTATAAGGTGGTGGGTCTTCGGTGTTGGATGGTCGATGCACCGACGCCATTACGTTGACTCGGCAAGTGTGGTTTAGCACTTCGCCAAATTAAGTCTGGTGGACCAGCCGACAAAGAGTACGCAGGAGCTCTGCTTAGTGCACTACCATCGAGGAGTACTATAGGTCTGATTGGTAGTTCCATTACCTGTTTAGAGGGGGGCGAGGCCCAACCCACCGCTTCCGTTTTCCACTACGGAGGTATCCTGGGAGGTTAGGCTCCAGAAAAGGGAAATTAAAGGTCTATCTGCACAGAGTCGAGTGGGTGCATTGCACTTGCATGATTCACATCATATCATACTTGCATGTAATAACATAACTTTTGCATTTAACCATTGACACTTATTGTATAAATTGGTATAACTTCTTTTACAATAGGCCCTGTAAAACGACCCCTTGGTTTATAAGCTCTCCTTAGCGTGCTTATAAGTTAAGGTTTTTTACTCTGTAGATATATACATGCTTGCTAGAAAACTGACACCCTATCATATAAATTGTAATGAGACTCTTTATACGATTGGAGCCTTGCAAAAGATCCCTTAGCTTTTGTGTTTTTGAATAAGTTAAGGTTACTTATTTCTTGTTGAGTTTTTTATACCTTTATTACTGCCACATATACTTATAGAACTATTAGATTAGTTCCGTCATCACCCGCCTCTTGTTCATTCTCAACCATCACTATCTCTCCTTTCCTCCTCCCTGCTCGGTGCCTAGGATCCATGGGGGAAGTGATCAGGGATCATAGGACTTAGTGTTTTAGACTAACGGTTTTCGAACCATATCATTTTAGGGTACCGTGGTGCCCAGCATGGAGGAGAAGCCCCGGAAGTCGGCACGCTTGGAGATAGTACAGTCTAGCACCGGAGTTCAGACAGCTGGTACTGTGAGTCCCAATCGTTAGTAGATGTTTAGTTTTTGCTTCCGCACTGAGTGATATGTAGTGAGGATATTGATGTATCGGGCACGAGCCCTATTTTCAGTACATTTATTATTATTTCTATGGACTCTCCCTTTGTGGTGATTATTTACTATATATGTGATTTCTATGGACTTATTTTACTTACTCTCTTGCTACTTTTCTACGATCGATTTGGCCGGCAGGATCGGCATTTTGTAGTGACGACATTCCCGGGCGTGAAGGTGTCACCACAAAGCAGCGACTCTGGGCCTAAGACCCCGTAGTTCTAAAAAGAAAAAAAGGGGTCTTACAAGTGGTATCAGAGCAGACCTTGATCGAAAAGTAGCAGTCCACAAACCCTGGGTCACCCCCCGTGCGAGTTTAGTTTGGGGACAAACTAAGCAGCGAAAGCAATTGTGTGCCCATATGAGGGATCACATGTAAATTGTCCACTTTTAATTAGGTTTTAGTCGATTACTTACAATGACCATTGCTACGTAGCCTCCGACACAGCCTACACCACAGGGCAGAGCCTAGCAGACTCCGAATGTTTCACCACCTCCCCGGGTCCCCACTCCGTTCCTACAGTCGGAGATGGGGCAGACTCGGACAGCCATATTTGAGGCTTTCAGGGCCCAGCAGATTTTGACTCGGCAGCCAAACCCGGGGGCCAATTGGTTGAGTATTTTCCGAGGACTTTCTCCCCCATCATACTTGGGGAAAGAGTCGGCCGTTCGGATGGAGGAGTGGCTTGACATCATGTATCAGATGCTGATTGGGATACGGTGCCCATGGGAGGACAGGGTACCTTTGGAGGTCTCTTACTTTAAGTCCCATGCCAAGAGATGCTGGAAGACATTGCTGGACACGACGTTTGTTGATAGAGAGGTTACAAATATTACTTGGGAGGAGTTCAGGGCTGCACTGTTGGAGCACTTTGTTCCACAGTCGGCAAGAGATGAGTTGGAGTATCGGTTCTTGAAATTGAGGCAGGGCAACAAGGCAGTGGTAGAGTACCACCGGGAGTTCAATCATTTAGCTCAGTTTGTGGATTCTTATCAGTTGGATGAGGAAGGATACACCAAGAGGTTCTATAAGGGCCTGCGAGAGGATCTGAGGGAGGCTCTACTGTTCGTATCCGACATGCCCATTCCTCAGATATTTGATATGGCGAAGAGCATCGAGGCAGATTGGCTTACGACTCGTGGCCGGAAGAGGCCAACTGAGGATCAGTGTCGGGGAGCCAGAAATGATCAATGACGGGGCCGTATTGCTGATGGGAGAGATGGAAGAAGGACAGAGGACAAACCTCATCAGGAGGTGAGACAGGAGCTGGGAGGACCAGTGGAGATGGCTCCTCATCCTCTCCAGATGCGGGAGCTGTAGAGACCCGGGGGTATGGTATATCTCCTTCCCGATTGCTACTACTTATCATCAAGTGGGGCATATCCGGAGGAACTGCCCCATGAGGGGGCACCCCTACTAGCACCACAGGCTGCCTCGCCTACTCAGCAGTTTGGAGGCCGAGGACGTGGTCGAGGACGTGGATACCAGGGCGAAGACCGCATGTAGGAGAGGGAGCAAGTGTATGCACTTGATCTGGCTCAACCACGGAACCCAGAGTAATTGATCATAGGTATACCAGTAAATTTTTAAGTTCATTCTTTCCTAAAAGGTTACACTCAAGGTATTGAATTGATAAACTAGGAAGGAAAAACCTTAACTAGATTCTAAGATATTTAACTACCCCAAGCATAGTCTTCGTCAGCGGCAAGTCCGCTTATACGATGTTCGATAAGGGTGCTTCGCACTCGTTCGTGTCGGAGGCCTTCATGGAAGGACTAGAAGGCATGGAACGATTTACTAGCTTGATGAGGAGGGTGCATTTACCCGACGAATCGGAGCTATAAACCTCCGCCCACTGCAACATGGAGGCGGAGATTTATGGAAAGGCATTCGAAGCACCAGCGACGATCCTAAGGATGCCAGTCTTCGATTTGATCCTGGGTATGACATGGTTGCAGTGGAACCATGCCCAGATTGACTGCCTGGCAAAGAGGGTCACCTTGAGGCATGGGGATTCCTATGTCATCATCAAAGGTATTACATTTACCTCCCCTCTCTTGTTGTCATCCGTACAGGCCATCAAGGCCCACTTGCAGGGAGAAGAGGTATACCAAGTGCTGTTTGAGATGGCCGAGGCCAAAGACTCCATCTCAAATATTCCAGTGTTGCGGGATTTTGCTGACGTATTCCCAGAGAAGCTGTTAGGGCTACCCCTGTACTGGGAGCGGGATATTTAGATACAGCTCGTGTCGGGGGATAAGTCCGGAATCTATAGCTCCTTACCAGATGGCCCCGAAGGAGTTGGCAGAGTTTCGAAGAAAGCAGCATGAGCTAGTAGAAGTCGAATTTGTTCGGCCAATCTCTTCACCATGGGGAGCCCCGGTGCTATTCATCAAGAAGAAGGACAGGACACTTAGATTGTGCATCGACTACCAATCATTGAATAGACTGACAGTCCGAAATACCTATCCACTGCCAAGGATAGATGAGCTTGTTTGACTAGCTGGAGGGGCGCATTTCTTTTGGAAACTAGATTTGAGGTCGGGCTACTACCAGCTGCGGATCCAGGAGGAGGACATTCTGAAGACGGCCTTCAGTAGAAGATATGGGTTATTCAAGTTTACCGTGATGTCCTTCGGTCTCACGAATGCACCGTCGGCGTTCATGAGCCTCATGAACCGGGTGTTCGAGGCTTATCTTGATGTGTTCGTCATCGTGTTTATTGATGACATCCTCATCTAATCAAGGACAGAGGAGGAGTACACACAACATCTGATACTGACTCTAGAGAGACTGCAGGAGAACCACCTTAATGCAAAGTTGAGAAAGGTCCAGTTCTTGTTGAAGTAGGTGGCCTTCCTAGGCCACATTATTAGTGGAGCCGGGTTGGCAGTGGACCCAGCTAAAATCCAGGCAGTTCGGGATTGGCCGCAGCTGAAGTCAGCCACAAACGTGCAGATTTTTCTAGGACTTACCCGCTATTACCGAAAGTTCATTGAGGGATTCTCTCGAATTGCCCTCCCACTCACATCCTTGATAAGGAAGGATGTGCCTTTTGTCTGGACCTCGCAGTGCGAGACGGCTTTCCAGGAGATGAAGTATCGACTCACCTCGGCTCCTATCATTGCCCTTCCTTCGGGGAAAGAAGGATTCAAGGTCTACACCGACGCTTCATACCATGGTCATGGGTGCAGTGCTGATGCAGAATGGCCACGTGATTGCTTATGCTTCCTGCCAGCTGAAGAAGCATGAGCAGAACTACCCTGTTAATGACTTAGAGATGGGAACGGTCGTGTTTGTTCTGAATGTCTGGCGGAATTATCTGTACGGTGTCCACTGCGACATATACTCTGATCACAAAAATTTGAAGTACGTGGACACGCAGAAGGAGCTGAATATCAGGAAAAGGAGATGGGTGGAGTTTCTAGCAGATTACCAGTACGAGATGCACTACCACAAAGGGAAGGCGAACGTGGTAGCCGATGCACTGAGTCGGGGAGCCTCCAACCTCGCAGCGGAGCCTCATATTATTTCCATGGAGATGGTGCAGAGATTAGAAGATATGCACATCATGCTGGTGTCGTCTAATGACCCCGAGCTTAATGAGGAGTATTTAGCAGCGATGAGCGCCACAGATGACATTCGATACCGAGTCAGAGATGGGAAGAGGGAGGACGCCAAGCTGGAGCCTAAATTCCGGGCCTAGGAGGCAGGCACTGCTGGAGATTACACATAGAAGGATGGCCTGGTGTGCTTCAGAGGATAGTTTTATATACTAGATGGAGGCCAGGTCCGGTAGGATATCATGACGGAGGCCCACTGCAGCCGATATTCTGTACACCCGGGAGTTACGAAGATGACTGCGGATCTGAAGAATACCATGTACTGGCCAGGCATGAAGAAGGATATCACCTACTTCATGACCCACTGTGAGACATGCCAGATGGTGAAGATGGAGTGCAGGAACCCCGCAGGATTGATGCAACCACTCCAGGTGCCGGAGTGGAAGTACGATGATATTGCGATGGACTTAATACATGGGTTTCCCCGATCGCGGACGGGGAATGATTCGATCTGGGTAATCGTCGACCGGCTGATGAAAGTAGCCAGATTTATCCCGAACAGAAAGGATGAATCGGTTGGTGTGCAGGTTTGAATGTATATGGAGCATTTCGTCCATTATCATGGCATACCGAAGACGACTGTATCAGATTGTCCTGGACGGTTTACGTCCAGGGAGTGGCGATCAGTGCAAACTTACTTGGGAACTCGGCTGACATTCAGTACAGCTTTTCATCCCCAGACTGACGGACAGACGGAACACACCAATCGGACCTTAGAAGATCTACTGCGACTATGCATTCTGGATTGCGGAGAGCCTTGGGAGAAGCTGTTTCCACTGGTCGAGTTCTCATGTTGTTGGGTACATTGGAAAATGTGTACCTGATTTGAAGAAGCCCAACTTAGCTCAATGATATACATCAAGGTGTATTTGATGTTGTTTTAAGTTGACATGTGCAGGTGGAGAATTGATAAAGTATGCAGAAAAATTCTAAGTCCAAGTGTCGACACAAAGGAAGCAGTGTCGACACACAGAAGAAAAGAGTCGACACAACACTGGGAAGCAGTGTCGACACATAGCAGTTAGTCTACAACTACACTGGGAAAAAGTGTCGACACAGAAGAAGTAAGTCGACACAACACTGGGAATTTGTGTCGACACAGAAAAAGAGTCGACACAACACTGGGAAATTGTGTCGACACAGAAGAAAAGAGTCGACACAATACTGGGAAATTGTGTCGACACAGAAGAAAAGCGTCGACCTCAAACATTGGGAGAATGTGTCGACACAGAAGAATATAGTCGATCTCAAGATTGTCGACATCATCTGAATGTGTCGACACAGAAGAAAATAGTCGACCTCAAGTTAGTCGACACCAGCAGAATGTGTCGACACATTGTGATTAAGTCGACACATTATAGCAGAGTTAAAAAATGAATGTGTCGACACCTGAAGGCTAAGTCGACACTTACTAAAGTTATGATTCTACAACAATTGTGTCGACACACAGGACTTGTGTCGACACACTGAAGAGTCAAGATCAAGTTATTTGCAGAAGAAGCTGTGTCGACTCAAAGGCAACTTAGTCGACATCACTGAAGACTGTGTCGACACCAAAGTCAATTATGTCGACACAAATAGACAGATTGTCTCGACACTTTCTGACAGACTGTTTCAACAACTTGTGATTCAAGACTAAGGCACAGGACTTGTTTGAAGACTTGACAGCTGTGGGTTATCACCGGTTAACTGAAGTTGTCAGACTTGTCAGAAAACGGTTAGAAACCGGATCAGCCGGTTACCATGAAGAATGTCTATAAATAGACAGATTCAGAAGGAGAATATATAATAAACAACATATAGAACTGACCTTTTGAAATACATTGGATCAGAAAGTGGAGAAGGATTACAATTCTACTCATTTCAAGAAAGTGCTAGGCACTTAAGAAGATCTTCTCCGGGAGATCTAAGAAGACTATCTAAGGATAGATCTAAGAAGAGTTCTAATCAGAATTCAGAAGAATCATTCAAAGTTCTGGATAGAGAGAGATCAAGTCAGAATTTGAAGAAGAAGAAAGAATCCACCAGTGGATTCTCAAGAAGCTGTTTGGAATCAACTCAGCTAAGTACATTTTCAAGAAGCTTTGAAGAAGGCTAAGAAACAGTTGATTGCATCAGCTGATCAAGAATTGTCATTGCCTTTTCTCTCTCAACTTTGGCAAGACAATTAAAACAATCTTTTCTATATTTCTGTAGGATCTGTTTATACAGATCTGAGTTGTAAGCCTATGTTATAAAGGCTGAGTGTAGGAGTGTTGAACTCTGAGTGGTAGGGCTGTTTGCCTGAGTGTAGGAGAAGGATATTCTCTGAGTTGTAGGCCTTGGGGCAAGGCTGAGGTAGGGCAGTTGTGCCTGAGTTGTAGGAACCAGTTGGGTTCTGAGTTGTAAGATCTATTGATCTGAGATAAGTGGAAGTTTGGCCGAATCTAGCATACTGCTAGATAGGTGAAGGGGGAAAGTGGATGTACCCAGACCTTGGGGAACCACTATAAAACATAGTGCAATCTGTGATGTTTTGTTTTCTGTGATTGCTGTGTTTATTATATTAGTTATTAAATTGAATTCTGCCTAGAAGTTTTAGAAAGAGAAGCAGAACCTATTCACCCCCCCCCCCTCTAGGTGTTTAGGCTGCCTTGAAAGTTAAACTATCAAGTGGTATCAGAGGGAGGTTCCTCAAAAAGGACTTAACAGTCTGAGGTAGATCTGATAGGCAGATTCAAGAATCAAGAAGATGGGTTCTGGAGAGAATCATAAGGAGCTAGGGTCAATGAAATTACCCATATGCAAGAAGGAAATCTTTGGGATCTGGAAAGAAAGAGTCAGATTGTTTATGGAAGCATCTGACCCAAGGATTTACATCACAGTACAGGAAGGCCCCTTCATACCAATGAAGATATCTGTTCTTGATGCAAATATCCAAACACCAAAGACTTATTCTGAAATGACCAAGGATGAAATCATCTTGGCAACCATGGACAAAAGGGCACAGAACATCATTGTCAGTGCCATAGATGATTCAACATTTCAGAATCTGATTCACTGCAAGACCTCCAAGGAGATGTGGGACACATTGATTGTCTACATGGAGGGATCTGAAGAAGTAAGGCTGGACAGAAAATCTATGCTAAATCAGGAGTATGAAAGTTTTAGACAAGGAAAATCTGATAGCATAACTGAGTGCTATAAGAAATTCTATAGAATTGTGAATGAGCTAATTTCCTATGGAAGAGTCTTCAGTACCTATGAACTGAATGACAAATTCTTAAGATCCTTATCAAAGGATTGGGATACAAAGATCTGTGCCATAAGAGAAGTGGCAAAATTGGCAGAGATATCTCCTCCAACTCTGTTTGGAAAGTTGCTATCCTATGAAATGCAACTTATGGTAAGGAAGGAGGAGGAAAGAAACTCAAGAGGAGAGCATAGAGAAAAGACTGTGGCATTTAATGCTGAAGCCACTAGAAAGAATAGGAGGAAATCACCATCTCCTCCTAAGGAAGTTGAAGAAGGTAGTTCTGAAAATTCAGATAAGGGTTCAGTCAGCTGTGATTCAGATGCAGACTTTGCTGCATTCACTAGGCAATTTCAAAGGTTCTTGAAAAAGAAGCAATGGAAGTCTAGGCCTTCCTCATCACAGCAAGTAGATGACTATTATCAGAAGAGAAGGTCATCAAGGAAAGAGAAAAGCAGGTCAAAGCCCAGCAAAGCCACTACTTCAAAGATTGTCTGCTATTGTTGCAATAGGCCTGGACATGTAGTGGCTGATTGTCCTGACAAAAGGAAGGAATCTTCAGAAAAGAAGAAGACTTATCAGAAAGGCAAGAAGGAGAAATCCTTTGTAGCAAAGAAAGATAAAAGTCTGTCAGACCAGTCAACTTCAGAATCAGGATCTGAAGCTGAAGCATATATTGGATTATATGCTGCATCTGAGGAAGAGGAGTTTATGCAGTTGCTAGACTCCATCAATGAACATCAATGCATGGGTTTGATGACAAGATCAGAAGAGGACCTATGCCAGAATCAGTCTGGTTCTAATGAGGTAAACTGTCCTTCTTGTACATCTGTTTGTAATACAAGTGAAGAATCAGCTACATCTGCATCAAGTGATGAAGATGCATCTGGATCTGAAGGAGATGTCTATCAATTGATAGACAAGTATGGGGACCTTGTTGCAGGCCCTTAAGAAAAGCAAGAACCTGGTTAAATCACAGGCTCAGGAAATTGCTGATCTAAGGGTTGCAACAACTGAGTTAGAAAAAGTCCTTGATCAAAAGTTAGCTGAAATTGCCAAGCTGAAGAATATAACTATTATTCAGATGGGCACAATTAATTATACTAATGATCAAGTAAAGAGTCTGGAGGACAGACTTAGAATTGAAAGGGATTTAGTGGCTAGTTACTCTAAGCCAAAATCTGTCTTACCCTTGATAGATGAATTTGTCACTCAGAAGGGTAAGGCTGGATTAGGATTTAAGGGTAACTCCAGGGCTGGCAGATTCAAGAGGAAAGGCAAAGCCCCTATTCAGCCACTAAACCTTTCAGTCCCCATAAGGTTTGGTAAGGAGAAAGTGCCTTCTAACATATATGATCATGAAGACATTCAGGATCATATTAAGACAAATGTTCTGAAGAACAAGGGTGTTAAGGCAAGCAGGCCTACCTATGGTCATAAACCCTATGGTTTTAAGAAATCAGTAGGTGAAGTTGCAACAGCACCAGCAATGAACAGAAATGCTTCTGACAAGGATGTATCTAGATCTAGATACAATAAGTTTGAATGTTGGTGCTGTGGCAAGAGGGGTCATTTTGCATTGGACTGCTGGTATAACACAAGTGTTATAAAGAATAAGAGTCTACCTGTTAGAAGAGGTTATGATAACTTTATTAAGGCTAACCTGAACCAAGGACCCAAGACTTACTTGGGTTCTAAGGGTAAGTAATTCTGTATTGCAGGTGAATCCAAGTTACCATGCCCCTATATGGTACTTGGATAGTGGTTGTTCCAGGCACATGACTGGAACAAAGGGGCTGCTGAAGGAGTATTCATCTGTCAAAGATGGACATAAAGTGATCTTTGGTGGATCTGAAAAAGGAGTCATCAAAGGATTTGGTAACATCTCTTCAAACCTAATTACTATCACCCAAGTGGCCTATGTAAAAGGTTTGAAACATAATCTAATAAGCATAAGCCAGCTGAGTGATCTAGGATATGACATTTCATTTGGTAAGGATGGATGTCATATCAAAAGGTCAAGTGATCAAGAGATCATATTGACTGGGTATAGGAAGAGAAATGTGTATTGCCTTAATTTTGAATGTGAGAATAAGGCATCCCCCATTTGTCTTGTAGCTGATGACAATGCTTCTCATTGTGTTAAGTGGCACAAGAGATTGGCTCATCTAAACTACAAGACAATTGGCCAACTCTTTAGTAAAGAACTAGTGAGGAATGGGCCTCAAGTTAAGTGTATAAAGGAAGGGGTATGCTCAGCTTGTCAAAAGGGCAAGCAGACAAAAACCTCATTTCAAAGCCTTGAAAACAAGGATTCTGTGAGGTGCTTATACCTCTTGCATATGGATCTTTTTGGTCCTATGCCAGTTCACAGTCTAGGTAGGAAGGTCTACACTCTAGTGGTTGTAGATGACTATTCTAGATTTACATGGGTGTTCTTTCTGAGACAAAAATCTGAAACCCCAAGTGTATTATTTAATTTTGTAAAGCAAATTCAGAATGAACTGAATAGTACAGTGGTCAAAATCAGAAGTGACCATGGTACTGAGTTTCAATCTGAAAGCATAACAAACTTGTGTATAGACTTTGGGATTTTCCAAGAGTTCTCCTCACCTAGAACACCTCAGCAAAATGGTAATTGCTGAAAGAAAGAATAGAACATTAATTGAAGCTGGTAGAACTCTATTGAGTGACACCTCTCTCCCAGAATATTTTTGGGCTGAGGCAGTTAACACTGCTTGTCATGTCATCAATAGGGCTTCTATCACCAAAAGCCACAGAAAGACTCCCTATGAGATTGTGAAAGGCAGAAAACCAAATCTATCCTATTTTAGGATCTTTGGTTGCAAATGCTATATACTTAACAATGGCAAGTCATATTTGACTAAGTTTGCTGCCAAATCCCAGGATGGGATATTTGTTGGGTACAGCACAAATAGTAAGGCCTATAGAGTCTTCAACTTAACTACTCAAGTTGTTGAAGAATCTGTGCATGTTGTATTTGATGAAACAAGATTAATCAATTGTGAGTTGTCTTGTAGATCAAATGACTCAACAGGTATAAGCAAGAAGATGGACAAGCTCTCCATTGCTGAAGCTTCAAAGGAAGAGGGAGCATTGGAAAATGAAGGCTGCTGTCCAGGGGGAGTACAAGAGATAATGGAAGCTGATGAAAACCAAGAGGAACAGCAGAATGAAGAAGCTGGAGATGCACAACCTGAAGGGAATCTACCTCCAGCTATAAGATATCTAAGAGATCATCCTACTGATCAGATAATTGGTGATCCAAGACAAGGAGTGCAAACTAGAAGCAGAAATCAAAGCACAGTTTTGCATTCTAGTTTCTTGTCCCAAATGGAACCTAAGAAGTTTGAAGAAGCTATCCAAGACCAGCACTGGATTGATGCTATGCAAGAGGAGCTGAATCAATTTAGAAGGTGCAAAGTCTGGGAGCTTGTTCCTAAACCAAGAGGCCACAACATAATTGGAACTAAGTGGATCTATAGGAACAAGCTAGATGAAAGTGGAATAATAGTAAAGAATAAAGCAAGATTGGTTGCAAAAGGATACAGGCAGGAAGAAGGGATTGACTTTGATCAAACCTTTGCTCCAGTAGCAAGGCTGGAGGCAATCAGAATGTTCCTTGCCTATGCAGCCTACCAAGACTTCAAAGTATACCAGATGGATGTGAAGTCAGCATTTCTGAATGGTGATCTTAAAGAAGAAGTATATGTAGAGCAGCCATCAGGTTTTGTAGATCCTCTTAAACCTGATTCTGTGTATAAGCTTAGGAAAGCTTTGTATGGGTTAAAACAAGCTCCAAGGGCTTGGTATGAAACCCTGTCTACCTTCCTCATTGAGAATAAATTCTCAAGAGGAAAGATAGACAAAACTCTATTCCTTAGGGAATCCAAAGGAAAGATCATCTTAGTCCAGATCTATGTTGATGACATAATCTTTGGATCTACTGAAAACAACCTTTGTAAAAAGTTTGCCAAACTTATGCAAGGGAAGTTTGAGATGAGCAGTATGGGAGAACTTAAGTTCTTCTTGGGACTCCAAGTAAGACAGACTGATGATGGATTGTCCATATCCCAGTCTAAGTTCACCAAGGAATTAATTAAGAAATATGGTATGGAGTCATCCTCCTCCATGAGAACTCCTATGGGAACAAGTATGCCAATATGCAAAGATGAGGCAGGTAAACCTGTTGATGAATCATTGTATAGAGGAATAGTTGGGTCTCTACTATATCTCACTGCTAGTAGACCTGACATTATGTATGCAACATGTGTCTGTGCTAGGTACCAAGCCTGCCCTAAAGAATCTCATTATACTGCAGTCAAAAGGATTCTGAGATATCTAAAGGGCACTCCTACTCTAGGTCTTTGGTACCCTAGGAATAGAGATTTTCAACTAACAGGCTATTCAGATGCAGATTTTGCAGGATGTAGAGAGGATAGAAAGAGTACTACAGGTACTTGTCAATTCCTGGGAGGAAGACTAATATCTTGGAGTAGTAAAAAGCAGACTAGTGTGGCAATTTCCACAGCTGAGTCAGAGTATATTGCTGCTGGAAGCTGCTGTGCACAGCTATTATGGATGCAGCATCAGCTTAAAGATTATGGTATTCAGGTAAGTAGAACACCCCTTTTATGTGATTCTAAGAGTGCTATTTCTATTGCTAATAATCCAGTTTCTCATAGTAGAACTAAGCATATAGAAATCAAATATCATTTTCTTAGAGAACATGTAGAAAAAGGTGACATCTCATTGGAATTTGTAAAAACAGATTATCAAATAGCAGATGTATTTACTAAGCCTTTAGATGAAACCAAATTCAATAAATTCAAAATTGAATTAGGTATGTTAACCATTGATTAATGTATTAAACAAAATCATTAACAATGCTATTGAAATGGTTTATAAGTAAGTAAAAGTAGTAACAACATAATCAAGTGTTAAAAAGGACACATTGAAGTTACAGAAATTGGCTAAGTAAGAATGTGTCGACACATTCAGTAATAATGTGTCGACTCAGAGAAATTATGTCGACAAGTCAGAAATATTGTGTCGACACAGAGAATATGTGTCGACACTTAAGAGTTTTATTGTCGACTTAACCAGAAATGTAATGTCGACTCAACCAGAATTATGGTGTCGACACTTACAGAATATGTGTCGACACTTGTCCTTAGTGTCGACACAGAATTTCTGTCTTTCTACTATGTATCCAAGGTGTCGACATAACCACAAATTGGTGTCGACACATAGTAGGCTGAAGAAATGTCGAGTTAATAGAAGCTTGTGTCGACACATTCCGTCTGTGTCGACACATTTAGACTGTTTTTGGCGCCTTTTGAACTTCTTTCAACAGAAGCTATAAATAGGTCAAAAGCTCTTTGTGTCGACACGCTTTCAAGGTTTTCGAGACTCAAACCCTGTGTCGACAGTCTTTCTTTCTCTCTTCTCTCAAGCTTTCTCGACACAACGATGGCGCCAAGGATTGAAGATAACATCAATGAAGGATATGAGTTAGTGCGCCAGGCCTTTGCAGAGGCGCCGCCTGATGTTCAAGGAGTTATCACCCTTCTCTCTGCATCAGGGTTAGAATTTCTCATTTCAGAACCAACTAAGATCTGGAAGAAGGAGGTGCACGAGTTCTTTATCTCTGCATCAGTCCATTCTACTGGCCTCAAGATTAAGTCCACTGTTCAAGGGACGAAGGTAAAGATTAATCAAAGAAGTTTAAGAAAGATCTTCCAACTGCAAGTGGTTGAGAATGAAGAGGAAGTTCCTATATCTAAGACAAGGGAAGCCCTTCAATGGTGTGGCCTGGATTCAGGATTGAAGATTGGAGCTGCATTCAACAGAAAGGGAATGAATCAGCAAGGGAAGTTCTTGTCTGAAGTAGTTGGAAAGGTAATCCTCTGCAAGACAGGTGGACATGATAGGATTTCTGCCTATATGTTCAGCCTGATGACCAGGATAGTTTTTACTATTCCTACTGATTGGTCAGGAGTGCTCTTTGACAAGATCAAAGAGGGAATCAAGAAGCCTAACATGGCTAGGATCATGAGCCTGTACTTCACTGGAGTGATTCCTGATGTGATGCAGCAGCTGCAAGGGAGTAAGATTAACCATATGAGAAGAATGGATATGAGACTATTCTCCAGGTGGGATAGGGTGCTGTCCAAGGATGTGCCTGAAGAGAGCAGGCCAGACACCCCTGTGCAATCCCCTACACCAAATCAAGAATCTGAACAAGTACAAGAAGGGACACAGCTTGACTCAACTGTGGTCCAGGAAGTATCAACACCTGCACAGATGCAGGGGGAGCCAGTTTCCACTCCTGCTCCAAAGGTATCTACTCCTGCTAAGGTATAGGGGGAGCTAATGTATTTTACTATAAAAGACATTGCTCATATTCTTATTACTGCACAGGTTCAGGGGGAGCTAGTGTCCACACCTACTCCTGCCACTACAAATATTGAGGTGCAAGTCCAAGAGGAAGCACAGTTAAACATATCTCAAGATTTAACTGCTGCAGAAGTGACCACTCAACTGGAATTTACTATGGAGGAGTTATTCCCAGATGTTGATACTGCTGCTGATAAAGAAGGAGGTGGACCAGATATTGAGAAGTCCATAGGAATGGACATTGATCAGGAAGCTGCTATGGAAACACAGGTTGAGGATGAGCCAGTGGATGTTGAAGCTGAGCAACAACCCCTGGAACAGATACAATTCATCATCCACAAGAAAGAATTCATGTAGATACTTCCTCTGAAACAGAAACTGAAGAAGCCAGGGTGGCAAAGAAAAGAAAACTTGTTGTCTTTAAGAGAAGAAGCAAGAACTATAAGCAGGCTTTACAGACCACAACTCCACAAGTTTCTCCAGCCTTTGATTACAATAAATTTATGGTAGATCTTCAAGTAAAATTGGATGACCAAAGGATGGCTCTGGAGAAGTATGTTGATGAAAATAGCAAGTCAGTTCAGTTTGACTTAGCTCAGGATATCAAGTCCATCCAATTTCAAGTCAACTTGCATAAAACTGAAATGACAGATTGCTTCCACAAGGGTGGCAATGCTGTAGTTTATCTGGCTAAACAACAGGAGGCTATCTCTACAAAGGTGGATGATATTGCTTTGAAGCAAAGTTATGTTCTGGAAAATCAAATCAGAATGAATGAAAATTTAACTGAATCTCATAATGAGATCATTAAAGAGGTGAAGAAGATTGTTCCAGGTATGCCTGCAGATAGAGCCAAAGAAATGGAAGAATTTGATAAGAATTTTCAGGCTGCTATTGCATCTGTTAAGACTGCCATCACAACCTCTCAAAAGGAAATATCTGAAAAGCTTCAAAAGTTAAGACCATTTTTCAAGGAGGGAGTGAATTATTTGGATGGCCAAATTCGATTTCAAAAAGAAGATCTTAGAGATCATGTATCAAGAGAAGCCATAAAGGGGGAGAGGATGCTAATTCATGCAGGCTCTGAGCACACCAAATGGGTGACCAATAGCATACGAGCCACTTTGGGATATCCCCCATTGTGTGATGATGCTATGGTAGCTGAGTCAGGAATACAATCTAATCTACTTGAAGGCAATCAACCTGAGGTTGCCCAAGTCATATACCCCCCTCCAGATTTTGACTTGATTGATCAGAAAGTTCAAGGAATGTATAGTCCTCCAAAGGAGGTTACTAATATTGTCTTTGGAAAAGTTGATAAGCCTGAGGCTACTCTGAAAGAACAGCAGGATGCTCTATTGGCAAAGAAGAAATTCAGAGAGCAGGCTGTACTGAAGCCAGATTATGAGCAGTGGAGTCCTACTTCAAGGAACATAATACTCACTGCATGGAAAGCTGTACAAGATAAAGTTCATGAGAGAGGGAAGTGGTACAATGAAATTGAATGGCAGAAGTATGAGGCAAGGCAAGAGGCAATTGTACAATTCAGAAGGAAAGCCAAGCTGGGAAGACTGCCATCAGATGCTAAGGAGCCAAGCAAATACTTCCCAAAGCCTTTTCATTATTTTGAAAGGCAAAGGATCAAGGAAGAAGCTCAGAAGAAAGCTGATCTTAAAGGAAAGAAGATAGCTGAAGAATCAGAAGCTCCTGTGACAGCTACAATTCAGTCTGGCAAAGGGATTATGAATTAGAGAGCCTGATCAATCCTGATTTTGTTTTAAATATTTTGTAATGTTGTGATGTAATCATCAAATGTAAAACTTTGTAATCAAACATTACCCAGTTATAAACAAAATGTTGTTTTGGCATATTATAATGTGCATTCTGTGATGAATTATTCTTATGTTATGTTTTGTTTATATTAAAGTATTCCTGCTATGTCATTAATCATCATTTAGTACTGTTTATAAATGGTGTATATCATTGGCTATAGGGGTTATGACTTCTCCAAATAGGGGAGATTGTTGGGTACATTGGAAAATGTGTACCTGATTTGAAGAAGCCCAACTTAGCTCAATGATATACATCAAGGTGTATTTGATGTTGTTTTAAGTTGACATGTGCAGGTGGAGAATTGATAAAGTATGCAGAAAAATTCTAAGTCCAAGTGTCGACACAAAGGAAGCAGTGTCGACACACAGAAGAAAAGAGTCGACACAACACTGGGAAGCAGTGTCGACACATAGCAGTTAGTCTACAACTACACTGGGAAAAAGTGTCGACACAGAAGAAGTAAGTCGACACAACACTGGGAATTTGTGTCGACACAGAAAAAGAGTCGACACAACACTGGGAAATTGTGTCGACACAGAAGAAAAGAGTCGACACAATACTGGGAAATTGTGTCGACACAGAAGAAAAGCGTCGACCTCAACATTGGGAGAATGTGTCGACACAGAAGAATATAGTCGATCTCAAGATTGTCGACATCATCTGAATGTGTCGACACAGAAGAAAATAGTCGACCTCAAGTTAGTCGACACCAGTAGAATGTGTCGACACATTGTGATTAAGTCGACACATTATAGCAGAGTTAAAAAATGAATGTGTCGACACCTGAAGGCTAAGTCGACACTTACTAAAGTTATGATTCTACAACAATTGTGTCGACACACAGGACTTGTGTCGACACACTGAAGAGTCAAGATCAAGTTATTTGCAGAAGAAGCTGTGTCGACTCAAAGGCAACTTAGTCGACATCACTGAAGACTGTGTCGACACCAAAGTCAATTATGTCGACACAAATAGACAGATTGTCTCGACACTTTCTGACAGACTGTTTCAACAACTTGTGATTCAAGACTAAGGCACAGGACTTGTTTGAAGACTTGACAGCTGTGGGTTATCACCGGTTAACTGAAGTTGTCAGACTTGTCAGAAAACGGTTAGAAACCGGATCAGCCGGTTACCATGAAGAATGTCTATAAATAGACAGATTCAAAAGGAGAATATATAATAAACAACATATAGAACTGACCTTTTGAAATACATTGGATCAGAAAGTGGAGAAGGATTACAATTCTACTCATTTCAAGAAAGTGCTAGGCACTTAAGAAGATCTTCTCCGGGAGATCTAAGAAGACTATCTAAGGATAGATCTAAGAAGAGTTCTAATCAGAATTCTGAAGAATCATTCAAAGTTCTGGATAGAGAGAGATCAAGTCAGAATTTGAAGAAGAAGAAAGAATCCACCAGTGGATTCTCAAGAAGCTGTTTGGAATCAACTCAGCTAAGTAATTTTCAAGAAGCTTTGAAGAAGGCTAAGAAACAGTTGATTGCATCAGCTGATCAAGAATTGTCATTGCCTTTTCTCTCTCAACTTTGGCAAGACAATTAAAACAATCTTTTCTATATTTCTGTAGGATCTGTTTATACAGATCTGAGTTGTAAGCCTATGTTATAAAGGCTGAGTGTAAGAGTGTTGAACTCTGAGTGGTAGGGCTGTTTGCCTGAGTGTAGGAGAAGGATATTCTCTGAGTTGTAGGCCTTGGGGCAAGGCTGAGGTAGGGCAGTTGTGCCTGAGTTGTAGGAACCAGTTGGGTTCTGAGTTGTAAGATCTATTGATCTGAGATAAGTGGAAGTTTGGCCGAATCTAGCATACTGCTAGATAGGTGAAGGGGGAAAGTGGATGTACCCAGACCTTGGGGAACCACTATAAAACATAGTGCAATCTGTGATGTTTTGTTTTCTGTGATTGCTGTGTTTATTATATTAGTTATTAAATTGAATTCTGCCTAGAAGTTTTAGAAAGAGAAGCAGAACCTATTCACCCCCCCCCCCCTCTAGGTGTTTAGGCTGCCTTGAAAGTTAAACTATCACATGTCATAACAACAACCAGTCCAGCATAGAGATGGCTCCTTATGAGGCCCTATACGTACGAAGGTGTAGGACTACACTGTCATGGATATAGGATGAGGATCCGAGTCTTTGGGCTCGGAGGTTTTTGAGGACACTGAGGTTTAGGTGAGGCTGATACAGGACAGGATGTTTGAGGCTCAGAGCAGACATGTTAAGTATTACGATGCTCGGCATCATCAGGTGGAGTTTTAGGTGGGGGATAGGGTATTATTGAAGATCCGACCGATGCATGGAGTTTCACGAGTGCGGGGTGAGAAGAAGAAGCTCAACATGAGATATATGGGGCCTTACAGGATCCTGGAGCGGATCAGTCCCTTAACATACAGGCTGGAGCTGCCACCGGAGCTAGCGGGTATGCACGACGTGTTCTACGTATCCACTCTTAGGAGGGCTCTACTATGACCGGAATAGCAGATTACAGCCACGTATGGGCCGGTAGCATCTGATCGGTCAGTTCACCTTGAGCCGGTCCAGATTGACCATAAGGGGATATGAGTCTTGTGTCGCAAGAAGGTTCCGTTGGTCAAGGTCCTGTGGAGTAATCACGGTCAAGAGGAGCATACCTGGGAGCCGAAGGATCTGATGCAACAAAAGTACCCAGAGCTTTTCAGTCAGGTATCCCTCACAACCTCTCGGGATGTTACAATTTACTTTTCATACTTGAAACCCCGTAGGCCTAACTAGAATTCGAGGAAGAAATTTTTTTTATTATATATTGGGATTTGTAACATCCCTTAGGCAACTAAACCCCCTAGGAGTGGTTTTGTCATGACTAGGTCATGACAAAACCCTAGGAAGCCCAAGCAGACAAAGTGGACCTAGGAATGTAGGTGGGATCACTATGGTCTACAAATAGTAGATTTCTAAATGCTTGGTTGGGATGATCAAGGGGCTTCACCAAGACTCTAAGACCCCACCATAACCTCACCAACCTATTGAAAGACCCTAAGGGTCCATTGGAGTCAACCCAGGGTGGCCAAGTTGACCTAAGACCATCCTAGGCATAAATTAGGCAGGGTGCCCTAACTAAGGGCAATGTGCCCCTAATAATCCCAACCAACCCTACCAAGGTCTTCCTAGACCTAAAGTGGGGTCAATGAGTCACCAAAGATCCATTGGGATCAACTCTAGAGCCTGAGTTGACCCAAGTCAACCCTAGCCCTAAAGTGGTCAAAGTTCCCAAACTATGGGGCAAGTGACCTTCAGGGTGCAAATTTAACCCTACACAACTCTTTCTAGACCTTAGGGGAAGCCAAGGGGTCACCAAGGACCCTTTGGGGTCAACCCAAATGGTCATGTTGACATAAGTCAACTCTAGCCCTAACTTTGTAAAAGTACCCTTCCTAAGGGTCAAGTGACCCCAAAGTGCCAAGACAGCCCTACATAGACCTTAGGAAGGCCATTGGGTCACCAAGGACCCATTGGGGTCAACCCAAATGGGTCAAAAGGACCAAGGTCAACCCTAGTCTAATTTAAGTCAACTTAGCCCAAATGGGCTAACCCAAGCTCAAGCCCTCTTTCATTTGGGCTAACGAACTCTTAATTATGTGATGATATGAATTAGCGGACTGCAAATAGACTAAAGGGGTTTACCAGGTTAGCCTTGATGACTAGGAGAGAGGAAACTTCATTTTCCCCCTTTAATGGAGGAGAGAGAAAATGAAGGGAGGGGCCATACATGGCTAGGAAGGCCAAGAGCCCTCTCCTCTTACTGGAATCATCTACCCTGGTCAGTTAAGAGGAGACCAAGGGTTTTCCAGGCTATGATAGTGGCTTGGGGAGGAGAACCACCATGTTCGAGCCAAGCTTTCAATGGCCATTAATTGCCATTGATGACTTGGCCTCTCCCCTCCCTTATTGAGGCTTTAGACACCATCAGTGGCCTGAGAGGAGTTTTCCCCATGATTTACCTAAAGAATTCGTACCCTTCCACTATGTAGTTTAAGAAACTCGACCGGCGCCACCACCACCATGATGAGCCGACGATCGACACAACTCCAGACCACCACAAAGGTCCTCCTCCTCTCCTTACTCTGTGGGTAGATCTTAGGTTTCAGTTAGAATGAAGATCGGGCTCAGTTGATCCTGATCCAAGCTTTCAATTTCCTAGTTTTTCAGGAAATTTCCTCTTGTCAGGATCGCCGAAAAAGGCCCCTCCGGCGGCTGTGCCGCTGCCTGACGATAGCCACCACCTCGACGGAGGTGGTGGTGGCGGTGGCAGGCCAGGGAGGTGGCCAGATGGCCGAGAATTAGGTCGGGAAGTGGCTCCAGGTCAGGATGATCCTGGCCGTCAGCTGGAGGTAGGCAATGAACAGATGCCGTCCATCATGCGCCAAGATTCGTGCTGAATAATATTTAAACTATAGGTTATATATTCATTTCATTTTATTTCTGTCACAGGATATGCATTTAATGTTTCTATTTATTAAAAATACCTAGGGTCACCTACAGAAAAAGTGGTAAATATCAAAGTTGTATCCCTAGTGGTGTAATTTATTTTAAAATTGGTTTGAACCAATTTGGGTGACTTGTTTGACCAGGGCTCTCATTTTGGCGGGGTCTATACCTAGGGTTAGACTGAAATTAAAATTAGTGCCCCCACTTCATCCCTTGTCCAATTGACCTAAAATTTGGACATGGAGTCACCCTAACATCTACCTAAGTCCTGTCCTAAAATGGAAATTTTTGGAGACAATTTGTTTATAGTTTTAGAAATTATTTAATAATCCTAGGATAAATTAATTAGGAGGCATAATTACCTCCAAACCCTCCCAAATTTTGGTGAATGATCCTTACGGTCATCATGAGGCTCTGTATAAAATTTTACCCCATTTATAGATGATTTAGTTGGGAAATGAGCAAACCCTAGCCTTGCCCTAAAAGGGGTATTTAGGTCAAAAGTGCACCTTGTGGGTTTGGGTGGCCAAACCACCTCAACAGAGCTTGAAGTTTGGGCCACTGATTTTACATGACATTTAACACCATCATATGGATTATTGGGTGGTTTAGGGTAGAGTTTCCCTAGGACCCAAGTTCAAACCCTAACTTCGGTCCTTGGGGGTTTGAGAAGGGCATGGGGTCAAAAGCCCTTGTATGGACTTTTCAAATTTGGTGAAGAGGACCCTATGGTGGTTAAAGTACTCTGGGAGAAATATTAGTGGATTTATAGATAGTTAAACCCTTCAAAACCCTAACCCTGGTTTAGGTCACAAATTTCATGATGGTATGATGCGTTGACAAAAGTTTAAGAAAAGTTGTGAAACTTGGGTAGTGTAGTCATAGGGTTAATATGAGTCTCTGGTAATTTTATTGGGAATATTGGAACAATATATGTAGTACCTCCTTTGTATTACATGGATTTGCCCTTGATAGTCTTTTGTTTAATAAGATCTCACTGTTCATTGGGAAATTGTGAAAATTTGGCAGATAAAGTTTTAGGTCATTATGATCATATCGGATTTTTATTATAATTTTTAGATGCATATTTTCAGTACTTACTTCACAGGCTTTTAAATATGCAAATATGTTCAATATTAGATTCAGATCACATGGTTTGTTAGAAAATTGTTAAGATTGTTCAGTAGTGATATTAGGGAAGTTTACTCATAAGAAAATTTTATCATAATTTTTGATGAATATTTTAAGTAGTTGTTTAATTGAATTATGGAAGAGGATTATCATTCTAAATTAAAGTTAGAGTTGATTATTCACTGGAAAATATGGGAACTTGGTCAGGAGTGTTTTTAGCTCATTTTAGTTATGCTTGAATTTTATTATAATTTTTGGAAGCTTATTTATAACACTTACTTCTTTAGTTGTTAACCATGTGATTATATTTAAAATTATGGATCAGAGGCTTAAACCTTGCAAAAAAATTCGGGAGACTTGAATTTATAATTAATTAGCTTTCTAGTATTTATCATAATTTTATGGAGCATTTTCCATGACTGTAAGGGCCACTTCATATTCAAATTAAGGTATTTTGTTTTTTAGGAGAAATAAATAAAATGTCAGATAAATTAGGAAAATTCCAAGTTTCTGGATTTAGGCTATATATATCATGATAGGCGTCCATTAATTTTCTTAGGGTGTTTGAATGAGGATTTAGAGAACCTCCTATCATGCACGTCATATAGCATAAGGTGGTCTGCATTTAGTAAAACTGCGGAAATCGTGTTAACATGGGGAATAGTCGTAGGGAGATTGTATTGTGGTTTACTGATTTTAGTAAAGTTGATTGGAGTATACCATTGGAAGTTGGGATGAATAGGTTGTAGAGTTGTCTAAGATTAGGTGGTGCTCGGGATCGACGAAAGATCGTCTTTCCTATGGAGGGAGAGAGAGGGTCAAAACACATTAGGTTTAGAACCTGTGTAATACTAGAGGGATCAGGAATTGGGTATTATCCAATAATAATAATTGCCTTGCGAAAGGGAGCTTTGGGCTTTAGCCCATCGTTGTTCCTAGTGCCCTCGAGAACCCTTCACGGGGTATGCCTTGGGCAGTCCTGGGCTAACCTAAACTATAGGAAAAATAAACTTCAAGAGTAACTAGTATAACTAGGGATTCACTTTCACTCACCTCGATGTCTCGGAATCTTAGGTTGGGTCACTCGGGCAGTAGGCTTGGTGGTTTTGGTTATGGGCAGGTTGGCCCGGCGAGCTTTGGCTCGGTTGTTGCTTGTGACGGACGGGATGGTCCGGGGAGCTTAGGCTCAGTTGTTGATGGTGACGGACGGGATTTTCCGGGGAGCTTTGGCTCGGTAGCTTATACATAAGGCTGCATATGCATAAATTATAAGGTGATGGGTCTTCGGTGTTGGATGGTCGATGCACCGACGCCAATACATTGACTCGACAAGTGTGGTTTAGCACTTCGCCAAATTAAGTCTGGTGGACCAGCAGACAAAGAGTACGCAAGAGTTCCGCTTAGTGCACCAGCGTCGAGGAATACGATAGGTCTAACTGGTAGTGCTATTACCGGTTTAGAGGTGGGTGAGGCCCAACCCACCTCTTTCGTTTGCCACTACGGAGGTATCCTCGGTGGTTAGGCTCCAGAAAGGGGGAATTAATGATCTGTGTGCACAGAGTCGAGTGGGTGTGTTGCACTTGCATGATTCACATCATAGAATACTTGCATTTCATAGCATAACTATTGCATTTAACCATTGACACCTATTGTATAAATTGGTATGAGACTTTTTATACAATAGGCCCGGCAAAACGATCCATTGGTTTATAAGCTATGAAAGAAAAGGGAGAATAGTCTCTGGTTAACTCTAGAGGGGGGGTGAATAGAGTTATTTAAAATTCCTTTACACTTTTTATTCACATAAAAATAGGTGATACAGTAATAGCTAAGAGATCATATCAGAGCAAAGATAAACTATTCTAAACTACCACAGCACAAGACAAAAAGAAAAACAACAAGCACACAGACAACACAAAAATTTTATAGTGGTTCCCCAACTGGATAAATCCACTCATATACCACCCTAGTAGGAATCCCCTAAAGGTTTTGATCAAGTGACTGCCAACACAATATCTATTTGCAGGGATATATTGCAACCCTTTGAGCTTTTGATCAGGTGCCAAAAAACCAAACTCAAGTCTTTTGGAAGGTGACTTGTGAACCAGACTAACTTTTGAAGGGAGTTAAAACCCTGTACAGTGGGGTGGGAAGGAAGGTAATATTAGTCTTCTCTTTTCTCAAAAGTAGTTTGAGAAGACTTTGTGTGGATTCCAGATCATGTCAAATATCCCCCTGAGATGTAGATGTGTTCAAGATGAGAAGCTTTGTTCAGGATGAGTAGGTCTTCAGCTTGAGAAAACTAGATCAATGAGCTCTAGACGGATTGAGCTGTATTATCTCAGCAAGTTCCTGGATGAGAAAATGAAGAAGACTCTTGATCTGTTTTTGTTGTTCTTCTTCTATCTTCTTTAGAGCACCGTGAGAGATGAGGATTGAGAGCTGCTGCGAGGTTTTTGCTCTTGCTAAGAATATCACGCTAAAGTTTTCTACTCTATAAGAATTGTCTCTCTATTCTCAGTCTGTGAAAAAAAGTGTATGTTTGAAAAAGTATTCTCTCTCTTATCCTCGACATCCAAACTTCCTTAAAAATTTGAATAACTGCAATTAATGTCTTGCTGGAAATCTGGAAGGAAAACAGCTAGCAAATCTATCATTATTCGTTTCCTCAACTATCCTGAGAAATATGTTAAATAAATCCTCTAATGAATACCATAATCAATTCTGCTAGGAACGGTTATATTCATAGGGAATATAAGCATTGATTACTCAGGGAATTTATGACTCAAAATAGTAAGAAAGAGGGAACAGATAAGGAAAGGACAAAGAACAGACAACTTACATAATTCGTCGACCAGAAAATAGATTTCGTCGACCTGCACTCAAGGAACGTCGACCTGAGAAATCCTGTTTGTTGACCTTAGCTCTGCGAAGCACACGCTGAATATAAGCAACTTATTCTGCGCTCCAAGAACGTCGACCTGAGAATCTGTTCTACACTAAAAGATCGTCGACCATAGAACTTGATCACACAAAAAATAGTCGAGCTGAGAATCTGTCTGGAGAAAACTGATCATCGACCTGAGCTCTAATATCGTCGAGCTCAACTCAGAGAACTAACTCTGAGTTCATCGATCGGAGATCGACGATCGTCGAGCTGAGTTCAAAGAACTTCGAACTAATCAAATTATCTTCTAAAAACTTCTAAAATTCAATCTTCTGATGTCCTCTGCTGGCTGGTCAAAGAAGGTTGAACTAAAAGGACTTAGCCTAATTTCTAGGACTACTAGACAAGACCCTGGCTATATAAGGTGGGTCAGACTCAGCCTAAATTAATGAACCTAGCCCAAATCTAACTAGGGATCCAACAATCTCCCTCTATTTGGGGTGAGGTCACTAAGAATGCAAACAAAAAGTAATCATAATGCAAGAAACATATATCTGGCTGAAATAATACATTCAGCGGATATTTACAACAAATGCTTCATTATATAAACAGAAGTAGAGTTTAAACAATAAAATTACAATAACTAAAATTTACTGTTTCTGCTTGGGATTAGCTTTCTCAGACTTTTCAGTAGACTGTTTGAATTAGATTTGTTTGTTAGGATTAGTAGCTTCTCTTTTTGACATGATCATGTCAGGTGCACCAATAATATTCTGAGAAGTTGCTCTGGGTACTACAGCCTCTGGATCAACAAATGGAATAGGAGGAGACTCTGGCCTGATTGGACTAGAGTCCTGTTGAGATTTATCAGTAGTATTTGTAGAAACTCTCTTGGAAGAAGCTGGAGGAGGATGACTTGAAGAAGATTACTGACTGCCATGCCTTGACTGTCTATGATAAGTCTTGGTTACTGGAGCAGCTTTCTGAGTAACACTTGATGGCAACGGCCACCATGACGGCCAACTTGGTGATGAAGATGACGTCCATGGCGCACTTGGGGATCATGGGGTAGTGGCGGAAGATGATGATGATGCTCCACCAGCCAAAGACTTGCGGCGCCATAGAGGTCACGACTACAATCTTCGCCCACGCAACAAGACTTAATTTAATTTATCTTGCTAGTTTATGGTCTGCATTTATCCGTTTATATGGTTTGTATTAAATTAGTTTATTTCTATCATTTGGAACTTGTGGTGTGCGTTTAGCCACTAATTTTGGGTTGTTATTAGCCCCTTGGATGTAAGCCTTATATAAGGCCGAGCTCTTCATTTATCATTTAGAATAAAAATTGAAATCAAACATGGAATCTCCTAAACCTAATTCCCCTTATCCCTCTCCCTTTTCTTCTTGCCGCCTCCCAAGGGGCCTCCTCCTTCTTTCTAGATCTTGTCTGCCCCCTCTCTCTCTCCTTTTCATTCTACCTTCTCCCTCCCCTCTCCTCCTTACTAAGTCCTTATCACGTTTTCTCTCCAAGAGGAACTCAAGGACTTTTGTCCAACCTTGGGGAAGAAGGTGCAAGTGCAACGAAGAAAGGTTTGGGTTAACCTCCACGGTGTAAATAGGGGAAGACGGGCGAGTTCTTCATCCGAGGTGTGCTTCTCGTGGATTTCAAGGGGAGATAAAACTCCCTTGAAATCATTTTGGTCGGGTCTCAAACCAATGGTAGAGGACAAATTATTTTGGCTGGGTCTCAAACCAATGGTAAATAAAATCGTAGGGAGTTTTCGTGTATGTCAATTAGCGAAAGGTCACAAGACCAATGCTGTACTTTACACACCACTTCCGATTCTTTCTGTTCCATGGGAGGACGTTAGAATGGACTTCATATTGGGCCTACCTCTGACATTTCGGCGACACGATTCCACTCTAGTCATCGTAGATCGTTTCTTAAAAATGGCCTACTTTATCGCTTTTCATACCACCAACGTTGCATCACATGTTGCTAAATTATACTTCAAGGAAGTCGTGGCACATCAGGGCGTCCCCAAAACGATAGTAACTGATAGGGACGTTAAATTTACTAGCTATTTATAGAAAACACTTTGGAAGCTTTGGGGTACTAAACTTATGTTTTCATCGGCCTATCATCCGCAAACGGATGGGCAAACGGAAGTGGTTAACTGATGCTTAGGTGGTTTACTTCGTTGTTTAGTGGGTGATCATAAAGGCACGTGTGACCTTATTCTTCCTCATGCTCAAATAGCTTACAATAATTCTAAGAATAGGTCCACCGGTTTATCTCGAAATGAGATCGTGCATGGATATAAGGCGCCTGTGCCTATTGACTTAATTCTGTTACCACCATCTTTTAAATCCAGTCAATTTGCACAAGACTTCGCCTCGCACGTTCACACTCTCCATAAGCACATTAATGAGACGTTAACTAAACAATATGCTATTTATCAATCGAATGCTAACGTTCATAGGCGAGGAGTCCCCTTGAATGTTTGTGATTTGGTAATGGTTCATCTTATCCCTGAACGGATGCCTTCGGGCACTGTAAAGAAATTGGCAAATAGGCGAGCTGGTCCTTTTCGTATTTTAAAGAAGCTACGCAAAAATGCTTATTTATTAAAGTTACCCGCTGATTGGGGAATCTCCCCTGTTTTTAACGTTTCGGATTTAACGCTTTATGTCGCTCCACCACCTGAACTTTCTGTCTCTCTGTTTAATATTTCAACTATATCTTGTAATGGGGTGGGGGTGAGATTGTTTCTAGATCGCTCTCTCCTTCGGATTCTCCGGGAGGTATGTTGCCTAAAGATGATGAAACTTGTTTTTCTTCTTTGCCTAACGCATTTCCAAGGTTCCCCCGAACCGATTTCTTGCCTGACAGGATTTTGCAGGATGCAGTGTTTCCCACTCCTAACGGTGACATTCATAGGTTTTTGGTTAGGTGGTGTGTCCGCCCAGCTTCGGACGACTCTTCGCCCTCTGCCTCGGAGGTGGAACTTCTCGATGAGGATCACTTACGCCGTTACCTTCCCGCCCACTCATCGGTGATGAGTCCTTTTGAGCGAGGGAGTATTGATGGCGATGGACACCACGACGGCCAACTTGGTCATGAAGATGACATCCATGGCACACTTGGGGATCATGGGTTAGTGGCGGAAGATGATGATGATGCTCCACCGGCCATAGACTTGCAACGCCGTAGCGGTCATGACTACAATCTTCGCCCACGCAATAGGACTTAATTTAATTTATCTTGCTAGTTTATGGTATACATTTATCCGTTTATATGGTTTGTATTAAATTAGTTTATTTCTATCATTTGGAACTTGTGGTGTGCGTTTAGCCACTAATTTTGGGTTGTTATTAGCCCCTTGGATGTAAGCCTTATATAAGGCCAAACTCTTCATTTATCATTTATACAAAAAATTGAAATCAAACAAGGAATCTACTAAACCTAATTCCCCCTTATCCCTCTCGCTTTTATTCTTGCCGCCGCCCAAGCGGCCTCCTCCTTCTTTCTAGATCTTGGTCGCCCCCCTCTCTCTCTCTCCTTTTCATTCTACCTTCTCCCTCCCCTCTCCTCCTTACTACGTCCTCATCACGTTTTCTCTCCAAGAGGAACTCAAGGACTTTTGGCAAACCTTGGGTAAGAAGGTGCAAGTGCAAGGAAGAAAGGTTTGGGTGAACCTCCACGGTGTGAAGCGGGAAAGACGGGCGAGTTCTTCATCCGAGGCGCGCTTCCCGTGGATTTCAAGGGGAGAGCGTTCATTTCTTGTGGATCCAAAATCTGGGATTTACTATTCCGAGAGGGGTAACGAAAATTCCTACTCAAGAGATTTTCCCTCTTTGTTAGTTTCTTGTGGTGTACGATTTTTGCGTGGATTTTTGAAGCTTGAATTATCGCGCTGTTATTTTTAATAGATTTGTGATTTTCATTTTGTTTTCCGATAGATCCTGAGAGGAGTGGCGATCCTCGCCTTTTCTTTAGTTGGGATAGATCCTACCACTTTTGAATCGCGATTTCTTTGGTGGATCTATTTTGGTAAAACTCCAAGCTCGTCGGAACCAATATTGTTCCTTTTAGCCGGAAAGGATTTTGGCCTATAGCCATTCTCCGATCCACTTGCAGTTCGGCTACCCGTACGTTAGCGCAAGAGATGAAATAATAATCATTGTGCTGCTGCATTTCGTTAGCGTGTCAGAAAGAGGGTGTTGATCGTAGTGAGAGTCATTGAATCGCCGTCCTTGTAGGATCTTTTAGGACGGGCCTACATCAACACTTCCAGAAGTACCTGAGGAGGGAGAAGGAGGAGGAGGAGGGTCTTTCCTAAATTGTCTGGGAGGAGACTTGTACCTTCTCCTCTTCTTCCTTTCTTTCTGATCATTTTTCGACAACCACATCCAATTGGGCATCCCTGGGTATGGAGTTATATTCTGCAAAATATAATAGGGAGTATCATTGTTGGGATTGGGCTTAGGAGCAGCCTTTAGAGCCGCCTTTCTCTTCTTGATAACTTTCTTATTAGATTTGGAATTATCAGAATCATCTGAATCATGTCTGAGTCATCTTCAGAGGAAATCTGGGTATTGTCATAAAGAGCATCTATTGCTTTTAATGTTTCCGTTGAGATCTATTTGTCTACTTGAGGAGGAACTGGAGGTAGAACATCTTGAGGAGGAACCACTACATCTGAAACCATTTCAGCTTCCTAAGCCATGTCTTTAGCAAAAATCTCATCCATATATGGTAATGGAGAGGTAGAGAAAACAAAAGTGGGAGGGGAAAAAGCCTTGGGCTCAGAGAACTCATCCTCAACAACCTTAACAGGCTCAGCCTCTGAAGCTGAAAAGCTATTCGGAATAAGTTGTAAGACTCCTGAGCTGACTGGAGCTATATAGCAAACAATGTCTATACAGAACTAATGAGAGACAAAGAAAAGAATGTTGTTATACATAAGATCAATGAAATCAAGAACTGAGGTCAGTTCAACTGCTGGAGAAATGAAGCAGTCTCTAGAATAAATATCCAAAGAATGATCTAAATATGTTGTCTCAGAGTCAAAGACCAAAATTTCTGAGAGTTCTGCATCTAGTATCTACGAATCAACAAACTCTATCTCTGCTACTGATGCTGCTACTGCTAGAGCTACTTCTTCATGGAGTATCTCCCCCTACCTGGTTTCAGTAAGCACTAGAGCCAGAACCCTGACTGAAGAAGGAGGGACAAGGAAGGCAGATAGTTGGGCAACAAGAGATGAGATAGAAGAAGCAAGAGGTGAAATGGCCTTTGCTATGTGTTGTTGGAGGAGAGGTGTGATGGATTGCAGAATGGATGAAATGGAAGATGAAACAATGTCCATGAATTCAGGTGGGGTCTAAGTAGATACAAATGGATTGAAGGTGGAAGAGGAGGGATGAGAATCTAGCATTTGCTTATCTGGAGGGGATGGAGAATGACTAGGGGATGAAAGAAGATTGAATGAAGGTAGGGATGATAGATTTTAAAGAGGAGGAATTTCAACAAGATGAGAAGGAAGAGGGGACTGAGGAGGAGTAACATGCTCTAGAGAATGATGTTGAGGGGATATATGTACTGGAGATTGAATTGGTGAAGAAATATGGATGGGGGAAGCAGGAGGTGTAGGTGGATGTGTTGGAGTTGTGGAAGTAAACTGGAGAGTTATTGAAGTTGATTGATCAAGTGGAGGTGGAGGGGGAATGGGGATATCCTCAGTAGGGTGGGAAGTGGCTGGAACAGCCCTTGTACTCTCAGAAGATCTGGAAGAGGAAGCCTTGGAAGGATTAGGGATGCTCCTCTCCCACCTGCTAAATAAGGTGTAGGTTAGCCTCTTAAAGGCATTAATGAATATGGTCGGGGTGACCAGTGATTCAGCAGCCTTGGCTTGAAGAAAAATTCCCAAAATCCAGCCAAAACACACTTCCTTCTTTGTGTTTTTCTTCTTAATCAAATCAAACAGAATTTTTGCTCAGTTCACGGCCTTCTTGTTTGCCACTGCACACATCAAAAGGAACTGATGTCTAGTTATGTGATTGTGAGCGGTGTGCTTACCCAGCAGAACCTTTCCTACAACATCTGCTAGAAACTTATAATCCGCAGATAGATGTTTCTTCAGCAATTTGTTAGGGTTGTCACCAGAATAACCCATTCGATTCAGCATTTCATCAAACTCAGCAGAATCGATTTCTAAATCCTCTTCTCCATTTACTAGACCAAAAATTTCAGAAAAAATTTCAGGGGTGAGAGGGACGACGTTACCCGCTATTGTTCGTACCAAAGAGTGAGCATCTGAAGAAAATAACGAGTAAACCCATTCTCTAATCTCGGTCGCCGCAATCTTTATCATGGTTGTCATTAGATTCTTCAAATGTAAATATTCAGACAGTTGCATAATGTCAAGGAAGATTTGATCTGAGTATTTGAAGGACTCGAAGTCGATGTTAAAACCCATATCAAATTTCATTACTGTGAGAGCGCTTGCCGGAATTGCCATGATCACCTACAACAAAGAAATAGAGAGATCAAGTACAAAGGAACTGAAAGCGTGGGATGGAGCTCGAAGAAAACCTAGTTATAAGGTTTTTCAGAATATGAAACATCAAGTTCCGTCCAGCAAAAAAGAAAATTCTTCGATCTCAGGTCGACGAAAAATTTCATGAAGAGATAAATTCGTCGATCTCAAACTGAAGATATGGAGATATTTTGTCGTACTCAGAAATATTTCCTGAAACAGGATCGTCGATCTCAGGTCGACAAAACTGACTTCATACAGAGATTTTATCGATCTCCGGTCGACGAACTCCCAACGATAAGTTTGAAAATCGTCGATCTCAGGTCGACGAAATGTTTTCAGATCATTTAAACTAAGGACATATTTAAAATTAAGCCTTTCCATTTATCTTTCCTAATTAATTCAGAAAGAACAAATGTTTAGATTCATGCAAGGGCTTGGTGAAAATATCTTCCCTTTGCAAATCAGTGGAGATAAATTCGAGGTTAATTTTCTATTTGTCCACACAGTCTCTTATGAAATGATGTCTTATATTTATATTCTTTTCCCTACTATGATGCACTGGATTATGTGTTATGGATATAGCACCGGTACTATCACAAAATATGGTTGAATTATTTAGATTGAAACCATAATCCGGGAGTTGGTTTTGTATCCACAAGATCTATGAACAGCAGCTGCCAGCTGCCATGTATTCATCCTCAGTAGTTGATGTGGACACAGATGTTTGCATCTTGCAAAACTAGGACACAAGCTATCACCAAGGAACTGACATGTTCCTAATGTTCTTTTTATATCCACTCTACATCCAGCATAGTCAGCATCAGAAAATCCAGTAAGCTTAAATGTTAACTCTGTTGGATACCAGAGTCCTAGATTAGGACAACCCTTTATATATCTTAAAATCATTTTAATGAAAATAAGATGAGATTCTTTAGGGCTCACTTGGAACCTAACACAAAGACATGTAGCAAAGATGATGTCTGGTCTACTTGTTGTGAGATAGAGTAGGGATCCAACAATAGCCCTATACTTGGTCTGATCAACTGGTTTTCCATGTTCATCAGAGTCAATCACAACATTGGCAGCCTTGGGAGTCTTCATAGAGGAGGCATCAGCCATCCCAAATTTCTTAATAAGCTCACTTGCATATTTAGATTGGGATATGAATATTCCATCAGGGGATTGCTTCACTTGTAGACCAAGGAAGTATGGTAGCTCTCCCATACTACTCATCTCAAACTTTGAATGCATTAGATCTGATAATCTTTTGCATAGTTTGGGATAAGTAGAACCAAAAATGATGTCATCTACATATATTTGTACTACCAAAATTTTATCATGATGCAACTTAGTAAAAAGAGTCCTATCTACCATGCATCTAGAGAACTTGTGTTCTAAAAGGAAGCTAGCTAAGGTTTCATACCAAGCTCTTGGAGCTTGCTTTCGACCATAGATAGCTTTATGCAATTTAAAAACATATGAGGGATGAGTAGAAGAGATAAAACCTGGGGGTTGTTCAACATAAACTTCTTCCTTTAGTTCTCCATTCAAGAAAGCACTCTTGACATCCATCCGGTAGACTGTGAACTTCTTAAAAGCAGCATAAGCAAGAAAAATCCTGATTGCTTCTAGCCTTGCAAAAGGAGCAAAGGTTTGAACATAGCCAATGCCTTCCTCTTGCCTATAGCCTTGAGCAACAAACGTAGCCTTGTTTCTCACAATTACACCTTAGGCATCAAGTTTGTTTCTTAATACCCACTTGGTTCTAATTACTGGATAGCCTTTGGGCCTTGGAACCAAGTCCCAAACTCTACATCACTCAAATTGATTGAGCTCATCATGCATTGCAATAATCTAGTGGGGATCTTGCTATGTATTATTTATGGATTGAGGATCAACTTTTGAGAGGAAACATGCATGCATCACATCTTGGTTGAGTTGATGCCTTATCTGTACACCTGCTGACATGTCCCCAATCACTTGAGATCTAGGGTGATCCCTTAGTGTGACAAGGTCAGTGGGTGGATTTGGTTCAACAACAACATTTGGAATTAATTCCTCTTGTGGAATAATGTCTGTTGTTGAATGAGGTTCAACTACTTCCAAAATTTCTTCTTCACTCTCTTCATCATCTTGTGGAGGAGGATTTGATATGACCGTTTATGTAAAGTTTAACTCATCCAATTTCTCACACAAGTGAGGTACCTGCAATAAATCTGAGGTAGAAGAATTCTTCTCCTTATAAAACATGTTAGCTTCATTAAAAGAAATATGTACAGATTCATCCATTTTTAAAGATGATTTATTGAATAACCTATAAGCCTTGCTATTTTGGGAATATCCAAGAAAAATTCCCTCTGTAGCCTTAGCTTCAAATTTTCTAATGTGTTTCTTATTAAAGTTATGAATAAAACATTTACACCCAAAAATTCTAAAGTAATAAATTTTAGGTTGCTTCCCTTTGAGTAATTCATAGGGGGTCTTACCCTTAAGTTTATGTATCAAACTCCTATTCAGCACATAGTTTGCTGTGCTCACAGACTCTGCCCAAAAGGATAGGGGCATGTGTGTATCTTCAAGCAATGTTCCTGCAGATTCAATGAGAGTTCTGTTTTTCCTTTCTGCTACCCCATTTTGTTGAGGAGTTCTAGGAGAAGAAAAACAATGCCTAATACCTTCCTCCTCACAGAATCTCTGCATTGGAAGAGATTCAAAATTAGTATCATGATCACTTTTAATCAATGCAACTGGAGTAGAATACTCAATCCTTATGCTCTTAAGAAAGTCTGTAAGGACTTTAAAGTTATCTGACTTGTTTTTTAAGAAGAAGAACTAAGAGAATTTAGAGAAGTCATCTACAATAACTAGAGTGTAAGACTTCCCTCCTAAGCTTTGTACAACAATGGGTCCAAAAAGATTCATATGTAGCAAGTACAGAATCTTAGGTGCGTCACTCTTATTAATTGACTTAAAGCTATTTTTAGTTTGCTTGCCTACTTGACAAACCTTGCATAGGCTTTCCTTCTTGTAGGGGCCAGAAGGCAATCCTCTGACAAGGTTTTCCCTAGATAGCTTACAGATGTTTTTAAGGTTAACATGACCTTGTCTCTTTGCCAAAGAATATTGTTATTACTTACTTGGTTTAATAAACATAGTTCTGAACTAGCAGAGTTAAAGTTTACTAGGTATATGTTTCCTTGTCTTTATCCTGTTAAAATAGTTTGGTTATTTGAAGAAATAATACATTGGGAATTAGTAAAGCAAACCTGATAACCTGCATCACATAACTGACTTATAGATAATAGGTTATGCTTGAGACCATTTACATATTCAACCTTTTTGAAAGTGATAGTTCCACTATTGAAGTCTCCATAGCCTTAAGTTTGTCCAAAGATGGAATCTCCAAAGATTACTCTTGGACCTAGCTTTGCCTTGAAATTGATTAGGATGTCCTTGCATCTAGTCATGTGCTTTGAGCACGCTCTATCCAGATACCAGTTATTCTGAGTGATAGGATAGTTCTTCACCTGCAAGGAAATAAGTTACATGTTCTTGACCCAGGTCACCTTAAGTCCTTGTATTTTTTTCATAAGAAAAACTAGAAATGTAAGAATATTCATGTTGGATTTTATAACCTAAGGGGTGAAATCTTCTAGGAGGAATTATCCATTGGATGAATGGATTTATATTTTCCCTAGGTTGGTTATGGTTATTATTAGATTTTCTGTTATAGTTGAAGTGTCTGTAAGATTGATCTGGGATCGACGAACTCTGGTATGTTCGTCGACCCGAGGTCGACAAATTGGGATAAGATCTTCGATCTCTACTCAAAGAATGAAGATATTCATTCTCAAGGCACCAATATCATCGATCTCTCGTCGACGAACCAGACTGGTTTCGTCGATCGTGGATCCAAGAATACTTATTATTATAGTTGGCGTTTAGAGTTCGTCGTTCCGAGGTTGACGAACTGTATATATTTCGTCGATCTTAGTTCGACAAAATCGGTTGAACATTGTTGTATTTATTTTTCTTCTTGTTC
Source organism: Platanthera zijinensis (assembly GCA_039513925.1). Lineage (NCBI taxonomy): Eukaryota > Viridiplantae > Streptophyta > Magnoliopsida > Asparagales > Orchidaceae > Platanthera > Platanthera zijinensis. The sequence goes on from CM077091.1 coordinate 90,705,445, forward strand.
TTAGATTTTTGTTTAAGTTCCATTTGTTTTAAGACTTCATTTACTTTATCTACTTGTTCAGTATTCTTCTTACCCTTATCTGAAATGAAATTTACAGGTTCAGATAACTTATTCTTCTGGATTATAGGTGGTTCACTAGATGATTTACTAGTCCTAGTTTACTATTATTAGCCCTAGCATTTATAATACTAGTTAAGTCTAATAGTTGTAAGCTTCTACCATTGAGAGATTCTTCTAATTTCTTGGTCTTACTTAGTTCAGATTTTAGGAAAATAATTTGTTCATTTGCTGAGTTAAGTTCAATTGTTAGTTTAGTATTTTCAGCAATGTGCTTGTCTTGATCAGTTAATATTTCTCTAAGAAGTTTGATTTCCTTCTCAGAGCCTATTAGATCTAAGCATAGATTTTTAAACTCAGTTTTAAATTCTTCTAAATTAAAATCATAAGATGCAATTACCTGGTCTTCTATAGACAGTGTTTCTTCATCATCTATAGCTTCAGCATCTGACTGACTACTGGAAGTATCAATTGCCATTAGGCAAAACTCTTTTGCCTTCTCTTCTTCTTCGTCATCACTAGAGCTGGAAGAGGATGAATCTTCCTCTATATCACTCCAGGTTTCTACAACAAACCCTTTCTCCTTCCTCTTGTGTTTACTAGAGGAGGGCTTGCTATGATGTGTTCTTCTTGAATCTTTTTCTCTTCTCCTATCCTTCTTCTTAGCTTCTGGACACTCTGAGATGAAATGTCCATGCTTCCTGCATCCAAAGCAAACAATTTCTTTAGAATGGGTCTTGTCATACCTTGGCTTGTCATCTATCCTAGATGACTTTCTTATGAAGTCATTCTTTGCCATTTTGAAGAATCTTTTGGCAAAGGGACTCATCAGCTCTTCATTGACTGGGGTCCCTTCAGATTCCTCAGCAGCCTTGAATGCAATGTTGTGCTCCTTCCTGGAAGGTGTTAGAGTCTTCAATTAAGCTACTGCTTCTCTTGTCTTCATTAGTTGCTCATAGTATTTGAGCTTTCCAAGAAGTAACTCAGTAGAGATTTCTGTCATACTTCTGGATTCTCTGATTGGCCAGATTCTTGAATCCCATGTGCTAGGGAAGCACGTGAGGATTTTATAATTGGTTTCTGTCAGATTGATGTCCTTGTCCAAGGTCTTTAGCTCATTAATGATAGAGTTAAGCCTGTTGCACATATCACATCCTGACTCAGCTTCATCCTTTTTGAAATTCTCATACTGTTAGATGAGATTGGATCTCCTATCCTTTCTCTCATTAGCAGATCTACCCACCATCTGATTTAGAGAATCCCAGATGGCTTTGGCAGAAGAACACTCAGCCACCTTTTGAAAAATATAATCAGACATAGTCTGAGCTAGGATGTTCATGGCCTTGGCATCTGTAATCTTAGCTTTCCTCTGTGCATCTGTCCAATCTGGAGGTGGTACTGCACTCAGATTTGTTGAAGTTGAAGGAGTGGAGGCCACTGGAGTTGGTGGTCCTGCAAAAATTGAATTAAAAATATATTCATCAATAGAGTTCATGTATAACTTTATTCTTTCCTTCCAGATGGTAAACTTAGATAAGTTGCAAACTGGAGGTCTGGTGCTAGCATAATCTTTTTTTTATTCCATTGTATCAAATAGGAAAAGAACAAGATTTAATCAGAGATTATCTTAGGATCTTGGTTAGTCCAGGTGTTAGCCTATTAAAGTAAAAATGACTAACCTCCCTCTGATACCAATTGAAAGAAAAGGGAGAATAATCTCTGGTAAACTCTAGGGGGGTAAATAGAGTTATTTAAAATTCCTTTATAATTTTTATTCATATAAAAATAGGTGATATAGAAATAGCTAAGAGATGATATCAGGAGAAAAGAGAAACTATACTAAACTACCACAACACAAGACAAAAAGAAAAATAACAAGCACACAGACAATGCAAGAATTTTATAGTGGTTCCCCAACTGGGTACATCCACTCTTTTACCACTCTGCTAGGTATGCACTACAGGTTTTGATCAGGTGACTGCCACCACAATATTTATTTGCAAGGAGATATTGCAACCCTTTGAGCTTTTGATTAGGTGCCCAAAAACCAAACTCAAGTCTTTTGGAAGGTGACTTGTGAACCAGGCTAACTTTTGAATGGAGTTTAAACCCTGTAAGTAGGGTGGGAAGAAAGGTGATGTTAGTCTTATATTTTCTCAAAAGCACTTTGAAAAGACTTTGTGTGGATTCTAGATCTTGACAAAGCTCCCCCTGATATGTAGATGTGTTCAGGATAAGAAGATTTGTTCAGGGTGAGTTGGCCTTCAGCTTGAGAAAACTAGATCCAAGAGCTCTAGACCGATCGAGCTGTATTGTCTTAGCAAGTTCTTGGATGAGAAAATAAAGAAGACTCTTGATTTGTTTTTTTTCTTCTTCTATCTTCTTCAGAGCACTGTGAGAGATGAGGATTGTAACGTCCCAATTCACACTAGGCCCCTCGTGCGTGCTTATGAGTCAGGAGAACTGACTTGGGCCCAGGGAGTGCAGTCAACTATGCTTACACACGTGTGGAAAAGAGAAACTGGTCCAGAATTGGACACGGGTAGAGACACGGGCGTGTCCCTACCCGTGTGCATCAAGTAGAACTCGAGAGGTGTCGAGTGGAACTCAATTGGGCCTGTCCCGAGAAGGACACGGGTAAGACACGGGTGTTTCCTTACCCGTGTCGAGAGGCGTTGAGTGGAATTCTACAGGGCCTGTCCTGAGCAGGACACAGGTAAAGACACGGGCGTGTCCCTACCCGTGTGCGTTGAGTGAAGATAAATGAATGTGTCCCGAGCAGGACACGGGTAGAGACACGGGAGTGTCCCTACCCATATGCATATCCTTAGCAAGTCGGTTGTATCTCCCGAGCAAGACACGGATAAGAACACGGCCATGCATACTGACATGTACCGTGATACGGGTATTGGATACGGGCGTGTCCCTACCCATGTATGTGTACATACAACGCTATAACCATCGATGACGCTTCACCGAGCGGGACACGGGTAGGAACACGGGCGTGTTCCTATCCGTGTTGTTCCTATTTATATAGGATTTGACCATTTTTCCTCCTCTTCCCAAGCTTTCTTTTCTGTGGAGAAACTGCTAGAGGAGGGAAGGAGTTGCTGGAATCAACTTTACTCCGTGAAGAACCGCCGCCGCCAAGGAGAAGAGGATGTCGCCGCAAAGAGTCACGCGATCTATTGCCAGAAATAACGGAAACGCCGGAAATGATGTGAGGTTCCTCCCCTATCCCTTGGTTCTAGATCTATAGTTAATCCTAGGCAAGATATCGACTCAAAAGAGTCTTGATGTGTGAGATGGAGACTCTTAGGAGGAGGCCATACTAGGACTTGTGTTCTAGGGTTTAGTAATCTTCAACCTCTCCTTCCTTCAATGTGATGGTGGGGATGGTCTCATGAAGAGGAATGGCCTGATGAGGGTGAATAAGGGAGGAGGATTTCTAGGTGTGATTTGGGAAGATCCGCTAGAGGAGGAAGATTAACCGATGTCGTTCATTCCGCCTCAAAAATGGGTGCAGAAATCTCTTTTCTGCATGCAGCGATCTTCATGGACATTTTCATATATGTCATGGCCAGATCTGGGCTTTCAACTAAACACAAAAGTCGTAGGCCTTGGAGATATCTTTCCAACGAGTGGTTACACATCTTCAGGCGATGTCTGAAGCCATGAGAAAGCCTGATCGAAATTGATGGCTGATAATGTAAACGTGCTGAAACTGTAATTTGAATGTAGCGGTCTTAGAAGCCGCTTTTGAGTATGATACGGCCAAATCTGGGCTTCGGACTAAACACGAAAGTCGTGGCCCTTGGAAATACCTATCCAACGATGGGTTTCACATTTTCGCCAGATTACTGTAGCATCAAGAATCCCTATTTGAAGCTCTACTCTATATACAATTCCTGCATGCTTGGTTCTTTGTTAATATAAACCTAATTTAGTATTATTAGAGGAATTGTGAATAGTTATCGTAAAATTCTTGTTGAGCTATTTTTTGATCTTTTATAATCAGATGATGAAGTAAAACCTACTTGAACGAAATGGTTGGATGGTAGATCCCTAGGTGAACTAGTGAGTTGACAAGTTGGATTGTATAAACAACTAGATATGTGAATTGGTAATGTGAGCTGTGAGCTCGAAATATTGGAAGAGGGTTGAATATGGTAAGTGCATGGATATGTGGAAGGGTTGATAGTGCGTGAATGTTTTGTCGAACTTGATCGTTTGTGTTGATAAGGGATTTGGTAAGGGAACCCTTGTGAGTTGTTGAGCTCAATAGGTGAAGTAGCATGCGGTGTGAGTCGACACATGGTGTCGTAATCCTGAGTTAAGGATAGTGTGGTAGGTCTACGGGCTCGCCAGTCATCACATCGACAGGAGTTGATAGTTAGACCTTAGGAGGTTGGGCTTGGTCCTCGGTGCTCATTCCCGGAGCTCCTTCCGTGCCAACCGAATGGTTGGGCTTGGTCCTCATGCTCATTTCTGAGGCTCCTTCTGGGTCACATCATAGGCCAGTTTGGGGCTAGGTTCTCAGTGCACATCTACCCAAGACACCCGTTGAGCCGTAGTATGCTTGTGAACTCCGCTGATGTATTCTTAGCGTTGAGGCGTACAGAGGCCTAGGCTAGGTAGTGTGGATGTCGGCCTAGTAGTGGAGATGCCAGCTCTACTATCACCGTCAGGCCATGACGGTTGACGCCTGAGAGGTTAGCTACCTACTCGAAAAGTGGGAACTTAAGAGTCTGTGTCGACAAAACAATTTGCTTGTGCGTGTGCATGTTGAGTCATAGCATAGTATTCATTGCATCACATTACATTGCATAAACAAGCTCCTCATTGTATAAGTGTGTATGGGCACTCTTATACGGTGAGTTACCTTTCTGTTGAGCCGATCCTCAACTTATATGTCTGTATGGGCATTCATATAAGTTGAGTTACTTTCAGTTATAGCTTACATTCTCATACTCTGTTGTAGATGTAGAACTACTAGCTTAGAATGCTGATGATACCGTTATAGTTTACTTTAATGCTACTTTTGTCATATATATTACTCCACCTGTTTGTACTATTGCTTCTGTAAATATATTGTACCCTGATCCTTTCTCCGCCCGGTGCCAAGGAGTCGCTGGGGGAGCGGATGTGAAACCACTTAGTCTTTATGACTAACGATTTATATGTCTTACTTTTTAGGAGGAAACTCCGCAGGCGGAGCAGCAACAGGTAATGTAACAGGATAGTCAGGCCAGGATGATAGGGCCTGAAGGGACGGTGTCATCGCTACCGTCAGTGACAGATGTGAGTCATAGAGTGACTCTTGTTGTAGCCCTTTTGGGCAAGACTACTCGTACTCTGATATTTTAGAAGCTAGATGTAGCTTCTATATTTGTTATATTTGGACTTATATGCTTATGTGTTCATTTGACTTCTGTTTTTATTACTCTAGTTGGGTTGGCATGATTGATATTGGTAAAGGCTGGCAGAATAGGCATCTTGTAGTACAGGCTAGCCTGAGTTCTAGTGCTACTGCAAGGCGGCTGTTCTGGGCATAAGACTCCCCACGTGCCATGTTCTGTGTTTCGGGGGGGTCTTACAAGGATTGAGAGCTGTTGTGAGGTTTTTGCTCTTGCTAAGAATATCTCTCTAAAGTTTCCTGCTATGTAAGAATTGTGTTTCTATTCTCAGTCTGTGAAAAAAAGTGTATGTTTGAAAAAGTCTTCTCTCTCTTATCCTCGACGGCAAAACTTCCTTAGAAATTTGAATAACTGCAATTAATGTCTTGCTGGAAATCTGTGAAGGAAAACGGCTAGCAAATCTATCATTATTCGTTTCCTCAACTGTCCCGAGAAATATGTCAAATAAATCCTCTGATGAATACCATAATCAATGTTGTCAGGAACAGCTATATTCATAGGGAATATAAGCATTGATTACTCAGGGAATTTATGACTCAAAATAGTAAGAAAGAGGGAATAGATAAGGAAAGAATAAAGAATATATAGCTTATAGAATTCATCGACCAGAAAACAGATTTTGTCAACCTGCACTCAGAGAACGTCGACCTGAGAAATCATGTTCGTCGACCTGAGCTCTCTTAAGCACACGCTGAATATAAGCAACTGATTCTACGCTCCAAGAACGTCGACCTGAGAATCTATTCTACACTAAAAGATCGTCGACCACAGAACTTGATCACATTAAAAATAATCGAGCTTAGAATCTGTCTGGAGAAAAACTGATCGTCGACCTGAGCTCTAATATCATCGAGCTCAGCTCAGAGAACTAACTCTGAGTTCATCGATCGGAGATCGACGATAGTCGAGCTGAGTTCGAAGAACTTCGAACTGATCAAACTGTCTTTTGAAAACTTCTAAAACTGAATCTTTTGAGATCCTCTGCTGGCTTGTCCAAGAAGGTTGAACTAAAAGGATTTAGCCTAATTTCTAGGACTATTAGACTAGACCCTGGCTATACAAGGTGGGTCAGATTCAACCTAAATTAGTGAACCTCGCCCAAATCCAACTAGGGATCCAACAAGCTCGCGTGAGCGTGCTTATAAGTTAAGGTTTTTATTCTGTAGATATATTCATGCTTGCAAGAACACCGACACCCTATTGTATAAATTGGAATGAGACTCTTTATATTATAGGAGCCTTGCAAAAGATCCCTTAGCTTATGTGTTTTCGTATAAGTTAAGGTTACTTATTTCTTGTTCAGTTTTTCATACCTATATTACTGCCACATATACTTATAGAATTGCTAGATTAGTTCTACCATCACTCGCCTCTTGTTCATTCTCCACCATCACTACCTCTTCTTTCCTCCTCCCCGCTCGGTGCCTAGGAGCCATGGGGGAAGGGATCAGGGATGATAGGACTTAGTCTTTTAGACTAACGGTTTTTTAACTACATCATTTTAGGGGACCGTGGAGCCCATCATGGAGGAGCAGCCCCGGAGGTCGGCACGCTTGGAGATAGGACAGTCTAGCACCGGAGTTTAGACAGCTGGGACTGTGAGTCCCAATCGTTAGTAGATGTTTAGTTTTTTATTTTGCACTGAGTGATATGTAGTGATGATATTGATGTACCGGACAAGAGCCCTATTTTCAGTACCTTTATTATTATTTCTATAGACACTCCCTTCGATGATATTATTTACTATATATGTGATTTCTGTGGACATGTTTTACTTACTCTCTTGCTACTTTTCTGCGATCGATTTGGCCAGCAGGATCGGTGTTTTGTAGTGACGACCTTCCCGGGCATGAAGGTGTCACCGCATAGCGGCGTCTCTGAGCCTAAGACCCCATGGTTCTAAAAAGAAAACGGGGGGGGGGGGGGGTCTTACACTCTAGATCACTCAAAGCTGAAAGAAAAAAAAAATAAACATGTGATTTAAAAGACTATCAAAAGACCTAGGAAAACCAATTCACCCCTCCTCCCACTAGGTTGCTAGCTACCTTGAAAATAAGATCTTTCAGAGGCCAAGTGACCAATAGGTCATATTGAAAGGCACTAGGAGTGGAAATATTTACTGTTTCAACATTCTATCTAGACTCGGATTCTCCTATTTGTCTTGTAGCAAATGAAAAAGTCTCATATTGTGTCCAATGGCATAAGAGACTAGCTCACTTAAATTACAAGACTATGAGCATGCTCTTTAGTCAAGAGTTAGTTAGGAATGGTCCAAATGTTAAATGCACCAAGGATAGTATTTGCTTATCTTTCCAAAAGGGCAAGCAAATCAAATCTTCCTTCAAGGGCACTAGTTTCAAAGACTCTATGAGGTGCTTATACCTCTTGCATATGGACCTATTTGGTCATATGCATGTTCATAGTTTAGCTAGGAAAGTCTACACCATTGTGGTGGTTGATGACTATTCCAAGTTTACTTGGGTGTTCTTTCAAAAGAAAAAGAATGAGACCCATGAAATCTTCATCAACTTTATTAAGCAAGTTCAGAATTAGTTTAACAATTCTGTTGTGAAAATCATAAGTTACCATGGAACTGAATTCAAGTCTGAAGGCATGACAGAGTTCTTTGAAGAGCAAGGGATTCATCAAGAATTTTCTTCTCCTAGAACTCCCCAGCAAAATGGCATTGTTGAGAGGAAAAATAGAACTCTCCTAGAGATTGGAAGAACCTTTTTATATGACACATATCTCCCAGAATATTTCTGGGTTGAGGTAGTAAATACTGCATGTCATGTTCTCAATAAGGCCTCTATCACCAAAAGCCCAAGATGACTCCCTATGAGATCTTGAAGGGTAGAAAACTAAATCTGGAATATCGCAGAATCTTTGGTAGTAAGTGATATATGCTCCATAATAGAAAGTCCTATGTAACTAAGTTTGCTGCCAAGTCCTTTGATAGGATTTTTGTTGGGTACATTAATCATAGTAAAGTCTATAGGGTATACAACTTGAAAAGCTAAGTTATAGAAGAGTCTGTGCATGTAGTCTTTGATGTGTCTAGCATGATTAACAAGGAGATGCCAAGCTCCTCTTCTAGTACTGCAGGTATATAACAGATGATGGACAATCTGACCATCAAGGAAGCAGAACCAGCTATCCAAAATGAAGTGGATACTCCAGAAGGTCTACCAGACACACTTAGAGCAGAGGATGATCAACCATAGTCTATTCCTAAAGTTGTTGCTGAAAGAAGATTACCCCCAGCAATTAGGCATTTAAGATACCATCCTGTTGACCAAATCATTGGTGAACCAATCCATGGAGTAGTGACAAGAAGAAGAAGTCTAAATATACGTATGTATGCAAGCTTCTTGTCACAAGTGGAGCCAAAGAAGTTTGAAGAGGCCAACAAAGATCAATTTTGTATAGTGGCTATGCAAGAGGAACTGAACCAATTCAAAATATACAATGTCTGAAAGCTGGTTCCCAGACCCCATGTACATAATGTCATTGGAGTCAAGTGGATTTATAGAAACAAACTTGATGAAAATGGAATTATAATCAAGAACAAAGCAAGATTAGTAGCTAAGGGGTATAGACAGGAAGAAGGAATTGATTTTGATCAAACATTTTCCCCTGTGGCAAGGTTGGAGTCCATAAGATTGGTCCTTGCATATACTGCACAAAAGGGATTCAAGGTCTACCAGATGGATGTGAAGTCGGCCTTCCTGAATGATGACTTAAAAGAGGAAGTCTATGTTTAGCAGCCTCCAGGTTTTGTAGTTTCTAACTCACCTAATTCTTTTTATAGACTTAGGAAAGCTCTATATGGGCTAAATCAAGCCCCTAGAGCTTGGTATGAGACTTTTATAGCTTCCTCATTAAGAACAAATTCTCAAGGGGGAAGATAGACAAGACCCTATTCCTAAGGGAATCTAAGGGTAAGATCATCCTAGTTCAGATCTATGTAGATGACATCATCTTTGGATCTACTGATGACAACCTCTACAAGAAGTTTGCCAAACTTATGCAGGGGAAGTTTGAGATGAGTAGTATGGGTGAACTTATGTACTTCTTGGGTCTCCAAGTAAGACAGACTGATGATGGCTTGTCCATATCCCAGTCTAAGTTCACTAGGGAGTTATTCAAGAAATTTGGTATGGATAATTCCTCTACCATAAGAACTCTGATGGGGTCAAGTATGCCCATAAGCAAAGATGAGGAAGGGAAACCTATTGATGAAACTTTGTATAGGGGGATAATGGGTTCCCTTCTCTATCAAACTGCAAATAGGCTAGACATCATGTATGCTACATGTGTTTGTGTTAGGTATCAGGCTTGCTCCAAAGAATCTCATTACTCTGCTGCAAAGAGAATTCTTAGGTATCTTAAGGGCACACCAGATCTTGTCCTGTAGGACCCTTGGAATGGGGAGTTTGAACTAACTAGCTATTCAGATGCAGACATTGCAGGCTGTAAAGAATATAGAAAGAGCACTTTGTGCACCTGATAATTCCTGGGTGGAAGACTAGTTTCATGGAGCAGCAAGAAGCAAACTAGTGTTGCAATTTCAACTGCAAAATCAGAATACATCTCAGTAGGAAGCTGTTGTGCTTAGTTGTTATGGATCCAGCATCAACTCCAGGACTACAACCTTCAGATAAGTAGAACTCCTCTATTTTGTTATTCTACTTGTGTTATTTCAATTGCTTGGAATCCTGTCTCCCATAACAGGACTAATCACATTGAGATCAGATATCATTTCATTAGGGAGCATGTGGAATGTGAAGATATCAACCTTGAGTTTGTCCCAACAGACAAACAAGTGGCTGACATCTTCACTAATCCACTAGATAAAGCAAAGTTTAACACTTTCAAGTTTTAGTTGGGTATGTTAAACTTGGTATAGCTTCAGTTGCTCCTCATTTAGTTGCAAGTTGTTTTGTATCTTGCAGATGGAATTGTTCTTCAGTAAAGTGAAGACCCTTCAAGTGATATACCTTCAGTGGCATCATGTTCAACTGCTATCCAAACTGGTATAGACTAGACTGTCTACCAAGAAATATGACAGATGATGTATAAGTTGAGGGGGAGCATGTCCTGCACTGCTCCAATACTCTCATGAGGATCAACTGCTACCTAGTTGTAATAAAAAGGGGGAGCAGATGATAAGAACCTTGCTGGTTATTTGCTGAAGTAAAAAAGGGGAAGGAAAAGGTGATTAGGTATATGATCAAGAATGGTAGCAACAATTCAGGGGAAGGATGTGTGGTAATGTTCACCCTACATGCATGGAGGTGTGGTAACTATAGATCATTCTCTAGTTATATGCTTTTTCAAATTCTTATTGCAGCATATTGTTGTGTATGTCATTGACTCATTATACTTAAGGGTTTTGACTTCCTCAAATGGGGGGAGATTGTTGGGTCCATTGCCCAAAATGTCCTAGATTTGAGGGAGTCAATCTTATGAACGACATACATAAAGTTATATTTGATGAGTTCATGCATGTAGGGATGTCCTTATAATAATGATGGGACAGGTAGCCTAAGTGGCTAGATCAGGTAAACACTTACCTAAGGTGTGGATAGAAATAAATCTGTCTAAGTCCATAGGCGTTGAGTGAAGGTTACTCACTCAATGCTAGATGACTTATTACACTGAGTGGAGCCTATACAGTCAAGGCCAAAGTAGTGGCAAGCTGAGAAAGCGGCTAAGTCCACAGGCGTTGAGTATCACTCACTCAACGCCATACTCTATATTCGATGAGTATTTCCTTGTAAGTCAAAGCCACAAAAAATTTGTGCTGAAATTTGACTAATTCCACAAGCGTTGAGTGAGGCAAGCTCACTCAAAGCCATATGATAAAGCATTGACTGACAGTCATTCAGTCAGAACCTGTGTTTTCAGACGCATAATTTTGTCTTAAGTCCAAATGCGGTTAGTGGAGCTTACTCACTCAATGCCATGGAGCTAAAAAATCTGGCTAAGGCAGAAAGTGCTGAGTGAGACTTGCTCACTCAACGCTCTCTACCCCATGATTCAAAAAATCTAGCGAAAGCAAAAAAACATTGAGTGAGGTGTGCTCACTCAACGCTCTCAATGCTTAAGATGCTGAAGAAGCAGGAAAATGACTAAGGCATAAGGCATTGAGTGAGGTATGGTCACTCAATGCTCTCAATGCCTAAAATATAGAAATCATGGCTAAGGAACAAGGCGTTGAGTGAGGCGTGGTTACTCAATGCTCTCAATGCCAAGCATACAGAAAAGGCAAAAGAATAAGCTAAGGCAAAAAGTATTGAGTGAGGCTTGCTCACTCAACGCTGTCAATGCCTAGATAGACAGAATTCTGTCTCAGTGTCTTGGCATTGAGTGAAGCTCATTCACTCAATGCCTACTCTACTGATGCTCGATTTTGGCAATGTACATAAGTTCTGACATCAGCAAAATTTGCAAAATTGACAAAGTAAACTAATTTCAAATCAAGTACGAAGAAGCTACAGAACACGAGAAACTCTGCCAAGAAGCTACTGTATGTCTTATTCTGTTAAAGCAAGGTGCAGCTAGAAGCTGTAGGTGGGCCCCACTGATTCTTAAGAGTCGTTGATCGGCGAACTATAAAAGGAAGAGATTGGCCAAAACGCAAATAAATTTTAGGGCTTTATTGATTTCTAAAGTTACGGCAGGACATCATCTCCCTCGCCATTGCTGCAGAGAAAAAGCTTGAAGTCTTCCTGCAAGAACCAAAAGTTCATTTAGCTGGTGCCGTCTTTATCTGCACCACACGTTCACAAGGTCTTCCTTCTAAGGGAGAAGAAAAAACAGATAACAGGCTTATGCATATCAAGTTTCTTCTAAATTCAGCAAACTCAAATATGAAGATCTACTTCTGAAGCTGAGAAGAAGAGAGAACAAAAGTTGTTGATTCTGTCCTGGGAAGGAAGAAGAAGCAGAGCAGTTTACAGCTATTTACTTCCAACTCTAGATACTTGAGATAACTGTGAAGGATGTTTGAGTTGAGATAACTCAGCTTAAGGGGTTATCACAGAGAAATTTCTCTATGATAAATATAAATCTATTTAACTCCAGTAGGATCCTTCTAGATCTGAGTTGTAGGGCTCACTGAGCCTGAGGTAGGGAAAATTTTTCTAAGCTGTAGGATCTACTTTGGATCTTAGGTAGGTGGTCAATTGATTACTGAGCTGTAGGAGAGGAATAATCTCTGATAGTAGGACCCTTGGGTCTGAGGTATGATGCCTAGTGGATCTGAGGTAGGGCTTTCCTCCCAGCCTGAGTGTAGGGCCTTTGGCCTGAGGTAGGTGATCTGTTGATCACTGAGTTATAGGCCCTTGTGCCTTAGTTGCAAGTCTTGGAGAAGACTGAGAGATCCTTAGGGATTTGAGGTGTAAGCTCTTTGGAGTAGTGGTTTGGAGAAGTGCCTTGACTAACAGGAAGTTGGCAAAGGGGGAGGAGATTGGATGTACCCAAAAGTTTGGGAATCACTATAAATCTGTGTGTGCTTTTCTGTGTTGTTTTCTTTGTACAGGTGCTTGAAAGCTAAATACTACCAACACACTAAGTACTAAAGAAGGTAAAATTAAAAGCTAATATTATCAATGTGACAACCTATTCACCCCCTAGGTTGTAAGCGACCTTGTAAATAAAGACATTCAAGTGGTATCAGAGGGAGGATGCTCAAAAAGGATCTAACCATCAGAGTGATCTTCTAATGTAGCTACAGAATGTGCTTATTGGTTCAGGAGTGAACTATTAGGAGTTGGGTGCCATGAAGCTGCTATTTGCAGGAATGAAGTGATTTGGCATCTAGAAGGAGAGGGTCAGGCTGTTCATGGAAGCAGCTGACCCTAGAATCTTTATAACTGTTAAAGAAGAACCTTTCATCCCCATGAAAGTTTCTGTCCTGGATGCAAATATCCTGACACCCAAGACTTTTGTTGAGATGACAAAGGATGAAGTCATTCTTGCCACCATGGACAAGAGGGCTCAGAATATTATTGTCAGTGCAATTGATGATTCTACCCTTCAAAATCTAATTCACTGCACAAATGCAAAGGAAATGTGGGACACTCTAGTATTCTACATGGAAGGCATAGAGGAGGTCAGGGATGATAGAAAGTCCATGCTCAACCAAGATTATGAAGCTTTCAGATAGTCCAAGGGAGAAGACATAGCCACCTGCTATGAAAAATTCTATAGGATTATAAATGAACTAAGGACCTATGGAAGGATCTTTAGTCATTATGAGCTAAATGATAAGTTCCTTATTTCTCTTACCAGAGACTAGACACAAAAATATGTGCCATCAGAGAAGTGGACAAGCTGGGTGACACTCCACCCAACACCCTATTTGGAAAATTACTCTCATATGAGATGCAGCTAACTGTCAGGAAAGAAGAAGAGACCATCTGCAAGTCTCGGGCCAAAGAGAAGTCTGTGTCCTTCAAAGCTGAAGCCACAAGGAAAATCAGGAGAAAGACCCCTTCTCCTCCAAGAAAACCAGTAGATTCAGACTGCTCTGAATCAGAGGCATCAAACAGTAGCATGTTTGATGAGGACTTTGTTATTTTCTCCAGGAAGCTCCATAGGCTGATGAGGAAAAATTACTGAAAGAGCATGCCATCTACCTCAGCTCATCACTGGAATAAAACCTCCAAGGAGGATGGGTATGGCACTAAACCCAATAAACAGAATTCATCTAATATTATCTGTTACTACTATAGCAAGTCAGGGCATGTCATTGCATACTGCCAAGTAAAGAGAAATGAGGATGGTGAGAAGAAATCTCACCAAAAGCACTAGGGCAAGAAAGAAAATTCCTTTGTGGCTAAGAAAGAAATTAGCTGGATAGACTCATCATCATCAGAGTCTGAAGAAGATGAAGCCTATATTAGGCAAGTTGTTGTTGCTGCTGCTAAAGATAAAGTTATAACAACAAGAGAAGTCTATCCTGCTAAAAGGATACGAGTCAGGGCCCCTCTAACACTATCATATAGTGACTCAGAGGTGGATGGAGATGATAAAAAATTTCACAGCTGCAGAGGGATGATGGTAATGACTGATGAAGAAGGCATCCAGGATCAGCCTGGTTAAAGTAAGGTACATTCCCTATCCAGTTCTGTGTCTGGGTATGAGACTAGTCCCTGTACAGAAGCCTCTTAACCTAATAGTGAAGATGATTCTGGCTCAGAAGGTAATGTCAATCAATTGATTGACAGATATGCTGAACTTCTGGATGCCTTTAAGAAATGCAAGAAGTTGACTGAGATGCAGGCTAAGGAGATTTTGTCTCTTTAGCCTGCTACTTCTCAGCTTGTTGAAATAGCTTCTATGTTGAATCAACAATGAGGGAGCTTAGTCAACTAAAAACCCTATCAGGCATCCAGATGGAGACTATCAAGAGCAAAAATAGTCTCATTAAAGATCTTGAGGAAAAGCTCCAGAGGGAGAAAGGTATTGTGCCCAGTTTATCTTAGCCCAATACTGTATTTCCCGTGATAGACTCCTCCTCATAGAAGGGTAAAAAGGGGTTGGGCTTCAAGGGTACACAAGACATGCCCATCCCAAAGGGAAAGGGAAAGTTCTGGTTATGCTTATGGTATCTAGGCCACCTATCCCATTCAAGAGGGTGATATCCCTTTCAAATTGGTATGACCAGGAAGTATATATGGGTCACTATATGAATGCTGCTTCCACAAGTAGAACAAAAGATTTTCGCAGCCATTGTGGAAGGTATAGCAGGGTAAGTGCCTTCAAGGATGCCCATAAAGAAATTCAAATGGCCCATCATGGACCATTTGTTTTTATTGTTACAGCTCCCCTCTCAAAAATGAGGCAGCAACAAATTTTCAAAACCTATTAGTGCATAATCTGACTAAGGTTCAGTCTGTCAGCTTGTCTGATATGTCTATTTCTGATGCAATAAAGAGCACACTATCTGAAAAGACATGTGCTAATGATGGGACTCAGAACAGGTCACACAAGACAGCATGCAAACTAACCTTCAATCAAATCCATGCTGAAAGAAATCAAAAAATGGTTGTTGCACCTCTTCCTTCTATCAAGACCGATGTCAATCCAACTACAAGGCCTACACTGAAAAGAAGATACAAAATACATAATTTCTGGTGTTGTGGCAAGGTAGGACATTCTACCATTGACTGCTAGCATAATCCTAATGTGGCCAGGACCAGAGTTAGTCCACCAGTCAGAAAACTTGTTGGTGGACATGTTCAGTTTCAGACTAATATTCACCTAGGACCCAATAGATATTGGGGTACTAAGGTAAAGTAAACAATACATTATAGGTTATTCCAAGTGGCCATACCCCTATCTGGTACTTGGACAGTGGTTGTTCCAGGCACATGACAGGGATAAGAAGCTATTTGAAGGAGTATAACAAAGTAAAAGATGGACCCAAAGTTATCTTTGGTGGTTCTAATAGAGGGATAACTAGAGGCTATGGTAAGATTACCAATGACATAGTCACTATCACAAAATTTGCTTATGTTGAGGAGTTGCAACACAACCTTATACGCATAAGCCCACTCTCTAATCTTAACTATGTTATTGTCTTCCACAAGGATGAGTGCCTGATTAGGAAGTTGTTGGGTCCATTGCCCACAATGTCCTGGATTTGAGTGAAATCAATCTTATCAATGATATACACATATCAGTAGATGACTATGATAGGTCAGGAAGCCTTAGTGGCTAAGTCAGGTAAAACCTTACCTAAGGTGTGGGATGACAGAAATCTTTCCAAGTCCACAGGCATTGAGTGAAGGAACATAACTCAATGCCAGATGACTTAGAGCACTGAGTGTAGCCTATACTGTCATAGCCTAAGTTGGAATGAGCTAAAATGTGGCTAAGTCCATAAGCATTGAGTGAAGTCAACTCACTCAACGTCATGCTACTAAAGAGAAATTTGGCTAAGTGTTTTGGCATTGAGTTATGAATACACACTCAACGTCATACAGCAAAAAGGTTGAAAGTTGAACTATTTGAACCATGTTCAAATTCGTCGAACTGTGTTCAGAGTTCGTCGAGATTAGCTCACCATTCGTCGAGCTATGTTCAGAGCTTGAGAATATGAGTTCATCGAGCTCAGTTGAGAATTCGTCGAACTGAGTTCAGAGTTCGTTGATCTTACTTCACCATTCGTCTAACTCAGAAAGACAGTCTAAGCCATATGTTTTTTAAAACACAAAAAATTAGCTAAGGCAGAAAGCATTGAGTAAGGCGTGCTCACTCAACTCTATCAATGCTTAAGATGCTGAAGAAGCAGAAATTTGGTTAAGGCAAAAAACATTGAGTGGAGGATACCGACTCAACACAATCAACACCTAGTGAAGACAGAATTTTGTCTAAGGGTTTTGGCGTTGAGTGATGCTTACTCACTCAACGCCAAGAAGCAGAAAGCTGATAAAGCAAGTTGGCGATGAGTGAAGCTGAATCTCTCAACGCCTAGAATCAGACTTTATATTCTAAGTAGTTTGGCATTGAGTGAAGGTTACTCACTCAATGCCAAGAGACAGTAAATTTGTCTAAGTGTTTTGGCATTGAGTGATGCTTACTCACTCAACGCATATTCTCTGATGCGTGATTTTGGCTAAGTCCACAGGTGCTGACATCAGAAAAATCGACAAAATCAACTTAGGTCAAATCCGGTATGGGGATTCTCCAGTACACGACAAATCTTGTCGTAAATCTACTGTACATCTTCTTCCTTTAATGGAAGGCGCAACAGTAAGCTGCAGCTGGGGCCCACCAATATCTAAGAGTTGTTGATCCGTGAACTACAAAAGGAAGAGATAGGGCCAAGAGAAAGACAACTTTTAGGGCATACAATATTCAAAAAGGAGAGCAGCCATCTTTATCTTCTTCGCCATTGCTGCATTCAAAAAGCTTGAAGCTCTCAAGTAAGAATAGTTCAGTTAGTTATTCTAGTCTCCATCTGCCACAATAGATTCAGAACCTATTCTGAAGAAAGATGAAATTTCATCCTTAAGAAGGTTCAGTGAGTTGTTGGAAGACTCAAGATCAAAAGATCTTTAGCCTTCCGCGTCAACTTCAGAAGTGAACTTCTGAGTTCTTCCAGCAAATATTTTCCCTGCTGTGAGGAGAGTTGGAGCAGAAAATTTTTTTGCTCAAGTTGTAGACACAGAGAAATTTCTCCGTGTCAAAGTAAATTAAACTATTTATTTTTGTAAGATCCTTCTGGATCTGAGCTGTAGGACCTTTGGGTCTTAGGTAGGGCAAATTTGCCTGAGTTGTAGGAGAGTGCTGCTCTCTGAGGTAGGTGAGTTTTACTCACTAAGTAGTAGGGCAGTTTTTCCTGAACTGTAAGAGAGTGTATCTCTCTGAGTTATAGGAGCAAGTATGCTCTTAGGTAGGGCTATCCTCCATAGCTTGAGTGGTAGGTCTTAGTTGTCTAACGGAGGTGATACTTGTATCACTAAGTGCAGACCTTTGTGGCTGAGGTGTAAGTCTTAGAGGAGACTGAGAGATCCCGAGGGATCTGAGGTGTAAGCTCCTTGGAGCATTGGTTTAGAGAAGTGCCTTGACTAACAGGAAGTTAGTAAGGTGGGAGGAGAGTGGATCTACCCATAATTTTGGGGAACCACTATAAAACACTTGTGTGCTTTTCTGTGTTTGCTTTTATTTTCTTAATTGCAGGTGTTAAGGACAAGCTCTAGATTACTTAAAGTTGAAAGCTAAAGGAAATAAACAAGTGATTTAAAAGACTATTAGAATATGTAGGCAAACCTATTCACCCACCTCTTGGTTGCTAGCTACCTTGAAAATAAGATCTTTTAATTGATATCAGAGGGAGGTTGATCAAAAAGGATTTAACAATATGAGTGTTCCTCCAAGGTAGCTGTTGTTAAGTGGTCATGGGCTCAGGAAAGAGCCAGAGAGAGCTGAGTTCCATAAAACTCCCCATCTGCAGAAAGAAGTAGTTTGGAATGTGGAAGGAGAGGGTGAGGCTATTCATGGAAGCCTATGATCCAAGAATTTTTGCAACTATTAGGGAGGGACCTGTCATTCCTATGAAGGTCTCTACTCTGTATTCCAACATCTAGACACCAAAGACACTCTCTGAAATGACCAATGATGAGGTCATATTAGCTGGCCTGGACAAGAGAGCACAAAACATCATTGTCAGTGTTGTAGATGACTCAACCTTCCTGAACTTGGTTCACTGCCAGACCTCCAAGGAGATGTGGGACACCCTTGTGGTCTACATGGAGGGTACTGATGAGGTAAGAGATGATAGGAAGTCTCTGCTCAACCAAGTGTATGAGACTTTCAGGCAAATCCAGAAGAACATAAGTACCTATTATGAAAGATTCTTCAGGATCATAAATGAGTTAAAGACCTATGGAAGGGTCTTCAATAATTATGAAATAAATGACAAGTTTCTCAGGTTTCTCACTAGAGACTGGGATACTAAGATCAGTGTCATAAGAGATATGGCCAAGCTTGCTGACACTCCTCCCTAAATATTGTTCAGGAAGCTTCTCTCCTATGAGATGCAGCTAGCTATCAGAAAGGAGGAGGATGCCACCAACAAATCACTGGCCAAAGAAAAGTCCTTGGCCTTCAAAACTAAAAGCACTAGGAAAGGCAAGGAAAGGATTCCTTCTCCACCAAGGAGACCAGCTAAGTCAGATAGCTAAGACTCAGAGGCATCAGACAGCAGCATGTCTGATGAAGATTTTGTAGCCTTTTCCAGACAACTCTAGAGGTTGATGAAGAAGAAGCATTGGAAGAAGAGGCCTTCTAATTCCACTCATCACAGAAAGAAATAGTCCAAGACTGACAGGTATGGTTCTAAACATAATAAATATAACTCCCATAAAGTAATTTGCTATTATTGCAGCAAGATTGGGCATGTGATAGCAGATTGCCCAGAGAAGAGGAAGGAGACTAAGGATAAGAAGCAGCACCAGCACAAAGGAAAGAAGTAAAATTCATTCATTGCCAAGAAGGAAAAGAAATGGGCAGACTCATCATCTTCTGAGTCTGAAGAAGAGGAAGCCTACAATGGGCTAGTTGTTGTTGCTGTTAAAGATGAAGCTATTACAGCAGGAGAATTCAATCCTCTAGGGAGGATAGGAATCAGGGCCCCTCTAACACTATCAGACAGTGAGCCATAGGTTAATGAAGATATCCACAGCTATAGAGGGCTAATGGCAATGACAGATGAGGAAGGCAACCAGGATCAGCCTGGTCAAAGTAAGGTACATCCATCACCGAACACTGCTTATTTGTCTGAGTTTGAGACTAGTCCTTGCTCAGAAGCCTCTTCACCATGTGGTGAAGAAGATTCTGGATCTGAAGGAGATGTCAATCAACTAATTTACAAGTACGGAGAACTTCTGAATGCCTTTAAGGTCAATAAGTTGTCTAAGAAGCAAACTAAAGAGATTTAATCACTTAAGCAAACTAAAGAGATTATTCCTCTATCTAAGAAGCAAACTAAAGAGATTTCATCTCCTAAAATTAGCTCCATCCTCGTGAAATTTACATGGCCACAAGAATTTTATGCTGAAACTATAATGCTTTTAAAAACTATATTGACACATTTCCAAAGATTACATGCATGTCTTGCTATATGTAAAACATCATTCAGAGTATGCAGGCCAATTGTTGGATTAGAAGGGTGTTTTATGAAGGATTATTACTATGGTGGTCAGTTATTAAGAACAATCTGCAGAGATTGTTGTAGTTGAGTTGGGTGTAAGAGGAGGAATAAGTCCCCTCTTATAAAGGAGGTCTGAGGTTCAAGGTCCAACCTCAACACCCTACCACCTAATATTTGGGAGCATAAAATGTTGGGATGCACGGACTGCAATCCGATTGTTGGGTCGCCAAATATTGGCTCATGAGTGAGGCTTGTATGGGCTTGTCGTACTCGAGTGGCTTGGCCCAACTTTCAACATATTTGATTTTATTTTTATTATTTATTTGAACATTTAGCATATGGGAAGTATATTGTAATTTATGTTTGAAACATGTAGGGTCTTGTGCAATCAATTAAGAACTCAACATGCTTATTATGGAAGACATCAAATGTACAATCATGTGGGTATTCGCCCAAGCCCATGAGAGCAGTCAGGCCTTCAGGCGAGTACAGTCTCTATTGTGCATCCGCCTAAGGATCGCACCTTGTTGTGTGTGAGAGCGAGTTCTCGCTTACTGGGCGAATGCATGGCTCTCCCAGCATTCGCCCCTTTAGGCGAGTGGTGCATTCATGAAGCACTCGCCCTGTGGGGTCTAGAGGTAAGATTACTTGGATTGTTCTGGACTGGGTGAGTCGGTTCTGTAGCCGCTTCAGGAACACGGCCTGTGACACAGGCATGTCACAACCCGTGTTCAGTCCAGGAAATCAGTTTAAGGGCTGATCTGATCCGTTCATTTTCTTTAACCAAGATCTAATGGTCTAGGCTCATCCCTGGGGATATAAGGCCGACCTTGAGAAGGAGAAAGCTCATTTGAGTTGTGTCTTGCTTTTTCTTAAGTAAGAGAGAGAGGAGAGCTATAGGAGGAAGAAGAAGAGGAAGCCGGCTGCCGGTGGTGCTACGGTTGTTCAAATCCCGAGCCGAGTTCGGATTTACGAAGGCAAGGCTGCTGCGAGAACGTTCATCCATTTACTTTTCTCCCCATGGCTCCGAAGCATCTTCCAAGGGTAACGATTCTCTTCTTGGACAAGTGGAGTCCTTCTTTCCTGCATTTTCATAGGAATCCTCCACCTAAAGGTGGATGACGAAGAGGTTCCCTTGGGATTGGTGGTTCATCCCTTATTGTAGTGCATTAGAACCGGAAGTGTGAGTACGGTTAGGCATGCTGTGTAAAGCCCATCCGGACATGTCTGTCTTGATTGGTGATGCTTATTTGCACATCGGAGAAGACTCCGTGTTTATTGCTAGTGTGCATGAAATTTGTGATGGATGCCTGTTGCTTGGTGCCGCAGGAAGTACTGGAGGAAGTCTAGGAAATTGTGAGAGTTGGGTTCAACTCTTGTGGCCGTGAGTGCCATGTGGTATGAAGTTGAGTTGTAGGGATGCAACTGCGAAAAGGACTTAGTGTCGAACAGGAAAGGTGAAACCGACCCGCGCCTGTAAGTTGACCATGAGTACTTCGGTATTCCTTTGTGGCAACGCGATTTGAGCAACGAGGGGTGGCTGATCTGTACCTGCGTTATGCCAGCTGTACAAGAGAGCGTCAAGGCATTGGACTTTCGTCAGGGGCATAATGATAGTCTTTGGCTTAGGCGCCATAAAACTAGGAATGCTCAAGTTTGACCGTCATTTCTGGGACCTCTGAACGGTGGTGGGATCCGGTGTTTCCGGTACACCAGAATGTGCCCTGAGTGCACGGAATGTCGGGCCGTCGTGTCGGCATTTGTGATATGTATTTCCTTGGTGGCTGAATATATATGTGTGTGATGTAAATTGCTTTGCAGGGAAGGAATTCTGCTGCCCCGTGCCAGGGGCAGGGTCGTTATAATTGATCAGCTGAATGCTGACCGTTGCCCTGTTTGCCACCAGTTGGTGGAATGGTTCTTGCAGGTGCAGGTGGTGCTGGTCCAAGCGGGACTTAGCGGGCTGAAGCCCAAGCTGCGTTGTTGCCCTCGCATGTCTTGTTTTTCTTAATCTTGTTCATGTGTGGCCGGCCTGCGTGCTGATATTTGTAAACCACACCTTGTGTTCAGAGAAACTTATAAAGGTCATAAGGCTGTGTACCTGTTGTGTATGGGTGTATACATTCTTATTTTGTTATAGAAGTGGACATTTCTTTTATTATTGAGTTCATGCTTTCAACCCTGAAGCTTCCGCTAGAATGCTCTGTATTAGGGTGCGACGGTTTATGGTATTATTTTGTGACGTCTCTGTCTGTTTGTTGAATATGGTGTGGGGCCCCGGCCGGACCCTCTATTATATCCTATGTGATGGGTAAAGGTGTTACAGTTGGTGAGTATGATTGTTGGCTGGTGAGGGCTTGAAGAGATGGTTTAGCCATATCCAAGGTGAAAACCTTATTGCTTGTCATATGAGCTGTAGCAATGATACTCCCACTTTGCATATCCTTTATATGACAGGAGTCTTCAAGAAACTGTAGTTCATATCCCATACTTAATAGCTACACCACACTCAATAGATTCTGAGCAAGTGAGGGCACAAAGTGTACTTCAGGTATTGTTCTTGCTTGTCCAGTTGAGGAGGTAATAGCAACATTTCCCTTTCCCTTTCCTTCGATTGGAATTGTTTTATGAAGCACTCGCCCTGAAGTACAAAGTGTACTTCAGGTATTCTTTCATTAAGCACTCGCCCTGTGGGGTCCAGAGGTACGAATTCAAATTAACAAACTTCAGCCTTCTTAACACTACGGTGGTTATCGTAAAAGAATTCACCCACACCTCGAATTAGATTGCAACATTAATTCCACCGAATATAAATCCATGTTATACACTACCCAGAAATTTAGGTGCAGCAATAATCTGGATAGCAACTTCAACCGAAGATTCCCGTGGCTACAGGAATTCGATGAGTGCTTGTAACCCCTCGATGGAACGGTCTTTCCATTGGCTACAACTTTCATGTTCAGCCTGCAACCCAGATCAGACTATAACCCACATGAAATTGGCTCCATAACCTGCAGCGTACATAATAAAATTTCTGTGCGCTTAGCTTACAACCCTTACTTAGATCAGACATTTCTGTGGCTACAGACTTCACCCGAAGGTGTGTAACCACTCATTGGAAAGGTAATTTCAAGGGATTCGACTTTTGTGTTTAGTCGAAAGCCCAGATCAGACCATTTCTTGCCTGAAAGCAGCCAAGAAAGTTGATGTGTGCAGAACACAGATTTTGCATGCATCTTGAAGCAGAATGAACGACATCGGTTCATCTTCCTCCTCAAACCGATCCCCCAAATCACAACCAGAAGTTCATCCACCCTTATTCTCCCTCTCAAGGACATTCCTCTTCACGAATCCACCCCCATCATCACTTTGAAGAAGGGGAGGTTGAAGATGACTAGTCATTAGAACAAAAGTTATAGATAGGCCTTCCTAAGAAACATTCTCCTCACACATCAAGACTCATTTGTGTCAATGTGTCACCTGAGAATATCTAAGGATCTAGCACCAAGGGCGAGGGGAGGAACCTCACCTCATTTCTAGTGGTACCACCATTTCCAACCATGGATATTGTCATCCTCCTCGGCGGCATCGCTTTTTCCTTGACGGCGGTGGCGTTTCTCCTCCTCCAAGGTTTTCTCCAGCAAGATCTCCTCCTACAAAAATCTCCCACCAAAAAATAAGGTTTGGGAAGAGAATGAGATTGCTAGGGTTTCACTTTTCCTTTTTATATAGAAGTGACACGGGTAGGGACACGGTCGTGTCCTTACCCGTGTCCTGCTCTGGCGAAGCGGCTCGACTTCCATTTCTTTCCCTTACATGGGTATTGACACGCCCGTGTCGGTACCCATGTCTAGGTGACATGGTTGTGGTTATGGCCGTGTCAATGCCCGTATCCTGGTCGGGACACTTCTCGTTGACCTGGGCTTGAAGCACACGGGTAGGGACACGCCCGTGTCGCTACCTATGTCATTCGTACACGGGTAGAGACACGGCCGTATCTCTACCCGTATCCTTCTCAGGACCGATCACTCAACGCTACGCAGCCAAGGCATGGAACACAGGTATGGACACGCCTGTGTCCCTACTCGGGAAAAACCACTCAACGCCCTTTTATTACCACTCAACGCCATGGACACTCAGCGCCACTGAACACGGGTAGGGATACACCCGTGTCCCTACTCGTGTCATACTCAACACAGTTTGCATCTTATTTCCTTATTCCCGACGAGTGCGCACCTGATCGTATGCACCCCCTTGAGCCTACACCAGCTCTCTTGACACCAAAAACACGTACAAGGGGACTAGCGCGAATCGGGACGTTATAGTTGTGGCGCCGATCGGTGTTCTGCAACAGGACTACCAACTTGCTCGGATCCTTCAAGTAAAGAGTGCAACGTCTCCTCTGACCTTTGGGAAGCTTTTAAGATAGCAAAATGGGGGAGGTGAGGGGTCAAGCACCAATTGCCTTTAATGGCCATCAAGGTGAAATTTTTGCCAAGGCAAGATCCAGTGAATGCAATCACTGTACAACCTATAAAAGCTCTTGATCTCCTGAGAACTGATAGGGGAAGATGAATCAAGACTTTGGAGGTGAAGAGGGAAGCCCCTTGGCCTTCCAAGCCATGAATGACCCACTTTCTCTCTCCTCCATTAAAGGGGAAAATGGAACTTTTCTCTCTCATAGTCATCAAGGCCGATTTTGATGACTACTCTGGCCTAATGGCACCCCACTAACCCATATTATTCATGGAAATAAGGTTTTAGCCCAAGTGGATTGGGCTTGAGCTTGGGTTAGCCCATTTGAGCTAATTTGATCTAATATTAGGGTGGAGTTTACCTTGGTCAACTTGACCTTTTGTGTTGACCCCAATGGGTTATTGGTGACCAATTGACCTCCCTTAAGGTCTAGGAAGGCTTGGGTAGGGTTGGTTGGGCACCTTGTTGATCACTTGACCATTAGTTAGGGCACTTTGACCTTTTTAGGGCTAGGGTTGACTTGGGTCAACCTAGACTCTTTGGTTAACCCCAATGGGTCCTTGGTGACCCATTGGACTCCCTTTTGGCTTAGGAAGGTCTAGGTGGGTCCCTGTGACTAAGGGGAGGTCAATTGGCCATGTGTGAGCTTAGTTTGACCTAATTAGGGTTTGTGTTGACTTTGGTCAACTTGGCCTTTTTAGTTGACCCTAATTGGTTCCTATGGCTCTCCTGGACTCTCTAATAGGTTAGTGATGTTGTGGTGGGGTCATAGAGTCATGGTGAAGCCCTATGGTCATCCCTGAGCTAGTAATTGGAATTCTACTATTTGTAGACCAAGATGGTTGACACTAATTCTCAAGTTCATCCCAACCTTTTGGTACTTCCCAGGGTTTTTTCATGACCAAGTCATGACAAAACCTTCCTAGGGGTTTAGAAGTCTGAGGATGTTATAGCACCAATATCACGTTGGTTCCTTTTCCACTGGCCTCGACATCTCTCATATCTGTAAGGGCTGGGGAGCAAGCACCACCAGGTTCCTCTTCTCCTGCCGGTCCTCTTGGCAGGGCTGGTCCCCGTTCCTCCTTTCTCCAATAACCCTACCTCTCTGCTGGTCTCTCCTGCCCCTGATCATGACGTGATTCACCGATCTTTTGCGGCCCCGAACTGGGAGCTGGTCTGCCTCCAACTTCTTGGCCATCTCTAAGATCCTGACCATGCTCCCATCAGAAACAAAGAGGAGGGCCTACCTCATATCATCGTGAGGGCCCTTGTAGAACCTCTTCTCATAGCCTGCATCATCTAGCTGGTACGACTCCGCAGAGCAGGCTAAATGTGTGAACTCCCGATAATACTCCAATACTGTCATGCTACCCTGCCTCAACTGCAAGAATCTGTCCTCCAACTCGTCCCTTGCATACTGTGGTATAAAATGCGCTAGCAGCGCTTCCCTAAACTCCTCCTAAGAAATGTCTGCACACTTCATCCCTGTGAAGGTAGTGTCCAATAGTGACTTCCACCATCTCTTCGCATGGGACTCCAAGCAAAAGACTGATAATGCAACTGCCTCCTCCTTCGGGCATGAAATCCTGGCCAGCATCTCGTAAATGATATCCAGCCACTCCTCAGTATGAACTGCTGACTCCGTTCCGAGGTAGGATGTCGGAGAAATGCCTCAAAAGATGCTCAGCCAGTTTGCCTCGGGGTTTGGCTGAGGAGCCGGAGCCTGCTGAGTCCTGAATACCTCTAAGATGGTCGGCAATGTCTGTCGCATCTCCGTTTCCTAAAACAGAGAAGGGGCCAGTGGAGCAAAATTCAGAGCCTGAGGTATACCCTAGAGTGGGGTTGGTTTTGTCGCAGGCTACACAAGGGAAAAGCCAATTGTTAGGTGATTTACCCATAAATTAGCTGAAAAGTGGACTACCGCATCTTATTTCCCTTATGGGCACACAATTGCTTCTGCTGCTAGTTTGGCCTCAAACTATGCTCATGCGGGTTGTCCCAGGGTTTTTGTTGACTTCTTTTCTTCGGATCGAGGTTTGCCTCTGATACTAGTATGTAAGACCTTTTTTTTGATTTGCCTCCGGGTCTTATGCCCAGAATCGCCATTTTGTGGTGAAACCAACACTCAGGAAGGTTGCCACTACAAAACGCCGATCCTTCCATCAGTAATGATCACCAAAGAGGTAGAAGTACATAGTTTAGAACAATTAAGTCTAAGTCCACAATCACATGTAGTATAAAGAAAGTTGAATCACAACACAATCCACATAGAAATGAAATAGAAACAAAAGAAGTAAAACGACAAAGATAAAACGGGCTCTTGTCCGATACATCATGTCCTCACTACAACACTCTCGCGGAAGCAAATGGTACTAATCACTCACAGATCCTGAGGCTGGTGCTCCTGTACTAGACTGGCCCACCTCCATGTGCACCGTACTCCGCTAGTGCTGCATCTCCTGCTGCTTCTCCCTGTCTCCCATCGGAGCCCCTAAAATGTTTAGTCCACTGACCGTTAGTCAAAAATACTAAGCCTGGTTTTCCTCCACCCCTCCCCCAGTGGCTCTTAGGCCTTGTGTAAGAGGAATGATAGGAAAGCTATGATGGTGGATAGTGGACAAGAGCAGGTGGTGGCGGATCTATTCTAGCAGTTATATTATAATACTCACAATGCTGTAAAATTTGCAAGCTAGCAATATTATTGGGTCCATTGCCCACAATGTCCTAGATTTGAAGAAATCAATCATATTAATGTCATACACCAAGGTTTATTTGATGTATGCTTAAGTTCATGCATGCAGGATAGTCCTTATAACATTGATAGGATAGATATTCCAAGTTTGTGAAAGGTGAAAGTCTTTATTTTCAAGGTAGCTTACAACCTAGGGGTGAATAGGTTGTCACACTGATATTATTATATTTTTATTTTATCTTCCTTATTACTTAGTGTGTTGGCAGTAGTTAGCTTTCAAGTACCTGCACAAAGAAAACAACACAGAAAAGCACACACAGATTTATAGTGGTCCCCCAACTTTTGGGTACATCCAATCTCCTCCCACTTTGCCAACTTCCTGTTAGTCAAGGCACTTCTCCAAACCACTACTCCAAAGAGCTTACACATCAGATCCCTAAGGATCTCTCAGTCTCCGTCAAGACTTACAACTCAGGCACAAGGGCCTACAACTCAGTGATTAACAGATCACCTACCTCAGGCAAAAGGCCCCACACTCCGGCTGGGAGGACAGCCCTACCTCAGATCCACTAAGCATCATACCTCAGACCCAAGGGTCCTACTATCAGAGATTATTCCTCTCCTACAGCTCAGTGATCAATTGACCACCTACCTAAGATCCAAATTAGATCCAACAGCTTAGAAAAATTTTCCCTACCTCAGGCTCAGTGAGCCCTACAACTAAGATCTAGAAGGATCCTACTGGAGTTAAATAGATTTATATTTATCACAAAGAAATTTCTCTGTGATAACCCCTTAAGCTGATTTCATCATCTAAAGGGGCGAATGCTTCATGAATGCACCACTCGCCTAAAGGGGCGAATGCTGGGAGAGCCATGCATTCGCCCAGTAAGCGAGAACTCGCTCTCACACGCAACAAGGTGTGATCCTTAGGCGGATGCGCAATAGAGACTGTACTCGCCTGAATGCCTTACTGCTCTCATGGGCTTGGGCGAATACCCACATGATTGTACATTTGATGTCTTCCATAATAAACATGTTGAGTTCTTAATTGATTGCACAAGACCCTACATGTTTCAAACATAAATTACAATATACTTCCCATATGCTAAATGTTCAAATAAATAATAAAAATAAAATTAAATATGTTGAAAGTTGGGCCAAGCCACTCGAGTACGACAAGCCCATACAGACCCCACTCATGAGCCAATATTTGGCGACCCAACAATCGGATTGCAGTCCGTGCATCCCAACATTTTATGCTCCCAAATATTAGGAGGTAGGGTGTTGAGGTTGGACCTTGAACCTCAGACCTCCTTTATTAGAGGGGACTTATTCCTCCTCTTACACCCAACTCAACTACAACAATCTCTGCAGATTGTTCTTAATAACTGACCGCCATAGTAATAATCCTTCATAAAATACCCTTCTAATCCAACAATTGGCCTGCATACTCTGAATGATGTTTTACATATAGCAAGACATGCATGTAATCTTTGGAAATGTGTCAATATAGTTTTTAAAAGCATTATAGTTTCAGCATAAAATTCTTGTGGCCATGTAAATTTCACGAGGATGGAGCTAATTTTAGGAGATGAAATCTCTTTAGTTTGCTTCTTAGACAGAGGAATAATCTCTTTAGTTTGCTTAAGAGATGAAATCTCTTTAGTTTGCTTCTTAGACAACTTATTGACCTTGAAGGCATTCAGAAGTTCTCCATACATGTAAATTAGTTGATTGACATCTCCTTAAGATCCAGAATCTTCTTCACCACATGGTGAAGAGGCTTCTGAGCAAGGGCTAGTCTCAAACTCAGACAAATAAGCAGAGTTAGGTGATGGATGTACCTTACTTTGACCAGGCTGATCCTGGTTTCCTTCCACATCTGTCATTTCCATCAGCCCTCTATAGCTGTGGATATCTTCATTAACCTATGGCTCACTGTCTGATAGTGTCAGAGGGGCCCTAATTCCTATCTTCCCTAGAGGATTGAATTCTCATGCTGTAATAGCTTCATCTTTAACAGCAACAACAACTAGACCATTGTAGGCTTCCTCTTCTTCAGACTCAGAAGATGATGAGTCTGCCCATTTCTTTTCCTTCTTAGCAATGAAGGAATTTTCTTTCTTTCCTTTGTGCTAGTGTTGCTTCTTATCCTTAGTCTCCTTCCTCTTCTCTGGGCAGTCTGCTATCACATGCCCAATCTTGCTGCAATAATAGCAAATTACTTTATGAGAGTTATATTTATTATGTTTAGAACCATACCTGTCAGTCTTGGACTAGTTCTTTCTGTGATGAGTGGAATTAGAAGGCCTCTTCTTCCAATGCTTCTTCTTCATCAACCTCTAGAGTTGTCTGGAAAAGGCTACAAAATCTTCATCAGACATGCTGCTGTCTGATGCCTCTGAGTTTGAGCTATCTGACTTAGCTGGTCTCCTTGGTGGAGAAGGAATCCTTTCCTTGCCTTTCCTAGTGCTTTTAGTTTTGAAGGCCAAGGACTTTTCTTTGGCCAGTGATTTGTTGGTGGCATCCTCCTCCTTTTTGATAGCTAGCTGCATCTCATAGGAGAGAAGCTTCCTGAATAATATTTGGGGAGGAGTGTCAGCAAGCTTGGCCATATCTCTTATGACACTGATCTTAGTATCCCAGTCTCTAGTAAGAAACCTGAGAAACTTGTCATTTATTTCATAATTATTGAAGACCCTTCCATAGGTCTTTAACTCATTTATGATCCTGAAGAATCTTTCATAATAGGTAGTTATGTTCTCCTTCAAGATTTGCCTGAAAGTCTCATACACTTGGTTGAACAGAGACTTCCTATCATCTCTTACCTCATCAGTACCCTCCATGTAGACCACAAGGGTGTCCCACATCTCCTTGGAGGTCTGGCAGTGAACCAAGTTCAGGAAGGTTGAGTCATCTACAACACTGATAATGATGTTCTGTGCTCTCTTGTCCAGGCCAGCTAATATGACCTCATCATTGGTCATTTCAGAGAGTGTCTTTGGTGTCTGGATGTTGGAATCCAGAGTAGAGACCTTCATAGGAATGACAGGTCCCTCCCTAATAGTTGCAAAAATTCTTGGATCATAGGCTTCCATGAATAGCATCACCCTCTCCTTCTATATTCCAAACTGCTTCTTTCTGCAGATGGGGAGTTTTATGGAACTCAGCTCTCTCTGGCTCTTTCCTGAGCCCATGACCACTTAACAACAGCTACCTTGGAGGAACACTCATATTGTTAAATCCTCTTTAATCAACCTCCCTCTGATATCAATTAAAAGATCTTATTTTCAAGGTAGCTAGCAACCAAGAGGTGGGTGAATAGGTTTGCCTACATATTCTAATAGTATTTTAAATCACTTGTTTATTTCCTTTAGCTTTCAGCTTTGAGTAATCTAGAGCTTGTCCTTAACACCTGCAATTAAAAAAATAAAAGCAAACACAGAAAAGCACACAAGTGTTTTATAGTGGTTCCCTAAAATTATGGGTAGATCCACTCTCCTCCCACCTTACTATCTTCCTGTTAGTCAAGGCACTTCTCTAAACCAATGCTCTAAGGAGCTTACACCTCAGATCCCTCAGGATCTCTCAGTCTCCTCTAATCCTTACACCTCAGCCACAAAGGTCTACACTCAGTGATATAAGTATCACCTCCGTTAGACAATTAAGACCTACCACTCAGGCTATGGAGGATAGCCCTACCTCAGAGCATACTTGCTCCTATAACTTAGAGAGATACACTCTCTTACAGTTCAGGAAAAACCGCCCTACTACTTAGTGAGTAAAACTCACCTATCTCAGAGAGCAGCACTCTCCTACAGCTCAGGCAAATTTGCCCTACCTAAGACCCAAAGGTCCTACAGCTCAGATCCAGAAGGATCTTACAAAAATAAATAGTTTAATTTACTTTGACACGGAGAAATTTCTCTGTGTCTACAACTTGAGCAAAAAAATTTTCTGCTCCAACTCTCCTCACAGCAGGGAAAATATTTGCTGGAAGAACTCAGAAGTTCACTTCTGAAGTTGACGCGGAAGGCTAAAGATCTTTTGATCTTGAGTCTTCCAACAACTCACTGAACCTTCTTAAGGATGAAATTTCATCTTTCTTCAGAACAGATTCTGAATCTGTTGTGGCAGGTGGAGACTAGCACAACTAACTGAATTATTCTTGCTTGAGAGCTTCATGCTTTTTAAATGCAGCAATGGCGAAGAAGATAAAGATGGTTGCTCTCCTTTTTGAATATTGTATGCCCTAAAAGTTGTCTTTCTCTTGGCCCTATCTCTTCCTTTTGTAGTTCACCGATCAACGACTCTTAGATATTTGTGGGCCCCAGCTGCAGCTTACTGTTGCGCCTTGCTTTAATGGAAGAAGATGTACAGTAGATTTACGACAAGATTTGTCGTGTACTGGAGCATCCCCATACCGGATTTGACCTAAGTTGATTTTGTCGATTTTTATGACGTCAGCACCTGTGGACTTGGCCAAAATCACGCATCAGAGAATATGCGTTGAGTGAGTAAGCATCACTCAATGCCAAAATACTTAGACAGATTTACTGTCTCTTGGCATTGAGTGAGTAACCTTCACTCAACGCTAAACTACTTAGAATATAAAGTCTCATTCTAGGCGTTGAGAGATTCAGCTTCACTCATTGCCAACTTGCTTTATCAGCTTTCTGCTGCTTGGCGTTGAGTGAGTAAGCATCACTCAATGCCAAAACCCTTAGACAAAATTCTATCTTCACTAGGTGTTGATTGTGTTGAGTCAGTATCCTCCACTCAATGTTTTTTGCCTTAACAAAATTTCTGCTTCTTCAGCATCTTAAGCATTGAGAGAGTTGAGTGAGCACGCCTTACTCAATGCTTTCTGCCTTAGCCAATTTTCTGTGTTTTAAAAAACATATGGCTTAGACTGTCTTTCTGAGTTATACGAATGGTGAAGTAAGATCAACGAACTTTGAACTCAGTTCGACGAATTCTCAACTGAGCTCGATGAACTCAGCTCTGAACATAGCTCGACGAATGGTGAGCTAATCTCGACGAACTCTGAACACAGTTCGACGAATTTGTACATGGTTCAAATAGTTCAACTTGCAACCTTTTTGTTGTATGACGTTGAGTGTGTATTCATCACTCAATGCCAAAACACTTAGCCAAATTTCTCTTTAGTAGCATGACGTTGAGTGAGTTGACTTCACTCAATGCTTATGGACTTAGCCATATTTCAGCTCATTCTAACTTAGGCTATGACAGTATAGGCTATACTCAGCGCTATAAGTCATCTGGCATTGAGTGATGTTCCTTAACTCAATGCCTGTTGACTTAGAAAGATTTCTGTCATCCCACACCTTAGGTAAGGTTTTACCTGACTTAGCAACTTAGGCTACCTGACCTATCATAGTCATCTACTGATATGTGTATATCATAGATAAGATTGATTTCACTCAAATCCAGGACATTGTGGGCAATGGACCCAACAACCTCCTAATCAGGCACTCATCCTTGTGGAAGACAATAACATAGCTAAGATTAGAGAGTGGGCTTATGCGTATAAGGTTGTGTTGCAACTCCTCAACATAAGCCACTTTTGTGATAGTGACTATGTCATTGGTAATCTTACCATAGCCTCTAGTTACCCCTCTATTAGAACCACCAAAGATAACTTTGGGTCCATCTTTTACTGGGGTGTACAACTTCAAGTTTCTTCTTATCCCTGTCATGTGCCTGGAACAACCACTGTCCAAGTACCATATAGGGGTATGGCCACTTGGACTAACCTATAATGTATAGTTTACTTCTGCAAAATATAGTAGGGAGTATCATTGTTGGGATTGGGCTTAGGAGCAGCCTTTAGAGCCGCCTTTCTCTTCTTGATAACTTTCTTATTAGATTTGGAATTATCAGAATCATCTGAATCATGTCTAAGTCATCTTCAGAGGAACTCTGGGTATTGTCATAAAGGGCATCTATTGCTTTTAATGTTTCCATTGAGATCTATTTGTCTACTTGAGGAGGAACTGGAGGTAGAACATCTTGAGGAGGAACAACTGCATCTGAAACCATTTCAGCTTCCTAAGCCATGTCTTTAGCAAAAATCTCATCCATATATGGTAATGGAGAGGTAGAGAAAACAAAAGTGGGAGGGGAAAAAGCCTTGGGCTCAGAGAACTCATCCTCAGTAACCTTAACAGGCTCAGCCTCTGAAGCTGAAAAGCTATTCTGAATAAGATGTAAGACTCCTGAGCTGACTGGAGCTATATAGCAAATAATGTCTATACAGAACTAATGAGAGACAAAGAAAAGAATGTTGTTATACATAAGATCAAAGAAATCAAGAACTGAGGTCAGTTCAACTGCTGGAGAAATGAAGCAGTCTCTAGAATAAATGTCCAAAGAATGATCTAAATATGTTGTCTCAGAGTCCAAGACCAAAAATTCTAAGAGTTCTGCATCTAGTATCTACGAATCAACAAATTCTATCTCTATTACTGATGCTGCTACTGCTAGAGCTACTTCTTCATGGAGTATCTCCCCCTGCCTGGTTTCAGTAAGCACTAGAGCCAGGCCCCTGACTGAAGAAGGAGGGACAAGGAAGGTAGATAGTTGGGCAACAAGAGATGAGATAGAAGAAGCAAGAGGTGAAATGGCCTTTGCTATGTGTTGTTTGAGGAGAGGTGTGATGGATTGCAGAATGGATGAAATGGAAGGTGAAACAATGTCCATGAATTCAGGTGGAGTCTGAGTAGATACAAATGGATTGAAGGTGGAAGAGGAGGGATGAGAATCTAGCATTTGCTCATCTGGAGGGGATGGAGAATGACTAAGGGATGAAATAAGATTGAATGAAGGTAGGGATGATAGATTTTAAAGAGGAGGAATTTAAACAAGATGAGAAGGAAGAGGGGACTGAGGAGGAGTAACATGCTCTAGAGAATGATGTTGAGGGGATATATGTACTGGAGATTGAATTGGTGAAGAAATATGGATGGGGGAAGAAGGAGGTGTAGGTGGATGTGTTGGAGTTGTGGAAGTAAACTGGAGAGATATTGAAGTTGATTGATCAAGTGGAGGTGGAGGGGGAATGGGGATATCCTTAGTAGGGTGGGAAGTGGCTGGAACTGCCCTTGTACTCTAAGAAGATCTGGAAGAGGAAGCCTTGGAAGGCTTAGGGATGCTCCTCTCCCACCTGCTAAATAAGGTGTAGGTTAGCCTCTTAGAGGCATTAATGAATATGGTCGGGGTGATGAGTGATTCAGCAGCATTGGCTTGAAGAAAAATTCCCAAAATCCGGCCAAAACAAACTTCCTTCTTTGTGTTTTTCTTCTTAATCAAATCAAACAGAATTTTTGCTCAGTTCACGGCCTTCTTGTTTGCCACTGCACACATCACAAGGAACTGATGTCTAGTTATGTGATTGTGAGCGGTGTGCTTACCCAGCAGAACCTTTCCTACAACATCTGCTAGAAACTTATAATCCGCAGATAGATGTTTCTTCAGCAATTTGTTAGGGTTGTCACCAGAATAACCCATTCGATTCATCATTTCATCAAACTCAGCATAATCGATTTCTAAATCCCCTTCTCCATTTACTAGACCAAAAATTTCAGAAAAAATTTCAGGGGTGAGAGGGACGACATTACCCGCTATTGTTCATACCAAAGAGTGAGCATCTGAAGACAATAACGAGTAAACCCATTCTCTAATCTCGGTCGCCGCAATCTTTATCATTGTTGTCATTAGATTCTTCAAATGTAAATATTCAGACAATTACAGAATGTCAAGGAAGATTTGATCTGAGTATTTGAAGGACTCGAAGTCGATGTTAAAACCCATATCAAATTTCATTACTGTGAGAGCGCTTGCCGCAATTTCCATGATCACCTACAACAAAGAAACAGAGGGATCAAGTACAAAGGAACTGAAAGCGCGGGATGGAGCTCGAAGAAAACCTAGTTATAAGGTTTTTAAGAATATGAAACATCAAGTTCCATCCAGCAAAAAAGAAAATTCTTCGATCTCAGGTCGACGAAAAATTTCATGAAGAGATAAATTCGTCGATCTCAGACTGAAGATATGGATATTTTTCGTCGTACTCAGAAATATTTCCTGAAATAGGATCGTCGATCTCAGGTCGACAAACTAACTTCATACAGTGATTTCGTCGATCTCTGGTCGACGAACTCCCAACGATAAGTTTGTAAATTGTCGATCTCAGGTCAACGAAATGTTTTCAGATCATTTATACTAAGGACATATTTAAAATTAAGCCATTCCATTTATCTTTCCTAATTGATTCAGAAAGAACAAATGTTTAGATTCATCCAAGGGCTTGCTGAAAATATCTTCCCTTTGCAAATCAGTGGAGATAAATTCGAGGTTAATTTTCTATTTGTCCACACAGTCTCTTATGAAATGATGTCTTATATTTATATTCTTTGTCCTACTATGATGCACTGGATTATGTGTTATGGATATAGCACCGGTACTATCACAAAATATGGTTGAATTATTTAGATTGAAACCATAATCCGGGAGTTGGTTTTGTATCCACAAGATCTGTGAACAACAGCTGCCAGCTGCCATGTATTCATCCTCAGTAGTTGATGTGGACACATATGTTTGCTTCTTGCAAAACTAGGACACAAGCCTATCACCAAGGAACTGACATGTTCCTAATGTGCTTTTTATGTCCACTCTACATCCAGCATAGTCAGCATCAGAAAATCCAGTAAGCTCAAATGTTAACTCTGTTGGATACCAGAGTCCTAGATTTGGACAACCCTTTATATATCTTAAAATCATTTTAATGAAAATAAGATGAGATTCTTTAGGGCTCACTTGGAACCTAACACAAAGACATGTAGCAAACATGATGTCTGGTCTACTTGCTGTGAGATAGAGTAGGGATCCAATAATAGCCCTATACTTGGTCTGATCAACTGGTTTTCCATGTTCATCAGAGTCAATCACAGCAGTGGCAGCCAAGGGAGTCTTCATAGAGGAGGCATCAGCCATCCCAAATTTCTTAATAAGCTCACTTGCATATTTAGATTGGGATATGAATATGCCATCAGGGGATTGCTTCACTTATAGACCAAGGAAGTATGGTAGCTCTCCCATACTACTCATCTCAAACTTTGAATGCATTAGATCTGATAATCTTTTGCATAGTTTGGGATAAGTAGAACCAAAAATGATGTCATCTACATATATTTGTACTACCAAAATTTTATCATGATGCAACTTAGTAAAAAGAGTCCTATCTACCATGCATCTAGAGAACTTGTGTTCTAAAAGGAAACTAGCTAAGGTTTCATATCAAGCTCTAGGAGCTTGCTTTCGACCATAGAGAGCTTTATGCAATTTAAAAACATATAAGGGATGAGTATAAGAGATAAAACCTGGGGGTTGTTCAACATAAACTTCTTCCTTTAGTTCTCCATTCAAGAAAGCACTCTTGACATCCATCCGGTAGACTGTGAACTTCTTAAAAGCAGTATAAGCAAGAAAAATCCTGATTGCTTCTAGCCTTGCAAAAGGAGCAAAGGTTTGAAGAAAGTCAATGCCTTCCTCTTGCCTATAGCCTTGAGCAACAAACATAGCCTTGTTTCTCACAATTACACCTTGGGCATCAAGTTTGTTTCTTAATACCCACTTGGTTCCAATTACTGGATAGCCTTTGGGCCTTGGAACCAAGTCCCAAACTCTACCTCTCTCAAATTGATTGAGCTCATCATGCATTGTAATAATCTAGTGGGGATCTTGCTATGTATTATTTTATGGATTGAGGCTCAACTTGTGAGAGGAAACATGCATGCATCACATCTTGGTTAAGTTGATGCCTTATCTGTACACCTACTGACATGTCCCCAATGACTTGAGATCTAGGGTGATCCCTTAGTGTGACAAGGTCAGTGGGTGGATTTGGTTCAACAACAACATTTGGAATTAATTCCTCTTGTGGAATAATGTCTGTTGTTGAATGAGGTTCAACTACTTCCAAAATTTCTTCTTCACTCTCTTCATCATCTTGTGGAGGAGGATTTGATATGACCGTTAATGTAAGGTTTAACTCATCCAATTTCTCACACAAGTGAGGTACCTGCAATAAATCTGAGGTAGAAGAATCCTTCTCCTTATAAAACATGTTAGCTTCATCAAAAGAAATATGTACAGATTCATCCATTTTTAAAGATGATTTATTGAATACCCTATAAGCCTTGCTATTTTGGGAATATCCAAGAAAAATTCCCTCTGTAGCCTTAGCTTCAAATTTTCTAATGTGTTTCTTATTATTGTTATGAATGAAACATCTACACCCAAAAATTCTAAAGTAATAAATTTTAGGTTGCTTCCCTTTGAGTAATTCATAGGGGGTCTTACCCTTAAGTTTGTGTATCAAACTCCTATTCAGCACATAGATTGTTGTGCACACAGCCTCTGCCCAAAAGGATAGGGGCATGTGTGTATCTTCAAGCAATGTTCCTGCAGATTCAATGAGAGTTCTGTTTTTCCTTTTTGCTACCCCATTTTGTTGAGGAGTTCTAGGAGCAGAAAAACAATGCCTAATACCTTCCTCCTCACAGAATCTCTGCATTGGAAGAGATTCAAAATTAATATCATGATCACTTTTGATCAATGCAACTGGAGTAGAATACTCAATCCTTATGCTCTTAAGAAAGTCTGTAAGGACTTTAAAGTTATCTGACTTGTTTTTCAAGAAGAAGAACTAAGAGAATTTAGAGATGTCATCTACAATAACTAGAGTGTAAGACTTCCCTCCTAAGATTTGTACAACAATGGGTCCAAAAA
This sequence comes from Platanthera zijinensis, assembly GCA_039513925.1. Taxonomy (NCBI): domain Eukaryota; kingdom Viridiplantae; phylum Streptophyta; class Magnoliopsida; order Asparagales; family Orchidaceae; genus Platanthera; species Platanthera zijinensis. The sequence goes on from CM077091.1 coordinate 90,743,570, forward strand.
GATTCATATGTAGCAAGTACAGAATCTTAGGTGCGTCACTCTTATTAATTGAATTAAAGCTATTTTTAGTTTGCTTGCCTACTTGACAAGCCTTGCATAGGCTTTCCTTCTTGTAGGGGCCAGAAGGCAATCCTCTGACAAGGTTTTCCCTAGATAGCTTACAGATGTTTTTAAGGTTAACATGACCTAGTCTCTTATGCCAAAGAATATTGTTATTACTTACTTAGTTTAATAAACATAGTTCTGAACTAGCAGAGTTAAAGTTTACTAGGTATATGTTTCCTTGTCTTTATCCTGTTAAAACAGTTTGGTTATTTGAAGAAATAATACATTGGGAATTAGTAAAGCAAACCTGATAACCTGCATCACATAACTGACTTATATATAATAGGTTATGCTTGAGACCATTTACATATTCCACCTTTTTGAAAGTGATAGTTCCACTGTTGAAGTCTCCATAGCCTTCAGTTTGTCCAAAGCTGGAATCTCCAAAGATTACTCTTGGGCCTAGCTTTGCCTTGAAATTGATGAGGATGTCCTTACATCTAGTCATGTGCTTTGAGCACCCTCTATCTAGATACCACTTATTCTGAGTGATGGGATAGTTCTTCACCTGCAAGGAAATAAGTTACATGTTCTTGACCCAGGTCACCTTAGGTCCTTGTATTTTTTTCATAAGAAAAACTAGAAATGTAAGAATATTCATGTTGGATTTTATAACCTAAGGGGTGAAATCTTCTAGGAGGAATTATCCATTGGATGAATGGATTGATATTTTCCCTAGGTTGGTTATGGTTATTATTAGATTTTCTATTATAGTTGAAGTGTTTGTAAGATTGATCTGGGATCGACGAACTCTGGTATGTTCGTCGACCCGAGGTCAACGAATTGGGATAAGATCTTCGATCTCTACTCGAAGAATGAAGATATTCATTCTCAAGGCACCAATATCATCGATCTCTGGTCGACGAACCAGACTTGTTTCGTCGATCGTGGATCCAAGAATACTTATTATTGTAGTTGGAGTTTAGAGTTCGTCATTCCGAGGTTGACGAACTGTATATATTTCGTCGATCTGAGTTCGAAAAAATCGGTTGAACATTGTTGTATTTATTTTTCTTCTTGCTCTTAGATTTTTGTTTAAGTTCCATTTGTTTTAAGACTTCATTTACTTTATCTACTTGTTCAGTATTCTTCTTACCCTTATCTGAAATGAAATTTACGGGTTCAGATAACTTATTCTTCTGGATTATAGGTGGTTCACTAGAAGATGAACTAGTCCTAGTTTACTATTATTAGCCCTAGCATTTATAGTACTAGTTAAGTCTAATAGTTATAAGCTTCTACCATTGAGAGATTCTTCTAATTTCTTGGTCTTACTTAGTTCAGATTTTAGGAAAACAATTTGTTCATTTGCTGAGTTTAGGGGTTATCACAGAGAAATTCTTGTGGCCTTAAGCAAACAGGAAGTTAATTGTAAGGGAGTCATGGAAGGAGATTGGATGTACCCCTTAAGCAAACAGGAAGGAGAAATTTATAGCTTTCGCCCCACGGGCATGGTTACTATACGGGCATGGTTCAAGTCACCTCGTCGCTTTGCTTACTGGAGTTAAATAGATTTATATTTATCACAGAGAAATTCTTGTGGCCTTGACTAACAGGAAGTTGGCAAAGTGGGAGGAGATTGGATGTACCCAAAAGTTGGGGGACCACTATAAATTTGTGTGTGCTTTTCTGTGTTGTTTTCTTTGTGCAGGTACATGAAAGCTAACTACTGCCAACACACTAAGTACTAAGGAAGATAAAATAAAAATATAATAATATCAGTGTGATAACCTATTCACCACTAGGTTGTAAGCTACCTTGAAAATAAAGACTTTCACCTTTCACAAACTTGGAATATTTGTCCTATCAATGTTATAAGGACTATCCCGCATGCATGAACTTAAGCATACATCAAATAAACCTTGGTGTATAACATTGATATGATTGATTTCTTCAAATCTAGGACATTGTGGGCAATGGACCCAATAGTATTGCTAGCTTGCAAATTTTACAGCATTATGAGTATTATAATATAACTGCTAGAATAGATCCGCCACCACCTGCTCTTGTCCACTATCCACCATCATAGCTTTCCTATCATTCCTCTCGCACAAGGCCTAAGAGCCACTGGGGGAGGGGTGGAGGAAAACCAGGCTTAGTATTTTTGACTAACGGTCGGTGGACTAAACATTTTAGGGGCTCCGATGGGAGACAAGGAGAAGCAGCAGGAGATGCAGCACTAGCGGAGTACGGCGCACATGGAGGTGGGCCAGTCTAGTACAGGAGCACCAGCCTCAGGATCTGTGAGTGATTAGTACCATTTGCTTCCGCGAGAGTGTTGTAGTGAGGACATGATGTATCGGGCAAGAGCCCGTTTTATCTTTGTCGTTTTACTGCTTTCGTTTCTGTTTCATTTCTATGTGGATTTTGTTGTGATTCAGCTTTCTTTATACTACATGTGATTGTGTACTTAGACTTAATTGTTCTAAACTATGTACTTCTACCTCTTTGGTGATCATTACTGATGGAAGGATCGGCGTTTTGTAGTGGCAACCTTCCTGAGTGTTGGTTTCACCACAAAACGGCGATTCTGGGCATAAGACCCGGAGCCAAATCAAAAAAAAGGTCTTACAAACTGGTATAAAAGGCAAACCTCGATCCGAAGAAAAGAAGTCCACAAAAACCCTGGGACAACCCGCATGAGCATAGTTTGAGGCCAAACTAGCAGCGGAAGCAATGGTGTGCCCATAAGGGAAATAAGATGCGGTATTCCACTTTTCAGCTAATTTATGGGTAAATCACCTAACAATTGGCTTTTCTCTTGTGTAGCCTCCGACGAACCCAACCCCACTCTAGGGTATACCTAAGGCTCTGAATTTTACTCCACCTCCACTGGCCCCTTCTCTGTTTTAGGAAACGGAGATGGGACAGACGTTGCCGACCATCTTAGAGGCATTCAGGACTCAGCAGGCTCCGGCTCCTCAGCCAAACCCCGGGGCAAACTGGCTGAGCATCTTTTGAGGCATTCTCCGACATCCTACCTCGGAACAGAGTCAGCAGTTCGTACAGAGGAGTGGCTGGATATCATTTACGAGATGCTGGCCGAGATTTGATGCCCGAAGGAGGAGGCAGTTGCATTATCAGTCTTTTGCTTGGAGTACCATGCGAAGAGATGGTGGAAGTCACTATTGGACACTACCTTTACAGGGATGAAGTATGCAGACATTTCTTAGGAGGAGTTCAGGGAAGCGCTGCTAGCGCATTTTGTACCACAGTCAGCAAGGGACGAGTTGGAGGACAGATTCCTGCAGTTGAGGCAGGGTAGCATGACAGTATTGGAGTATTATCGGGAGTTCACACATTTAGCCCGCTTTGCGGACTCGTACCAGCTAGATGATGCAGGCTATGAGAAGAGGTTCTACAAGGGCCCTCGCGATGATATGAGGTAGGCCCTCCTCTTTGTTTCTGATGGGAGCATGGTAACGATCTTGGAGATGGCCAAGAAGTTGGAGGCAGACCAGCTCCCAGTTCGGGGCCGTAAAAGATCGGTGAATGACGTCATGATCGGGGGCAGGAGAGACTAGCAGAGAGGTAGGGTTATTGGAGAAAGGAGGAACGGGGACCAGCCCTGCCAAGAGGACCGGCAGGAGAAGAGGAACCTTGTGGTGCTTGCTCCCCAGCCCTTACAGATATGAGAGATGTCGAGGCCAGTGGAAAAGGCACCAACTTGATATTGGTGCTATAACATCGTCATACTTCTAAACCCCTAGGAAGGTTTTGTCATGACTTGGTCATGAAAAAACCCTGGGAAGTACCAAAAGGTTGGGGTGAACTCGAGAATTAGTGTCAACCATCTTGGTCTACAAATAGTAGAATTCCAATTACTAGCTCAGGGATGACCATAGGGCTTCACCATGACTCTATGACCCCACCACAACATCACTAACCTATTAGAGGCTCCAGGAGAGCCATAGGAACCAATTAGGGTCAACTAAAAATGCCAAGGTTACCAAAGTCAACACAAACCCTAATTAGGTCAAACTAAGCTCACACATGGCCAATTGACCTCCCCTTAGCCACAGGGATCCACCTAGACCTTCCTAAGCCAAAAGGGAGTCAAATGGGTCACCAAGGACCCATTGGGGTTAACCAAAGAGGCTAGGTTGACCCAAGTCAACCCTAGCCCTAAAAAGGTCAAAGTGCCCTAACTAATGGTCAAGTGATCACCAAGGTGCCCAACCAACCCTAACCAAGCCTTCCTAGACCTTAAGGGAGGTCAATGGGTCACGAAGAACTCATTGGGGTCAACCCAAAAGGTCAAGTTGACCAAGGTAAACTCCACCCCTAATATTAGATCAAATTAGCTTAAATTGGCTAACCCAAGCTCAAGCCCAATCCACTTGGGCTAAAACTTTATTTCCATGAATAATATGGGTTAGTGGGGTGCCATTAGGCCAGAGTAGTCATCAAAATCGGCCTTGATGACTAGGAGAGAGAAAAGCTCCATTTTCCCCTTTAATGGAGGAGAGAGAAAGTGGGTCATTCTTGGCTTGGAAGGCCAAGTGGCTTCCCTCTTCACCTCCAAAGTCTTGATTCATCTTCCCCTATCAGTTCTCAGGAGATCAAGAGCTTTTATAGGCTGTACAGTGATTGCATTCACTGGATCTTGCCTTAGCAAAAATTTCACCTTGATGGCCATTAAAGGCAATTGGTGCTTGACCCCTCACCTCCCCCATTTTGTTATCTTAAAAGCTTCCCCAAGGTCAGAGGAGACGTTGCACACTTTACTTGAAGGATCCGAGCAAGTTGGTAGTCCTGTTGCAGAACACCGATCGGCGCCACCACTATAACGTCCTGATTCGCGCTAGACCCCTTGTGCGTGTTTTTGGTGTCAAGAGAGCTGGTGTAGGCTCAAGGGGGTGCATACGATCAGGTGCGCACTCATGGGGAATAAGGAAATAGGCTGCAAACTGTGTTGAGTATGACACGAGTAGGGACATGGGTGTATCCCTACCCGTGTTCAGTGGCGCTGAGTGTCCATGGCGTTGAGTGGTAATAAAAGGGAGTTGAACGGTTTTTCCCGAGTAGGGACACGGGCGTGTCCATACCTGTGTTCCATGCCTTGGCTGCGTAGCGTTGAGTGATCGGTCCTGAGAAGGATACGGGTAGAGATACGGCCGTGTCTCTACCAGTGTACGAATGACACGGGTAGCGACACGGGCGTGTCCCTAACCGTGTGCTTCAAGCCCAGGTCAACGAGAAGTGTCCCGACCAGGAAATGAGCATTGACACGGCCACAACCACGGCCGTGTCACCTTGACATGGGTACCGACACGGGCGTGTCAGTACCCGTATAAGGGCAAGAAATGGCAGTCGAACCGCTTCGCTAGAGCATGACACGGGTAAGGACACGGCCGTGTCCCTACCCGTGTCACTTCTATATAAAAAGGAAAAGTGAAACCCTAGCAATATCATTCTCTTCCCAAACCCTATTTTCTAGTGGGAGATTTCTGTAGGAGGAGATCTTGCTGGAGAAAACCTTGGAGGAGGAGAAACGCCACCGCCGTCAAGGAAAAAGCGCTGCCGCCGAGGAGGATGACAAGATCCATGGTTGGAAATGGTGGTACCACTAGAAATGAGGTGAGGTTCCTCCCCTCGCCCTTGGTGCTAGATCCTTAGATATTCTTAGGTGATACATCGACACAAATGAGTCTTGATGTGTGAGGAGAAGGTTTCTTAGGAAGGCCTATCTAGAACTTTTGTTCTAATGACTAGTCATCTTCAACCTCCCCTTCTTCAAAGTGATGATGGGGGTGGATTCGTGAAGAGGAATGTCCTTGAGAGGGAGAATAAGGGTGGATGAACTTCTGGTTGTGATTTGGGGGATCGGCTTGAGGAGGAAGATGAACTGATGTCGTTCATTCCGCTTCAAGATGCATGCAGAATCTGTGTTCTGCACGCAGCGACCTTCTTGGCTGCTTTCAGGAAAGAAATGGTCCGATCTGGGCTTTCGACTAAACACAAAAGTCGAATCCCTTGAAATTACCTTTCCAATGAGTGGTTACACACCTTCGGGTGAAGTCTGTAGCCACGGGAATGTCTGATCTAAGTAAGGGTTGTAAGCTAAGCGCACAGAAATTATATTCTGTACGCTGCAGGTTCTGGAGCAAATTTCATGTGGGTTATAGTCTGATCTAGGTTGCAGGCTGAACATGAAAGTTGTAGCCAATGGAAATACCGTTCCATCGAGGGATTACAAGCACTCATCGGATTCCTGTAGCCACGGGAATCTTCGGTTGAAGTTGCTATCCAGATTATTGCTGCACCTAAATTTCTGGGTAGTGTATAACATGGATTTATATTCGGTGGAATTAATGCTGCAATCTAATTCGAGGTTTGGGTGAATTATTTTACGATAACAACCGTAGTGTTATGAAGGTTGAAGTTTGTTAATTTGAATTCGTATAACGAGTTGTGAAGCAAGCTTGAATCGAACGAAATGTCTTGATATAAATTGGTAGATTATCATTTATGCGCATTTTGTTTTATGATGTTGAAATCATTCGGCATGACATATAGATGAATAAACTATGGTCATATGTATGTTGAATTGATAGAATTAAATTTGGTAGTCCAATGCTTAGAGAGTCGTCTCCCTACAAGTAGCATTGTGGAAGTTAGTAAGTGCGGCGTTGGCCCTCACTAGTCGGGATGGTGTTGAGATGAGTAAAGTTGGATGGTTGGGCTTGGTCCTCGTGCTTTCTCCGAGGCTCCTTCCATGCTATGGTGTTATTGAATTGCATGCAGTGTGAGTCGACACGCGGTGTCGAAATCCTGGGTTAAGGATAGTGTGGCAGGTCTACGGGCTCGCCAATCATCACACCGATGGGAGTTGACAGATAGACTTTGGGCGGTTGGGCTTGTATCTCGGTGTTCATGTCCCGGGGTGCCATCCGTACTAAGTGAACGGTTGGGCTTGACCCTCGTGCTTATTTCTGAGGTTCCTTACGTGTCATGCATAGGCCAGTTCGGGGCTAGGATCTTTGTGCATATATACCCAAGAGAACCTGCTGTCCTTAGTACTCATGGGCACCGCTGTTGTGTTCTTAGCATTGAGGCGTGCGGAGGACTAAGTGAAGTAGTGTGGATACCCACTTAGTATTAGAAGTGCCCATTCTAATATCACCGTCTGGCCACGACGGTTGGCGCCTGAGAGGTTAGCTACCTGCTCAAAAAGTGGGAACTACTAGTCTGTGTCGACATAGCAATTGCATGTGCGTGATCATGGGTGAGTCATTACATCGCATACATAAGATTGCACCTCATTACATACACAAGACCCTTATCGTATAAGTTTGTATGGGCACTCCTATATGATGAGTTACTTACTGCTGAACGATCCTCAACTTATATGCATGTATGGGCATCCATATAAGTTGAGTTACTTTCTGTTATAACTCTATATTCATATGTTGTGATAGATGGTAGAAATGTTAGATTATCTTACTACATGTTATACCACTTGCTTGTTTATGCTCATGCTTATATACATATATTGTACACTGTCTATTTCTACGCCCGGTGCCGAGGAGTCGTCGGGGGAGCGGGTGTGAAGCCACTTAATTTTTATGACTAACGGTTGCTACGTCTTCCTTTTTAGGAGGAAATCCCGCAGATGGTACAGCAGGTCGTGGAGCCGATCAGGTAGTCCAGGAAGACCGAGCCTGAAGGGACGGTGCCGTCACTACCGTCTGTTGTAAACGTGAGTATATGAGGGTTTTGTTGTAGCCCTTTGGGGCAATTTTATAGTTGTACTCTGATTTTGTAGAAGCATGTTTAGCTTCTCTATTACTGTGCTTTTGGACTTATAGCTTGTGTGGATTTGATTTCATATATTATTTTGGTTGGGTTGGCATATATATATATTGATATTGGTTGTAGCCGGCAGAATAGGCGTCTTGTAGTACAGGCTAGCCCGAGTGTTAGCGCTACCCCAAGGCGGTTGTTCTTGGCATAAGACCCCTCTCATGCCGTGTTTTGCGTTTTGGGAGGGGGGTCTTACAAATGGTATCAGAGGGAGGTTTCGATCCTCCGACCTGTGGGTTATGGGCCCACCTATCAGTTTTCCACGATCCTCACCTAAAGAAGTCAAACAACAATGGGCCACTCCCGTTCGACTAGTCATTTTGGGGACAAACTGACTTAACAGAAGCAGTGGTGTGCCCATATGTAATTCACACTAAGTTGGTCCAACTCTGACCTTAGGATTAGCCAACCTGACCGTAAGTTTGCATTCTTCGTATAGATTCCAGTGCATGTTGAGACATTGGGGGGCATTCCTACCCCTTCTATACCTACTCAGTTCCAACAGTCTAAGTTGGGTCAGACGCTCACCGCCATCTTGGATACTTTTAGGGCATAGCAGCCTCTGGTGCTACAACAGGACCCGGGCTTTAACTGGTTGAGCGCCTTCCGGGCTCTCTCCCCTCCCACTTACCTTGGGACGGATTCAGCCGTGTGCACGGAGGAATGGCTTGACACAATACAGGATTTATTGGCTGGTATTCGTTTTCCAGCCAACATGGATGTATCACTGGTGGTGTCTATCTTGGAGCTACATGCTAAGAGGTGGTGGAAGTCACTTATGGGCTCCACCTTCCAAGGCCGGGTCTATACAGAGATAAGTTGGAGCGAATTCTCAGATGTTTTCTTGGAGCACTTCATTCCCTAATCCGCTCGAGATGAACATGAGGAGAGGTTCCTTCTACTGAAACAAGGATCGAAGACGGTTACGGAATACCAGCGGGAGTTCCAACATCTCGCAAGGTTCGCGTACTCATACGATTTGGATGATAGAGGTTATGCCAAGCATTTTTACAAAGGGCTGCGAGACCCCCTAAGGAAAGCCCTTTTGTTTATAGCGGATGCTAGCTTGGAGGAGATCATCAATATGGCAAAAAGATTGGAGGAGGACCACTTGGGTAGTGGTAAGAGTCCTGCAGAGGGCGTCATGAAAGCTGGCTCGAGAATAGAAGGAGACTAGACTTTAGAAGAGGAAGAGGATATCAAGGAGGTGGAGGGCGTGTCCACCGAAACTATAGGGTGGAGCATCCGGTTACACAATCGCTCGCGTTCCCTCCACCGCCACAGCCTCAGCAACTTTGGAAACTTGAGAGGCGTCCTGGGCTGGTGTGTTTTGAATGCAACCAACTGGGTCACATTCGATGCTTTTGCCCGCAATTGTTTGGGAATGCCCCTCCTGCTCTCCCTCCGGCAGATCCTCGAGGGCGGGGTTGCATACGTGGTCAAGGACGAGGACCGCGAGGAGGTAACCCCGGCCCTTCCCGGGATCAAGTGTACGCGCCAGACATGGCGCAAGAACGGAATTCCAGGAATGTTATTGCAGGTACGTGTAGTAAGCTTTCATGTTTTCTGTGTTAAACTTAAGTTGCTTACGACATACTAGCTATCTAGCAATAAGTTCTTATTATTGGTACTTGGGCACCGTGATAATTAGCGGAATGACGGCCTATGTGCTGTTCCATACCGGTGCCTCACACTCCTTTGTGTCTGAGGATTTCATTAAGGACATGGGGGGGTGTGAAATATTTTACAAGAATAGCCCGACCAGTGTGATAGTTTTACTTTCAAGACAACCTAAACACCTAGAGGGGGGGGGGTGAATAGGTTCTTATGCTTGTTTACACTTTTAGGCAGAATTCAATTACAGAATTAATACACTCAGCACAGAAATCACAGAAAATCATACAACACAGATTGCACACAGTTTTATAGTGGTTCCCCAAGGTTTGGGTACGTCCACTTTCCCCCTTCACCTATCTAGCAGTATGCTAGATTCGGCCAAACTTCCTCTTTACTCAGATCCACAGATCCTACAGCTCAAAACCTGAAAAGGTACCTACAACTCAGGCTCAACAGCCCTACCTCAGCCTTATCACAAGGCCTACAACTCAGAGAAGAACCTTCTCCTACACTCAGGCAAACAGCCCTACCACTCAGAGATCAACTCTCCTACACTCAGCCTTTATAACACAGGCTTACAACTCAGATCTGTATTGACAGATCCTATAGAAATTAGAAAAGAAGTTTGTATTAACTTGCCCTTGATGAGAGAGAGAGAAGGATAAGGCAGTTCTTGATCAGCTGAAGAATGAAATCAACTGAATCTGAGCTTTCTTCAAAGCTTCTTGAATCTGAACTTAGCTGAGTTGATTTCCAAAACAGCTTCTTGAGAAACCAGTGATGGCTTCCTTCTTCTTCTTCAAATGGCTGAATCTCTCTCTATCCAACACCTTTGATGACACTTCTGAATTCTTGATAGAACTCTTCTTAGATCGATCCTGAGATCGTCTTCTTAGATCTTTTGATGAAGATCTTCTTTTGTGTATTACTCCTGCTTGATTTGATTTCTCAAATTGATTGCCAAAATTCAATCTCCTGTTACTTCTCTCTGAATCTGTCTATTTATAGACCTTCTTAATGGTAACTGGCTGATCCAGTTTATAACTGTCTTCTGACGAGTCTGACAATATCAGTTAACTGGCTGCAACCCACAGTTGTCAAGTCTTCAAACAGATCCTGTGCCTTAGTCTTGGTTAGCAAAGTGTTGAGACAGACTGTCAGGAAGTGTCGAGACCAACTGTCTATATGTGTCGACACAAGTAACTTTGGTGTCGACACAGCCTTTGATGATGTCGACAAGTTTGCCTTTTAGTCGACACAGCTTCTTCAGAACTTCATCTTGAGAATGAGTCGACACAGAGAATTTGTGTCGACTCAACACTTCATCTTTCTTCAGAAAATAACTTGGTCTTGACTTTGCAGTGTGTCGACACAAGTCCTGTGTGTCGACACAGTTGTTGTAGATTCAGAACTCAATATGTGTCGACTCTGCCTTCAGGTGTCGACTCAGCAAATGTCAATCCTGCCAATATGTGTCGACTCAGTCTTCTGGTGTCAACACAAGTATTGTTGACTTCTGCCAATGTGTGTCGACTCTGTCTCAATGTGTCGACACATCCTCCCAGTGTCGACAAAGTTGAGATCGACTATCTTTCAGTTAGTCGACACTGCTTAGTGTCGACACAAATGTGGTCGACTATCTTTCTGTGAGTCGACACTGCTTCCCAGTGTCGACACAAATGTGGTCGACTATCTTTCTCTGTGTCGACACAGCTTCCTTCAAGTGTCGACACAATTATTCTGAAGTGTCGACACAATTTCTTCAGGTGTCGACACATGGACTTAGAATAATTTCCTGTATTCTTTAATACTTCTTCACCTGCATATGTCAACTTAAAACAACATCAAATACACCTTGATGTATATCATTAAGCTAAGTTAGGCTTCTTCAAATCAGGTACACATTTTCCAATGTACCCAACAATCTCCCCCTATTTGGAGAAGTCATAACCCTTTTAGTTAATGATATACATCATTTATATAAAAAAAATAATAATAATATGATGATGTATGACATTACAGGAATACTTAATATAAACAAAATATTAACAATTCATCACAGAGTGAACATGAATATGTGATTCCAAACAAAATTTTGTTTATAACTTGGTAATGTTTGATTACAGATGTTTACATTGAATGATTAAACAAAACATTACAAAACACATTTGAAAGAACATAGAACTAAGACTGATCAGGCTCTTTTATGACAATTCCTTTGCCAGATTGGATTTGAGCCTTCACAGGAGCTTCAGCAACTTCAGCTGGCTTCTTGCCTTTTAGCTCAGCTTTCTTCTGTGCTTCTTCCTTGAGCCTTTGCCTTTCAAAGTAATGAATGGGCTTTGGAAAGTACTTGCTCGGCTCCTGAGCATCTGGTGGCAGCCTTCCCATCTTGGCTTTTCTCCTGAACTGTACTATGGCTTCCTGCCTAGCTTCAAACTTTTGCCATTCCATTTCATTATACCACTTTCCTCTTTCATATTCTTGGTCCTTTACAGCCTTCCATGCAGTTAGTATAATATTTCTTGAAGTAGAGCTCCACTGCTCAAAATCTGGCTTAAGTTCAGCCTGCTCTCTAAATCTTTTCTTGGATAGTAGAGCATCTTGCTATTCTTTCAAGTTGGCATCAGGCTTATCAACTTTTTCAATAATAACCTTGGTAACCTCCTTTGGAGGACTATACATATCCTGAACTTGCTGATCAATCATATCAAAATCTGGAGGAGGGTAAATGACTTGGGCAATCTCAGGTTGATTGCCTTCAAGTAGACCTGTTTGAATTCCTGACTCAGCCACCATAGCATCATCACACAAAGGTGGATATCCCAATGTGGCTCGAATACTATTTGTCACCCATTTGGTGTGCTCTGAGCCAGCATGAACTAACAACCTCTCCCCCTTTATGACTTCTCTGGTAATATGATCTCTTAGATCTTCCTTCTGAAATCTGATCTGGCCATCCAGATAATTCACACCCTCTTTAAAATAGGGTTTCAACCTTTGAAGCTTGTCAGATATGTCCTTTTGAGATGTGGTGATAGCAGTTTTAACTGATTCAATGGCATCTTGAAGTTTCTTATCAAACTCTTCCATCTCCTTTGCTCTTGCTTCAGTCAGCCCTGTAGTAGTCTTTTTCAACTCATCAATAATTTATTGGTGAGATTCAGCCAAATTATCATTCATCCTCAGCTGATTCTCCAGAACATAACCTTGCTTTAAAACAATATCATCCACTTTAGGGATGATAGACTGCTGTTGTTTAGCCAAAAACACCACAGCATTACCTCCCTTATGGAAGCAATCTGTCATCTCCTTCTTATTCATATTTACTTCAAATCTAATAGATTTAATATCTTGAGCCAAGTCAAATTGAAGGGATTTATTGCTCTCATCAACATACTTCTCAACAGCCAACCTGTGGTCATCTAACTTAACTTGCAAATCTACCATAAACTTGTTATAATTGAATTCAGAAGGAGATTGGAGAGTTGTAGTTTGTAGAGTCTGCTTATAGCTTTTGCTCCTTCTCTTAAAGACCATGAGCTTTTTCTTCTTAGCCAGTCTGGCTTCTTCATTCTCAAAATCAGATGAACTGTCAATTTGAACTCTGTCAGGAGAAAGAAGAGGAATATCTGTCTCAGTGCCTTGTTGTTCAGCCTCAACATGCACAGGCTCCCCCTCAACTTCTTGCTCCTCCTCAATTTCTTGCTCTTTCTCTATTTCTTGCTCTATCTCCATGTCTAGTACCTTCTCAATATCTTGCTCCTCCTCTACTATATCAGTAGCAATTTCAACATTTGGAAATAACTCATCTAGAGTGTATTCCTTCTGAGCTGGAACAGATATTGAATCATCCAGATCTGCAATATTCAAATCTTTTGATAGATCAATTTGGTCTTCCTCTTGCACATGGTCAGACATTTGCACCTCCTGCACTTCTTCAGTATGTCGAATTTCCTGGGTTGGAGAATGCACTTGCTCCCCCTGTACCTGTGCAGGAGTAAAAATATTAGGAATGACCTTGGCAGAAAAACTCACTTGCTCTCCCTTTACCTGTTCAGAAGTAGATACATTCTGGGCAGGAGTGTGAGCTTGAACAGAATCAGGCTGATCTTCAACCTGCTTTCTCACTTGCTCTTCTTGATGCTGGGCAGTGCTTAGATCATGTGCAGGGGATCTCACAGGGGTGTCCTGCCTGCTCTCATCAGGCACATCTTTAGACAGCACCCTATCCCACCTTGAAAATAATCTTGTATCCATTTTCCTCATGTGATTAATCTTTGTCCCAGGCAGTTGTTGCATAACCTCAGGGATCACTCCAATCAGGTATAAACTCATAATTCTAGCCAGATTTGGCTTCTTGATTCCTTCCTTGATTTTATCAAATATTACAGCTGACCAGTCAGTTGGAATTGTAAACACAATTCTGTTCATTAGGCTGAACATATAGGCTGAAATCCTATCATGTCCACCTGGTTTGCACAGAATCACCTTGCCAACCACTTCAGACAAAAATTTTCCTTGTTGATTCATCCCTTTTCTGTTGAAAGCAGCTCCAATCTTCAGGGTTGGATCCAATCCACACCATTGGAGAGCCTCTCTTGACTTAGAAGCAGGGACTTCTTCTTCATTCTCAATGATAGGTAATTGGAGAATCTTTCTTAAACTTCTTGGGGTAATTTTCACCTTTGACCCATGAACTGTGGCTTTGATCTTGAGACCATCTGAATCCACTGATGCAGAGGTAAAGAATTCAATCACCTCCTTCTTCCAGATCTTTGTCGGTTCAGAAACTAGAAACTCTAATCCAGACTCAGAAATTAGATTGACAATCCTTTGAACATCTGTCGGGGCATCCGCAAAGCCATTGCGCACCAACTCATATCCTTCATTGACATTATCTGCAACCTTTGGCGCCATTGATCAGACGAGAAAGCTTGAGAGAAGAGAGAGAGAGAATGTTAACACAGGGTTTCAGTCTCGAAAACCTTGTAAGCGTTTCGACAGAATAAGTTCTTGACCTATTTATACCTTCTATTGAAAGAAGATCAAAAGGCGGGCAAAAACAGTCTATATGTGTCGACACAGATGGAATGTGTCGACACAAACTTCTATTGTCTCGACAACAAATCTATCTACTATGTGTCGACACCAATTGTGGATATGTCGACACCTGAGAGACATAGTAGAGCATCAGAAATTCTGTGTCGACTCTTAGGATAAGTGTCGACACAAAATCTGTAAGTGTCGACACCACTATTCTGGTGAAGTCGACACTACATTCCTGGATGAGTCGACTATTTGATTCTTAAGTGTCGACACAAATTCTCTGTGTCGACACATATTCTCTGACTAGTCGTCATGACTTCACTGAGTCGACACATTATCACTGAATGTGTCGACACTATTTTACTTAGCCAATTTCTGTTTTTGTCAATACCACTTGAGACCACTTGATAATCTAATATGTTACTTATAAGTTTGTTGATAAACTAATCAATGGTCAGCATGCCTAATTCAATTTTAAATTTATTGAATTTTGTTTCATCTAGTGGCTTAGTAAATACATCTGCTATTTGATAATCTATTTTAACAAATTCCAATGTGATGTCTTCTCTTTCTACATGTTCTCTAAGAAAATGGTATTTAATTTCTATATGCTTAGTTCTACTATGAGAAACAGGATTATTAGCAATAGAAATTGCACTCTTAGAATCACACAAAAGAGGTGTTCTACTTACTTGAATACCATAATCTTTAAGCTGATGTTGTATCCACAATAGTTGTGCACAGCAGCTGCCAGCAGCAACATATTCTGACTCAGCTGTGGATATAGCCACACTGGTCTGCTTCTTACTACTCCAAGATATCAATCTTCCTCCCAAGAATTGACAAGTACCTGTTGTACTCTTTCTATCCTCTCTACAGCCTGCAAAGTCTGCATCTGAATAACCTGTTAGTAGAAAATCTCTATTCCTAGGGTACCAAAGGCCTAGATTAGGTGTGCCCTTAAGATATCTCAGAATCCTTTTGACTGCAATATAATGATATTCTTTAGGGCAGGCTTGGTACCTAGCACAGACACATGTAGCATACATAATATCTGGTCTACTAGCAGTGAGATATAGTAGTGAGCCAACTATTCCTCTATACAAAGATTCATCAACAGGTTTACCTGCATTATCTTTGCATATAGGCATACTTGTTCCCATAGGAGTTCTCATAGTGGAGGATGACTCCATACCATACTTCTTAATTAATTCTTTGGTGAACTTAGACTGGGATATGGATAGGCCATCATCAGTCTGTCTTACTTGGAGTCCCAAGAAGAACTTAAGTTCCCCCATACTGCTCATCTCAAACTTCCCTTGCATAAGTTTGGCAAACTTTTTACAAAGGTTGTTTTCAGTAGATCCAAAAATTATGTCATCAACATAGATCTGAACTAAGATGATCTTACCATTGGATTCCCTAAGGAATAGAGTTTTGTCTATTTTTCCTCTTGAGAATTTATTCTCAATAAGGAAAGTAGACAGGGTTTCATACCAAGCCCTTGGGGCTTGCTTTAACCCATACAAAGCTTTTCTAAGCTTATAGACATAATCAGGTTTAAGAGGATCTACAAAACCTGATGGCTGCTCTACATAGACTTCCTCTTTTAAATCACCATTCAGGAATGCTGATTTCACATCCATCTGGTACACTTTGAAGTCTTGATAGGCTGCATAGGCAAGGAACATTCTGATTGCCTCCAGCCTTGCTACTGGGGCAAAGGTTTGATCAAAGTCAATCCCTTCTTCCTGCTTGTATCCTTTTGCAACCAATCTTGCTTTATTCTTCACTATTATTCCACTCTCATCCAATTTGTTCCTATAAATCCACTTTGTGCCAATTATGTTGTGGCCTCTTAGTTTAGGAACAAGCTCCCAGACATTGCACCTTCTGAATTGATTCAGCTCCTCTTACATAGCATCAGTCCAGTGCTGGTCTTGGATGGTTTCTTCAAACTTCTTAGGCTCCATTTGAGATAGGAAACTTGAATGCAGGTCTGTGCTTTGATTTCTGCTTCTAGTCTGCACTCCCTGTCTTGGATCACCTATAATCTGATCAGCTGGATGATCTCTTAAATGTCTTGTAGCTGGAGGTAGATTCCTTTCTTGTTGAACATCTCCAGCTACTTCTTCATGCTGAACCTCTTGGTTTTCATCAGCTCTTATTGAGTCTTGTACTCCCCCTGGACAATAGCCTTCATTTTCCAATGCTTCATCTTCCTTTGTTGCTTCAGCAATGGAGAGTTTGTCTATACTTTTGCTTATACCTGTTGAATCATTTGATCTACAAGACAACTCACAGTTGATTAATCTTGTTTCATCAAATACAACATGAACAGACTCCTCTATAACTTGAGTAGTCAAGTTGAAGACTCTATAGGCCTTACTATTTGTGCTGTACCCAACAAATATCCCATCCTGGGATTTGGCAGCAAACTTAGTCAAATATGACTTGCCATTGTTAAGTATATAACACTTGCAACCAAAGATCCTAAAGTAGGATATATTTGGTTTTTGCCTTTCATAATCTCATAGGGAGTCATTTTGTGGCTTTTGGTGATAGAAGCCCTATTGATTACATGACAAGCAGTGTTTACTGCCTCAGCCCAGAAATATTCTGGAAGAGAGGTGTCACTCAATAGTGTTCTACCAGCTTCAATTAATGTTCTATTCTTTCTTTCAGCAATGCCATTTTGCTGTGGTGTTCTAGGTGAGGAGAACTCTTGGAAAATCCCAAAGTCTTCACATAACTTTGTCATGCTTTCAGATTGAAACTCAGTACCATGGTCACTTCTAAGTTTGACCATTGTACTATTCAGTTCATTCTGAATTTGCTTCACAAAATTGAGTAAGACACTTGGGGTTTCTGATTTCTGTCTCAGAAAGAACACCCATATAAATCTAGAATAGTCATCTACAACCACAAAAGTGTAGACCTTCCTACCTAGACTATGAACTGGCATAGGACCAAAAAGATCCATATGCAAGAGGTATAAGCACCTCACAGAATCCTTGTTTTCAAGGCTATGAAAGGAGGATTTTGTCTGCTTGCCCTTTTGACAAGCTGAGCATATTCCTTCCTTTATACACTTAACTTGAGGACCATTCCTCACTAACTCTTTGCTAAAGAGTTGGTCAATTGTCTTGTAGTTAAGATGAGCCAATCTCTTGTGCCACTTAACACAATGAGAAGCATTGTCATCAGCGACAAGACAGATGGGAGAAGCCTTATTCTCATATACAAAATTAAGACAATATACATTTCTCTTCCTATACCCAGTCAATATGATCTCTTGATCACTTGACCTTTTGATATGACATCCATCCTTAACAAATGAAATGTCATATCCTAAATCACTCAGCTGGCTTATGCTTATTAGATTGTGTTTCAAACCTTTTACATAAGCCACTTGGGTGATAGTAATTAGGTTAGAAGAAATGTTACCAAACCCTTTGATGATTCCTTTTTCAGATCCACCAAAGATCACTTTAGGTCCATCTTTGACAGATGTATACTCCTTCAGCAGCCCCTTTGTCCCAGTCATGTGCCTGGACCAACCACTGTCCAAGTACCAAATAGGGGCATGGCCACTTGGACTTTCCTGCAACACAGATTTACTTACCCTTAGAACCCAAGAAAGTCTTGGGTCCTTGGTTCAGGTTAGCATTAACAAAGCTACCATTATCTCTTCTAACAGGTAGACTATTGTTATTTCTAACACTTGTGTTATGCCAGCAGTCTAATGCAAAATGGCCTCTCTTGCCACAGCACCAACATTCAAACTTATTGTATCTAGATCTAGATACACCCTTGACAGAAGAATTTCTGTCCATTGCTGGTGCTGCAGCAGCTTCACCCACTGATTTCTTATAACCATTGGGTTTATGAATATGGATAGGCCTGTTGGCATTTACACCCTTGTTAATCAGAACATTAGTCTTAAAATGACCATGAATATTTTCATGATCATATTGGTTAGAAGGCACTTGCACCTTTCTAAACTTAATAGGGACTGAAAGGTTTAGTGGCTTGACAGGAGCTTTGCCTTTCCTCTTGAATTGGGCTGCCCTGGGGTTACCTTTGAATCCTAATCCTACCTTACCCTTTTGAGTCACAAATTCATCTATCAAGGGTAAGACAGACTTTGGCTTAGAGTAACTAGCCACTAAATCTTTTTCTATTCTTAGTCTGGCCTCCAGACTCTTCACTTGATCATTGGTATAATTAATTGTGCCCATCTGAATAATAGTTATATTCTTCAGTATGGCAATTTCATTTAACTTCTGATCAATTACTTTCTCTAACTCAGTTACAGCTACCCTTAGATCAGCAATTTCCTGAGCCTGAGATTTAACCAGGTTCTTGCTTTTCTTAAGGGCCTGCAACAAGTCCCCATACTTATCTATCAATAGATAGACATCTCCTTCAGATTCAAATGCATCTACATCACTTGATGCAGATGTAGCTGATTCTGCACTTGTACTACAAATAGATTTTATTGAAGGACATAGTACCTTACTAGGACCAGACTGATTCTGGCACATGTCTTCTTCTACTCCTACCATCAGTCCCATGCACTGATTATCCTCTTGTTCATAGATGGAGTCTAGCAATTGCATGAACTCCTCTTCATCAGTAGCAGCATACAGTCCAATATATGCTTCAGCTTCAGATTCTGCTTCTGAAGTTGATTGATCTGTTAGGCTCTTTTCCTTCTTTGCAACAAAGGATTTTTCCTTCTTGCCCTTTTGATAAGTCTTCTTCTTGTCTGATGACTCCTTTCTCTTATCAGGACAGTCAGCCACTACATGTCCAGGCCTATTGCAACAATAGCAGACAATCTTTGAAGTAGTGGCCTTGCTGGGCTTTGTTCTGCTCTTCTCTTTCCTTGATGACTTTTTCTTCTGATAATAGTCATCAACTTGCTGTGATGAGGAGGGCCTAGACCTCCACTGCTTTTTCTTTAAGAATCTTTGGAATTGCCTTGTAAATGCAGCAAAATCTGCATCTGACTCACAGCTTTCTGAACCCTGATTCTCTAAATTTTCAGAACTAACTTCTTCAACTTCCTTAGGAGGAGATGATGATATCCTCCTATTCTTTCTAGTGGCTTCTACCTTGAAGGCCACTGTCTTCTCTCTATGCTCTCCTTTTGAATTCTTTTCCTCCTCCTTCCTCACCATAAGTTGCATTTCATAGGATAGCAACTTTCCAAACAAGGTTGGAGGAGAAATCTCTGCCAGTTTAGCCACTTCTCTTATGCCATAGATCTTTGTGTCCCAATCCTTTGTCAAGGATCTTAAAAATTTGTCATTCAGTTCATAGGTACTGAAGACTCTTCCATAGGACATTAACTCATTCACAATTCTATAGAATTTCTTATAGCATTCAGTTATGCTATCAGTTTTTCCTTGTCTAAAACTTTCATATTCCTGGTTGAGCATAGACTTCCTATCATGTCTTACTTCTTCAGATCCCTCCATGTAGACAATCAAGGTGTCCCACATTTCTTTGGAGGTCTTGCAGTGAATCAGATTCTGAAATGTAGAATCATCTATGGCACTCACAATAATATTCTGAGCTCTCTTGTCCATGGTTGCCAAAATGATTTCATCCTTGGTCATTTTAGAATAACTCTTTGGAGTTTGAATATTAGCATCAAGAACTGATACCTTCATTGGAATGAAGGGTCCTTCCTGAACTGTGATGTATATTCTTGGGTTAGATGCTTCCATGAACAATCTGACTCTTTCTTTCCAAATTCCAAAGATTTCCTTCCTGCAGATGGGTAACTTCATTGACCCTAACTCCTTGTGATTTTCTCCAGAACCCATCTTCTTGAATCTTGATTCTGCCTTTCGGATCTACCTCAGACTGTTAAGTCCTTTTTGAGGAACCTCCCTCTGATACCACTTGATAGTTTTACTTTCAAGACAACCTAAACACCTAGAGGGGGGGTTAATAGGTTCTTATGCTTGTTTACACTTTTAGGCAGAATTCAATTACAGAATTAATACACTCAGCACAGGAATCACAGAAAATCATACAACACAGATTGCACATAGTTTTATAGTGGTTCCCCAAGGTTTGGGTACGTCCACTTTCCCCCTTCACCTATCTAGCAGTATGCTAGATAGGCCAAACTTCCTCTTTACTAAGATCCACAGATCCTACAGCTCAGAACCTGAAAAGTTTCCTACAACTCAGGCTCAACAGCCCTACCTCAGCCTTATCACAAGGCCTACAACTCAGAGAAGAACCTTCTCCTACACTCAGGAAAATAGCCCTACCACTCAGAGATCAACTCTCCTACACTCAGCCTTTATAACACAGGCTTACAACTCAGATCTGTATTGACAGATCCTACAGAAATTAGAAAAGAAGTTTGTATTAACTTGCCCTTGATGAGAGAGAGAAGGACAAGGCAGTTCTTGATCAGCTGAAGAATGAAATCAACTGAATCTGAGCTTTCTTCAAAGCTTCTTGAATCTGAACTTAGCTGAGTTGATTTCCCAAACAGCTTCTTGAGAAACCAGTGATGGCTTCCTTCTTCTTCTTCAAATGGCCGAATCTCTCTCTATCCAACACCTTTGATGACACTTCTGAATTCTTGATAGAACTCTTCTTAGATCGATCCTGAGATCGTCTTCTTAGATCTTCTGATGAAGATCTTCTTTTGTGTATTACTCCTTCTTGATTTGATTTCTCAAATTGATTGCCAAAATTCAATCTCCTGTTACTTCTCTCTGAATCTGTCTATTTATAGACCTTCTTAATGGTAACCGGCTGATCCGGTTTATAACTGTCTTCTGATGAGTCTGACAACATCAGTTAACTTGCTGCAACCCACAGCTGTCAAGTCTTCAAACAGATCTTGTGCCTTAGTCTTGGTCAGCAAAGTGTTGAGACAGACTGTCAGGAAGTGTCGAGACCAACTGTCTATATGTGTCGACACAAGTAACTTTGGTGTCGACACAGCCTTTGATGATGTCGACAAGTTTGCCTTTAAGTCGACACAGCTTCTTCAGAACTTCATCTTGAGAATGAGTCGACACAGAGAATTTGTGTCGACTCAACACTTCATCTTTCTTCAGAAAATAACTTGGTCTTGACTTTGCAGTGTGTCGACACAAGTCCTGTGTGTCGACACAGTTGTTGTAGATTCAGAACTCAATATGTGTCGACTCTGCCTTCAGGTGTCGACTCAGCAAATGTTAATCCTGCCAATATGTGTCGACTCAGTCTTCTGGTGTCGACACAAGTATTGTTGACTTCTGCCAATGTGTGTCGACTCTATCTCAATGTGTCGACACATCCTCCCAGTGTCGACAAAGTTGAGATCGACTATCTTTCAGTTAGTCGACACTGCTTCCCAGTGTCGACACAAATGTGGTCGACTATCTTTCTGTGAGTCGACACTGCTTCCCAGTGTCGACACAAATGTGGTCGACTATCTTTCTCTGTGTCGACACAGCTTCCTTCAAGTGTCGACACAATTATTCTGAAGTGTCGACACAATTTCTTCAGGTGTCGACACATGGACTTAGAATAATTTCCTGTATTCTTTAATACTTCTTCACCTGCATATGTCAACTTAAAACAACATCAAATACACCTTGATGTATATCATTAAGCTAAGTTAGGCTTCTTCAAATCAGGTATACATTTTCCAATGTACCCAACACAGTGCGCCTTCCGGATGGCTCGGATATGGTTGCAACTGCTAAGTGTGAGCTTGAGGTACTTATTGAGGGAAGGAATTTCGTTACGCCTGCCACTATCTTGAAAATGCAGGAATTTGACATCATTCTGGGCATGACGTGGTTGGACTGGCACTTTGCAAGGATCGACTGCACGGAGAAGCAGATCTATTTGAGACATGGAGACTCCGACGTCATCTTCCAAGGTATTAACTTCGCACCCCGTCTGACGTTATCATCCGTTCAGGTTGTAAAAGCGCACATGAAGTGGCATGAAGTTATTAAGATCTAGTTCGAGTTGAAAGAAGTAGCATAGGACGTAAAAGACGTACGGGTGTTGCCGGACTTCCCCGAGGTATTTCCTGAGAAACTGCCAGGATTACCCCCGCACAGAGAGGTTGACTTCCAAATTAATCTCATAACGGGTGCCAAGCCTGTATCTAAGGCCCCTTGCTGAATGTCCCCGAAAGAACTCGCGGTGTTTAGAGTTCAACTACAAGAACTGGTGGAGTCAGGGTTCGTTCGCCCCAGTTCATCACCCTGGGGAGCCACTGCATTGTTTGTAAAGAAGAAGGATGGAACCCTGCTTCTATGCATAGATTATCGGGAACTCAATCGGTTTATGGTGTGGAACACTTACTCGCTACCTTGGATCGACGAGTTGTTCGATCAACTAGTGGGAGCGCATTGGTTTTCTAAGCTAGACTTGCACTAGGGGTATTACCAGTTGAGAATACAAGAAGGGGACATCCAGAAAACAGCCTTCAGTTCAAGATATAGGTTGTACGAGTTCACCGTAATGCCGTTTGGGCTCACAAATGCCCCTTCGGCTTTCATGAGTCTGATGAACAAGGTATTTGAGCCCTATTTGGACATCTTCGTCATTGTTTTCATCGGCGATATCCTAGTCTACTCAAGGACAGAAAAGGAGCATGGCGAGCACCTAACCTTGGTGTTGAAGAAATTGAAGGAGCACGCCTTGTACGCCAAATTTAGCAAATGTGAATTCTGGCTTAAGCAGGTTGCCTTCTTTGGTCATGTGATCAGCGGGGCTGCGCTAGCTGTGGATCTAGCCAATGTGTGTGTGGTAAGGGAGTGGTCACCCTTGAAGTCGGCAGCCGATGTACGGAGTTTCCTTTGACTTACCGGGTACTATCGCAAGTTTGTAAAGGGATTCTCAAAGATTGCTCTTCCTCTTACTTCCCTAACGAAGAAAGGTGTGCCGTATTAGTGGACACCCCAATGTGAAGCTGCGTTCCAAGAATTGAAGGATAAACTTACCTCCGCCCCCATCCTTGTCCTTCCGTCTGGGAAGGAAGGATTTCAAGTTTACACGGACGCGTCATATCAAGGGATGTGAGCAGTATTGATGCAGCACGGGCACGTGATTGCTTATGCTTCAAGACAATTGAAGAAGCACGAAATCAATTACCCGGTTCATGATTTGGAGTTGGGAGCAGTGGTGCTCGCCTTGAAGGTTTGGAGGCATTATTTATACGGTGTCCACTGCGAGATCTTTTCAGACCACAAAAACTTGAAGTACGTCCATACTCAGAAGGAGTTGAACTTAAGACAACGGCGGTGGTTAGAATTTCTATGCGACTATTAGTTCACCTTGAACTACCACCCCGGAAAAGCAAACTTGGTAGCCGATGCATTGAGTAGAAAAATGCCAGACTCGAGCCCAGAGTCCCGGTTGATGAGTATGGAGTTGGCTCAGATGATTGAGGAGATGGGAATTACTTTGATATTTAAGGCTCCTTCGGCAAAAATATACGGAGTACTTGGCCAGCATGAGCATAGTTTGTGATATCCGGGACCGGATCCGGGTGGAGAAAGGAGTGGATGCGGCTCTGGCCCCGGCAATCAAGTCAATCGAAGATGGGACTACCGACGAATACACACTAAAAGATGGCTTCGTTTATTTTCGCGGCCTGCTCTACATTCCCAAGGGCGGTAAAATCTGGGAGGATATCTTGAGAGAGGCGCATTTCTCTCAGTATTCAGTGCACCCGGGAATTGCAAAGATGTACGCCGTCTTACGAAAGACCATGTGTTTGCCAGGAATGAAGAAGGATGTCCGATATTTTATTACACATTGCGAAGCCTGTCAAAGGGTGAAGGCGAAGTGCAGGAGTCCCGACGGCCTATTACAGTCATTGCCCATCCCCGAGTGGAAGTTTGAGAATATTTCTATGGACTTTGTACATGTGCTATCTCGCTCACGCTCAGGGAATGATTCAGTATGGGTGATCGTTTATCGACTGACGAAAGTAGCTCGGTTTATCCCTATGAAGAAGGAGTCTCACGTGGATGTCTTGGTACGCCTCTTTGTGGAGCAGTTTGTACGGTATCATGGCGTGCTAAGACAATAGTTTCTGACCATGATGGTCATTTTACCTCCAAGGAGTGGCAGGCGGTACAGGCGTATTTGGGCTCGCGCCTTACCTTCAGCACCGTGTTCCATCCTCTGACGGACGGACAGTCTGAGCGGACAATCCGGACATTGGAGGATCTATTGAGATTATGTGTGTTGGATAGGGGAGATCCATGGGAAAGGCTCTTACCCCTGGTAGAATTCTCCTACAACAACAGCCATCAGACGAGCATCTGCATGGCGCCCCATGAAGCTCTTTATGGAAGGAGGTGTAGAACCCCCTTGTCTTGGGTGCAAGATGAAGACCCGAAGACTTTGGGAGTTGAGTATATAGATGACACTAATGCGGTGGTTAGGCTGATACGGGATCGCATGTTAGAGGCTCAAATTCGGCAGGCGAAGTATTATAATGCAAGGCGCCGTCTGGTGGAGTTTCAAGTGGGTGATAAAGTGTTTCTGAAAATCCGGCCACATGGAGTGTGACGGGTGCGTGGTGTGAAGAAGCTCAGCCCAAGATATGTGGGACCTTATACTATACTGGAAAGGGTTAGCCCATTAGCCTAGTGGTTGGAGCTACCGCCCGAGTTAGAGAATCTCCACGACATGTTCCATGTGTCTTCACTTCGGAAGTCACTGTTGCGGCCCGATCAATACATCCCCACAACTAATGGTGTTGTGGCGTCTGATAGGTCTGTGCGACTGGAGCTGATGCAGATTGTAGACAATGAGATAAGAACCTTGCGCCGCAAAAGTGTTCCCTTGGTAAAGGTGCAATGGTCTCATCATGGGAAGGAGGAATTCACATGGGAGCCAATGGATTTGATGCAATGACGCTACCCGGAGTTGTTTGCTCCAGGTAATTTTATTTAAAAGCATATTTTGTTTTTCTGTATGCTTCACTCCCCATAGCCTTAGCCTGATTTTGGGGACAAAATTTTTTATTTTGTTTATAGGATTTGTAACGTCCTGATTCGCGTTAGGCCCCTTGTGCGTGTTTTTGGTGTCGGTAGAGCTGGTGTTGGCTCAAGGGGGTGCATGCGATCTGGTGCACCTCGCGGGAAATAAGGAAGTAGGCTGCAAACTGTGTTGAGTATGACACGGGTAGGGACACAGGCGTGTCCCTACCCGTGTTCAGTGGAGTTGAGTGTCCATGGCGTTGAGTGGTAATAAAAGGGCGTTGAGTGGTTTGTCTTGAGTAGGACACGGGTAGGGACAAGGGCGTTTCCCTACCCATGTGCCATGCCTTGGATGCGTAGCGTTCAGCAATCAGTCCCGAGAAGGACACGGGTAGAGACACTTCTGTGTCTCTACCCGTATACGAATGACACGGGTAGCGACACGGGCGTGTCCCTACCCGTGTGCTTCAAGCCCAGGTCAACGAGAAGTGTCCCGACCAGTAAACGGGCATTGACACAGCCACAACCACGGCCATGTCATCTGGACACGGGTACCGACACGGGCGTGTCAGTACTCGTGTAAGGGCACGAAACGGCAGTCGAGCCGCTTTGCCAGAGCAGGACACGGGTAGGGACATGTGTGCTTCAAGCCCAAGTTAACGAGAAGTCTCCCGACCAGGATACAGGCATTGACACGGCCACAACCACAGCCGTGTCACCTGGATATGGGTACCGACACGGGCGTGTCAGTACCCGTGTAAGGGCATGAAATGGCAGTCGAGCCGCTTCGCCAGAGCAGGACACGGGTAAGGACACGACTGTGTCCCTACCCATGTCACTTCTGTATAAAAAGGAAAAGTGAAACCCTAGCAATATCATTCTCTTCCCAAACCCTTTTTTCTGGTGGGAGATTTTTGGAGGAGGAGATCTTGCTGGAGGAAACCTTGGAGGAGGAGAAACGTCACCGTCATCAAGGAAAAAGCGATGTTGCCGAGGAGGAGGACAAGATCCATGGCCGGAAATGGTGGTACCGCTGGAAATGAGGTGAGCTTCATCCCCTCTCCCTTAGTGCTAGATCCTTAGATATTCTTAGGCGAGACATCGACTCAAATGAGTCTTGATGTGTGAGTAGAAGGTTTCTTAGGAAGACCTATCTAGAACTTTTGTTCTAATAACAACTCATCTTCAACCTCCCCTTCTTCAAAGTGATGATGGGGGTGGATTCGTGAAGAGGAATGGACTTGAGAGGGATAATAATGGTGGAGGAACTTCTAGTTGCGATTTGTGGGATCGGCTTGAGGAGGAAGATGAACCAATGTCGTTCATTCCGCTTCAAGATGCGTGCAGAATCTGTGTTCTGCACGCAGCGATGTTCTTGGCTATTTTCAGGCAAGAAATGGTCTTATATGGGCTTTCGACTAAACAAAAAAGTTGAAGCCCTTGAAATTACCTTTCCAACGAGTGGTTATATGCCTTTGGGTGAAGTCTGTAGCCATGAGATTGTCTAATCGAAGTAAGGGTTGAAAGCTAAGCGCATAGAAATTATATTCTGTACGCTGCAAGCTTTGGAGCCAATTTCATATGGGTTATAGTCTGATCTGGGTTGCAGGCTGAACATGAAAGTTGTAGCCAATGGAAAGAACTTTCCATCGAGGGGTTACAGGTACTCACCGAATTCCTGTAGCCACGGGAATCTTTGGTTGAAGTTGTTGTCCAGATTATTGCTGCACCTAAATTTCTGGGTAGTGTATAACATGGATTTAGATTCGGTGGAATTAATGTTGCAATCTAATTCGAGGTTCGTGTGAATTATTTTATGATAACCACCGTAGTGTTATGAAGATTGAAGTTTGTTAATTTGAATTCATATAACGAGTTGTGAAGCAAGCTTGAATCGAACGAAATGGCTTGATATAAATTGGTAGATTATCATTTATGCGCATTTTGTTTTATGATGTTGAAATCATTCGGTATGTCATATAGATGAATAAACTATGGCCATATGTATTTTAAATTGATAGAATGAAATTTGGTAGTCCAATGCTTAGAGAGTCTTCTCCCTACGGGTAGCATTGTGGAAGTTAGTAAGTGCGGCGTTGGCCGTCACTAGTCAGGATGGTGTTGGATGAGTAAAGTTTGATGGTTGGGATTGGTCCTCATGCTTTCTCTGAGGCTCCTTCCATGCCACGGTGTTGTGGAATTTCATGCGGTGTGAGTCAACATGTGGTGTCAGAATCCTGGGTTAAGGATAGTGTGACAGGTCTACGGTCTCGCCAATCGTCACACCGATGGGAGTTGACAGATAGACTTTGGGCGGTTGGGCTTTTACCTCGGTGTTCATGTCCCGGGGCGCAATCCATACAAAGTGAATGGTTGGGCTTAACCCTCGTGCTTATTTCCGAGGTTCCTTCCGTGTCACGCATAGGCCATTTCGGGGCTAGGATCTTGGTGGACATCTACCCAAGAGAACCCGCTGGGCCATAGTACGCAAGGGCTCCGTTATTGTGTTCTTAGCATTGAGTCGTACGGAGGCCTAAGTGAAGTAGTGTAGATACCCACTTAGTAGTAGAAGTGCCTGTTCTACTGTCACCATCTGGCCACGACGGTTGGGGCCCGAGAGGTTAGCTACCTGCTCGAAATGTGGTAACTACTAGTCTGTGTCGACATAGCAATTGCATGTGCGTGATCATGGGTGAGTCATTGCATCGCATACATAAGATTGCACCTCATTACATACATAAGACCCTCATCATATAAGTTTGTATGGGCACTCCTATACAATGAGTTAATTACTGTTGAACGATCCTCAACTTATATGCTTGTATGGGCATCCATATAAGTTGAGTTACTTTCTGTTATAACTCTATATTCTTTTGTTATGATAGATGGTAGAAATGTTAGATTATCTTACTACATGTTATACAACTTGCTTGTTTATACTCTTGCTTATATACATATATTGTACACTGTCTATTTCTCCGCCAGGTGCCGAGGAGTCGCCGGGGGAACGGATGTGAAGCCACTTAGTCTTTATCACTAACGGTTGCTAAATCTTCCTTTTTAGGAGGAAATCCCGCAAATGGTACAGCAGGTCAATAGATGTAGAGCTCAATGCTTGTTAGAAAATTGTGAATCTTATTCAGTTGTGTTCTTAGGTTATTATTCTCATGCTGAAATTTTATAATAATTTTTAGATGGATATTTTCAGTAGTTATTTCATTAATTTATGAAAGAGAATTATTGTTCTAAATTAAAATTAGAGTTCATAATTCACTTAAAAATTCGGAAACTTGTTCAGGAGTGTTTTAAGGCCATTTTTGTCATGCTTGAATTTTCTTATAATTTTTGGAAGTCTATTTGCAGCACTTGTTTCTTTAACTGATAAATATGTATATATATTTTAAATTTTGGATAAGAGGCCTAATTATTGCAAAAAATTTGGGAGACTTGAATTTAGTGTCAATTAGCTGCCTAGTATTTATCATAAATTTTTGGAGCATTTTGTATGGCTAAACAGGCCACTTCATATTCAAAAAGAGGGCATTGGGTTTTTTAGGGAAAATAAATAAAATATCATATAAATTGGGAAAATTACAAGTTTCTGGATTTAGGCTATAAATGTCATGATAGATCTTTATTAATTATCTTAGGATCATCAGATGAAGATTTGGAGAACCTCCTATCTTGTACGTCATATAGTATAGGGTGGTCTGCATGGAGTAAATCTGCAGGAAAGTGTAATAGCAGTTGGTTTGGGCATATGGGTTTGGGTTAGTGGCTTGTTGGTCTGGGTAAAGTGAAATGGATTATATCAATGGAAGTTGGGATGAGTAGATTGATATGTTGTCTAAGGTTAGGTGGTGCTCGGGATCGACGAAAGATCGTCTTTTCTGTGGAGGGAGAGAGAAGGTCAAAACACACTAGGGTTAGATACAGAGTAATATTAAAGGGATCGTGAATTGGGTTTTAACCAATAATAGTAAGTGCCTTGCGAAAGAGAGCTTTGAGATTCAGCCCATCGTAGTTCCTAGTGCCCTCGAGAACCCTTCACGGGGTATGCCTTGGGCAGTCCTGAGCTAACATAAACTGTAGGCAAAATAAACTGCAAGAGTAAATAATATAACTAGGGATTCACTTTCACTCACCTCAATGTTTCGGGATGTTAGGTTGGGTCACTCAGGCAGTAGGCTTGGTTGTTTTGATGATGGGCAGGTTTGCCCGGCGAGCTTTGGCTCGGTTGTTGTTTGTGACGGACGGGATAGTACGGGGAGCTTAGACTCGGTTGTTGGTTGTGATAGACAAGATAGTCTGGGGATCTTTGGCTCGGTAGCTAATACATAAGGTTGCATGTGCATAAAGTATAAGGCGGTGAGTCTTAGGTATTGGAGGGTCGATGCACCGATGCTAATAAGTTGACTCGGCAAGTGTGGTTTTGCACTTCGTCAAGTTAAGTCCGGTGGACTTGCCGGCAAAGAGTACGCAGGAGCTCCGCTTAGTGAACCAGCATCGAGGCGTACGATAGGTCTGATTGGTAGTACTGATACCGATTTAGAGGTGGGCGAGTCCCAACCCACCACTTTCGTTTTCCACAACGAAGGTATCCTGGGAGGTTAGGCTCGGGAAAGGGGGAACTAAAGGTTTGTGTGCACAGAGTCGAGTGGGTGTGTTGCACTTGCATGATTCACATCATAACGTACTTGCATGACATAACATAACCGTTGCATTTAACCCTTGACACCTATTGTATAAATTGGTATGAGACTTCTTATACAATAGGCCCTGTAAAATGACCCCTTGGTTTATAAGCTCGCGTGAGCATGCTTATAAGTTAAGGTTTTTATTATGTATATATACACATGCTCTCTTTAAAACTGTCACCCTATCGTATAAATTGGTATGAGACTCTTTATACGATAGGATCCTTACAGAATATCCCTTAGCTTATGTGTTTTCATATAATTAAAGGTTACTTATTTTATGTTCAGTCTTTCATACTTTTATTATTGCCTTATATACTTATAGAACTGCTAGATTAGTTCCGCCGCCACCTACTTCTTTGTTCCTTCTCCACCCTCACTACCTCTCCTTTCCTTCTCCCCACTCGGTGCCAAGGAGCCATGGGGTGAGGGGTAGGGGATGATAGGATTTAGTCTTTTAGACTAACGGTTTTCGAACAACATCATTTTAGGGGACCGTGGAGCCCAGCATTGAGGAGCAGCCCTGGAGGTCAGTATGCTTGGAGATGGGACAGTCTTGCACCGGAGTTCAGACAGCTTGGACTGTGAGTCCCTATCACTAGTAGTTGTTTTAGTTTAGCTTCTGCGATGAGAGATATGTAGTGAGGACATTGATGTATTGGGCGTGAGTCCCATTTTAGCACTTCCTTTATTATTATTACGGTGGACTCTCCCTTCGTGGAGATTATTTATATATATGTGATCTTTATGGACATGTGTAAGAGTTCTTGTTTCCTTTATTCTCTTGCTACTTTTTCTGTGATCGATTTGGCCGGCAGGATCGACATTTTGTAGTGACGACCTTTCTTGGCGTGAAGGTGTCACCGCAAAGCGGCGGTTCTCGGCCTAAGACCCCGTGGTTCTAAAAAGAAAAAAGGGGGGGTCTTACAACTCCAATACTGAAGACCCACCCCCTTTTAAACTTATGCACATGCAATATTAAGATATTTCCTCCCCGAGTCAAAGCTCCCCGGACTATCCCGTCCGTCATAATTATCTAACGAGCAAAAGCTCGCCGGGCTAACCTGCCCATCACCAATCAACCGAGCCTACCGCTCGTAAGACCTAATCTATCTCCCACCACACTAGGAAGTGTGAGTGTAAGTATAATCCTAGTTATACTAGTTACTCTTAAACATTGATTATTCTTATGGTTTAGGTTAGCCGAGGACTCCCCAAGGTATTCCCGGTGAAGGGCTCTCACAGGATACTGGGAACTATGATGGTAGCTGAAGTACATCGTTCCCTTTCGCAAGCCACTTACTATTATTTGTTATTACCCAATTCCCGATCCCTTTTAATATTATTATGGATCTAATCCTAGTGTGTTTTGACTCTCTCTCTCTCCACAGGAAGGACGATCTTTCGTCGATCCCGAGCACCTCTTAACATTAGTCAACCCAGCACTCTCCTCATCATGACTCATAATGAAGCTCTCGTTTTGTTTTCTTTTTCACTTTACCAAGATCAGTAAACCAATAACCCCATCTCCCTATATCCATATCGCATATTATCACAATTTTTGTAATTTTACTAAATGCATACTAATCTAAGCTATATGATGTACATGATAGGAGGTACTCCAAATTTTCATCCAAATGCCCTAAGCTAATTATTGTGGGTCTATCATGACACATTTAGCATAAATCCAAAAACTTGTAATTTTCCTGATTAATTTGGCATTTATTAAATTTTCCCGAATGTTAGGCCATGGGTAATTTTGAACAGAAAGTACTAGATTTCCTTAGGTTATGACCACCCAAAATTTATGAACAGTATATTATAGCAAAATATCAGCGAATTTCAAATTTCACACAATTTTATAAATGTAATCACCTATAAATAATTAATTTAAGGTAATTCAAATAATTAGAGTTAATGAAGGGAGTACCATAAATCATAGTCCAAAAATTATATAAAATTTACCAGAGCCTTATAATTATCATAAAATAATACTGACAAATTTTTATGCAATTACAAGGTCAGTAGGCTATATAGAAAAATACTTCAAATAAATCCATTAAAGTGCACTTTGTGAAGAAACATTCTTATAAACCCATCCAAATGACATATGATAATTTTCTAGAATTTGTTATATCCTAAAAGATTCTCTGGCCAAGTAACACTATTTTCAAGCAAGATATAATATTTATTATCTATTTATCAAAATATGGTGCACTAGTTCACTTGACACATGAAATACTAAGAGGAAGGGCCCAAATGATCCAAATAATTTACTAGAGCTTCTAAATGATATTTAATTAACCTTGCCAATGTTTCTTATCATTCTAAGTTAATCTAACCATGGTTACATCAAAATCATCACATGAGGCAAGATCAAGGTTATAACTACAAGTATAGGCTACTGTTTTCTAAACATCTCATAATAAATTTCAAAGGTCAATAGCACTATAAAATTACTTCTACCAAAATCCCATGAAGATCCAAGATCATATGACCCTCCAATATTTTCATAAAAGGTATAGGACAAAACTATCCCTAATTGGTTTAAGTTGTGTTCCTAAGTCTAAGTGTCACAAAATTCCTTCCTAGGGCATCTCACCACTCTAAGATCACATGGACTAAACACCAAATCCATACAAGGACATATCACCCCATGTCCTTCACAAACCCCCAAAGTTCAACCTTAGGGCTTGAACTAGGGTCCTAGGGAAAATCCACACTAGTCCACCCCAAACTCCATCTGAGGGTGTTTAATATCATAACAAATCAGTGACCCATGTTTCAACCTCTATTGAGGTTATTTGGTCACTCAATACCACAAGGGACATTTTAACCTATTTAACCCTTTTTGGCCTAGGCTAGGGTTTACCAAATTCCAAACAAATCATCTAAAAATGGGATGAAATTTTATACATAGTCCTATATTGACTCAAAGGACCTCTCACCAAAATTTGGGAGGGTTTGGAGGTAATTATACCCTTTAATTAAACTATACATGATTTATTAAATTATTACAAAAAATATAGAAAAATCTGTTTCAAAAATTCCCATTTTTGGGTATGTTTTAGATCTAGACTTGAATGACTCATGCTCCAAATTGAAAGTCTTTTGGAGCTCAGGATTGATGGGGGAACTCTAAATAATATCTGATCAGGCCTAGGTATATACCTCACCAAAATGAGTGTTGTGGTCTGACCTGAACTCCACATTGGTTCAAACCAATTTTAAAATAAACTAGACTCTTAGGGCAACATCTTTCATGTAGACCACTTTTACTGTAGGGGACCCTAAGTATTTTTAATAATTAATTCAAAATTGAACAATAAATGTGACAGAAAATGAAATAAAATGAATTACTATAAAATCACTTGCACAAATCTTAAAGCATTATCGTGTGGCTCTGGCATTGTCTTCTTCCTCAAGCCAAAGGCTGTGATTTCACTGACTTGGAGCTTATTCCATGCCCATTTGCCGACCACCCGACAACCTCCCTGGCCGACCACCACTGCCACCATCTCCGTTGAGGTGGGGGCTATCACTGGGTGGCGGGACGGCCGCCAGAGGGGCGGTTTCCAGCAAACCCGATAGGTATAAATCCATGGAAAAAGCTGGAATTTTGCTCTCCAAATCGGGCTCAATTGAGCCCAAATTCTCTCCTAAATGATCTAAGATTCTAACCCACAAAGAAAGGAGTAGAGGAGGACCTGTTGGGAGAGCTAGAGTCGGGCCGATCACCGGATTGCCATGGATGATGGTTTTAAGACCCCCCTCTCGGAACACAAAACACGGCACGAGAGGGGTCTTATGCCCAGAACAGCCTCCTTGGGGAAACACTAACACTGGGGCTAGCCTGTACCACAAGACGCCTATTCTGCCGGCTATAACCAATATCAATATATATATATATATGCCAACCCAACAAAAATAATCTAAGAAATCAAATCCACACATGCTATAAGTCCAAAAGCACAGTAATAGAGAATCTAAATATGCTTCTACAAAATCAGAGTACAACTATAAAATTTCCCTGAAAGGCTACAACAAAACCCTCATATACTCACGTCTGCAACATACGGTAGTGACGACACCGTCCCTTCAGGCCTGACGTTTATATAACTTTGAATCGTACGCACCATTGAAGTGACGTCTTCCACTGCCTGATGTTTATATAACTTTGACTCGCCTGTCTCCAACCAAGACAATGGCGTGCGACACCTTATCCCATACAGGGCCTCTAAAGACGACATACCAATGCTCGCTTGAAAACTATTATTGTAAGCAAACTCTACCATGTACAGGTGATCTTACCACTGCTTTCCGAAATCCAAGATACGCATGTGAAGCATGTACTCCATCGTCCTGTTGACCCTTTCAGTCTGACCATCCGTCTGCGGATGAAAGGCTGTGCTGAAACTCAGCTTAGTTCTTAACAACTTATGTACTAGCCTCCAGTCATTTGACGTGAAGCATCTGTCTCAGACACTAACAATACTGCGTGGCACACCATGCAACCGTACAATATTATCAACATAGAGCTTGGCTAACTTTTCCATCGGATCTTCCTTCCTATTCGGGATGAAGTGCTACAACTTTGTCAATCTATCTACGACCAACCAGATGGCGTCGTTTCCCTTCTGCGACCTTGGCAAACCATGCACAAAATCGATAGAAATGTCGTTGAACTTCCACTCCGGGATAGGCAAGGACTTCAAGAAACCCTCGGGCTTCTGGCACTCCGCCTTCACCAGGACACATGTTTGGCACTTCATTACATAAAGTGCTACATCCTTCTTCAACCCTGGCCACCAAAGCAACTTCCTCATATCCCTATACATCTTCGTGCTCCCCGAGTGGATTGAGTACTTGGTATGATGAGCCTCATACATAAACTCCTCCTGAAGGTTATCCGTACTTGGGATGCATAGGCGACCGTCCTTCCTTAGCAGTCCATCTTCAACCGCAAATTGGGAATTTGACCCATCCAACGATTCATCCAAGATTTGCTTCATACTGCTTTCCTGAACCAAAGCCCTCCGAATCCTATCAGCTAGGTCATACTGCACCTCCGTCCAACATAATATTACCTCGATACTAGCCTGCTTGTAAACACAAGAGATCTCCAAAGCCTCCAAATCACGGACCAAACTCTCATCATGCATCGCCAACCAGTTGGCTTGCGTAGGTGCCCTACGACTCAATGCATCTGCCACTTCATTTCCTTTCCCGGGAACATAATGTATTTTGAAAGTGTAGTCCCCCAGAAACTCTATCCACCTCCGCTGCCTCATGTTCAGGTCCTTCTTATCTAGCAAATACTTCATGCTTTTATGATCGGTGTAGATATCGACCTTCATACCGTAAAGATTGTGCCTCTACAGCTTTAGAGCAAATATCACGTCCGCTCGCTCCAAGTCATGGACCGGATAATTTCTCTCATGAACCTTCAACTGTCGTGATCCATAGGCTATTACGCTGCCATACTGTATCAGAACACAGCCCAAACGACTGCTTGAAGCATCACTATAAATTTCAAACCCTTCGGACCCACTCGGCGAATGCAAAATAGGTGTTGTGACCAACCGCCTCTTCAATTCTTCAAAAGCCTGTGCGCACTCCAGCGTCCACACAAACTTTTGATCCTTCTTTGTCAACATCGTGAGTGGTAGCGCTATCCGCACGAAGTTCTCCACGAAGCTCCTATAGTAGCTGGCATGCCCTAGAAAGCTCTGAACTTCCGCCATCGTAGTCAACTCTGGCCACTCCTGAATCGCCGCTATTTTCGTCGGGTCCACCGTTATGCCTTCACCACTAACAATATGACCAAGGAACGCGATTGAGGATAACAAGAACTCACACTTGGAGAACTTAGCATACAACTTATTCTTCCTCAACGTCTCTAATACCATATGCAGATGTTTGTCGTGATCATCCTCACACCGCGAGTACACAAAGATGTCGTCGATAAATACTATCACGAAATGGTCCAGGTACTCACTGAACATCCTATTCATCAAATCCATAAACATGGATGGCGCATTGGTTAACCCAAACGGCATGACCATAAACTTGTAATGCCCAAACCGCGTGCTGAACGCTGTCTTTGGGATGTCACTTTCTCTTATCCTTAGTTGGTAGTATCCGGATTTCAGATCTAGCTTCGAATATACCGTTGACCCAACCAACTGATCAAATAGATCGTCAAACCTTGGGATCAGATACTTATTCTTTTCTGTAAGCTTGTTCAACTCCCGATAGTCAATACAGAGTCGCAAGCTCCCATCTTTCTTCTTAACGAAGAGGACTGGTGCGCTCCAAGGCGACGAACTTGGACGCACATACCCTTGCTCTAACAATTCTTGCAGTTGCACCTTCAACTCCGTCATCTCCTTAGGCGATATCCGATACGGAGAGCGTGACACCAGTTTGGCACCCGGCACCAGCTAAATTGTATAATCGATCTCCTACTGAGTAAGGGCTCTCAGGAGATCATCTAGGAATACATCAGGATACTCGGACACAACTGCAATACTATCAAGACTAGGTTTAGGCATTAAAGCCTGCACTAATGCGACAAACAGTTCTGCCCTAGACCGAACTGCCTTAATCACCTGAAAAAACCGACATCAAAATTTTGCCCGACCCTTTCATGCCTGCAAGCTTAGTTTCCCGATCGGTATTCAGTCCCAACTTGACCTCCTTTCGATTGCAATCAATGCATGCTCGCTGCTCCGAGAGCCAGTCCATTCCAAAGATTACATCAAACTCCACTAACGGCACCACCGACGCTTGCAAAATGTACTCCTGATCCCTGATCTGAATCTTTACCACACATACTCTATCCGCACGCATTGAGCGCCCATTGGGCAACAACACATCCAAATTGTCATTTGCCATCGAGGAAGGAACTCCGATGCGCGATACGAATCTTTCGGACAAGAAAGAATGCGAAGCTCCCGTATAAAACAAGGCTCTCCCCGGACTATCGAAAACTAACACAAAGCCTAGCACCAAGATTTATAAGCTAACATGTAAAAGTTAACGGCTACAAAAGCTAAATAGTAAATATTTAACTCATACATGTCACCACGTCAGCTTGCTTAATGGCCTCTTACAGACCAAGGTTATAAACTCTAGGCTGGGCTGGAGCATGGTGGGATGCAGTCGACTCCGCCGCCTTATCCTTTTCCTCATTAGTTGCTCCAGTCCTCTTCTCGGACTTTGCACGTCCGCTCAAATACTCACGTGCAAAATGCCCCACCTTTCCACAGTTGTAGCACGCTCCTGGGACTCGACCTTAGTTTGCCCCCGTCGCACCAGACAAAGGGGCTGAACTTGAAGTCTTCTGCTTCTTGTTCCATTTGCAAAAACCAGACATTGAACTCGGCATTTTAAACTCTGACCTCTTTTCCCCTGGCTCCTTCTTCTCTTGAACTTTCTTCGCGACCCTTTCCAAAGACCGAGCCGCATTAACCAAGGCTAGGAAGCCCTGTGCTTTAGGCCCAACGAGGAGTAGCTGTAGGTCGACCTGTAGGCCCTCATAAAATTGGTTGGTCTTCCGCTCTTCTTCAGTAAACATAACACCAGCATAACTACCTAACCGAGTAAACTCGTGGAGATACTCATCAAAGTTACTCGCTCCCTGAGTCAAACCAAGGTACTTATTCTCCATCTCAAGCTTCTTGGCTGAAGGTAGGTATCTGGCTAAGAACAACCTTGAGAATTCCTCCATCGGTACTTCAGCAAGTTTCCTTCCTACTAAGAGATGAACCTCCAACTCGTCCCACCACATCCTTGCCTCACCAGCCAATAGGAAGGTCGCTATTGTGGTCTTTTGCAACTCCGCAGTTTCTGTGGCTGTCATGACCCTCTTCATCATAGAGAGGCAATCCTCAGCTTGAGTTGACATTCCCATCCCATCGAACACCAGAGGAATAAAGCTCATCACATGCTTGAGCTGTTTCTTTGTGGCTCTCCTTGGTACTACCGGATCAACTGCCACGCTCTCTACCACTCCCAGTTCTGCCACTCTAATCAGTTCTTGCTCATTAGCAGGTGGTGCGAGCTGCACTTGTTGGGCATTGATCATAGCAAAGACTGCTTCAGCCACCAATCTGATGGTTTCTACTGAATGAGGTGTTGTAGGCACGTCACTCGGTGCACTACTTTCGGCCGATTGAGGACATTCTGATTGCCCAGCACCGCTCCTAGGAACCTATAATAGCATAAACCCTTGATTAGGCGACACACAAATTGCTAAAAGCAATCACTGGAACACTCATGTTCCTCAAAACAAGTGTATTTTTTCATTCCTAAGTGGATATTCATGGGTTCTTTTATGTTATAACGATTACGCACATACATGTGCTCATCACCCCTTAAAAGAATTCGCCCACGAATTCAAATAGAGACGACAGACACCCTTGTCTGATACCAAATTGTAATACCCCCATCCGTCGTATGGAATATAACAGAAGGTCCAGCTGGAACCCGACGACATATACCACGGACAGTCGGAAGGGTTACATAATAATACCAAAAACACAACTACTCGTCCTAACACAGAGCATTCTAGCGAAAGCTTTTAAATGATTTAGGTGAACCAAGAATTGCACAACAATGGCATGAATGTCCACTATACTACAGGAATGAAATACATCAAATACACAAAAGAGTACATGGACTTAAGGCCATACAAATGTTCACTTGACAATATAATGTTTTTCATACATCGGCTCACAGGCCGGCCACACCTGACAAAAGTAAAACAATAGTTTGCTTAGCCTTCGAGGGCCAGCTCAGCAGCTTGGGCTTTGGCTCGCTATTTGGCGCTTGGTTCTGCAGCACCTGCAAGCAACATTCCACCGCATGGTGGCAAACAAAGCAACGGTCAGCTAAAGCTGACCAAAATATAACGACTCCGCCCCTTACTCGGGACGGCGGTGCTCCTTCCCTGCATATCATTAGCCCAGCTAAATAGAAAAGTGCAAATATATATTTAACCACAGGTGTAGGCTCGCTCGGCCAAACACCCTGTGCACTCAGGGCACATTCTCGATGAATCCGGTCAATTCCATGGCTTCACCACCACCCTTAAGATGGCAAACATTGTGAGCATTTTTGAGTCTTTCCGACCGCAGTCCAAGACTCCCGACTATGCAAAAGGCCAGTTCCACTTTAGGTCCTCTAGCACCGAACCGCAAAGCCCAGGTCCGTTTCCACCCGCCCATTGCTCACGCCTCCTAGTCATTTTAAGACGTACGCACAGGCCAAGCTTCACCCGGATCCTAAAAAGATTCCCAAACATAACATAACCCAGTTATGTTCAAGGCTGACTCCCTGGCCGCTAAGTTAGCGGAATCACGTTTCCGCCCAGTTTTCCGGGTGCGCCTTGGAGTTAATCCCCAAGGATCCCTTCTGAAATCTACCGCGTAGAAACCCGAAAACAATAAAAGGCACAGAGTCTTCTCCGGCCACTCATGCAATGCAACATCACTGATACTCACAAACACGTCTGGGTAGGCTTCACAGATAATACCTATGTCCATACTTCGATTCCGAACTCTAAATTCACATATCTACCCCAAGGAACACCGCAAACTCACTGCACACTCGCGGGAGAGGGTTTTTCTATGCAAAGGAACAAGAGCTTCAAATGCTCAAGTTTAGAATCGTTACCCTTGAAGTTTGCTTAGGCATAATGAAAAACTAGCAGGATAGAAAGCTTCGCAAAGGAATTCTCTCCACGGATCCGGTCTCGGTTCTCAGTTTGGTGCTCCGATGCTCCGCCGGCGGCCGGATTCCTCCCTTCCTTCTTCCTTGTTCTCTTCTCTCTCTAACTTCTTAGAAAGAGGGAGTTAAAGATGAAATGAGGAATTAAACCTCTAATCTCAGACTAAACACAAGCAGGAACTCATCTGGGTCATTAGATCTTATTTAAAGAAAACGAATGGCTCAGATTAGCCTGAAATTCCTTAATCCTGGGTCAAAAACGGCTTTGCACATAGCCGTGTCCCAGGCCGTGTGCCTCGATCCATCCATGAATATCGAGCACAGAAAAATACACGGTTTGGGACACGCCCGTGTACCAACCTGACACGCCCGTTTCGGGTCCTCGACACGCCCGTGACCAGGGGCCGTATCACAAATAACCGCCATGCCAACCGTCATGTCGCTTGGTAGACACAGGTGGCGACACACCCGTATCAGACGTGACACAACCGTGTCGACCAGTACATGCCCATGTTCCGGTCCGTGTCCCTCAGTCGACACAGGACCAAACTTCCAAGGAAGTATACGGCCATGTGACACGCCCGTGTCACATGCCGTGTGCCTGGCACGCCCTGTGACATGCCCGTGTCACAGGCCGTGTTCGAGCACTCAACGCTCGTCGACCTCAACTCGACTACCCGAGCACGACACGCCCTATGACACGCCCGTGTCATAAGCCGTGTTCACCCTTCCTAGACACAAACTTGGCTCAAAACACCGCCCGATTCACTTCTGAGTTTCAGGGCATTACAGGTTTGCACCCATAGAACCTACCCTAGTGTCCTAGGCCTCCACCCTTCAACTCCCACCCAATATAAGTGGAGGGGGTGTTTTGTGTGCTAATATAGCTGAGTGCCAAGATCCATCACCTTTGGGTGAGGTTGGCAAACTCAAGAGCACTTAGGGAACTTAGCCCTAATTTGACATAAAAGGGGCCAACACTTGGCTACACAATTACCCTATCAAACCAAACCCAAAGGAGATGAAGTTTTTACCAGAGCCTAATAATACTCCCCAAGATCGCCCTCAAAAATTTGAGGGTTTTTAAGGTGTATAAGATGCCTAATTAAATTATAAATTATTTATTTAATTTTTCAAAACACTATAGAAAACGTATCTCCAAAAATTGCTATTTTTAGACAGAACCTAGGTATTGGTAAGGGTGACTCCCTGTCCAAATTTTAGGTCATTTGGACAAGGGATGAAGTGGGGGTACTCATTTTAGTCTCTGACTAACCCTAGGTATAGACCCCACCAAAATGAGTGCCATGGTCAAACTAGACATCCAAATTGGTTCAAATTAATTTTATATTAAATTACACCCCTAGGGATACAACTTTGATGTTTACCATTTTTTCTTTAGAGGTCCTTAGGTATTTTTAATAATTACAAATATTAAATACATAATGTGTTACAGAATATCACATTTAATGAATATTCATCCTATGGTTAAATTTAAATCAGCATGAATCTTGGCGCAAGGATGGATGGCATCAGGTAGTCGTCCACAGTGCGCCAACGACCAGGATTGATTCTTCCTGGGCCATCTTCAAGCCGCTGTCGCCGGCCACCCAACAACCTCCCTAGCTTGCCAGCGCTAGCCACCACCTCCATTGAGGTGGTGGCTATCGCCAGGCGGAGGCACAGCCGCCGGAGGGGAGGATTCCGGCAATCCCGATAGGTTGATTTTCATGGAAAAATTGGGAAATCTTTCTTCCTGATCGGGCTCTATTGAGCCCGATTTTCATCCCTAATTAGCCATACGATCTACCCACAGAGAGAGGAGGGGAGGACCTTTGTGATGGTCTGGAGTCGAGCCGATCACCGGGTTATCATTAGCGGTGGTGATGTCGCCGGAATTCTACAACAGCACAGTGGACAAGCTCGAAACTGCCGGGGGAAGGGTGGAAACGACTCCATGTTGTCCCGTGATGCTTTTAAAACACCCAAACGGGGTAGGGGAAGAGTGTGGGTTGAATGGCCATTAATGTCCATTAAAGGCCATTCTCGGCCATGGTGGTGGGGGTGAACTTTGGCTGGAGTGGCAAGAAAATGGCTGGAAACTCCTCCTCTTCCCCAGAGGAGTTGAATCCAACCATTAAAGGCGGCCCTTGGCGTCCCTAAGCCATAAATGGCTTCTTCCTCCCTCTTTCTCTCCCCTCCATTAAGGGTGAGGTGGAGCTCTCTCTCTCCTAGTCATCAAGGCTGACTTGGTCATCCCTTTAGGCTATTTTCAACCCACTAAATCATATTATCACATAATTAAGAGGTGGTTAGCCCAAATGAAAAAGGGCCTGAGCTTGGGTTAGCCCATTTGGGCTAAGTTTGACCTAACCTAAACTAGAGTTGACCTTGGTCATTTTGACCTTTTGAGTTGACCTCAATGGGTCCTTGGTGACCCATTGGCCTCCCCTAGGGTCTAGGTAGGGTTTGGTATGGTTGACTTGGCACTTTGGGTGTCACTTGACCCTTAGGCAGGATACATTGACCAAGTTAGGGCTAGAGTTGACTTTAGTCAATATGACCATTTGGGTTGACCCCAAGGGGTCCTTGGTGATGCCTTGGCTTCCACTAAGGTCTAGGAAGGGTTGTGTAGGGTAAAATTTGCACACTAAAGGTCTCTTGCCCCTTAGTTAGGACACTTTGACCACTTCAGGGCTAGAGTTGACTTGGGTCAACTCAGGCTTGTGGGTTGACCCCAATGGATATTTGGTGACCCATTGAACCCACTTTAGGTCTAGGAAGACCTTGGTAGGGTTGGTTTGGCTCATTAGGGGCACATTGCCCTCAGTTAGGGAACCTTGCCTAATTTAGGGCTAGAATGATCCTAGGTTAACTTTGCCACCCAGAGTTGACTCCAATTAACCCTTAGGGCCTTTTAATAGGTTGGTGAAGCCCCTTGATAATCCCAACCTAGAATTTAGAAATCTACTATTTTAGACCATAGTGACCCCACTAACATTCCTAGGTCCACTTGGTCTTCTTGGGCTTCCTAGGGTTTTGTAATGACCTAGTCATGACAAAACAACTCCTATGGGGTCTAGTTGTCTTAGGGATGTTACAAATCCCAATACATAAATAAAAAATTTCGTCGTCGAAATTCGAGTTAGGCCTACGGGTTTTCAAGTATGAAAAATAAATTGTAACATCCCGAGTGGTTATAAGGAATACCTGACTGAAAAGCTCCGGGTACCTTTGTTGCATCAAGTCATATGGCTCTAATGTGTACTCTTGCCCATGATTCCTCCACAAGACCTTTACCAACGGGTCCTTCTTGCGTCGCAAGACTCTCATCCCAGTATCCCTTATCCGGATCGGCTCCAGGTGCACCGATCGATCAGAAGCTATAGGCTCATCCGTAATCATAATCTGCTGCTCCGGCCAAAGTAGAGCTCTCCTCAGTGAGGAGACATGAAAGACGTTGTGCAAACCCGCAAGCTCTTGTGGCAGCTCCAGTCTATAAGCCAAGGGGCCGATCTGCTCCAAGATCC
The DNA here is from genome assembly GCA_039513925.1 of Platanthera zijinensis. Taxonomy (NCBI): domain Eukaryota; kingdom Viridiplantae; phylum Streptophyta; class Magnoliopsida; order Asparagales; family Orchidaceae; genus Platanthera; species Platanthera zijinensis. The sequence goes on from CM077091.1 coordinate 90,787,082, forward strand.
TGTAAGGCCCCATGTATCTCGGACTGAGCTTCTTCTTCCGACCACGCACCCGTAAAACTCCATGCATCGGTCGGATCTTTAAGAACACCCGGTCTCCAACTTAGAACTCCACCTGACGATGTCTCGTATCGTAATACTTTGCTTGCCTTCTCTGCGCCTCTAACATCCGATCCTATATCAGTCGCATATTAGCATCTGTATCCTCAACAAACTCCGATCCCAAAGCCTTCGGATCCTCATCCTATATCCATAACAGTGGAGTCCTACACCTTCGTCTGTATAGGGCCTCATAAGGAGCCATCCCTATGCTGGACTGGTAGCTATTATTATATGAGAACTCGACCAGTGGCAATAGCTTCTCCCATGGCTCTCCGCAATCCAGAATGCATAGTCACAGTACATCTTCCAAAGTCTGATTGGTGTGCTCCGTCTGCCCATCAGTCTGGGGATGAAAAGCTGTACTGAATGTCAGCCGAGTGCTGAAGTAAGGCTGCACTGATCGCCACTCCCTAGACATAAACCGTCTATGTCGATCCGATACGATCGTTCTGGGTATGCCACGATAACCGACGAATTGCTCCACAAACTTCCGAACCAGCACACCAACCGAGTCATCCATTCTTATCGGGATAAATCTGGCTACCTTCGTTAGCCGGTCGATGATCACCCAGATCTAATCGTTCCCCGTCTGCGATCAAGGAAGCTCATGTATGAAGTCCATCGTGATATCATCGAACTTCCACTCCGGCACTAGGAGTGGTTGCAATAATCCTACGGGGTTCCTGCAGTCCACCTTCACCAGCTGGCATGTCTCGCAATGGGTCACGAAGTAGGTGATATCCTTCTTCATGCCTGGCCAGTACGTGGTCTTCTTCAGATCCACATTCATCTTCGTAACTCCAGGGTGTACCGAATACCAGCTGCAGTGGGCCTTCGTCATGATATCCTCTAAGACCTAGCCTCCCTCTAATATATAAACCCGTCCTCTGAAGCATACTAGGTAATCCCTCAGTGTGTAATCTCCAGCAGTGCCTGCCTCCAAAGCCCGGAATATCGGCTCCATCTTGGCTTCCTGCCTCTGCCCATCTCTGACTCGGTCTAGAATGTCATCTGTCATGCTCATCGTGGCTAAATACTCATCTTAAAGCTCGGGGTCATCAGATGACACCAGCGTGATGTTCATATCTTCTAATCTCTGCACCAGCTCCATAGACATAATCTGTGGCTCCGCTATGGGGGTGGTGGCTCTCCGAATCAGCGCATCGGCTACCACATTTGCCTTCCCTGGGTGGTAATGCATCTCGTACTGGTAATCTGCTAGAAACTTCACCCATCGCCTCTGTCAGATATTCAGCTCCTTCTGCGTGTCCACGTACTTCAAATTTTTGTGATCAAAGTATATGTCGCAGTGGACACCATAGAGGTAATGCCGCCAAATCTTCAGGGTGAATACTACTGCTCCCATCTCCAAGTCATGAATAGGGTAGTTTTCTCACGCTTCTTTAGTTGGAGGGAAGTATAAGTAATCACGTGACCTTTCTACATCAGCACTGCTCCCATGCCCTGGTAGGAAATTTTTGTATAGACCTGAAATCCTTCTTTCCTCGAAGGAAGGGCAAGGATAGGAGCCGAGGTGAGTCGATCCTTAAGCTCCTAGAAAGCCGTCTCGCACTGCAGGGTCCAGACAAAGGACACATCCTTCCTCGTCAGGGATGTGAGTGGGAGGGCAATTTGAGAGAATCCCTCCACGAAATTCCGGTAATAACCAGCAAGTCCTAGAAAACTCCGCACGTCTGTGGTCGTCTTTAGCAGAGGCCAATCTCGAACTGCCTGAATCTTAGCCGCGTCCACAGCCAACCCGACTCCACTGATAATGTGGCCTAGGAAGGCCACCTCCTTCAACCAGAACTGGCACTTTCTGAACTTTGCATAAAGGCGGTGCTCCCGTAGTCTCTCTAGAGTCAGTGTCAGATGTCGTGTGTAATCCTCCTCTGTCCTCGAGTAAATGAGGATGTCGTCAATAAACACGATGATGGACACATACAGATAAGCCTCTAACACCCAGTTCATGAGGCTCATAAATGTCGACGGTGCATTCATGAGCCCGAAGGGCATCACGGTAAACTCGAACAACCCATATCTTCTATTGAAGGCAGTCTTTGGAATGTCCTCCTCCTGAATCCACGGCTGGTAGTAGCCCGACCTAAAATCCAGTTTCGAAAAGAAATGCGCCCCCTCCATCTGTTCAAACAGCTCATTTATCCTTGGGAGTGGATAGGTATTTCGGACTGTCAGTCTGTTAAGTGCTCGGTAGTCGATGCATAATCTGAGTGTCTCGTCCTTCTTCTTGACAAACAACACCAGGGCTCCCCATGGTGAAGAGCTTGGTCGGACAAACCTGGCTTCCACTAGCTCCTGCAACTGCCTTCGAAACTCTGCCAATTCCTTCGGGGCCATCCGGTAAGGAGCTCTAGATGCCGGCTAAGCCCCTGACACGAGCTGTATTTGGAAGTCTTTTTCTCGGTGCAGGAGTAGCCCTGTCAGCTTCTCTGTGAATACGCCAGCAAAATCCTGCACCACCGAGATACTAGAGATAGAGTCCTTTGCCTCGGCCATCTCAAACAGCACTTCATAGACCTCTTCTCCTAGTAGATGGGCCTTGACGGTCTGCACAGATGATAACAAGAGAGGGTGGTATGTCTAATACCTTCGATGACGACATAGGAATCCCCATGCCTCAAGGTGATTCTCTTTGACAGGCAGTCGATCTGCGCATGGTTCCAATACAACGATGTCATGCAAAGGATCAGATCATAGGCTGGCATCCTTAGGATCGTCGTTGGTGCTTCGAATGCCTTTCCGCCGATCTCCGCCTCCATGTTGTAGTGGGCAGAGGTGAATAGCTCTGATCCATCGGGTAGTTACACCCTCATCATCAAGACAATAAATCGCTCCATGCCTTTTAGTCCTTCCACGAAGGCCTCCGACACGAATGAGTGTGAAGCACCCGTATCGAATATCGTATAAGAGTGCTTGCCGCAGATGAAGACTATTCCTGGGGTAGTTAAATATCTTAGAAGTCTAGTTATGGTTTTCCTTCCTAGTCTATCAATTCTATATCCATGAGTCTAGCTTTTTAGGAAAGAAAGAACTTAAAATTTACTGGCGTACATGTTATCACTTGCTCCAGGTTTCGTGGTTGAGCCAGATCCAGGGCATACACTTGCTCCCTCTCCTGCCTGCGGTCTCCTCCCTGGTATCCACGTCCTCGGCCACGTCCTCGGCCTCCAAAATCCTGAGCAGGCGGGGCAGCCGGTGGTGTTGGTAGTTTTGCCCCTCTCATGGGGCAGTTCCTCCGGATATTCCCCACCATATGATAGTAGTAGCACTCTGGTGGGGGATATGCCATACCCCTGGGTCTCTATATCTCCCGCATCTAGAGAGGTTGAGGAGCCATTACCACTGGTTCCCTAGGCTCCTGCCTCACGTCTCGATGAGGTTGGTCCTCTGCCCTTCTTCCATCTCTCCCATCAGCAATGCAGCCCCATCTTTGATCATTTCTGGCTCCCTGGCCCTGATCCTCAGTTGGCCTCTTCTGGCCTCGAGTTGTGTGTCAGTCTGCCTCAATCCACTTTATCATCTCCAATATCCGAGGTATAGGCCTGTGGGATACGAGCAGCAGAGCCTCTCTCAGATCCTCTCGCAGTCCTTTATAGAACCTCTTGGTGTATCCTGCCTCATCCAACTGATAAGAGTCCGCAAACCGGGCTAAATAATTAAACTCCTGGTTGTACTCCACTATTGTCTTGTTGCCCTGCCTCAACTGCCGGAACCGGTCCTCCAACTCATCTCTAGCCGACTATGGAACAAAGTGCTCCAACAATGCAGCCCTGAACTCCTCCCAAGCAATATCTGCAACCTCTATATCAGCAAATGTCGTGTCCAGCAATGTCGTCCACTATCTCTTGGCATGGGACTCCAAACAAGAGACCACCAAAGGCACCCACTCCTCCCATGGGCACCGTATCCCGATCAGCATCTCATACATGATGTCTAGCCACTCCTCTGTCCGAACAGCCGACTCTGTCCCCATGTAAGATGGGGGAGAAAGTCCTCGAAAAATACTCAACCAATTGGCTCCCGGGTTTGGCTGCGGAGCCGGAACCTGCTAGGCCCTGAAAGCCTCCAGAATAGCTTTCAGAGTCTGCCCCATCTCCAACTGTAGGAACGGAGTGGGAATCGGGGGAGGTGGTGCAACATTCGGAGTTTGCTGAACTCCGCCCTGTGGTGTAGGTTGTGCCGGAGGCGGCGTAACAAAGCTTATTTGTAAGTAATTCTCTCAAACCTAATTAAAAGTTGACAATTTAAATGTGATCTCCCATATGGGAACACCACTGCTTCCGCTGCTTAGTTTGTCAACAAACTAAACTTGTGCAGGGGTTAACCAGGGTTTGCGGACTACTACTTTTCGATCGAGGTCTCCTCTGATACCACTTGTAAGACCCCCCCCCCCCCCACCACCACCACCTTTTTCTTCTTAGAACCACGGGGTCTTAGGCCCAGAATCGCCGATTTGCAGTGGCACCTTCATGCCCGGAAAGATTGTCACTACAAAACGCAAATCCTGCCTACCAAATCGATCACAGAAAAAGTAGCAAGAGAGTAAAGGAAACGAGAACTCTAACACATGTCCACAGAGATCACATATATATAAATAATCTCCACGAAGGGAGAGTCCACCGTAATAATAATAAAGAAAATGCTGAAAATGGGGCTCACGCAATATACATCAATGTCCTCACTACAAATATCTCACCGCAGAAGCTAAACTAAAATAACTACTAACGATCGGGACTCACAGTCCCAGCTGTCTAAACTCCGGTGCTAAACTATCTCATCTCCAAGCCTGCCGACCTCCGGGGCTGCTCCTCCATGTTGGGCTCCACGGTCCCCTAAAATGATGTGGTTCGAAAACCGTTAGTCTAAAAGACTAAGTCCTATCATCCCCTACCCCTCCCCCATGGCTCCTAAGCACCGAGCGGGGAGAAGGAAAGGAGAGGTAGTGAGGGTGGAGAAGGAACAAAGAAGCAGGTGACGTCGGAACTAATCTAACAGTTCTATGAGTATATAAAGCAGTAATAAAAGTAAGAAAGACTGAACATGAAATAAGTAACCTTAACTTATAAGAAAACACATAAGCTAAGGGATCTTCTGCAAGGCTCCTATCGTATAAAGAGTCTCATACCAATTTATACGATAGGGTATCGATTTTTAAGCAAGCATTTATATATCTGCAGAATTAAAACCTTAACTTATAAGCACGCTTACGCGAGCTTATAAACCAAGGGGTCATTTTGAAGGGCCTATTGTATAAAAAGTCCCATAACAATTTATACAATAGGTGTCAAGGGTTAAATGTAATGGTTATGCTATGTCAAGCAAGTATGCTATGATGTGAATTATGTAAGTGCAACACACCCACTCGTCTCTGTGCACACAAACCTTTAGTTCCCCCTTTCTGGAGCTTAACCTCTCAGGATACCTTCGTAGTGGCAAACAGAAGCGGTGGGTTGGGCCTCGCCCACCTCTAAATCAGTATCAGCACTACCGGTCAGACCTATCGTATGCCTCAATGCTGGTGCATTAAGCGGAGCTCCTGCATACTCTTTATCGGCATGTCCACCGGACTTAACTTTGTGAAGTGCAAAACCACACTTGCTGAGTCAACGTATTGGCATCGGTGCATCGACTCTCCAGTACAGAAGACACACCACCTTATACTTTATGCACATGCATCCTTATGTATCAGCTACTGAGCCAAAGCTCCCCCGACTATCTTGTCCGTAACAACCAATAACCGAGCCTAAGCTCCCGGACTATCCCGTCCGTCATAAACAATAACCGAGCCAAAGCTCATCGAACCAACCTGCCCATCATCAAAACCTCCGAGCCTACTGCCCGAGTGACCCAACCAAATATCCCGAGACATCGAGGTGAGTGAAAGTGAATCCCTAGTTATACTAGTTACTCTTGCTGTTTATTTTGCATGCAGTTTAGGTTAACCAAGGACTACCCAAGGCATACCCCTGAAGAGTTCTTGAGGGCACTAAGAACTACGATGGGTTGAAGCCCAAAGTTCTCTTTCGCAAGGCAATTACTATTATTGGTTAATACTCGATTCCTGATCCATTTAATATTACTATGGATCTAACCCTACTGTGTTTTGACCTTCTCTCTCCCTCCATAGGAAAGATCGACGATCTTTCGTCGGTCCCGAGCACCAACTAACCTTAGACAACACATCAATCTACTCATCCTAAATTCCATTGATATACTTCATTTCACTTTACCCAGACCAATAATTCACTAACCCAAACACATATTCCCAAACCAACTTTTATCAAACTTTTTTGCAGATTTACTACATGTAGACCACCCTATACTATATGACATAAATGATAGGAGTTCTCCAAATCTTCATCCGATGACCCTAATATAAATAATGGAGGTCTAATTTATAGCCTAAATCCAGAAACTTGGAATTTTCCCAATTTATTTTATATTTTATTTATTTTCCCTAAAAATCCTAATGCCCTTATTTTGAATATGAAGTGGCCTGTTAAGCCATGAAAAATGCTCCAAAAAATTATGATAAATACTAGGCAGCTAATTGATAGTAAATTCAAGTCTCCCAAATTTTTTGTAAGGTTTAGGCCTCTGATCCAAAATTTGAAATATAAACACATATTTATCAATTAAAGAAACAAGTGTTGTAAATAGACTTCCAAAAATTATAATAAAATTCAAGCATGACTAAAATGCACTAATAAGACTCCTGACCAAGTTTCCAGATTTTCCAGTGAATAATGAACTCTAATTTTAATTTAGAACAATAATCCTCTTTCATAAATTAATGAAACAACTATAAAAAATATTGATCTAAAAATTATGATAAAATTTCCTCATGCGTATATTAACCTAAGAACACCACTGAATAAGTTTCACAATTTTTTAACAAGCATTGAGCTCTAAATCTATTACTGAACATATTTGCATAATTATAAGCTTGTGAAGTAAGTACTGAAAATATGCATCTAAAAATTATAATAAAAATCAGGTACAAGAAAATTAACCTAAAACTTCCTCTGTCCAATTTTCATAATTTCCCATTAAATAGTGAGATCCTAATAAACAAATGACTATCAAGGGAAATCAATGTATTACAAAGGAGGTACTAAATTTATTGTTCTAAAATTTCCAATAAAATTACCAAAGGCTCATATTAACCCTATGACCACATTACCCAAGTTTCATAACTTTTCATAAAGTTTTGATGGACTATCGTATTTTATAAGGTTTGTGCCCTAAACTAGGGTTAGGGTTTTGGGGAGTTTAATATCCTCTAAATCTCATGATATTTTTACAAGAGGACCTTGACAACCCTGAAGTCCTCTCCACCAAGTTTCAAGTCATTTCAAGATCACTTGACCCCTTGACCTTCAAACCATAGGTTTGCACCCATAGAACCTGCCCTAGTGTCATAGGGCTCCACCCTTCAACTTCCACCCAATATCAGTGGAGGGGGTATTTTGTGTGCTAATATAGTTGAGTGCCAAGATCCATCACCTTTGGTTGAGGTTGGCAAACTCAAGAGCACTTAGGGCACTTAGCCCTAATTTGGACATAAAAGGGGCCAACACTTGCCTACATAATTACCCTATCAAACAAAACCCAAAAGGGATGCAATTTTTACCAGAGCCTAATAATACTCCCCAAGATCTCCCTCCAAAATTTGAGGGGGTTTTGAGGTTTTTAAAACACCTAATTAAATTATACATGATTTATTTAATTTTTCCACAAAATATAGGAAACATATCTCCAAATATTTCCATTTTTGTACATGACCTAGGTGTAGGTTAGGGAGACTCCTTGTCCAAATTTCAGGTCATTTAGACAAGGGATGAAGTGGGGGCACTCATTTTAGTCTCTGACTAACCCTGGTATAGACCCCACCAAAATGAGTGCCCTGGTCAAACCAAACATCCAAATTTGTTCAAACAAATTTTAAATTAAAGTACACCCCTAGGGCTACAATTGTTATATTTACCATTTTTCTATAGAGGTCGTTAGGTATTTTTAATAATTAAAAACATTAAATACATAATGTAACATCCCATTTCAACTAGACCCCTAAGAGTGGTTTTGTCATGACAAAACCCTAGGAAGCCCAAGAAAGAGTCAAGTGGACCTGGTGGTGTGGATAGGGCCACTATGGTCTGCACTTAACAGATTTCTAAACCTTGGTTAAAGGTGATCATGGGGCTTCACCAAGACTCCAAGACCCCACCCATACCCTTATAACCCTAGGAGGGGGTCAATGGATCACTAAGGACCCATGGAGAGCAATCAAAGGACCTAAGTTGACCAAAGTCAACTATAACCCTAGCTAGGTCAAATTAACCTACACAAGGGTCCATTACAGTCTATTAGCCAAATATACCCCACCCATACCTCCATAACCCTAGGTAGGGGTCAATGGGTCACTAAGGACCCATGGAGGGTAGTCAAGGGAGCTAAGTTGACCAAAGTCAACTCTAACCCTAAATAGGTCAAATTGACCTACACAAGGGACAATTGCAGTCCCTTAGCCAAATGGACCCCACCCCTACCCTCATAGGCCTAGTGAGAGGCCAATAGGTCACCAAGGACTCATTGGGACCAATCATAAAGACTAGGTTGACCAAAGTCAACTCTTGACCTAAAATGGTCAAAGTGCCCTAGTTAAGGGCCAAGTGACCTCCAAGGGCCAATCCAACCCCACCTTGACCCTAGGGGAGGCTAATGGGTCACCAAGGACCCATTAAAGAAATCTCAAGGATCAAATTGACCTAGGTGGGCCCTAGTCCAACTTTGGGTCAAGTTAGCCCAAATGGGCTAACTCAAGCTCAAGCCCATTTCAATTAGGCTAACCATGACTTAAGTGACCAAATGGACTTGTGGGCTGCCATGGGACATGTAGGAGCCAAAAATTCAGGCTTGGTGACTAGGAGAGAGAAATTCACCCATGGAGGAGAGAGAAAGAGAAGGAAGAAGAAGGAAGGAGGACTTTGTGCTCCTCCTCCCCCCCTCCCCAACCACCCCATTCATTTCAGAAGGACAAGGGGGAGTGCAGCAGCCATTGTGGACTGGTTAGAGCAAGCTCCACCCCCCTACCAACCTAGCCGCCAAAATTGACTTAGGCCAAAAATGGCACATGGCAATTCAGCCACCTAACTCCCTCCTCTCCCTCTTTAAAAGCTTCAGTGAGGTCCAAGGAGTATTTCCCACTCTTTTCCTGAAGAAGCCGAGCCCTTTCCTCCATTTTTGAACAATCCGACCACCACCGGCCACCACCATGCCAATCCAGCGATCAGCACGGCTACAACCGCCACCACAGGTCCTCCTCCACTCCTTCTCTCATGGGTAGATCGTAGGGATCATTAGGGCCGAGGTTAGGGCTCAATTGAGCTCAATCGGATTTTCAAATCCATGGAAATTCCATGGAAAATGCGCTTGTCGGGATCGCCAGAACAGTGCATCCCAGCGGCCGTGCCGCCGCCTGGAGGTAGCCCCGACCACCACGCAGGTGTTGGCGGTGGTGGCAGGCCGGGGAGGTGGCCGGAGCGCCGGCGGCAGCCGCTGGAAGTTGGCCCAGGCAGGAGAAATCGTGGCTGTTGGCGCGCGGGGACGATGACGGGATGCCGTCCATCATGCGTCAAGATTCGTGCTGGGTCAGATCAGAAACTATAGCTTAAGAATATTTAATTTATTTCATTCTGTCACAGATTTTATATTATTTGATTTTAATTATTAAAAATAGCTAAAGCCATTTTAAGAGAAAATGGTCAACACATGAAAGGTAGCCCTATGGGTCTACTTTAAAACAAAATTGGTTTGAACCAATTTGGGTGACTGGTTTGACCAGGGCACTCATTGTGGTGGGGTCTATACAAATGAATAGGCAGTCATTAAACTAGTTGCCCACACTTCATCCTTGGTCCAAATGGTCTGAAATTTTGGCAGGGAGTCTACCTACCCTATATCTAGACCCTGCCCAAAAATGGGAATTTTTGGGAATAATTTTCCTATAGTTTTGTAAATAATTTAATTATGCTAGGGTAAATTAAATTATGGGTCAAATGAAGTCCAAATTCATCCAAATTTGGTGGGATGAATATGAGGTCAATATAGACCTCTTGTTAAAATTCCATTAAGTTTGGAGGTGATTTGAATGGGAATCATGCAAACCCTAGCCTTGCCCTAAGAAGGGCATTTTGGTCCAAAATGTAATTATGGCTTTAAGTGTCCAATTCACCTCAACAGAGGTTCAAACTGGGGACACTGACTTGGCATGACTTTATACACCTTCCAATGAAAAATTGGGGGTATTGGAGTTGGTTTGCCCCAAGATCCTAGGTCAAACCCTAAGGAAGGGCTTTTGCACCTTGTGAAGGACATATGGCCATATCACCTTGTATGCCTATGAAACTTTGTAGGGATGGTTTTAGGGTAACTATAACCCTCTGGTAAAAATCTTAGGGTGTTTTGGAAAGTTTGGGACCCACAAAACCCTAACCTTAGTTTAGGGCACAAACTTTGTAGGGTTGGATTAGGATAGTTAAACTCTTCCAAATAAGGTGAAATTTTGTTATAATGGTAATAAGGATATTATTAGTCTCTGGTAATTTATTTGGGAATTTTGGGATAATATTTATGGTACTTCATTTGAAACAAAAGGGATGCCTCAATTTAATAAACTAATTATTATGGTCCTCTGACCCTTGGAAGGTCATGAAAGTTTGGCAGAGGATGTTTTGAATCATTATAAGCTTATATAAATTTTATGAAAATTTTTGGATACTTATTTGAGGTACTTACTTCACAAGCTTGCTAAATGATGGAATTATTCAATAATTTAATTTAGTCCATATACTGATAAATAAATTATGAAATTTGGCCCAAACCATTTACATGCCATTAGATTCATACTTGAATTTTCTCTGAATTTTTGGAAGCAATATAGTATTTTATATTTTATATTTCTTTAAAAGAATTTTCAAGGATTAAAATGAAATAATGATTTGGGGATAAAACCTTGCTGAAAAATTTAGATATTTTGGAAGATGAGTTATATCCTTATTTTGAATAACATATAAAATATGTAGAATGATATCTTGACTGAAAATGGTACTTCATGTTCATTATTGGAAATTTTAGTCAATAGAATAATTAAATAAATTATTAAATAAATAAGGAAAATTTTGGATCTCTGGATTTAGGGCTTAAAAGTCATAATGGACCTCCATTAATTATTATAAGAGTATTGGATAATTATTTGATGTACCTCCTATTTTACATAAAGTTTGACATGGTGGACTGCATTTAGCAATTTTGGAAAACTGTTTTTTAATTTGTTTGAAGCTTATCACTCCTTAATCACTGATGATATTTGACCCAGAGCATTTATGGGCCCTTGCAATCATGTTAGAGTTATCCTTGAATTTTCAGAAATAATATTGCCTTGTTTATTATTTTTATGAATTATTGCAATATACCATTTAAATAAAAATCAGTGGCCTGAACCTTGCTGAAAAACTATGAGATTTTGTATCTTAGGTTAAATGATTATATTAAGTATAACATAAATCTGGGGAGATTTTATCTTGTCAAAATTTGGTACCTTCAGCTCAATCTTGGAGACTTTGATCACTATAAATATTTAATAAATTCCTAGATAAATAGGAAAATTGTAAAACTCTGGATTTGGGCAATAAAGGTCATAATGGACCTCCAATAATTATTATAGGAGTATTGGATGATTACTTGATATACTTCTCATTTTACATAACATTAAACCTTGGTGGTCTGCATATAGTAAATCTACAGAAATAATCTGGAGTACAAGTTAGGCACATAAGTCAAAAATTAGTGGTTATAGGAATGAGTTCATCACTCAGGGTTGGATGAGCTAGGGATGGGTTTGACTAAAAGTTAGGTGGTGTTTGGGATCGACGAAAGATCGTCTTCACCGTAGAGTAGAAGGTCAAAATCACCTTAGGTATAGTTTACTGTAATATGAAAATGAAATGGGTAAAACTTAAGTTGTAGGCATAAAGTAAATTGAGGAGTAGGTAGTAAACTTAGGGTTTCACACTCTCACACCCCTGTGTCCCGAGAGATAGTTTGGGTTACTCGGGCAATAAGCCCAGTGGTTAAGGTAATGGGCATGGTAGCCCGGCGAGCTTCGGCTCGGTTGTAGATTATGACGGATGGGATAGTCCGGTGAGCTTTGGCTCGGTTGTTGGTTATGACGGACGGGATAGTCCGGGGAGCTTCGGCTCGGTTGTAGATTATGACGAACAGGTTAGTCCGGGGAGCTTCGGCTCGGTTGTAGATTATGACGGACGGGTTAGTCCGGTGAGCTTTGGCTCGGTTGTTGGTTATGACGGACGGGATAGTCCGGGGAGTTTCGGCTCGGTGGTTGATTATGACGGACGGGATAGTCCGGGAAGATTCGGCTCGATTATTTGTTGGACTCATAACTATTGCATGTGCATAAAAGGTATAAGGTGGTGGGTCTTCGATATTGGGGAGTTCGTTGCACCGACACCAATATCGTTGACTCGGCAAGTGTGGTTTTACACTTCGCCAACAGAAGTCCGGTGCGCCAGCCGGCAAGAGTACGCAGGTGTCCGCTCAGTGCACCAAGCGTTGAGGCGTACGATAGGTCAGTCCGGTAGTGCAAATACTGGTTTTGAGGTGGGCGAGGCCCAACCCACCGCTTCCGTCTGCCACTACGGAGGTATCCTGGGAGGTAACGGTTCTGAAATGGGGAACTAAAGGTCTGTGTACACAGAGTCGACTGGGTGAGTTGCACTTGCATGTTCACATCATAGCATATTTGCATTTCATAGCATAACCATTGCATATAACCTGACACCTAATGTATAAGCGGTATGGGACGCTCTATACATTAGGCCTTGCAAAACGACCCCTTGGCCTATAAGTTCGTGCGAGCGTGCTTATAAGTCAAGGTTCTCCTTCAGTATTATTTATATGTTATGCCTGCTAGTAAAACCGACACCCTATCGTATAAATCGGTATGAGACTTTTTATACTATAGGAGCCCTGCAAGAGATCCCTTAGCTTATGTGTTTTCACATAAGTTACGGTTACTTATTTAGATTTTGTATAATTATTATCACACTTAACACTGTTAGTTTAGTTCCACTGCCATCTGCAATTTGACATTCTCCACCTTCATGTCCTTTCCATTCCTTCTCCCCGCTCGGTGCTTAGGAGCCATGGGGGAAGGGGTGGGGGACGATAGGACTTAGTCTTTTAGACTAACGGTTTTCGAACCACATCATTTAGGGGACCACGGAGCCCAGCATTGAGGGGCAGCCCCGGAGGTCGGCACGCTTGGAGATCAGACAGTCTAGCACTGGAGTCTAGACAGCAGGGACTGTGAGTCCCGAACACCAGTAGTTGTATTAGTTTGCTTCCGCGATAAGTGATTTGTAGTGAGGACTTGATGTACCGGGCATAAGCCCGAGATTTTCATTATATGTACTATCTGTGGACACTCCCTTCGTGGAGTTTATTTTTCTATATATGTGATTTCTATGGACTTGCTTTTATACTTATGCTACAGTAGAGATCGATTTGGCCGGCAGTATCGGCGTCTTGTAGTGACGACCTTCCCGGGTGAGAAGGTATCACCGCAAGGCGGCGGTTCTGGGCCTAAGACCCCGGTGTCGAAAAAGAAAAAAATGGGGGTCTTACAAGTGGTATCAGAGGAAACCTCGATCAGAAAAGTAGTAGTCCACTAACCCTGGGACACCCCCGCTCGAGTTTAGTTTGGGGACAAACTAAGCAGTGGAAGCAGTGGTGGGCCCATATGGGAAATCACATGAAAATTGTTCACTTTTAGTTAAATCTGTGAGACTTCTTATATTTGGCTTCTATTACGCAGCCCCCAGCGCAGACAACACCACAAGGCGGAGTTCAGCAGACTCCGACTGTTGCACCACCTCCCCTGGTCCCCACTCCATTCCTACACTCAGAGATGGGTCAAACGCTGACGGCCATTATAGATGCTTTCAGGGCTCAACAGGTTCCGGCTCTGCAGCCAAACCCGGGGGCCAATTGGTTGAGCATCTTTCGAGGACTCTCCCCTCCATCTTACTTGGGGACAGAATCCGCTGTACGGACAGAAGAATGGTTAGATATTATGTACGAAATGCTGACTGGGATACGGTGTCCCTGGGAGGAGAGGGTGGCCTTGGTTGTCTCCTGCCTGGAGTCCCATGCGAAGAGGTGGTGGAAGACGCTGCTGGACACAATGTTTGCTGATAATGAGGTTGCGGTAGTTACCTAGGAATAGTTCAGGACAGCGCTATTGGAGCACTTTGTTCCACAGTCGGCCAGGGATGAGTTGGAGGAGCGGTTCTTACAGCTGAAGCAGGGCACCCGGACAGTGGTAGAGTACCATCGGGAGTTCGACCATTTGGCTCGATATGCAGATTCTTACCAGCTGGACGAAGCGGGATACATCAAGAGATTCTATAAGGGCCTGAGGGAGGACTTGAGGGAGGCTTTGTTGTTTGTATCCGACGGGCCTATCTCCCGAATTTTGGAGATGGCAAAGAGGATTGAGGCTGATTGGCACACCACTCGGGGCCGGAAGCGGCAAGCGGAGGATCAGGGCCGGAGAGCCAGAAATGATCAGCGGCAAGGTGCTATACCAGGTGGGAGAAGGACAGAGGACCAACCTCGTCAGGAAGTGAGGCAGGAGCCGAGGGAGCAGGTGATATTGGCCCCTCAGCCTCTTCAGATGAGGGAGGCACCAAGACCCGGGGGTATGGCATTTCCCCCACCGGAGTGCTACAACTGTCATCAGATAGGACACATTCGGAGAAACTGCCCCATGAGGGGAGTACCTTTACCAGCACCCCAGGAAGCCTCGCATGCCCAACAGTTTGGAGGACGAGGATGTGGTCAAGGACGTGGTTTCCAGGATACAGATCGCAGGCAGCAGAGGGAGCAAATTTATGCACTGGATTTGGCTCAACCCTGGAACCCGGAGCAAGTAATCATTGGTACGTCAGAAAATTATAAACTTATTTCCTCATGACCTGTAAGTTTATATAGAAGTGATAATCTAGGGAAGAAAACCATAGCTAGATTCTAAGACATTTAACTTTCCCCACCCCCAGGAATAGTTTTCATCAGCGGTAAACCCGCTTATACGCTATTTGATACGGGTGCTTCACACTCGTTTGTATCGGAAGCCTTCGTAGAAGGGTTGGAAGGCGTGGAATGATTCACGGGTCTGGTGATGAGGATACGATTACCCGACGGATCAGAGTTGTTCACCTCTGCCCACTGCAATATGGAGGCGGTGATCGGTGGAAGGATATTTGAAGCTCCAGCGACGATCATAAAGATGCCAATCTTTGATTTGATCCTAGAAATGACGTGGTTGAACTGGAATCATGCTCAAATTGACTGCATGTCCAAGAGAGTTACCGTGAGACATGGAGATTCCTACCTCGTCATTGAAGGTACTAGATCTATTCCCCCTCTTATGCTGTCATTTGTACAGGCCGTCAAGGCTCACTTACAGGGGGAAGAAGTGTATGAGGTAATATTTGAAATGACTGAGGCCAAGGTCTCCACCTCGGGTATTCCGGTGGTGCGAGATTTTGCCGACGTATTCCCAGAGAAACTGCCTGGGCTACCCCCGCACCGGGAGCAGGATTTCCGGATACAGCTGGTGCCGGGGGCTAAGCCGGCAGCTAGAGCCCCTTACCGGATGGCCCCGAAAGAGTTGACAGAGTTTCGAAGCCAACTCCAGGAACTGGTGGAGGCTGGATTTGTCCGACCGAGCTCTTCGCCTTGGGGAGCCCCGGTCTTGTTCGTTAAAAAGAAAGACGGAACTCTGAGACTGTGCATCGACTACCGAGCACTAAACCGATTGACAGTCCAAATACATATCCACTGCCAAGGATAGATGAGCTGTTTGACCAGCTAGAAGGTGCGCATTTCTTTTCCAAATTGGATCTAAGGTCGGGCTACTACCAGTTACGAATCCAGGAGGAGGACATTCCAAAGACTGCTTTCAGTAGCAGATATGGGCTATATGAGTTTACCGTGATGCCCTTCGGGCTCACAAATGCTCTGTCGGCATTCATGAGCCTTATGAACCGGGTTTTCGAGGCCTACTTGGATGTGTTCGTCATAGTATTCATAGACGACATCCTGATCTACTCTAGGATGGAAGAGGAGCACACTCGGCATCTGACGCTGACTCTGGAGAGACTACGGGAGCACAAGCTCTATGCGAAGATCAGCAAATGCCAGTTTTGGTTGAAGGAGGTGGCCTTCCTGGGCCATATCATCAGTGGTGCTGGGTTGGCAGTGGACCCGGCCAAGATCCAAGCAGTCCGGGACTGGCCACAGTTGAAGACGGCCACAGATGTACGAAGTTTCCTAGGACTCACCGGTTACTACCGGAAGTTCGTAGAGGGATTCTCACGTATCGCCCTTCCACTCACATCTCTGACAAGGAAGGAGGTGCCCTTTATCTGGACCCCACAGTGTGAGGCGGCTTTTCAAGAGCTAAAGGGGCGACTCACTTCGGCTCCTATACTTGCTCTCCCTTCAGGGAAAGAAGGATTCCAGGTCTACACCGATGCCTCCTACCAGGGCATGGGTGCAGTGCTTATGCAGAATGGCCATGTGATAGCTTACGCTTCTCGGCAGCTGAAGAAGCACGAGCAAAACTACCCAGTCCATGACTTAGAGATGGGAGCTGTCATCTTTGCACTAAAAGTCTGGCGTCACTATCTGTACGGTGTCCACTGCGACATATACTCCGACCATAAAAATTTGAGGTATGTGGACACGCAAAAAGAGCTGAACATCAGACAGAGACGATGGGTGGAATTTTTGGCAGACTACCAGTATGAGATGCACTACCACCCGGGAAAGGCGAATGTGGTAGCAGATGCACTGAGCCGAAAGACCGCAAACGCCGGAGTAGGAACACAGTTGATGGCTTTGGAGTTAATTCAGATGTTAGATAAGATGCAAATATCCCTGGTGTCCGAGGATCGCCCTGAGTTATACTGAGAGTATCTTTCATCATTAATCGCCACTGATGACATTCGAGAAAGGGTCAAGGATGGACAGAGGCAGGATACCCAGCTAGAGCCGATATTTCGGACCTTAGAAGCAGGCACTGCGGGAGATTACACACTGAGGGATGACTTAGTATGCTTTAGAGGACGGGTCTACATACCAGAGGGAGGCCAGGTCCGGGGGGATATCATGATGGAGGCTCATTGCAGTCGATATTCGGTACACCCGGGGATTACAAAGATGACTGCAGATCTGAAGAAGACTATGTTCTGGCCCGGCATGAAGAAGGATATCACCTACTTCGTGACCCATTGCAAGGCATGCCAGTTAGTGAAGGCGGAATGCAGAAACCCCGCAGGATTATTACAGCCACTCCCAGTACCAGAGTGGAAGTTCGATGATATCGCCATGGACTTTATACACGGACTTCCTCGATCAAGGACAGGGAATGATTCGATCTGGGTGATCGTCGACCGGCTGACAAATGTAGCAAGGTTTATTCCAATCAAGAAGGATGACTCGGTGGGCGTGTTAGTTCGAAAGTTTGTGGAGCAATTCGTCCGCTATCATGGCATACCCAAGTCGATTGTGTCGGACCGAGATGGACGATTTACGTCCAGGGAGTGGAGGTCAGTGCAGACTTACTTAGGCACTCGACTAACATTCAGTACAGCTTTTCATCCCCAGACAGATGGACAAACGGAACGGACCAACCGGACTCTGGAGGATTTACTACGACTCTGCATATTGGATCGCGGTGAACCTTGGGAGAAGTTGTTACCACTGATCGAGTTCTCGTATAATAACAGCTATCAATCCAGTATAAGGATGGCTCCTTATGAGGCGTTGTATGGACGGAGGTGCAGGACTCCATTATCATGGATACAGGACGAGGACCCTAAGGCATTGGATTCGGAGTTTGTCGAAGACACTGAGGCTCAGTTGAGATTGATACGGGACAGGATGCTAGAAGCACAGAGCCGGCAGGCTAAGTATTACGACGCTCGGCATCGTCAGGTGGAATTCCAGGTAGGAGATCAGGTGTTCTTGAAGATCCGACCAATGCATGGAGTTACTCGGGTACGCGGACAGAGGAAGAAGCTTAGTCCAAGATACATGGGGCCTTATAGGATCCAGGAGCGGATCGGTCCCTTGGCATACAGGCTGGAGCTGCCACCGGAGCTGGCGAGTCTGCACGACGTATTCCATATATCCTCTCTTAGGAGAGCTCTACTACGCCCAGAGCAGCAAGTTACAACCACAGATGGACCGATAGCATCTGATCGGTCAGTTCACCTAGAACCGGTCCGGATTGACGACAAGGGGGTACGAGTTTTACGCCACAAGAAGGTTCCGTTAGTCAAGGTCCTGTGGAGAAATCACGGAAGAGAGGAGCACACATGGGAGCCCCAGGACTTGATGCGACAAAGATACCCGGAACTCTTCAGTCAGGTATTCCTCACAACCACTCAAGATGTTCAATTTACCTTCCTATTTTAAACTAGTAGAACTGAAATTTCAAGGATATGGGCTAAACTTTTGTTTATTGGGGTCTAGACTTTGCCAATTGGGGGATTTGGTCTTAAATTTGACTATCACCTTTAAACCTCATATAATCAAACATGGTGTCGTGACGTAAACCTTTCAACTCTCATGGGATGTTACAAGTTTCTTCCTTCCCGATAGGAGTCCCCGTAGGCTTAACCTTGATTTCGGGGACGAAATCTTTGTTTTGTTTATTGGGATTTGTAACATCCCATTTCCAACTAGACCCCTAAGAGTGGTTTTGTCATGACAAAACCCTAGGAAGCCCAAGAAAGAGTCAAGTGGACCTGGTGGTGTGGATAGGGCCACTATGGTCTGCACTTAGCAGATTTCTAAACCTTGGTTAAAGGTGATCATGGGGCTTCACCAAGACTCCAAGACCCCACCCATACCCTTATAACCCTAGGAGGGGGTCAATGGGTCACTAAGGACCCATGGAGAGCAATCAAAGGACCTAAGTTGACCAAAGTCAACTATAACCCTAGCTAGGTCAAATTAACCTACACAAGGGTCCATTGCAGTCTATTAGCCAAATATACCCCACCCATACCTCCATAACCCTAGGTAGGGGTCAATGGGTCACTAAGGACCCATGGAGGGTAGTCAAGGGAGCTAAGTTGACCAAAGTCAACTCTAACCCTAAATAGGTCAAATTGACCTACACAAGGGACAATTGCAGTCCCTTAGCCAAATGGACCCCACCCCTACCCTCATAGGCCTAGTGAGAGGCCAATAGGTCACCAAGGACTCATTGGGACCAATCATAAAGACTAGGTTGACCAAAGTCAACTCTTGACCTAAAATGGTCAAAGTGCCCTAGTTAAGGGCCAAGTGACCTCCAAGGGCCAATCCAACCCCACCTTGACCCTAGGGGAGGCTAATGGGTCACCAAGGACCCATTAAAGAAATCTCAAGGATCAAATTGACCTAGGTGGGCCCTAGTCCAACCTTGGGTCAAGTTAGCCCAAATGGGCTAACTCAAGCTCAAGCCCATTTCAATTGGGCTAACCATGACTTAAGTGACCAAATGGACTTGTGGGCTGCCATAGGACATGTAGGAATCAAAAATTCAAGCTTGGTGACTAGGAGAGAGAAAGTCACCCATGGAGGAGAGAGAAAGAGAAGGAAGAAGAAGGAAGGAGGACTTTGTGCTCCTCCTCCCCCCTCCCCAACCACCCCATTCATTTCAGAAGGACAAGGGGGAGTGCAGCAGCCATTGTGGACTGGTTAGAGCAAGCTCCACCCCCCTACCAACCTAGCCGCCAAAATTGACTTAGGCCAAAAATGGCACATGGCAATTCAGCCACCTAACTCCCTCCTCTCCCTCTTTAAAAGCTTCAGTGAGGTCCAAGGAGTATTTCCCACTCTTTTCCTGAAGAAAGTCGAGCCCTTTCCTCCATTTTTGAACAATCCGACCACCACCGGCCACCACCATGCCAATCCGGCGATCAGCACAGCTACAGCCGCCACCACAGGTCCTCCTCCACTCATTCTCTCATGGGTAGATCGTAGGGATCATTAGGGTCGAGGTTAGGGCTCAATTGAGCTCAATTGGATTTTCAAATCCATGGAAATTCCATGGAAAATGCGCTTGTTGGGATCGCCAGAACAGTGCATCCCGGCGGCCGTGCCGCCGCCTGGAGGTAGCCCCGACCACCACGCAGGTGTTGGCGGCGGTGGCAGGCCGGGGAGGTGGCCGGAGCGCCGGCGGCAGCCGCTGGAAGTTGGCCCAGGCAGGAGAAATCCTGGCCGTTGGCGCGCGGGGACGATGACGGGATGCCGTCCATGATGCGTCAAGATTCGTGCTGGGTCAGATCAGAAACTATAGCTTAAGAATATTTAATTTATTTCATTCTGTCACAGATTTTGTATTATTTGATTTTAATTATTAAAAATAGCTAGAGCCATTTTCAGAGAAAATGGTCAACACATTAAAGGTAGCCCTATGGGTCTACTTTCAAACAAAATTAGTTTGAACCAATTTGGGTGACTGGTTTGACCAGGGCACTCATTGTGGTGGGGTCTATACAAATGAATAGGCAGTCATTAAACTAGTTGCCCACACTTCATCCTTGGTCCAAATGGTCTGAAATTTTGGCAGGGAGTCTCGATACCCGCTATCTAGATCCTGCCCAAAAATGGGAATTTTTGGGAATAATTTTCCTATAGTTTTGTAAATAATTTAATTATGCTAGGGTAAATTAAATTATGGGTCAAATGAAGTCCAAATTCATCCAAATTTTGTTGGGATGAATATGAGGTCAATATAGACCTCTGGTTAAAATTTCATTAAGTTTGGAGGTGATTTGAATGGGAATCATGCAAACCCTAGCCTTGCCCTAAGAAGGGCATTTTGGTCCAAAATGTAATTATGGCTTTAAGTGTCCAATTCACCTCAACAGAGGTTCAAACTGGGGACACTGACTTGGCATGACTTTATACACCTTCCAATGAAAAATTGGGGGTATTGGAGTTGGTTTGCCCCAAGATCCTAGGTCAAACCCTAAGGAAGGGCTTTTGCACCTTGTGAAGGACATATGGCCATATCACCTTGTATGCCTATGAAACTTTGTAGGGATGGTTTTAGGGTAACTATAACCCTCTGGTAAAAATCTTAGGGTGTTTTGGAAAGTTTGGGACCCACAAAACCCTAACCCTAGTTTAGGGCACAAACTTTGTAGGGTTGGATTAGGCTAGTTAAACTCTTCCAAATAAGGTGAAATTTTGGTATAATGGTAATAAGGATATTATTAGTCTCTGGTAATTTATTTGGGAATTTTGGGATAATATTTATGGTACTTCATTTGAAACAAAAGGGATGCCTCAATTTAATAAACTAATTATTATGGTCCCTATGACCCTTGGGAGGTCATGAAAGTTTGGCAGAGGATGTTTTGAATCATTATAAGCTTATATGAATTTTATGAAAATTTTTGGATACTTATTTGAGGTACTTACTTCACAAGCTTGCTAAATGATGGAATTATTCAATAATTTAATTTAGTCCATATACTGATAAATAAATTATGAAATTTGGCCCAAACCATTTACATGCCATTAGATTCATACTTGAATTTTCTCTGAATTTTTGGAAGCAATATAGTATTTTATATTTCTTTAAATGAATTTTCAAGGATTAAAATGAAATAATGATTTGGGGATAAAACCTTGCTGAAAAATTTAGATATTTTGGAAGATGAGTTATATCCTTATTTTGAATAACATATAAAATATGTAGAATGATATCTTGACTGAAAATGGTACTTCATGTTCATTATTGGAAATTTTAGTCAATAGAATAATTAAATAAATTATTAAATAAATAAGGAAAATTTTGGATCTCTGGATTTAGGGCTTAAAAGTCATAATGGACCTCCATTAATTATTATAAGAGTATTGGATAATTATTTGATGTACCTCCTATTTTACATAAAGTTTGACATGGTGGACTGCATTTAGCAATTTTGGAAAACTGTTTATTAATTTGTTTGAAGCTTATCACTCCTTAATCACTGATGATATTTGACCCAGAGCATTTATGGGCCATTGCAATCATGTTAGAGTTATCCTTGAATTTTCAGAAATAATATTGCCCTCTTTATTATTTTTATGAATTATTGCAATATACCATTTAAATAAAAATCAGTGGCCTGAACCTTGCTGAAAAACTAAGAGATTTTGTATCTTAGGTTAAATGATTATATTAAGTATAACATAAATCTGGGGAGATTTTATCTTGTCAAAATTTGGTACCTTCAGCTCAATCTTGGAGACTTTGGCCACTATAAATATTTAATAAATTCCTAGATAAATAGGAAAATTGTAAAACTCTGGATTTGGGCAATAAAGGTCATAATGGACCTCCATTAATTATTATAGGAGTATTGGATGATTACTTGATATACTTCCCATTTTACATAACATTAAACCTTGGTGGTCTGCATATAGTAAATCTATAGAAATAATCTGGAGTACAAGTTAGGCACATAAGTCAAAAATTAGTGGTTATAGGAATGAGTTCATCACTCAGGGTTGGATGAGCTAGGGATGGGTTTGACTAAAAGTTAGGTGGTGTTTGGGATCGACGAAAGATCGTCTTCCCCGTAGAGTAGAAGGTCAAAATCACCTTAGGTATAGTTTACTGTAATATGAAAATGAAATGGGTAAAACCTAAGTTGTAGGCATAAAGTAAATTGAGGAGTAGGTAGTAAACTTAGGGTTTCACACTCTCACACCCCTGTGTCCCGAGAGATAGTTTGGGTTACTCGGGCAATAAGCCCAGTGGTTAAGGTAATGGGCATGGTAGCCCGGCGAGCTTCGGCTCGGTTGTAGATTATGACGGACGGGATAGTCCGGTGAGCTTTGGCTCGGTTGTTGGTTATGACGGACGGGATAGTCCGGGGAGCTTCGACTCGGTTGTAGATTATGACGGACGGGTTAGTCCGGGGAGCTTCGGCTCGGTTGTAGATTATGACGGACGGGTTAGTCCGGTGAGCTTTGGCTCGGTTGTTGGATATGACGGACGGGATAGTCCGGGGAGTTTCGGCTCGGTGGTTGATTATGACGGACGGGATAGTCCGGGAAGATTCGGCTCGGTTATTTGTTGGACTCATAACTATTGCATGTGCATAAAAGGTATAAGGTGGTGGGTCTTCGATATTGGGGAGTTCGTTGCACCGACACCAATATCGTTGACTCGGCAAGTGTGGTTTTACACTTCGCCAACAGAAGTCCGGTGCGCCAGCCGGCAAGAGTACGCAGGCGTCCGCTTAGTGCACCAAGCGTTGAGGCGTACGATAGGTCAGACCGGTAGTGCAAATACTGGTTTTGAGGTGGGCGAGGCCCAACCCACCGCTTCCGTCTGCCACTACGGAGGTATCCTGGGAGGTAACGGCTCCGAAAGGGGGAACTAAAGGTCTGTGTACACAGAGTCGAGTGGGTGAGTTGCACTTGCATGTTCACATCCTAGCATATTTGCATTTCATAGCATAACCATTGCATATAACCTGACACCTAATGTATAAGCGGTATGGGACGCTCTATACATTATGCCTTGCAAAACGACCCCTTGGCCTATAAGTTTGTGCGAGCGTGCTTATAAGTCAAGGTTCTCCTTCTGTATTATTTATATGTTATGTCCTGCTAGTAAAACCGACACCCTATCGTATAAATCGGTATGAGACTTTTTATACGATAGGAGCCCTGCAAGAGATCCCTTAGCTTATGTGTTTTCACATAAGTTACAGTTACTTATTTAGATTTTGTATAATTATTATCACACTTAACACTGTTAGTTTAGTTCCACTGTCATCTGCAATTTGACATTCTCCACTTTCATGTCCTTTCCATTCCTTCTCCCCGCTCGGTGCTTAGGAGCCATGGGGGAAGGGGTGGGGGACGATAGGACTTAGTCTTATAGACTAACGGTTTTCGAACCACATCATTTAGGGGACCACGGAGCCCAGCATGGAGGGGCAACCCCAGAGGTCGGCACGCTTGGTGATCGGACAGTCTAGCACTAGAGTCCAGACAGCAGGAACTGTGAGTCCCGAACACCAGTAGTTGTATTAGTTTGCTTCCGCGATGAGTGATTGTAGTGAGGACTTGATGTACCGGGCATAAGCCCGAGATTTTCATTATATGTACTATCTGTGGACACTCCCTTCGTGGAGTTTATTTTTCTATATATGTGATTTCTGTGGACTTGCTTTTATACTTATGCTACTAGTAGAGATCGATTTGGCCGGCAGTATCGGCGTCTTGTAGTGACGACCTTCCCGGGTGAGAAGGTATCACCGCAAGGCGGCGGTTCTAGGCCTAAGACCCCGGTGTCGAAAAAGAAAAAAAAATGGGGGTCTTACACATAATGTGTGACAGAATATCACATGTAATGAATATTCACCCTATGGTTTAATTTAAATCAGGAAATTTTCCTTCCTGATCGGGCTCAATTGAGCCAGATTTTCATCCCTAATTATCCCTACGATCTACCCATAGAGAGATGAGGAGTGGAGGATCCTTTGTGATGGTTTGGAGTCGAGCTGATCGCCAGGTTACCATTAGCGGTGGTGATGTCATCGGAATTCTGCAAAAGCACAGTGGACAAGCTCGAAACCGCCGAGGGAAGGGTGGAAATTACTCCTTAGGTGCCCATTGATTCTTTTAAAACACCCAAACGGGGGTAGGGGAAGAGTGTGGGTTGAATGTCCATTAATGGCCATTAAAGGCCATTCTCGGCCATGGTGGTAGGAGGTGAACTTGGGCTGTAAGACCCCCTTTTTTCCTTAAAAACACCGGGGTCTTAGGCCTAGAACCACCGCTTTGCGGTGACACCTTCACGCCCTGAAGGGTCATCACCACAAAGCGCCGATCCTGCCGGCCAATTCAATCACAGATAAGTAGCAAAGGTAAAGTAAAAGTAAGTCCACTGAAAAAAATCACATATCCGAGTAATAAAATCTCCACGAAGGGAGAGTCCACAGAAATAGTATAAAAGGTACTGAAAGTAAGGGCTTATGCCCGATACATCATGATCCTCACTGCAGTTCACTCAAGTGAAAGCAAACTATAACATCTACTAGAATCAGGGACTCACAGTCCCAGCTGTCTGAACTCCTGAGCTAGACTGCCCTGTTTCCAAATGGGCCGACCTCCGGGGCTGCTCCTCCATGTTTGGCTCCACGATCCCCTAAATGATGTTGTTTGAAAACCGTTAGTCTATAAGACTAAGTCCTATCATCCCCCGCCCCTTCCCCCATGGCTTCCTAAGCACCGAGCAGAGAGGAAAAAAGGGAAGGACATGAAGGTGGAGAATAAATAAAAAGCAGGTGGAGGCGGACCTATGCTAGCAATTCTATAATAAGTAATTGTAATAAGACGAAATATGGAAAGTAACCTTCACTTATGTGAGAACACATAAGTCAAGGGGTTTTCTGCAAGGCTCCCATCATATAAAAAGTTCCATACCAATTTATACGTTGGGGTGTCGGTTATCAAACAGCAGTATAAATATATCAAAATTAACCTTAATTTATAAACTTGCCCACACAAGCTTATAGACAAAGGGGTCGTTTTGCAAGTACTAATGTATAAGCGTTCCATTCCACTTATACATTAGGTGTCAAGGGTTAAATGAATCGATTATGCTATGACATGTAAGTGGGTATGATGGAACATGCAAGTGCAACTCACACACCCGACTCTGTGCACACAGACCTTTAGTTCCCCCTTTCTGGAGCCGTAACCTCCCAGGATACCTCCGTAGTGGCAGACGGAAGCGTTGGGTTGGGCCTCGCCCACCTCTAAACCAGTAAAGCACTACCGGTCAGACCTATCGTAGCCTCAACGCTTGGTGCACGAAGCGGACTCCTGCGTACTCTTGTCGGCTGGCGCACCGGACTTCTGTTGGCGAAGTGCTAACCACACTTGTCGAGTCAGCGTATTGGCGTCGGTGCATCGACCCTCCAATACCGAAGACCCACCACCTTAAATTTTTCTTTCCTTTTATGCACATGCAAATTTAACATATCAAACCAATCGAGCCAAAGCTCCCCGGACCATTTCGTCCGTCTCTTAACTAATTGAGCCGAAGCTCCCCGAACCATCCCATCCATCTCTTAACTAATCGATTCGAAGCTCCCAACTATCTTCCTGTGCTATCTCTGTTTGTGAAATGTGCAACCCTAATTACTAAGTTACTCTTTTCAGTTTGTTAACACAGTTTACGTTAACCCAGGACTGCCCCCGGTATTCCCTGTGAAGGGCTCTCAAAGGGCACTAGGAACTATGATGGTAGCTGAAGCCCATCATTCCCTTTCGCAAGGCACTTATTGTAATTGGTTGATTCTCTTTACCCATTCCCTTCTCATATTACGATAGACTGACCTAGTGTGATTTTAACCTTCCTCTCTTCGGGAAAGACGATCTTTTGTCGAATCCGAGCACCTCTACACTCTAGACAACCACTTCTCACTGCCCCTCCCTTCCTTCTATGGTGAAATCATATTACTTATCCAAAACCAAAGCTATTTAAATTCTTCAATCTTAGGCTGAACCCCACCATTACTCTCTTTCTGCATTAACGGCTATTCGCAGTCCTTACCTAACGATATGATGCAAGTAATAGGTAGCACTATAAATAATCATCCGAATGACTCATTATAATTTATGGGGGACTTTCATTACCTTACTAGATAAAATCCAGTGATTCATAATTTTCCTAAATTAATGAGTATTTAATTATTTTCTTCCAACACTAGGAAATGAAGATTTTGAACATGAAGTGCACTTTTCAAGTATGCATAGGACTTCATAAAATCATGATAAATACTAAACAGTAATTTAACAGTAAATCCAAGATATATAAATTTTTAGAATGGTGTAGGCCCCC
Source organism: Platanthera zijinensis (assembly GCA_039513925.1). NCBI lineage: Eukaryota > Viridiplantae > Streptophyta > Magnoliopsida > Asparagales > Orchidaceae > Platanthera > Platanthera zijinensis. The sequence continues at coordinate 90,814,200 of CM077091.1, forward strand.
AAATCACAATTTAGAACATAAGATCTATAATACCATTTTAAGAATCAAAGGTCATAAATATTGCTCCAAAATTATAACAAAAATCAAGTAAGATCATCATGGCCTAAAAACACTCTAGAAGGTTTCCCCTAATTTTTAGGTGAACAGTAACTCCTAATTTAATTTTACATTGGTAATTTCCATACTCTTGGGTTATTGATGCAAGTACTGTAAATAATTACCTAAGAATTATGAGAAAATTCCAGAACCTACATATTGACTTAAAACACTCACTGACCAAATTTCATAATTTTCATGATAATAATAAGCTCCACATCTATTTATGATAAAAATTCTATAATTCATAATTTATGAATCAAGTACCTAAAATAATCTTCTAAAATTTTCAATAAAAATACAGAGGTGGCTACCATGATGTAAAACTTCCAAATGCTAAATTTCACAACTTTTCAATAGGTCATAAATATCATGACAAGCAAAATAAATTTAAGGGCACAGCTAGGGTTATAAAAGAATTACTAATTTTACTGGTCTAAAAATTCAAACAAAATTATTTTAGAACAGCTTCCTATCAGATAAATACCCTGCCCAAGTTTCAAGATATTGTGAGGTGTTTTGATTGCCTAAACCCAATTATTGGGCTTTGTGCCCTAATCTAGGGTTAGAGATTTGAAGTGGGGTTAGAGACTCCCAAATTCAATGAAACTTTAACCAGAGGACCATATACACCATATGGTCCTCTCCACCAATTTTCAGGTCATTCCAAGGTCATTTGACCCAATGACCATCAAACCCTAAAAATCCCACAAAAGGGCCTACCCTAGAGTCTAAGGGCTACCCTACCCCAAACAACCCCAAATTCCATTGGAGGTGTGTCATACCGTAAAAAAAAGCCAGTGATCAAAATTTCAGCCTCTGTTGAGGTGATTTGACTACTCAAAACCCAAAGGGGGTGTTTTGACCTAATTAACCCTATAAGGGTCAACCTAGGGTTGGATAAAAACCTAATCAAAACATCTCCAAATGAGATTAAATTTTTACCAGAGCCTTAACAAGCCCTCTAAGACTACCCACGAAAATTTTGGGGGATTTTGAGGTGTTTATGACACCTAATTAATTTATACATGGTTTATTAAAGTTTTCTAAAAACTATAGAAAAATATTCTCCAAAAATCACTATGTTTGGACAGCCTCTAGATATAGCTAAAGTAGACCCCCTGACAAAATTTAAGCTCATTTGGACAAGGGATGAAAGGTGGGCATCCATTTGAATCTCAGGATAGCCCTAGGTATAGGTCCCACCAAAATGGGTGCTCTGGCCCAACCAGAGGTCCAAATTGGTCCAAATCAATTGTGAATTAAAGTAGACCCTTAGGGCTACACATTTCCTGTTGGTGACTTTTCCATAAGATGAGCCTAAGTATTTTTAAAAATTAAAACCACATGCTGCATATAGAGTTATATGAAATTAAAATAATTAAAAACCCTGAATTATTCTGCACGAACCTCTCCCACCAAGTGATGCAGTTCAACCTCATCCCACCATAGCCGAGCCTCTCCCTCAATTAGAAAAGTGGTTAAAGTTACTTTATGTTCCTCCTCAACTCTGATAGCTGTCAAGATTCTCTTAATCCTTGTGATCCAATCCTCTGCTTGGGCTGGGGAACCCGCCCCAGTAAAAGTGGGAGGATTGAAGCTCATGAACCGCTTCAATTGTTGATTTGCTGTCCGCGGATCAACCATAACTTCTACCAGTTCTTGCCATAACCCATCATGCATTGGCACCATTGCAAGATGTGCTTGCCACGCCTGCTGAGCATTCATAACAAAAAGTACTGTCTCCGTAATCAAACGTATAGTTTCAGCAAATGGAGGAGGTACGGGAACCTCAGCTGGTGTCGCACTTTCACCAGAATGTTGAGGTTCCTACTGACCCTCAACACTTCTAGTCACCTATATGTGTAGAAACAGAATTTTGAGACCAATCAAATGACAAACATACAAAAAGGAACACATAGGTTCAACAAACAAGTGTATTTTCATTCCTTAGTCGACATTCTTGAGTTCATTTTATGTGTTATAACGGTAGCACTTACACATGATCTCCACCCCTCAAAAGAATTCGACCACGAATTCGGAAGAGATAGACCAACATGCTGATATCAAATTATAACACCTCTACCCGTCACGTGTAATATAATAGAGGGTCCTGTCGGGGCCCCACACCATATTCCATAAACAGGCGGAGAAGTTACTAAATAATATCAAAGACCATCGAACCCTAAAACAGAGCATTCTAGCGGAAGTTTCATGGTTGAAAACTTGAACTCAAGAATCACAAAGACTGTCCACTAATAAAAAAAATAGGAATGTATACAAAATACACAAAGTATTTAGCCTTATGTCCTTACAAGTTTATCTTAACAAAAGTGTGGTCTACAAACATCGGCGTGCAGGTCGGCCACACATGAACAAGAGTAAACAAAACATAGCCTTCGAGGGCCAGCAACGCAACCAGGGCTTCAGCCCGCTATTTCCCGCTTGGTCCTCCATTACCTGCAAAAAGACAATCCACCAAGCGGTGGCAAACAGGGCAACGGTAAGCATTAAGCTGACCAATTTTAACGACCCTGCCCCTTGCACGGGACAGCGAAATTCCTTCCCTACAAAGAATTTTAGTCACACAGCATATATATAAAACAATCCACCAAGGACGTGCATAACCGCACAAGTCAATACATATCACAAACGCCAGCACGACGGCCCGACGTTCCGTGCACTCAGGGCACATTATTGGAGTACAAGAAAACCAGGGTCTGACCACCGTTCAGAGGTCCTACACATGACAGTCCATTATGAACATTCCTAGTCTTACCGCGCGCAGGCCAAAGACTCTCGCTATGTGACTGATACAGGTACGACTTCAGCACCCACGGTTAGACAACCATAATGCGGGTACAGATTCACCTTTCTCGTTGCTCAAATTCGTCAGACTCAAACATTGAATGATACGGGTATGACATCACTTTTCCGGTTCGCCACAAAGGCATTCCAAAGTTGCAGCCCAATGGCTCAACTTAACACAGAATGGCACTCATGGGCCACAAGAGTTGAACACCAAGTACCAACTCTCAAAGCTTTTTCCTGGATTTCGTCCAGTACTTCCTATTGCACCATGCCATAGGTATCCACCTAGGATTCCATACAAACAACAAATTTACTCGGAGGTTTCTCCAATTTGCAAAAAAAGCATCACCAATCCAGACCAACTCATCCGGATGGGCTTCACACAACATGCCTAACTGTAGTACTCACTTCCGGTTCTAATGCAACATAACAAGGGATGAAACATAACATCCCAAGGGAATCACTTCGATTTCCACCTTTTGGTGGAGGATTCCATGCATATGCAGGAAAGAAGAAATTCAATTGTCCAAGAAGGAAATCGTTACCCTTGGAAGACGTTTCGGTGACATGGAGAAAAATGAGATGGATGAAAGTCACAGCAACGACCTCGCCTTCGCAGCTCTGGACTCGGCTAGTGATTTGGACCACCGTAGCACCACCGATGGTCAGATTTCTCTTCTTCTTCCTTCCCTTGCTCTCCTCTCTCTATTCTTCTTAGAAAGAGAATGATATGGATTGAATGAGAAATAACTCATCAATTCCCGCACTTTTCCCTTTAGGAAATACCCAGGGTCCGTTAGATCTTCATCAAAGGAAACGAACGGCTCAGATTTGCTCTGAAAAGCATCTTCCCTGGGCTAACACGGCTTGTGACACGCCCGTGTCACAGGCCGTGTACCTTAAGCGGCAAACAACCGACTCAAAACAGACCAGGACACGGGCTTAGACACGCCCATATCAAGCCCCTGACACGCTCGTGTCACTAAGTACATGCCTGTGTTGAAGGGCATGTCCCTCAATTGACACAGTACCAACAAATCCAGAAAGGGACACAGGTCCCCAACACGCCCATGTCAACTTTGACACGCCCGTGTCGACCAGTACACTCCCGTGCTCCAGGCTAAGTACTTCAGTCGGCACCACCCAGCACAACCAGAGCACGACACGAGTATTTGATAAGCCTGTGTCACTAATCAACACGTCCGTGTCAGCACTGTTCATACCCGTATTTCTAGCCATGTACCATACTCGACATAGCCAGGCTAACACAGAGCAGGACACGACCCTGGAAACACTCGTGTCCAGGCCGTGCGACCTTAATTGGGTTTTGGGGCATTACACAAAGGCACACGGATCAGAGTTTGTTGAGGACACCGATGCTCAGGTGATATTGATCCGGGATAGGATGTTATAGACCAAGAGTAGACAGGCCAAATATTACGTTGCGCGACATCGTTAGGTGGAGTTCCAGGTTGGAGACGATACGTCTGATGCATGCAGTCTCGCGGGTATGCGGACAAAAGAAGCTCAGTCCGAGGTATATATGGCCCTACAGGATCTTGGAGCAGACCGGTCTCCTGGCTTACAGACTGGAGCTACCGCTGGAGTTTGCGGGATTGCACGACGTCTTCCATATCTCCCCCCTTCGGAGGGCTCTACTACAGCCGGAGCAGCAGATTTCTATCACAGATGGCCCAGTAACATCTTATCGATCGGTCAGCCTAGAGCCGGTCAGGATCGACGATACGACAGTACGGGTCTTGCGGCTCAAGAAGGTTCTGCTAGTCAAGGTCCTGTGGAGGAATCATGGGCAGGATGAGCATACCTGGGAGCCATGGGATCAGATAGAAGAGAAATTCCCTGATCTCTTCGAGTCAGGTATACCTTTAACTTTATAAGGGATGTTACATGCTTTAATTTAAGTAGAACCCCATATGCCTAACATTAATTTTGGGGACAAAATTTTTATTTTTATGTATTATTATTTGTAACATCCCTCAAACAACTAGACCCCTTAACAAAGATTAGAGTAGGACATGTGGTGGACGAATGGGGATAGGAAAGGTTTGACCGAAGGGTTAGGCTAGATTCACATAGGACCCACTATGGGTTTCAATCAACTCTAACTTACGAAAAGAATGTTCTAGAGTCAAATAGGCGTTGAGTGCATTGTGTGAACTCGACGCCATTCGACAATACATCGAGTGCATTTAGTGCACTCGATGCCATTCAACAAGGAATTGAGTGGACTCAACACAGCATTGAGTGGTCTCAACGCCACTCAATGCGGTGTTGAGTGGTCTCAACACCACTCAACGCCACTCAACATGGCGTTGAGTGGTCTTAACACCACTCAACGCCACTCAACATGGTGTTGAGTGGTCTCAAAGCCACTCAACGCGGTGTTGAGTGGTATCAACACCACTCAACGCGGCGTTGAGTGGTCTCAACACCACTCAACGCGGCATTGAGTGGTCTCAACGCCACTCAACGCAGGCGTTGAGTGGTCTCAACGCCACTCAACACGATGTTGAGTGGTCTTAACGCCACTCAATATGGCGTTGAGTGGTCTCAATGCCACTCAACGCAGCATTGAGTGGTCTCGACACCACTCAATGCTTTTGGACTTAGAGTATTTCATCTAGTTCACCTGTATAACTGAACCGAGTTTTCGAGATATGTGTTGATGGCACATTTCAACCCGATTCTGTTCAACTAAACCCTAAATTGGGTCAAATTAGCTCAAGTTAATCCAACCTAGCCCAACTCACTTGGGCTAAGCCCAAGTTTAGTGGCCCGCTAGCTTTAGGAGGCTGATATTTACCCAAAATTCCACTCAAATTCTGGAGGGGTGACTAGGAGAGAGAACTCTCATTTTCCCTTTAATCGAGGAGAGATAAAGGGGAAGGAAGAGGCCATTCTTGGCTAGGAAGGCCAAGGGCCTCCCCAATATATTTAGATTCATTCCCCCTTCAGTTTTGAGGAGACTAAGATCCTCTCTGGGCAAATCATAGGCTGAGTTTATTGGATCCAAGGGTGGCCGAAAAGAGCTTTCATGGCAATTTATGACCATTGATGCTTAGACCCCTCCTCTCCCCCAACTGATCCTTTTAAAAGCTTCCCTAGACCCTCAGCAATCCGTTACAACATTTCCTTTAAGATTTTGTGCCCTCTGGTAGTGCGGTTGACGAGCACCCGAAAACAACACCATCGGCAATGACGATACGGCGATCAGCCCGACTCAAGCCACCCCAAAAGGTCATGTCTTCCTTCTCTCTCTGTAGATAGATCTCCATCTATTGGCCCCAAGGTTTGCTTCCAATTGGCCCCAGATCAAGGGAGCCGAGAGCTTAGTTTTTCAAGCTTTTCTTCCATCCACCATTCACTATTCCGGCCATCTCCGGCCGGTCTACCACCACGAATCGCCGACCACCACTTCAACGAGGGTGGTGGTGGAAGTGGCCGGCTGGTAAGGGGTGTGGGTGGCCGGGAAATCACCAGCCATAGTGGGCCAGGACTTGTTAATCTAGGTCGTTGGCGCACTGGGGAATATGAACGGATTCTGTCTGTTAGCGCGTCAAGATTCGTGCTGCCCAATTATATTAAGGATTATTATTTCATTATGTCACAGTTATTGCAGGGTTTTGAATTAAATAATAAAATTAGTTAGAGCCCTCTCCTGGGAAAATGACAAACATCAAAGTTGTAGAACTTGAAGTCTAGTTTATTTTAAAATTTGTTTCAACCCATTTGGGTGAGTGGTATGACCACAACACGGAATATGGTGAAGTCTATGCATAGGGTTAGCAAGAGACTAATCTGAGTGCACCCATCAATCCAGCCACCCAAATGACTTGAGATTTTGACTAGGGGTCACTTTTATCTATACCTCTAACATATCAAAAAGTTGTAATTTTTGGAAAATATTATTCTATAGTTTTTGTAAATATCTAATAATTCATGTATAGGTTAATAAGAGGGTCTAATAATCTCACAATCCCTCAAAAGTTTGGTGTATGATCGTTAGGGTCATGATAAATCACTGGTAAAAATATCATCTCACATGAGTTTGATTTGTATAGGCATTGGTGTGACCATAGTTTGGTCCATAAGGGGCAAATTAGGGAAAATGTGTGTTTGATGGGTTGAGTGGCCAATCCCCATCCAAAATGGATGAAACCCTGGCTGCTGACTTAATTTCATATAAAAAAACCCCCACCTGAGATATTGGGTAGTTTAGGGATGGAATGCCCTAGAACCCTAGTGTGAACCCTAGGGTTGTGTTTTGAGCTCAAAGAAAGACATGGGACCATAAGTCCTTGAAATTCCTTGGAACTTGGTATGTGAATTCATAGGGTATAAATAAGCCCTAGAAAATATTATTATAGCTTTTCGGAACTTGCATCCCCTCTAAAATGGTTTATGGCCAATTAAGTAGTTTTACTCATAATTTATTGCATGGTTATATGATCTTGTTTGTTTATGAAACTTAGGCTGTGATCTTATATAATGGTTAATAATCTCCAAAAATTTTGGAATGTATTTTGGAATAATATTTATTGTACTTCATTCATAAACCTAGTAAGTGCCCCCCAATATTATGAGTTTTTTACTCACTAAAAAATTATGAAATTTGGTTTCAGGACATCTTAAGGCTTCATCATGATTGTTGGGTATTGTATCCACAATACCGGATGAGTGTTTATAAATGATTTTTGGAATTTCATGCCTTTTCATATAGGATACTTCACAAAGTGCCTTGGGGTGTACTTAATTTCAAGAATGATAAAGCAAGAGCAGACAAGGAGCAAGGATGGGCCAAAGACCAGCTCACGGGTTGAAAGACGAGAATTAAGTGTATGCGAGAATTAAGTATTTCGCCGATGTGGAATCTTGTGATTCTCGAATTCGAGAATCACTAGATTTCTCGCCAGGTTGGGTCGGCTAAAATTACTAAAATTGGTCAGTTGTCTCGACGATTTTTGTTCAGTTTTAACATCGGCGAGAATGGTAATTTTTGTTCTCGCCGATAATTTTTGGATGATTATTTATATTATTTCCTGCTTTGCCTATTAATGAGGTTATTTAATCAATAATTAGTATGGAGGTCAAAACTTTTTGGAAAATTTTTTAATATCAGTATTTACTATTATTTTGATGTTTTCATATACACTTTTCATAATTTTTTTGAGGCCATACCATGTCAGAAAAGTATATTTGATGTTCAAAAGCATAGTTGGATTTTCATATAGATATTCACAAAGCTGTGTAAAATTCTTAAATGCTTTAATGTGGCTATTTTTTTTTAAAATTACTAAAATTGCAGTTGTATTTTTTGTTCAAATAATTTTTGTATTTTTTGGAGATTATTTATATTATTTCCTGCTTTGCCTAAAAATATCAATATATTGTCAAAACTTTTTGTATTTATTTTTAAATTTTGATATCATTTTCATAATTTTTTGAGGCCATTGGAAAAGTATATTTGATGTTCAAAAGCATAGCATATATTGTAAAAATAAATGCCAAATTAGGTATTATATTGATTTATTTTTAAAATATCATGGATGAATATTTGGAGAATATTTGGGTCATCATTCATGCACGTCATGTAGCTCATTGGGTCTGCGCATAGTAAACCTGTAGAAATAAGATAACATGTAAACCTTGGAATATGAAGGTGGGATAGATGGTGTACTTGGTATGATTTGGATAAGAAAGAGGTCATAAGTAGGAGTCAAGTTATGATTGTCTGGTTGACTAGAATGCAAGGTTGTTCTCGGGATCGACGATGGATTGTCCTTCCCTTGGAGAAAGTCTAAATACACTTAGGTTTAGTTCAAGTGTAAGATCAGGAGAGTTGGGACATGGGTATATACCAAAAATAATAAGTATCTTGTGAAAGGGAACTTTGGGCTTCAACCCATCATAGTTCCTAGTGCCCTCGAGAGCCCTTCACAGAGAATGCACTGGGCAGTCCAAGGTTAACCTTAAACTGTAAGATTAAAATGATTAAAAAGCAACTAGTAAATACTAGGGCTTCACTTTAACTCACCCCGATGACTCGGGAGGTTAGCTTGGTTTGGTCACTCGAGCGGTAGGCTCGAAGGTGTGGAAATGGACAAGTTAGCCCTACGAGCCGAAGGCCCGAAATGTAGTTGTAATGGACAGGTTAGTCCCGGGAGCCGATGGCTCGGGAATTCATGGCTACATGTGCATAAGGAGGTGGGTCTTCAGTATTTTACGGTCATTTACACCGACATCAATACGATTACTCGGCGGGTGTGGTTTACACTTAGCCAAGGAAAAGACTAGTGGATTTGCCAACAGAGTACGCAGAGGCTCCGCGGTGCGTTCTTAGCATTCAGGTGTACGAATGTCTAAGTTAGTTGGTGTGAATGCCGGCTGAAAGTATCTAGTGTCAACCTAGTCCACCTTGGGGGGGGGGGAATAGGTGTATTGCAGTCTTTTGAGGAATTAAAATAACCTGCACAATTAAGCAAACAAAACACAGAAAACACACAAAGAATTATAGTGGTTCCCCGATTTGGGTACGTCCACTTTCCCCCTTCGACATATCTCCCACCAAGGGACGAATCGGTCACTTCTTCAACCGGATTGAAATCCAATCCTCACACTAGGAGCAGCGCTCCCCTAACTACGGAAGGAACCCTTCCACAAGTGGAGACACAACTCCACCACAAAGGGTTGCACCCAACCCGTACAACTAGGAATGAAAATTCTTTTACAACAAAATTGAATGAAAAAAAAAATACAAACAAAGCTTTTGGAGATTCTGATGTCCTTCTTCGTTCGTTGAAGCTTGCTTGAAAATTACGAAGAGTCCATAACCGGATTTCTCTCTTGGAAAGGATCTTGTCAAGATCGGCGGAGGAAAACAAGTGCGGCGGCGATGCTTTGTAGATCCGAACTTCTTGACGAAGCAAGCTAAGTCTACGAACGATCTCAGTCGGATCAATCGTCTCAACCGATTCGGAATGGAGAACAAGTCTCGTTCAACGAATCGGAAGACAAGAGATCTCGAGAGAGATACGTGAGATGCGCTGCTTGCCTCGGTACTGTCGTCGAAAGATCAGAGAAGCAGTGAGATCAACGGCGACGACGATCTTGCGAGTGGCGACAAGCTTCGGCGATTTCTGCGATCGGTTAGGTCACGTTCGGCCTCTTTCATATTTCCGTGAATGTATGTCTTTTTAGGTTCAAAATACGCGTATATTTATACCAGGAGCCAACCCTAATGACCGTTATAGGTACCATGAGAAGAAGCCCTAGCCCCGACCTAAACAGCGCACGACAGCTTGGTTCGGTCCAGCGAACGGAGAAAAATTGCCTAAGTCAAAATCGGCGGGAGTCGTTGGTGATTCCCGTCGATGTCGGCGGGAATCGCTCACGACTCCCGTCGATTCTGCCTTGGCAAAATTTCTGTTTGAAACCTATCAGCCGGAAGAAGTCGGAGGGAGATGCTAACTGATGCTCATCGAAGTCGGCGGGAATCACTAACGATTCTCGTCGAAGTCGGCGGGAATCACTAGCGATTCCCGTCGATTTTGACTTGGAAGAATTTTTCTTCTTCCTTCTTCCTTCTTTTAATAACTTAATCTTTGACCCATCCTTGCTCCTTCTGCTCTTGATCTACCTTGACCCTGTACTTGAAAATAAGTACACTCCAATAGAGAGGGCACACGTGAATCAACACACTGATCTACACAACAAGGAATTACGTTGCACAGACCCGTGTATATTGACCCACTGCACCCTGATATTGGTGTGTACTTAGCATGGAATAGTTGCAAGCATAACTTGATAGAATTGTCAAATACATTGTCAATTCAACTTAGCTTGTTTAGGGGCTTCTTCAAATCAAGTCCATTGTGGATGCAATACCCAACAATCTCCCCCTATTTGAAGAAGCATAAAACCTACAAGCTAAGGTGAATAGAACAGATGGGAATGAAAATCATAAAATGAAAATTTAGTTGAGAGTGGAATTCATTACCATTTTCCTGAGAGCATCATATCATTTATGGCCTACTTAGCATTGGCAGCAACCTTAGTCTTGGCTGAGAGGGTAATCTCCCCCTTTTTGGCTTCTTCAAATCTGGGACTTCACTTGGAGCAAAATGCTCCCCCTCTGTTCTTGCATCCGTGCCCGATCTTGAGTTCTCAGCAGATGCTTCCCCTTGATTCAAGAGCCTTGAGCTCTTCATTCTTCAAACTTCATAGTTCAGCATGCCGAGTTCAGTTTTGAAAAGACTGAACTTGGCCTCGTCAAGAGGCTTTGTGAAGATATCTGCAATCTGCTTATCTGTGGGGACATAGCAGAGAGATATATCTTTGTTTTCCACATACTCCCTAATGAAGTGGTAGCGCACTTCAATATGCTTTGTTCTGCTGTGCAACACTGGATTGTTCGCAATTGCTATTGCGCTCGAGGAGTCGCAATACATAGGAACTTCTCTGAATTGCAAGTCATAATCTTCGAGTTGATTTCTGATCCATAGAAGTTGTGCGCAACAGCTGCCTGCTGAGATGTACTCAGATTCAGCCGTAGAGGTTGCGATACAGTTCTGCTTTTTACTGTTCCACGATATAAGCCTTCTTCCTAGGAAAACAGCCAAAAAGGGTGCAGGGCCGGACGATGACATGTCCCGGAAGTGCTTTTCCTATCATTCCTGCTTCCTGCAAAGTCAGCATCTGAAAAGCCTATTAGTTCGACATCATTGTTTCTAGGGTACCATAAGCCAAGATTTTGTGTACCTTTAAGGTATCTAAGAATCCACTTTGCAGCGACATAATGAGATTCCTTAGTGTTCACCTGATATCTAGCACAAACGCATGTGGAAAATATAATATCCGGTCTACTAGCAGTAAGGTAGAGCAGGGATCCAATAATGCTTCTGTATTTGGTTTCATCAAAAGGTTTCCCTTTCTCATCCCTGTCCAGAGACACAGTGGATCCCATTGGAGTCCTCATAGAGGTTGCGCTCTCCATTCCGAATTTCTTGAGGAGTTCATTTGTGAACTTCGTCTGAGAAATGAAAATTCCATCCTCAGAATATTTCACTTGAAGTCCCAAGAAATACTTTAGCTCTCTCATGCTGCTCATTTCAAACTTTCCTTGCATAAGTTTAGAAAACTTCTTGCAAAGATTGTTGTCCGTTGAGCCGAATATTATGTCATCGACATAGATTTGCACCAGTAAAATCTTTCCTTTGACTTCCCTAAGAAACAGTGTCTTATCTATTTTTCCTCTCGAGAACTTGTTCTCAAGAAGAAAACTAGACAGAGTCTCAAACCAAGCTCGAGGAGCTTATTTTAAGCCATATAATGCTTTATTAAGAAAGTAAACATGATTAGGGAATGTTGGATTAACAAGACCTGGGGGTTGCGCGACATATACATCCTCTTTTAAAATTCCATTTAGAAAAGCCTATTTCACGTCCACCTGATAGACAGTGAATCCTTTGTGAGAGGCATACGCCAGGAACAATCTGATCGCTTCGAGCCTTGTAACTGGTGCAAAGGTTTGGTCGAAGTCAATCCCCTCCTCCTGTCTGTAACCTTGGGCCACCAGTCTGGCCTTGTTCTTGATGATGACACTGTGTTCATCCAATTTGTTTCTGAAGATCCACTTAGTGCCGATCACATTCTGTTTCTTTGGTCTGGGAACTAGCGTCCAGACGTTGCATCGTTCGAATTGATGCAGTTCATCTTACATTGCCAATATCCATGACGCATCTTTGTTCGCTTCGTCGAACTTCTTTGGCTCAACCTGTGATAGAAAACTTAGGTGCAGAATCTTGTTAATTGTACCTTTGCGAGTTCTGACACCGTCCTAAGGATCTCCTATGATCTGATCTCTTGGGTGATCCCTCACGTGTCTGAGCTCTAAGAGTCTGGCATCTAGAGCTCTAATAGCTTATCGGGCCCCTCCCTCTTTTGGGAGAATTTCTCCATCCTGACCGTCATCTTCTCCAGTTGCAATTGAGGTGGAGACCTTGACGTACTTGGTAGTTTCATCTTTAGCAATCTCTTGTTCCATTATTCACAGAGAGATGCACTGTCTTTTGCTACTAGGCAAACGGGGGGAGAAGAGTCTAAACTTAGAAAATCTAAGCAAAAAATATTTTTGCCATTGAGGTGGAGACCTTGACGTACTTGGTAGTTTCATCTTTAGCAATCTCTTGTTCCATTATTCACAGAGAGATGCACTGTCTTTTGCTACTAGGCAAACGGGGGGAGAAGAGTCTAAACTTAGAAAATCTAAGCAAAAAATATTTTTGCTTCTAATGCCAGTTAATACCCTCTCCGAAGAGGCACACGATATTATCAAGCACTTTTCCTTGCAGAACTTAACGTCTTATCCTTTATCACACAACTGGCTTACACTGATCAGGTTATGGTTTAACACTTCAACATATGCCACGTCTGTGATAGAGAATAAACCATTGGAAATCATACCATAACCCCCGGTGACTCCTCGATCTGATCCTCCAAAGATGACTTTGGGTCCATTTTTGACTAGGGAGTAATCACGCAATAGGCTTCTTGTCCCGGTCATATGTCAGGAACATCCACTGTCCAAGTACCAGATTGGCATTTTGGTGGCCTTTGGACATACCTGCAAAACAGAATTAGTTTCCCTTAGGAACCCAATCGGACTTGGGTCCTAGATTCCTTGTTAGCACACTCCCCCTCGGTTTGTTAACCCTACGAGTGTTCGGCCTCGCATTGCTAACATAAGGAGTCTCATTGTATCTTGGATTTAACCAGCAATCCACGACAAAGTGACCAACTTTGCCACAGCACCAACAGTCAAACTTGTTGTACCGTTTCCTAGGCTCCTGCTTCACCCTTGGAACGGTGGGTCCAGCCGGGGCCTTGGACCTGGAGGTGGAGGTATCATGATGACAGCAGTCACACGACTTCTTTACTTCCTGTTCCTTCAGTAAAACAGGCTTGGCCTTTGGTGCCTGCTTCATATTATGATCGCTAGAGAAATGGCCATAATTCTCCACTTGGATTTCCTCATAAGGTGCCTTGAAGACACGCTCAGCGTAGTTGTGGGGGAAGGTCCATCCATCGTACCGGCTCATGGGCTTTTCAACCAAGGGCCGGAAGAGGTGGCCATAGGTTGACTCAAAGTCAAGATCATTGCATGGAAAGCTAGCCTTTCGGAATGAAATAGGATCGAGTGGGGCCTTTCTCTTTTCTGAAGCAGAGGCCTTCTTAGTAGCCTTATTTTTCCTCTAATTTCTGTTTCTCCTAGATGATTTACAAGGCACAGCCACATGCCCTAAGCCAGCCCCCTTAGCCTGAGCAGAGAATTCATCAACCAGAGGAAGAACGGTCTTGGGCATAGAGAAGCTTTTGACAATCTTCCTCTCTACCGCAAGCTGTTCTTCCAGCTTGTTGATTTCTTCCTATTTTTGGTCAAGGAGCCTTAGAGAATCTGAGTGATTAGAAGTCAGGTCCTGGTGTTCCTGTTGGAGAGAAATCAAGCTAGTGATCTCTTCAATTAGGGACACACGCCTAGCCTTAAGGAATTTGACTTCCTTTTTCAGAGCGCTCAACCTCTTTCGACACTCTTCGAACGTATTTGGCAGAAGCTCATACTTTTCGAGGAGTTCAGCTTCACGGGCAGATGGACTGTCCTCGTGATCATCTTCGGGAGAGTCAGAGTCAGAGTCAGAGTCAGAGAGGGGGTGCAATCTTTTACCTTCCCAGTAAATGGGGGACAGTCTCCATCTGAGTCGGAGCGACCCATTAGCCCGAAGTAGGCTTCCTCATCATCACTGGAGTCTGAAGAGTCAGATTCACTCAGTGTCTTTGACTTTTTAGTGATGTAGCTCCTCTCCTTCTTCTTATCTCTAGAGGACTTGTGCTCCTCTCCTTTCCCCTTATCTCTCTTGCTTTGGTGGCAGTCAGCAATGACCTGGCATGTCTTATTGCATCCAAAGCAGATAATGTCAGTAGAACGATGTTTGTTCTGTTTAGACTCATACCTGTCAGAAGAGTAATTCTTCTTCTGAATTCTGGAGGAGGAGCCATCCTTTTTTCTCTGATTCCTCAACTTGAGGAACTTCTTGAATTCTCGAGTGATGAAGGAGAATTCTTCCTCAAATAGCTCTTAGCCGGATGAGCATGGCTCAGAGTCTTCTTCCTCAGCCTTTCTCCAAGAGCGGGACGAGGCTGCACCCTTGCCTTTCCTTGAGTGATTAGCTTTCAGGGCCACAGTCTTTTCTTTGGTTGCGGCCTTATCGGCTTCTTCTTCAGTTTTTCTGGTGTTCAGCTTAAGCTCGTAGTACATTAGCTTCCCAAACAGAATCTGGGGATTAGTTTCTGCTAGTTTGCCAAACTCTCTGATGGCGCAGATCTTAGAGCCTCATTCCTTAGTAAGGGATCTAAGGAATTTATCATTTAGTTCACCATCGGTGAACACTCTGCCATAACCCTTCAGGGCATTGACGATCTTCTGGAAGTTCTCGAAAGTCACTCTGATTTCTTCCTTGGCACCTTGCTTGAAGGCCTCATACTTCTAGTTCAGAAGGGATCTTCGATCATCCCTTACTTCATATGTGCCTTCCATCAGATTATCAGGAAGTGCCATATGTCCTTGGAAGTCCTGTAGTTGCTTAAATTCTGCATCATGGAATCATCGACGTCACTTACTAAAATGTTTTGATCTTTCTTGTCTAGTCCGACAAGCACCATCTTATCCTTATCCATTTCGGAGAGCTTCTTGGGCACCATCTTGGCCGGATCAATGGTGGAGGCCTTAGTGGGGATATAAGGGCCCTCCTCCACTATCATGAAGAGTCGGGGATCGACTGCTTCCATGTAGAACCTGATATTTTCCTTCCAGATGGGAAAATTCAGCTTGGTGCATACTGGAATCTTTCCTGAATACTTGAGTCTGTCCATTCCTGAGATCTTCTTTCTTCTTGACACTAGACACGGGATCTTACGCAAGGTGTTAACCTTATTGATGAGCAACCTCCCTCTGATACCACTTGAAAGTATCTACTGTGAACCTAGTCCACCTATGGGGGGGAATAGGTGTATTGCAGTCTTTTGAGTAATTAAAATAACCTGCACAATTAAGCAAACAAAACACAGAAAACACACAAAGAATTATAGTGGTTCCCCAATTTGGGTACGTCCACTTTCCCACTTCGACCTATCTCCCACCAAGGGACTACTCGATCACTTCTTCAACCGGATTGAAATCCAATCCTCACACTAGGAGCAACGCTCCCCTAACTATGGAAGGAACCCTTCCACAAGTGGAGACACAACTCCACCACAACGGGTTGCACCGAACCCTTACAACTAGGAATGAAAATTCCTTTTCAACAAAATTGAATGTAAAAGAAAATACAAATAAAGCTTTTGTAGATTCCGATGTCCTTCTTCGTTCGTTGAAGCTTGCTTGAAAATTACGAAGATTCCACAACCGGATTTCTCTCTTGGAAAGGATCTTGTCAAGATCGGCGGCGGCAAGCAAGTGCGGCGACGATGCTTTGTAGATCCAAACTTCTTGACGAAGCAAGCTCGGTCTGCAAACGATCTCAGTCGGATCAATCGTCTCAACCGATTCGGAATGGAGAACATGTCTCGTTCAACGAATCGGAAGATAAGAGATCTCGAGAGAGATACGTGAGACGTTCTGCTTGCCTTGGTACTATCGTCGGAAGATCAGAGAAGCACTGAGATCAACGATGACGACGATCTTGCGAACGACGACAAGCTTCGGCGATTTCCGCGATCGGCTAGGTCACGTTCGGCCTCTTTCGTATATTCGTGAATGTCTGTCTTTGGAGGTTCAAAATACGCATATATTAATACCAGTAGCCAACCCTAATGACCGTTGTTGGGCCCACGAGGAGAAGCCCTAGCCCCGACCGAAACAACGCATGACAGCTTGGTTCGGTCCAGCGAACGGAGAAAAATTGCCTAAGTCAAAATCGGCGGGAGTCGTTGGTGATTCCCGTCGATGTCAGCGGGAATCGCTCACGACTCCCGTCGATTCTGCCTTGGAAGAATTTCTGTTTGAAACCTATCAGCCGGAAGAAGTCGGCGGGAGATGCTAACTGATTCTCATCGAAGTCGGCGGGAATCACTATCGATTCCCGTCGAAGTCGGCAGGAATCACTAGCGATTCCCGTCGATTTTGACTTGGAAGAATTTTTCTTCTTCCTTCGTTTGATAACTTGGTCTTTGACCCATCCTTGCTCCTTCTGCTCTATATCTATCTTGACTCTGTACTTGAAAATAAGTACACTCCAATAGAGAGGGAACACGTGAATCAACACACTGATCTACACAACGAGGAATTACGTTGCGCAGACCCGTGTATATTGACCCACTGCACCCTGAAATTGGTGTGTACTTAGCATGGAATAGATGTAAGCACAACTTGGTAGAATTGTCAAATACATTGTCAATTCAACTTAGCTCTTTCAGGGGCTTCTTCAAATCAGGTCCATTGTGGATGCAATACCCAACACCGGCCTAGAGGTGGGGTGGCCCAACCCACTTCCTCTGTTTGTCACAATGTCAGGTACCTGAGATTTTAGCTAACTATAAATGTAGAACTAAAGGTCTGTCCGCATAGAGTCATGTGTGTGTGTTGCAATTGTATGAATCATTACCATCAAACCCATATAACATAGCATATCATATCATCATCACATTTCAACCCTTACCCCAAACATATAAATTGGTATGGGACTTTTTATACATTAGGCTTTGTAAAACGACCCCTTTTTAATAAGCTTGTATGGGCTTGCTTATAAGCTAAGGATACTTTCTCTATGGTTAACTGTTACATTTCTTTTATGGTGCACTTTACTTTCTACTATTTACTGCTCTATTACTTTAGTATTTCTAGCTTGCAAATTTTATAGCACTGTGAATATTATAATATAACTGCTAGAATAGATTCGTTTCCACCTGCTCTTGTTCACGCTCCACCATCATAGGTTTCCTATCATTCCTCCTGCGTGGTTCCTAGGAGCCACTGGGGGAGGAGGGGTGGGGGAAAACCATGCTTAGTATTTTTTACCAACAGTCGGTGGACCAAACATTTCAGGGGATCCGAATGGGAGACAGGGAGCAGCACTAGGAGTTGCAGCACCAACAAAGTACGGTGCACATGGAGGTGGACTAGTCTAGTACAGGAGCACTAGCCTTAGGATTCGTGAGTGATTAGTATAGTTATCTTCCGCGAGAGTGTTGTAGTGAGGAAATGATGTACCGGGCAAGAGCCTGTTTAGTCTATCATTTTACTGCTTCCATTTCTATTTCATTTCTATGTGGACTGTGCTATGATTTAGCTTTCTTTATACTACAAGTGAATGTGGACTTAGACTTAATTGTTCTAAACTATGTACTTCTACTTCTTTGGTGATCATTACTGCCAGCAGGATCAACGTTTTGTAGTGGCGATCTTCCCGAGTGTTAGTGTCACCGCAAAATGGTGATTCAGAGCATAAGACCAGGAGGCGAAGCAAAAAAAAAGGGTATTACATATATTTTGTGTCCTCTTGTCCATAGTGACAACGATGACTTCATACTTTGTCATTTCAAAATAACTCTTGGGAGTCTGGACATTTGCATCCAGAGCTGACACTTTCATAGGAATGAAAGGTCCCTCTTTGACTATGATAAAATTCCTAGGGTTAGCTGCCTCCATGAATAGTCTAACCCTCTCCTTCCAAATGCCAAATCCTTCCTTCTTATAGATTGGAAGCTTTAAGGCACCCAGCTCCTTATAGTTCACTTCTGAACCCATAAGGATAGATTTTTTTGCTGACCTTAGAGATCTTACTCAGACTGTTGAGTCTTTAAAGAGCAACCTCCCTCTAATACCACTTGAAATTATTATTTTCAAGGTCAGCAAAACACCTAGAGGGGGGGTGAATAGGTTTTAGGTCTCTTTTTGCTTTATTTAAACCTTAAATGATTTTGTTGTGCTTACTGATTTGGTTATTTTGGCTTTCAAGATCAATCACAGATGATACAGTTGATTTATAGTGGTTCCCTGACCTTGGGTACGTCCGTTGTCCCTCCCACCTCTCTAACAGTGTGTCAGATGAGGCACAACACCAACACTAGGCTCTTAAAAGCTTACAACACAGATCTCACAGGACCTCTCAGTCTTCTCCAAGACCTATCACTCGGGCACAAAGACCTAGCACATATCTAAAGGATAGTAAAACTCAGGCCTAAGCCCTACACTCAGATCCAAAATGGATCCTACACTCAGATCAACAAATGATCCTACCTCAGCCTTTATAACACAGACCTACAACTCAGATTCACACAAGACTCTTACCTCTCAGCCTTTGTAGATCAGGCCTACACTCAGATCCTAAAGGATCCTACAGAATAAACAATGAATATGTTCATTTTGACACCAAAGAATTTCTCTGTGTCTGCCTTTCCTGGACAGAGATTATCTCAGCCCTAGCATCTTCTTAGCAACAAGAAAACTGATCTTCAGTACTAGACGACTTGTGCTAGAAGTTACTCAGAATCACTGTTCTTACCTTGCTGTCGCAGATGAAAATCCCTTCAGCTATCTCGAGTCTCTTTCAGGTCCACTAATCTTAACTTTTTCGTAAGGCTCGGCAAGAAGGCGAGGAAGAAGATGATGATTAGCCGCAAGAATGCGTAAACAGAAAACCCTAATTACCGTCGTCGACTCGGCCAATCTTTCCCTTTTATTGTACGCTGATCAACGGCTCTTTTCTGCGTGGGCCCCGCCTTAATTGCTGGAATATCACTTTCCTTTTACACAAGAAGACAACCAACTGGCCATCAGCGCCATTAACGCTATTCTATAGCTTTCACGCAACTATTTTTAACTTCATTGACTTTGTTAACTTTTGCTAACGTCACCCCTTCTGTACTTAGCAAAATTCTCAGAATCCACTCAGGCGTTGAGTGGCATTGAGTGAAAGGCCTTCACTCAACGATTCTGTACTTAGTCATTTTGCATCTTCCTTGGCGTTGAGTGAATTACCTTCACTCAATGCTTTTATACTTAGCTTAGCTTTCTGCTCTTTCTTTATCCTAGGCGTTGAGTGCAGCTTCATCACTCAGCTCCTTTTGCCTTAGACTATTTTCTGCTTTTTCAGCAACCTTGGCGTTGAGAGCGTTAAGTGTAGCTCTCAATGCTTTTGTACTTGGCAGCAACTGCTTTACTACATGACATTGAGAGCATTGAGATCACTCAACGCTTTTGTACTTGGCCGCAACTGCTGAAGCTTGACTCACAGCTTTCTTTCATCTGGCTTTGAGTGAACTGACTTCACTCAACGCATGTGGACTTAGACGAATTTTCTAATTTTCCACTTTATCTTCTATGACGTTGACAGAATCAGTATGGTATTGAGTGAACTGGCTTCAGTCAATGCTTCTGGACTTACCTAATTTTTCTTTGACAGAAACTCTATGGCTTTGACTTAGGCAACAATACTTGACGAGTTAAGCCACGTGGCGTTGAGAGATTTGACATCACTCAACACATGTGGAGTTAGCAATTTTTTTCTGGCTTCCACTGCTTGGGCTTTGACAGACCCGACTTTATTCAGCATTTTTTGTGTTGTGGCGTTGAGTGAACAGCCTTCACTCAACTCTTGTGGACCTAGATGTTTTTCATCATCCAGCTTCCTTCAACTGACATGATCTTCAAGGTGTCGAGATAACTAAATTGTGTCGACACAGCTATCTGAACTTTCAAGTGAAGTGGTGTGTCTTGACACTACTGTCTTGTATCTTTTTGATCTCGACACTTCTCCAATAAAGGTTTCGACATAGTTGTGAAGTGCGTCGACACTTTTGTACTTGCTTCAAGTCTGTACTCAGCACTTCTCTTATAAAGTGTAGACATAGTTGTGAAGTGTGTCGACACTTTTGTACTTAGTCATTTCTTCAAGTTTAAACCTTGCACATGAAACTTAATTATACATCAAATATAACTTGGTGTATATCATTGAGTTGTTTGACTTCTTACAAATCAGGGACATTGGGAGCAATGGACCCAACAATAAAACTAATTTTAATCTTTGAATTAATCTTAAAAACCTTTTTCACCCACTCCCCCTTCTATGTTTGGTCACCCGATCCAACACACACAATACTTGAGCAGTCAACACGATGCTTCTTGACTTTCTGTCCGCTCATATATGCTGACTATTAATACAACGCTTTGTTTTACTGAACACGACACTTTTTCTCCTCAACCCATCGCTTTTGGACTCATACAAAATCTGAGTTTTGAACATTGATATTTTTGGTCTATATTATTTCTACATGTGTCATAACAGATAATTATATAAAAACATGATGTACTTATCATTGAGTGACAAACTACTTCAAATCTTCGAATATTGAGGGCAATGTTTACAACAAATCAATTTCCTTATATTAGCTCTCTACAATTCAAATAACTTCCGTAGTTGTTTTCTTCCAATAAATTTGATTGAAGGCCTCTGAAATTTCCATTCAAGATATTTGTCGACGCTACTTCGAGTTATGTTAGAAGGTCCTTAAAAATATGCGTCTAAATGTGTCTCAGTTGACTTGATTAAATACTCGACGTTACATTGATAACTTGTTGACGTATGTGTAGAATTCTGTCTTGGAGAGAAATTGGCTTCACTTAAGATGATGCGTCGATAGCCAGTCATAGTCACTTCGACATCCAGTCGATGCATATTTACCTTAATTTAATTTCTTCTTTTTTAGCTTGCTTTTCTCATGTCCTTGACTTGATTGAATTCCTAGGACTTCTATGACCAAATTACCCTCTCTATACAATATGGGTAAATATTATAAGATGTTAAATCACTTATAGATAATTTGTTAAGTTAAATTATAGTGTTTTACGCAACATGATCCACAACTCGACCGCAACTATTGGTTCGAACGAGAAAGAACTAACGTCGTGCTTAGAGCACCTCTGTGCTCACGACACGTTCATAACATTCGCACACTTGCAAGAGCACAAATTTTCTTCTAGATGCGCGTTGCAATTTATGTTCTTCACAAAACTGCAGGGTTGTTCATAATTCGTTGTCATCACCGATATCGATCCTGCCTGAATTGCCTAAACTTCTTAAGAGGAAAAATCATCATAAATGCAAAAATGGCGATCCATGTGCTTCAGATCAAAGAACACGATTTGATTGTCAAGTAGTTATGGTGGTTACAACGGTGCTTTCACCAAGCAACCCCTATCAAAAGTTATAAAAGGAGCTCATGACCCTTATTTGAAGACACATTGCATTCAGTACCAGAGAGCTATTTGAAGATTTTTCAGAGTTCTCTTTCTGTGTTCGAAGATGCATTCAAAGATCTCTTTTGGCCCTTGAAGATCTCCCTCCCTTTCGATGTTCTCTTTTGAATGCGACTCGCAGATCCTACTTCAGCCTTTGAAGATCTCTTTCTCCTTCGAATATCTCCTTCGAAGGCGGTTCAAAGTTCTCCTTTTTGCATTCTATCAAATTAACTATGTAACAAGCGTTAGTATGTCACTATCATGAACTCAACTGTTTGTAACACTCAAAGAAGTAGCGCAATTTGTTCGGCACCAATCCAACCTCATAATTTTTCACCATTCCAGGATTTCCACGTAAAAAGTCTTGTTATCAACTCTTAGTTTTCTTTGTGACTATATGTACACTCCGCTCAGTCTTGAGGTGAGACAGTTCAGTATGACTGGTCTAGAAGAGCGTCGAGCGACCCCCAACACTAACCTATGATTAAAACATAACTAAAAATAAAAAAATATTAATGTTGAAACAGAAAAATCGGTTCCACCTAGAGTTCAGACCTTGGGTACAGCTCACACCTACTTCTCCCATGCCGTCCCTTAGCGAGGGACTTGAATTTGGAAACGACCCTTGGATCTAGCGTGGAGGTCCCACCTCACACCCGAAAGACCTTTGAGATCTCCCCCTCCCTAGCCAATGCTAAGTTAGGTGCCTTGGAGGATGAAGGAAGAAGATGAAGTGGTGAAGAACTGATCCTCTCAAAGGCACCCCTAAGGGTCTATTTATAGTTTTTTGGGAACGATCTACAAATAACCAACCTCCACAACTCTGAAATTACTAACATACCCTAAGCTGGGCGGGAACTTGGCCGGGACGAGCTGGCCGGGCGAGCTGGGATGAGCTGGCCGGGTGAGCTGGGACGAGCTGGCCCGGACGAGCTGGTCAGGCGAGCTGGGATTAGCTGGTCGGGACAAGCTGGCCGCGCGAGCTTGGACGAGCTGGTCGGGTGAGTTGGGACGAGTTGGGACGAGCTGGCTAGGATGAGCTGGCTGGGCGAGCTGGGACGAGCTGGCCGGGACGAGCTGGCCGGGCGAGCTGGGACGAGCTGGCCAGGACGAGCTGGCCGGGCGAGCTGGGAGGAGCTGGCCAGGCGAGCTGGGACGAGCTGGGACGAGCTGGCCGGGCGAGCTGGGATGAGCTGGCCGGGCGAGCTGGGACCCTTGAGTCGGCCCCTCGCCACCCCTACCCCCTAAAAACAGGTTGGGGGAGGCAAATACTGCATCCCCTACTAGTGTATTATGAAGATCGACCATAAATTGGCCCCCAAGAGTGCAAACCCCTCAAAAAACTTAAAACTACGTAGCAAGCCTTGGGCCTTCTTGGGGACCCCAATCCACAAATATAGGGTTGTACACAATTCCCGCTCTTTTCGAGCGAGTTCCATGCTCGGAAAGAAACATCCAACCCAGCGTATTTGTTGAGTGTAGCGCTCTTGGAGCCGAAAATACATGGCCTCCCCGAGGGGTCAACCTGCCATGCCAGCTTACTGAAGTCTGGGTGACGAGATCCCCTCCGGGTATAATTCACTTAACCTCCCCGAGGGGTCAACCTATCATGCCAGCTAATGAGAGCCTAGATGAGGAGATCCTCTCGGGGAGCGGGACTTGCTCTCCACCGAGGCACATTCGACCCAACCAGCTTGTTTGAACCTGAATAAGGAGATCCTCTTAAGGGTGGGACTTGCTCTCCATTCGTCCTATCCAGCTAGTGAGAGCCTGTGTGAGGAGATCCTCTTGGGTGGTTGGACTTGCTCTCTACTGAGGCACATTCGGCCCAACAAGCTAGTGAGAGCATGTATGAGGATATCCTCTCGGGGTGGGACTTGTTCTCCCCGAGGCACATTCGACCCATCTAGCTAGTGAGAGCCTGGGTGAGGAGATACTCTCGGGGGTTGGGGTGGGACTTGCTCTCCATCGAGGCACATTCGAACCAACCAGCTAGTGAGAGCCTGGATGAGGAGATCCTCTCGGGGCTGGGACTTTCTCTCTACGAGGCACATTCGACCCATTCAATTAGTTAGAGCCTGGGTGAGGAGATCCTCTGGGGGGGGACTTGCTCTCCACCAAGTCATATTTGACACAACCAGCTAGTGAGAGCCTGGATGAGGAGATTCTCTCAGGATCAATATATCAAAGCCTTCACTAAGAGGTCAACCTGCCCTGCCAACTAGTGGGAGCCTGGTCAGCGGAACCATCTGGGAGCAAAAAAAACTTAGCCTCCACGAAAGGACAACCTGCCTTCCCAACTAGTGGGAGCCTGGTCAGCAGAACCATCTCAGAGCAAAAAATACATAACCTCTACGAGAGGTCAACCTGCCCTGCCATCTAGTGGGAGCCTGGTCGGCGGAACCATCTTGAAGCAAAAAATACTTAAGCCTCCATGAGAGGTCAACCTGCCCTGCCTGCTAGTGGGAGCCTGTTCAGCGGAACCATCTCGGTACAAAAAAATACTTAGCCTCCACGACAGATCAAGCTGCCCTACTAGCTAGTGGGAGCCTGGTCAGTGGAACCATCTCGGAGAAAAAAAATACTTAGCCTCCACGAGAGGTCAACTTGCCCTGCCAGCTAGTGGGAGCCTGTTCAGCGGAACCATCTCGGAGCAAAAAAATACTTAGGCTTCACGAGAGGTCAACTAGCCCTGCCACCTAGTGGGAGCCTAGTCAGCGGAACCATCTCGGAGCAAAAAATACTTAGCCTCCACGAGAGGCCAACCTGCCCTGCCAGCTAATGGGAGTCTAGTCAGCGGAACCATCTCGGAGAAAAAAATACTTAGCATCCACTAGAGGACAACCTGCCCAGCCAACTAGTGGGAGCCTGCTCAGCAGAACCATCTCGGAGCAAAAAATACTTAGCCTCCACGAGAGGTCAACCTGCCCTTCCATCTAGTGGGAGCCTGGTTAGCGGAACCATCTTAGAGCAAAAAATACTTAGCCTCCACGAGAGGTCAACTTGCCCTGCCAGCTAGTGGGATCCTGGTCAGCGGAACCATCTCGGAGCAAAAAATACTTAGCCTCCACGAGAGGTCAAACTGCCCTGCCAGTTAGTGGGAGCCTGGTTAGCAGAACCATCTCGGAGCAAAAAATACTTAGCCTCCACGAGAGGTAAACCTGCCCTGCCAGCTAGTGGGAGTCTGGTCAGCTGAACCATCTCGGAGCAAAAAATACTTAAGCCTCCATGAGAGATCAACCTGCCCTGCCAGCTAGTGGGAGCCTGTTCAGCGGAACTATCTCGGAGCAAAAAATACTTAGCATCCCCGAGAGGTCAACCTGCCCAGCCAGCAAGTGGGAGCCTGGTAAGCGAAACCATCTCGGAGCAAAAAATACTTAGCCTCCACGAGAGGTCAACCTGCCCTGCCAGCTAGTGGGAGCCTTGTCAGCGGAACCATCTCGGAGCAAAAAAATACTTAGCCTCCACGAGAGGTTAACCTGCCCTGCCACCTAGTGGGAGCTTGGTCAGCGGAACCATCTCGGAGCAAAAAATACTTAGCCTCCGTGAGAGGTTAACCTGCCCTGCCAGCTAGTGGGAGGCTGGTCAGCGGAACCATCTCAGAGCAAAAAATACTTAGCCTCCACGAGAGGTCAACCTGCCCTGCCAGCTTGTGGGAGCCTGGTTAGTGGAACCATCTCGGAGAAAAAAATACTTAGCCTCCACGAGAGGTCAACCTGACCTGCCAGCTAGTGGGAGCCTGGTCTTCGGAACCATCTATGAGCAAAAAATACTTAGCCTCCACGAGAGGTCAACCTGCCCTGTCAGCTAGTGGGTGTCTTGTTAGCGGAACCATCTCGAAGAAAAAAATACTTAGCCTCCTGATGGCGACGGTGATGGCGATGGTGATGGCAACGGCCACCACGACGGCCAACTGGAGCATGACTATGTTGAAGATGTACCGGCAAAGGACGTGCGACGTCGTAGCGGTCATCGCTACAGGCTTCGCCCGCGCAACAAGAATCATATTTGATATTTTTTTGTTTTGGTGTGCTAATAGCCGTTTCATGATGGCTCTTTAAAAACATTATTTAATTTCTGCATTTTTTTATGTGGTGTGCCTTTAGCCACATGTTATTTGCTTTGAGATGTAAGCCTATATAAGGGCCTTGAACTCTTCATTTTGTGGTAGAATATTATTGAAATCAAAATTGAATTTGCCTAACCTAATTTTCCCCCCTCTTTCCTTCTCATAGCCGCCGCCCCCCTCCCTTTCTTTCTTCCTCCAAGCCGCCGGCCACAAGGCCCCTCTTCTCCCTAAGTGCTCGGCCTCCACCATTCTCCCTCTTGCTCTCGGCCGCCCCTTCCTCTTAGTGCTCGGCCGCACTCCTCCTTTCTTGCTCTCGGCCAACCGAGATCTACTCTTGAAAGGTGTTTCGGCCTGTGTAAGAGAAGTTGCTTGCTTGCAAGGAAGAAGATAGGTGTTTCCTCCACGGCGTGAAGTGAAGGAGATTAGCACGTTCATCATTCGTAGCGCGTTTCCCGTGGACGTTCAAAGGAGGAGCGATCACACTTGGTAGATCCACGCATCACGGATCTACAAATCCGAAAGGGGTAACGAAAATTTCTACCAAGAGTTTTCTTTCTCTAGATAGTTCTTGTGGTGGACGGATTTTGCGTTATTTTTCCGATTTGTTTTTCTTCGCGGTTAATCAAATAATAGATCGGTATTTTTCGTTTGGATTTCCGAAAGATTCGTAAGAGGATTGCGATCCTCGCTTTTCTTTTGTTGGGATAGATCCTACCATCTTTCGAATCATTTGTTCTTGGTGGATCTATTTTGGTACAACCCCAAAGCTCGCTCGGGATCAATATTATCCCATTTAGCCGGAAAGAATTTGGCCTATAGCCAACATTCGATCTATTTGCGGAACGGCGATCCGTATTGTTAGCGCGAACGATAAATAAAATAATTGTTGTGGCTGCGTTTTCGTTAGTGTGCGGGTTAGAGGGCGTAGATCGTGTCATAAGCGTCGTCGTGGCCTCCGTGACGAATCTCAAGGATATCCCCTACATCAATTTGGTATCAGAGGGAGGTTGTGTTGATTTCCCAATCGACACCATCCTTTCATTTTACCTAGGGATATCCTCGTTCACTAGGGTGCGCACTTCCGTTACGAATCACGTCAAATCTGAATTTTACATAGTTGGGCTGCAATTAGTAAAAACACAAAAAAACATTTCTGCAGAAAATTACAAAAAAAAATTCTGAATTTTCTCCTCATTTTTCTAAGAAAAAAAGTCTGAAAAAGTTTTTCCTGTTGCTCAATAGTTTTGTGTCAAAAAAATTCAAACGCGTAATTTTAATCAGGTCAAAATTATTGTTTGTCCCGTTCGTTCATGCGCACTAGGCTGGGCACGGAATATCTTCCCTCCACCTCACACATGGCAAACAACCAAGGTGATGAGCATGCTCCGGCCACGATTGCCGAGCTACGAGAAGAGTTTAACGCTAGGTTTGACGCACTGACACAGTTAATTGAAGGGCTCGCTGTAAACCAAGCGGCGCCCCGAAACAACGGCGTTGGCAGAAACCGACCGGGTCCCCAACCCCCGGCCGCCAACCAGCGAGAGGAAAGACAAAATCACCCACGTGATCTGGACGATGAGTACCCACCTCGAGGTCATTATGAGTTCGACGTAACTAGGGCCGTAAAAATAGACTCACCATCATATGATGGCATGGGAGAGCCCCAATTATTCCTAGACTGGATTATGGGAATCGAGTGTTATTTTGAATGGCACGACCTGACAGACATTGAGAAAGTGAAGGTTGCGCGGATGAAATTACTAGGAAGGGCTAAGACATACTGGTTGAACGAAGAGAGACGATTAGGTACGGTTAATGGAGCACCCCCAATTGGGTGGGCTGCCATGAAAGCACTTCTCCACGACCAATATGTTCCCACTTATCACCGGACACAAATGTTCGACGACTTTGCCTCCCTTCATCAAGGTAACTCTTCGGTAGCAGAATACATGGGACAACTTAAGGATATGTTGGTGCGTTGTGATGTTCGTGAGATGCCCGAAGTCACACTCTCCCGATTTCGTAAGGGACTCAACTCGGACATTCAAGGCAAGCTCTTGCGTTATGGTCACACGGACCTTAACACCACCTTCAATGCCGCCTTGGATATTGAAAAACACAACGCCTACAAGGTCAAAGGGCGAAACTTTCAGAAGGGAAAGTCCATCTTAGGACCGCACCCATCTTCCTCCACGCGAGACAAGGGAATGTATCGATCCACGGATTCGGAGTCCATTATCATTACCGCTAGGAATAATAGAAATCTCACCGGCGAGCGAGTGCCGATAGGACGGATTAGCAAGACTAACGCCACGTGTTATTCTTGCGGAATCCAAGGGCACTATGCTAGTGAGTGTCCCACAAAGAGCAAACCGTTAGCCCTATTAGACTCCACGACTGAGCCTGCCGATATCGACTATGGAGCAGAATCTGATCGCGAACCGAGTGACATGGAGGACGATTCTTACATGATGGTGATGAGATGTATTTTGGCCACACCGCGAGCGTTGGACGAGTATAACCGGACAAATATATTTACTTTAAATTTTAAGTGCGGTGAAAAATGGTGCAAACTAATTATTGATAGCGGTAGTTGCATGAACGTCGTTTCGGAAAATGCCATCGCACACATGCATTTAGTCACCGAGCCGCACCCACATCCTTATAAAATCGCGTGGGTAAACAAGACGTCAATAGCGGTTTCTAAGCGATGCTTGGTGCCACTAACCTTGAAAAACTACGTTGATAAAGTGTGGTGCGACGTAATTCCCATGGACGTGTGTCATGTCTTATTAGGACGACCTTGGCTTTATGATTATGACGTGACTCATTTTGGACGAGCCAACACTTATGAGTTCAAATTCAATGGTAAGACCATTGTTTTGAAACCATCACCGCCCAAGGATCCGTCACCTGCGTCCAAAGATACCATTGTGCCGGTAGAAAAGAAAACGATAAGTCTGATAAGTAGGAAAGAATTAGAGCGTGAGACTTTCATGGATGGCGTTATCTACGCGCTAGTTTGTCTTCAAGCTAAGGAGGATGCACCCTCATTAGCGAGCCTCCCGTTATCCCTTCGAACTCTCTTAGAAGAGTATAAGGATGTCTACCCGGTGGACTTACCACCTCAGTTGCCACCTATGCGTGATATCCAGCATGAGATAGATTTTGTCCCGGGTTCATCGTTGTTGAATCAGCCCCATTACCGCCTCAACCCCTCCTCACATGAGGAGTTGCAAAAATTAATTTCAGATTTGTTAGCGAAAGGGTTTATACGTCACAGTAAAAATCCTTGTGCCGTCCCTGCCTTATTAGTCCCGAAGAAAGATAAAACGTGGCGATTGTGTGTCGATTATCGGGCTATAAATAAAATAACAGTCAAGTATCGGTTCCCCATTCCCGCTTGGATGATTTACTAGATATGTTATCAGGAGCCGCCGTGTTCTCTAAATTGGATCTTAAGAGCGGTTATCATCAAATACGAATACGGGAGGGGGACGAATGGAAGACGACATTCAAGTCTAAGGATGGACTATATGAATGGATAGTGCTTGGAGAGGGACTTACCAATGGACCGAGTACGTTTTCGCGATTGATGACCCAAGTCTTTAAACCCTACATGGGAAAATTTGTAGTGGTCTATTTCGACGACATTTTGGTGTTTAGCCTCTCTCCGGGGGATCATGAAACTCACCTAAGAACAATCCTTACCACATTGCGCAAAGAGAATTTATTTATTAATCTAAAAAAATGCGCATTCGGTGTATCTTTCGTAGAGTTCTTAGGATACATCGTGAGCTCAGATGGCATTCATGTGGATCCAAAGAAGGTTCAAGCAATTAAAGAGTGGCCGGAACCCAAGAATATAAGAGAAGTTCGAAGTTTCCACGGGTTGGCCACGTTTTACCGAAGATTTATTCGGAATTTTAGTAGTATTATGGCACCCATCACTGAATGTATGAAGAAAGGAGAATTTAGTTGGACTAAAGCGGCCACTAGTGCTTTCCAAACGATTAAGGAACGGATGTCTGAAGCCCCCTTACTACGATTACCGGATTTTAGTAAAGTATTTGAACTATCATGCGACGCATCGGGGATAGGAATCGGCGGAGTATTAAGTCAAGAAGGACATCCGCTAGGATATTTTAGTAAGAAACTATCCGGCCCAAAATTAAACTTTTCGAATTATGATCGCGAATTCTATGCCGTGATTAGTTGTCTCCAACATTGGCGACATTACCTTATATCAAAAGAATTCGTGATATTATCGGACCATGAGGCCCTCAAATTTGTTAATTCTCAAAATAAGATTAGCCCACGGCACGCTAAATGGATTTCATACCTACAGGAGTACGCCTTCATTATCAAGCATCTGAAGGGTATATTAAATCGTGTGACGGACGCGTTGAGTAGGGTCACCTTATTACTAACTACCATGGAAGTATCAGTTATAGGATTTGAGAGGATTAAAGATGAATATGTCCAATGCCCAGACTTTAGGGAAATTTATCTCGCCACTCAGGACAGCTCCCCTACCACCATTTCGGCGTACTATATCCGTGACAGATACTTATTTAAACATTTGCAACTATGTATTCCCCGCTCGTCATTACGACATTTTATCATATGGGAGTTGCATAGCGGAGGGCTAGGCGGACATTTTGGTAGAGACAAAACGATAACACTCGTAGAGGATAAATTCTTTTGGCCGGGCCTCAGACCCATGGTTAACAAAGTCGTAGGAAGTTGTCGTGTCTGTCAACTAGCCAAGGGGAACAAGACCAACACGGGTCTTTACACTCCACTCCCGATCCCATCGGTACCATGGGAAGATGTCAGCATGGATTTTATTTTGGGGTTACCCATGACATTTAGGCGTCACGATTCTATTCTTGTCGTAGTAGACCGTTTCTCTAAAATGGCCTATTTCATCGCTAGTAATAATACCTACGATGCTTCAAATGTCGCAAAATTATATTTCAAGGAGGTCGTGGCACATCGGGGTGTTCCCAAAACGATCGTGAGTGATAGGGATGTAAAATTTACAAGTTATTTTTGGAAGACACTCTGGAAACTCATGGGCACTAAACTAATGTTTTCGTCGGCCTATCATCCCCAAACGGATGGGCAAACGGAAGTTGTCAACCGTAGCTTGGGCGGGTTACTTCGTTGTTTAGTGGGCGAGCATAAAGGTACATGGGATCTTATTCTTCCGCATGCTCAACTAGCGTACAATAATTCTAAGAACAGGTCCACTGGGTTGTCGCCGAATGAGATAGTGCATGGTTATAAGGCGCCAGTGCCTCTTGACTTGGTTCCGTTACCGCCTTCTTTTAAGTCAAGTCAATTTGCACAGGACTTCGCTTCACACGTTCACACTCTCCATGAGCACATTGGCAAGACGTTAGCTAAGCAATATTCTATCTATCAATCGAATGCTAACGTACATAGGCGAGCAGTCTCCTTGAACATTGGCGATTTGGTTATGGTTCATCTTATCCCTGAACGGATGCCTTCGGGCACCATAAAAAAATTAGCGAACAAGAAAGCCGGTCCTTTTCGAATTTTGAAGAAATTAGGCGAAAATGCGTATTTATTAGAATTACCCGTTGATTGGGGAATCTCCCCTGTATTTAACATTTCAGATTTAACGCTTTTTGTTGCTCCACCACCTGAACTGTCTGTCTCTCCGTTTAATAATTCCACTATACAATCTAATGGGGTGGGGGGTGAGCTCAATTCTGGATCGCTCTCTCCTTCGAATTCTACGGGAGGTATGCCGTCTATTGATGATGACACTTGTTTTTCTACTTCACCTAACGCTTTTCCGAGGTTTCCCCGGACAGATTTCTTGCCTGACAGGATTTTGCAGGATGATATGTTTCCCACCCCCGACGGCGACATTCACAGGTTTTTGGTTCGTTGGCGTGGTCGTCCGGCTTCGGACGACTCTTGGCTCTCTGCTGCACAGATGGATCTTCTTGACGCGGACCTCGTACGCCGTTATATGTCAGCCCGCTCATCGGAGATGAGTCCTTTTGAGCGGCGGAGGATTGATGGCGACGGTGATGGCGACGGTGATGGCGATGGCCACCACGACGGCCAACTAGAGCATGACTATGTTGAAGATGTACCGGCAAAGGACGTGCGACGTCGTAGCGGTCATGGCTACAGGCTTCGCCCTTGCAACAAGAATCATATTTGATATTTTTTTGTTTTGGTGTGCTAATAGCCGTTTCATGATGGCTCTTTAAAAACATTATTTAATTTCTGCATTTTTCTTTATGTGGTGTGCCTTTAGCCACATGTTATTTGCTTTGAGATGTAAGCCTATATAAGGGCCTTGAACTCTTCATTTTGTGGTAGAATATTATTGAAATCAAAATTGAATTTGCCTAACCTAATTTTCCCCCCTCTTTCCTTCTCATAGCCGCCGCCCCCCTCCCTTTCTTTCTTCCTCCAAGCCGCCGGTCCCAAGGCCCCTCTTCTCCCTAAGTGCTCGGCCTCCACCATTCTCCCTCTTGCTCTCGGCCGCCCCTTCCTCTTAGTGCTCGGCCGCACTCCTCCTTTCTTGCTCTCGGCCAACCGAGATCTACTCTTGAAAGGTGTTTCGGCCCGTGTAAGAGAAGTTGCTTGCTTGCAAGGAAGAAGATAGGTGTTTCCTCCACGGCGTGAAGTGAAGGAGATTAGCACGTTCATCATCTGTAGCGCGTTTCCCGTGGACGTTCAAAGGAGGAGCGATCACACTTGGTAGATCCACGCATCACGGATCTACAAATCCGAGAGGGGTAACGAAAATTTCCCCGATGACCAAGCTCCAACTAGCTGGCAGGGCAAGTTGATCTCTTGTGGAGGTGATGTAGGGGATATCCTTGAGATAAGCTGGCCGGGACGAGAGGGTCGGGCAAGTTGGGACCCTTGAGTCGGCCTCTCGCCGCCCCCGCCCCCTGAAAACAGGTCGGGGGGAGGCAAATACTGCATCCCCCTACTAGTATTTTATGAAGATCGACCACAAATTGGCCTCCAAGAGTGCAAAACCCTCAAAAACTTTAAAACTGCGTAGCAAGACTTGCGCCTTTTTGGGGACCCCAATCCGCAAATACGGGATTGTACAATTAACTATTATGTTCTCTCTCCCCTGAAAATATTAAAAAAAATACCAATATAGGACCATTATCCTTCCCTTATGATAATCATTTTTTTAATTTTAAAGAGGATATTAAAGGAAATATTTTTAAAAATCTCAAATTAGGATAGAGAATAAAATATTTGCTTTTAATATAATAAATATAGCTGTGGTCCCGCTGTGGATATAATATTATATATAAAATCACAAAGCTTTAATTTCATCGAAATTGTATCGTTTTGTTGAGAAGCATAACTAGTTTGGGAATAGATTCCACTTGTATTTTCCCCCGACGGTTAACATCAATAGTGCATATAATAACGCCGGATGGTGTTAAACTGGGTGAACGGGGAGATCTTTAAGAACTTAAAAGGGAATCGGTCCTTATAGTTTTGTGAATGATTCAATATTTCCAACAACTTAAAATATTGAAACGCATTTGTCTCACAGTATATTAGCGCGGAGATTTTGATGTTATTCTGCGAATAATATAGAGCAATGTAATCACTTACCAGTATATTTATTTTGGACATGAGCATATCTTTTATCTTGTCACATCACAAAATTGTATTTGCAACTATTTTTTGTAGTGTATGCCAATTAGAATATTTTTTGAAAATTTTGTTTGCATGTCCATAAAATATGAAATTTAGTATCACAAAATTTTAGAATATTATTGCAAATTATTAACCCAACAAAAATTTAGAGTATTCATGAGCATAAAACATAAGTTGCTTATCATCAACCAATATTCTTATATCAGCCGTTTGGGGTTTGGTCCATGACTTCTCGTTTTTCATTCCATATGATGGTCTCTCAGTTAACTAAATCAAGAATTGTACTTTTCGATCCACCCTAAATAAATCAATTGTACAATACTATTACGCAAGCATCGGTGCAAGAAAACAAATATATATGTCGTTAGAGCTTGGTGTTTGTTTACATAGAGAGTGCATACGCAAGCATCAGTGCAAGCATCGAGAAGCAACATGCCGCGACAGTGATGAACATATCAGGTGCGGGGTCTTTGGAGAATGCGCCGACCATCTTCAACATTCTTTTAGAAGTGTAGTTCCCATCGCAAACAAATATGTCATTGGAGCTTTTCATGCGGTCATGAGCTCTCTCCGGGAAGAAAACACCAGGTGAAACCGTTGTTCCAGGCAAAGGCAGCGTCGTGCTAAGAGGAAGACGATTCCAGACGAAGGAGATGACGGGTTTGGAGGAGATGACTCCAGGTGAGAGATCGGTGGTTAGTGGCGTTGGGTTGGAAGGAAGACAGCCCCAGGACAGTACTCTGAAGGACGGGCGGGGAGAATGATTCGGAGATTAGGGTCTCACGTAAGAGAAAATGCGGCGGATATGGGTGAGCAAATAATAGGCTATAAGTGGACTAAAAAAATACGCAATATTTTACTTTTTTTGTTGCACTCATGTTCAAAATAGCTATCAGGATCCTCTCCATTTCGGATGAAATGGAGGGGATCCATTTCACGGTCAGGATTGAGTGCTTTTTGATCCGACGGGTTCATCATTTTCCCTCCTTTTATATTTTTTTAAAATCAAAAAAATCCTGACCACTTAATATCTTTTGAACTTATCCTCTCCATTAAATAATGAAATGGACCCCCTCCATTTCATCCGAAATGGAGAGGATCCGGATCCTCAAAATAGATGCTCTTGATGTATTACTAATGGGGTTCCCCTGAAATTCTCAAGTCAGATAAAGAGCATGCCCACGAAAGGCGGGAAAGCCAAACCGGCAAGCCATCAGCGATCAAAGCTGGAAATCCCGAAAGAACCAAAGAAGAAGGTCGAACCCGCGCACGCGCATGGCAGGGCCACACAGGCGCACCCAACCTGCCTGCGAGCAAACGCGGCCAGCACACCCACTGTCATGGCCCGCACGGGTGTGCACACACGCAGAGTCCACACGCGGGCAGCATCCGTGCGGCCGCGCGCGCACAAATCTTGTGAGGCAGTGCGTGCATAGTTCGCGCACGCGGCCGCGCGCGACCTGCCCGCGTGTCGCATGGTCGTGCACCCACGCGGCAGCAAGGATACGCACCCGAGCGGCGGCAGGATCGCGCGGGCGTGCGCCCGCCACTCGCGCGCGCCCCGCATGCCCACCACGCATGCCCGCCACGCATGCCCGCACCGCGCTAGCGCGTGCGCACCGGCGGCCCTCGCCCCTGGTGACTCCCATCGCCTCCGACCTCCTCCACCGCAGCTGGCTACCTCTAGCCACCGCCACCGTCGGGCACCTTTCCAGGGCCACCCGAATTTCCCGGGGGGCACCTCCGTCATTTCCCTAAATTTGGTGTCCAGGTGACTGAAATGGAGCGACGTCATTTGCCAGCACAAATTTCTCCCCAACACAATTACCACCATGACCTTACAGTAAACTATAAATAGGTCCTCATGCCTTCATTTAAAGACAAGAAAATCAAGATGCAAGAGAGAGATCTGAGGTTTCCGGCGAGATCGTGGACTTAGGTCGATTCTCCGCTTCTTTCCTTGCGCCAAGGTTTCAAGAAGCTCCAAGTCACGTCAATCGCATCCGCGAGAGAACTCCCATCAAGGCTTGCTTCAATGAGAGCGCTCCCTTTAACAGCTCCGTGGAATTAGAGAATTCCGAGCCGAAACGTACCCACTAAGGTTCTGCGAGTTCAACAGCATTCTAAGTCCAGAGCGCTCTCAGCGAGGCTCCGAGGACTTAGTCGTTTTCCTCATTTTCTATACTTTGCACCTGTAATGGAGTAGCACCATGTCGCCCTCGGAGATCAAATAAATCTATGTAAAATTCTGAGAAGCTAGTGGATTTTGGCTCGGCACCACTCCAGTCACGTGCTTTTTCACCCTTTTCGGGTTTTCCATGTCAAAAATGCTTCGTGTTATTTGTTGTGGTTTACTTTGACTGTTTGCGCGCCCGATCTGATTTCGTGCTAAGGCGGTCCGATTTCTCCAGACCGGGGAAAAATCGGGCGACCTGTAATAGTTTGGCGTTGTTTGTAGTAAGATCTTCCCAAAAGCTCCGACAAGTTTCAGCATCCCCAACTAGTAACAATGACGAAGGGAAGTACACAAACTGCTAGTAATGTGGCACTGGAGGAGCACACACATCCAGCCCCCGTCGACTTGTCTGCAGGAAATGCCCCGCTTCTGGGAGAATCCACCGTCATCGCATCCCAAGCATCAAAAGAAGAATGTGTTGGATCTGGTGGCCAACCTTAGAGAGGGGAGGTGAATCAGGTATTTTGTTTTAATTCAGAAATAAAATGAATTTGAGCAGGACAACCTATTCTGAAAGCTACTGTTGGGTACATTGGAAAATGTGTACCTGATTTGAAGAAGCCCAACTTAGCTCAATGATATACATCAAGGTGTATTTGATGTTATTTTAAGTTGACATGTGCAGGTGGAAAATTGATAAAGTATGCAGAAAAATTCTAAGTCCAAGTGTCGACACAAAGGAAGCACTGTCGACACACAGAAGAAAATAGTCGACACAACACTGGGAAGCAGTGTCGACACATAGCAGTTAGTCTACAACTACACTGGGAAAAAGTGTCGACACAGAAAAAGAGTCGACACAACACTGGGAAATTGTGTCGACACAGAAGAAAAGAGTCGACACAATACTGGGAAATTGTGTCGACACAGAAGAAAAGCGTCGACCTCAAACATTGGGAGAATGTGTCGACACAGAAGAATATAGTTGATCTCAAGATTGTCGACATCATCTGAATGTGTCGACACAGAAGAAAATAGTCGACCTCAAGTTAGTCGACACCAGCAGAATGTGTCGACACATTGTGATTAAGTCGACACATAATAGCAGAGTTAAAAAATGAATGTGTCGACACCTGAAGGCTAAGTCGACACTTACTAAAGTTATGATTCTACAACAATTGTGTCGACACACAGGACTTGTGTCGACACACTGAAGAGTCAAGATCAAGTTATTTGCAGAAGAAGCTGTGTCGACTCAAAGGCAACTTAGTCGACATCACTGAAGACTGTGTCGACACCAAAGTCAATTATGTCGACACAAATAGACAGATTGTCTCGACACTTTCTGACAGACTGTTTCAACAACTTGTGATTCAAGACTAAGGCACAGGACTTGTTTGAAGACTTGACAGCTGTGGGTTATCACCGGTTAACTGAAGTTGTCAGACTTGTCAGAAAACGGTTAGAAACCGGATCAGTCGGTTACCATGAAGAATGTCTATAAATAGACAGATTCAGAAGGAGAAAAAAAAACAACATATAGAACTGACCTTTTGAAATACATTGGATCAGAAAGTGGAGAAGGATTACTATTCTACTCATTTCAAGAAAGTGCTAGGCACTTAAGAAGATCTTCTCCGGGAGATCTAAGAAGACTATCTAAGGATAGATCTAAGAAGAGTTCTAATCAGAATTCAGAAGAATCATTCAAAGTTCTGGATAGAGAGAGGTCAAGTCAGAATTTGAAGAAGAAGAAAGAATCCACCAGTGGATTCTCAAGAAGCTGTTTGGAATCAACTCAGCTAAGTACATTTTCAAGAAGTTTTGAAGAAGGCTAAGAAACAGTTGATTGCATCAGCTGATCAAGAATTGTCATTGCCTTTTCTCTCTCAACTTTGGCAAGACAATTAAGACAATCTTTTCTATATTTCTGTAGGATCTGTTTATACAGATCTGAGTTGTAAGCCTATGTTATAAAGGCTGAGTGTAGGAGTGTTGAACTCTGAGTGGTAGGGCTGATTGCCTGAGTGTAGGAGAAGGGTATTCTCTGAGTTGTAGGCCTTGGGGCAAGGCTGAGGTAGGGCAGTTGTGCCTGAGTTGTAGGAACCAGTTGGGTTCTGAGTTGTAAGATCTATTGATCTGAGATAAGTGGAAGTTTGGCCGAATCTAGCATACTGCTAGATAGGTGAAGGGGGAAAGTGGATGTACCCAGACCTTGGGGAACCACTATAAAACATAGTGCAATCTGTGATGTGTTGTTTTCTGTGATTGCTGTGTTTATTATATTAGTTATTAAATTGAATTCTGTCTAGAAGTTTTAGAAAGAGAAGCAGAACCTATTCACCCCCACCCTCTAGGTGTTTAGGCTGCCTTGAAAGTTAAACTATCAAGTGGTATCAGAGGGAGGTTCCTCAAAAAGGACTTAACAGTCTGAGGTAGATCTGATAGGCAGATTCAAGAATCAAGAAGATGGGTTCTGGAGAGAAT
Organism: Platanthera zijinensis; assembly: GCA_039513925.1. NCBI lineage: Eukaryota > Viridiplantae > Streptophyta > Magnoliopsida > Asparagales > Orchidaceae > Platanthera > Platanthera zijinensis. Next base: position 90,852,831 of record CM077091.1, read on the forward strand.
CATAAGGAGCTAGGGTCAATGAAATTACCCATATGCAAGAAGGAAATCTTTGGGATCTGGAAAGAAAGAGTCAGATTGTTTATGGAAGCATCTGACCCAAGGATTTACATCACAGTACAGGAAGGCCCCTTCATACCAATGAAGATATCTGTTCTTGATGCAAATATCCAAACACCAAAGACTTATTCTGAAATGACCAAGGATGAAATCATCTTGGCAACCATGGACAAAAGGGCACAGAACATCATTGTCAGTGCCATAGATGATTCAACATTTCAGAATCTGATTCACTGCAAGACCTCCAAGGAGATGTGAGACACATTGATTGTCTACATGGAGGGATCTGAAGAAGTAAGGCTGGACAGAAAATCTATGCTAAATCAGGAGTATGAAAGTTTTAGACAAGGAAAATCTGATAGCATAACTGAGTGCTATAAGAAATTCTATAGAATTGTGAATGAGCTAATATCCTATGGAAGAGTCTTCAGTACCTATGAACTGAATGACAAATTCTTAAGATCCTTATCAAAGGATTGGGATACAAAGATCTGTTCCATAAGAGAAGTGGCAAAATTGGCAGAGATATCTCCTCCAACTCTGTTTGGAAAGTTGCTATCCTATGAAATGCAACTTATGGTAAGGAAGGAGGAGGAAAGAAACTCAAGAGGAGAGCATAGAGAAAAGACTGTGGCATTTAATGCTGAAGCCACTAGAAAGAATAGGAGGAAATCACCATCTCCTCCTAAGGAAGTTGAAGAAGGTAGTTCTGAAAATTCAGATAAGGGTTCAGTCAGCTGTGATTCAGATGCAGACTTTGCTGCATTCACTAGGCAATTTCAAAGGTTCTTGAAAAAGAAGCAATGGAAGTCTAGGCCTTCCTCATCACAGCAAGTAGATGACTATTATCAGAAGAGAAGGTCATCAAGGAAAGAGAAAAGCAGGTCAAAGCCCAGCAAAGCCACTACTTCCAAGATTGTCTGCTATTGTTGCAATAGGCCTGGACATGTAGTGGCTGATTGTCCTGACAAAAGGAAGGAATCTTCAGAAAAGAAGAAGACTTATCAGAAAGGCAAGAAGGAGAAATCCTTTGTAGCAAAGAAAGATAAAAGTCTGTCAGACCAGTCAACTTCAGAATCAGGATCTGAAGCTGAAGCATATATTGGATTATATGCTGCATCTGAGGAAGAGGAGTTTATGCAGTTGCTAGACTCCATCAATGAACATCAATGCATGGGTTTGATGACTAGATCAGAAGAGGACCTATGCCAGAATCAGTCTGGTTCTAATGAGGTAAACTGTCCTTCTTGTACATCTGTTTGTAATACAAGTGAAGAATCAGCTACATCTGCATCAAGTGATGAAGATGTATCTGGATCTGAAGGAGATGTCTATCAATTGATAGACAAGTATGGGGACCTGTTGCAGGCCCTTAAGAAAAGCAAGAACCTGGTTAAATCACAGGCTCAGGAAATTGCTGATCTAAGGGTTGCAACAACTGAGTTAGAAAAAGTCCTTGATCAAAAGTTAGCTGAAATTGCCAAGCTGAAGAATATAACTATTATTCAGATGGGCACAATTAATTATACTAATGATCAAGTAAAGAGTCTGGAGGACAGACTTAGAATTGAAAGGGATTTAGTGGCTAGTTACTCTAAGCCAAAATCTGTCTTACCCTTGATAGATGAATTTGTCACTCAGAAGGGTAAGGCTGGATTAGGATTTAAGGGTAACTCCAGGGCTGGCAGATTCAAGAGGAAAGGCAAAGCCCCTATTCAGCCACTAAACCTTTCAGTCCCCATAAGGTTTGGTAAGGAGAAAGTGCCTTCTAACATATATGATCATGAAGACATTCAGGATCATATTAAGACAAATGTTCTGAAGAACAAGGGTGTTAAGGCAAGCAGGCCTACCTATGGTCATAAACCCTATGGTTTTAAGAAATCAGTAGGTGAAGTTGCAACAGCACCAGCAATGAACAGAAATGCTTCTGACAAGGATGTATCTAGATCTAGATACAATAAGTTTGAATGTTGGTGCTGTGGCAAGAGGGGTCATTTTGCATTGGACTGCTGGTATAACACAAGTGTTATAAAGAATAAGAGTCTACCTGTTAGAAGAGGTTATGATAACTTTATTAAGGCTAACCTGAACCAAGGACCCAAGACTTACTTGGGTTCTAAGGGTAAGTAATTCTGTATTGCAGGTGAATCCAAGTTACCATGCCCCTATATGGTACTTGGATAGTGGTTGTTCCAGGCACATGACTGGAACAAAGGGGCTGCTGAAGGAGTATTCATCTGTCAAAGATGGACATAAAGTGATCTTTGGTGGATCTGAAAAAGGAGTCATCAAAGGATTTGGTAACATCTCTTCAAACCTAATTACTATCACCAAAGTGGCCTATGTAAAAGGTTTGAAACATAATCTAATAAGCATAAGCCAGCTGAGTGATCTAGGATATGACATTTCATTTGGTAAGGATGGATGTCATATCAAAAGGTCAAGTGATCAAGAGATCATATTGACTGGGTATAGGAAGAGAAATGTGTATTGCCTTAATTTTGAATGTGAGAATAAGGCATCCCCCATTTGTCTTGTAGCTGATGACAATGCTTCTCATTATGTTAAGTGGCACAAGAGATTGGCTCATCTAAACTACAAGACAATTGGCCAACTCTTTAGTAAAGAATTAGTGAGGAATGGGCCTCAAGTTAAGTGTATAAAGGAAGGGGTATGCTCAGCTTGTCAAAAGGGCAAGCAGACAAAAACCTCATTTCAAAGCCTTGAAAACAAGGATTCTGTGAGGTGCTTATACCTCTTGCATATGGATCTTTTTGGTCCTATGCCAGTTCACAGTCTAGGTAGGAAGGTCTACACTCTAGTGGTGGTAGATGACTATTCTAGATTTACATGGGTGTTCTTTCTGAGACAAAAATCTGAAACCCCAAGTGTATTATTTAATTTTGTAAAGCAAATTCAGAATGAACTGAATAGTACAGTGGTCAAAATTAGAAGTGACCATGGTACTGAGTTTCAATCTGAAAGCATAACAAACTTGTGTATAGACTTTGGGATTTTCCAAGAGTTCTCCTCACCTAGAACACCTCAGCAAAATGGTATTGCTGAAAGAAAGAATAGAACATTAATTGAAGCTGGTAGAACTCTATTGAGTGACACCTCTCTCCCAGAATATTTTTGGGCTGAGGCAGTTAACACTGCTTGTCATGTCATCAATAGGGCTTCTATCACCAAAGGCACAGAAAGACTCCCTATGAGATTGTGAAAGGCAGAAAACCAAACCTATCCTATTTTAGGATCTTTGGTTGCAAATGCTATATACTTAACAATGGCAAGTCATATTTGACTAAGTTTGCTGCCAAATCCCAGGATGGGATATTTGTTGGGTACAGCATAAATAGTAAGGCCTATAGAGTCTTCAACTTAACTACTCAAGTTGTTGAAGAATCTGTGCATGTTGTATTTGATGAAACAAGATTAATCAATTGTGAGTTGTCTTGTAGATCAAATGACTCAACAGGTATAAGCAAGAAGATGGACAAGCTCTCCATTGCTGAAGCTTCAAAGGAAGAGGGAGCATTGGAAAATGAAGGCTGCTGTCCAGGGGGAGTACAAGAGATAATGGAAGCTGATGAAAACCAAGAGGAACAGCAGAATGAAGAAGCTGGAGATGCACAACCTGAAGGGAATCTACCTCCAGCTATAAGATATCTAAGAGATCATCCTACTGATCAGATAATTGGTGATCCAAGACAAGGAGTGCAAACTAGAAGCAGAAATCAAAGCACAGTTTTGCATTCTAGTTTCTTGTCCCAAATGGAACCTAAAAAGTTTGAAGAAGCTATCCAAGACCAGCACTGGATTGATGCTATGCAAGAGGAGCTGAATCAATTTAGAAGGTGCAAGTCTGGGAGCTTGTTCCTAAACCAAGAGGCCACAACATAATTGGAACTAAGTGGATCTATAGGAACAAGCTAGATGAAAGTGGAATAATAGTAAAGAATAAAGCAAGATTGGTTGCAAAAGGATACAGGCAGGAAGAAGGGATTGACTTTGATCAAACATTTGCTCCAGTAGCAAGGCTGGAGGCAATCAGAATGTTCCTTGCCTATGCAGCCTACCAAGACTTCAAAGTATACCAGATGGATGTGAAGTCAGCATTTCTGAATGGTGATCTTAAAGAAGAAGTATATGTAGAGCAGCCATCAGGTTTTGTAGATCCTCTTAAACCTGATTCTGTGTATAAACTTAGGAAAGCTTTGTATGGGTTAAAACAAGCTCCAAGGGCTTGGTATGAAACCCTGTCTACCTTCCTCATTGAGAATAAATTCTCAAGAGGAAAGATAGACAAAACTCTATTCCTTAGGGAATCCAAAGGAAAGATCATCTTAGTCCAGATCTATGTTGATGACATAATCTTTGGATCTACTGAAAACAACCTTTGTAAAAAGTTTGCCAAACTTATGCAAGGGAAGTTTGAGATGAGCAGTATGGGAGAACTTAAGTTCTTCTTGGGACTCCAAGTAAGACAGACTGATGATGGATTGTCCATATCCCAGTCTAAGTTCACCAAGGAATTAATTAAAAAATATGGTATGGAGTCATCCTCCTCCATGAGAACTCCTATGGGCACAAGTATGCCAATATGCAAAGATGAGGCAGGTAAACCTGTTGATGAATCATTGTATAGAGGAATAGTTGGGTCTCTACTATATCTCACTGCTAGTAGACCTGACATTATGTATGCAACATGTGTCTGTGCTAGATACCAAGCCTTCCCTAAAGAATCTCATTATACTGCAGTCAAAAGGATTCTGAGATATCTAAAGGGCACTCCTACTCTAGGTCTTTGGTACCCTAGGAATAGAGATTTTCAACTAACAGGCTATTCAGATGCAGATTTTGCAGGATGTAGAGAGGATAGAAAGAGTACTACAGGTACTTGTCAATTCCTGGGAGGAAGACTAATATCTTGGAGTAGTAAAAAAACAGACTAGTGTGGCAATTTCCACAGCTGAGTCAGAGTATATTGCTGCAGGAAGCTGCTGTGCACAGCTATTATGGATGCAGCATCAGCTTAAAGATTATGGTATTCAGGTAAGTAGAACACCCCTTTTATGTGATTCTAAGAGTGCTATTTCTATTGCTAATAATCCAGTTTCTCATAGTAGAACTAAGCATATAGAAATCAAATATCATTTTCTTAGAGAACATGTAGAAAAAGGTGACATCTCATTGGAATTTGTAAAAACAGATTATCAAATAGCAGATGTATTTACTAAGCCTTTAGATGAAACCAAATTCAATAAATTCAAAATTGAATTAGGTATGTTAAACATTGATTAATGTATTAAACAAAATCATTAACAATGCTATTGAAATGGTTTATAAGTAAGTAAAAGTAGTAACAACATAATCAAGTGTTAAAAAGGACACATTGAAGTTACAGAAATTGGCTAAGTAAGAATGTGTCGACACATTCAGTAATAATGTGTCGACTCAGAGAAATTATGTCGACAAGTCAGAAATATTGTGTCGACACAGAGAATATGTGTCGACACTTAAGAGTTTTATTGTCGACTTAACCAGAAATGTAATGTCGACTCAACCAGAATTATGGTGTCGACACTTACAGAATATGTGTCGACACTTGTCCTTAGTGTCGACACAGAATTTCTGTCTTTCTACTATGTATCCAAGGTGTCGACATAACCACAAATTGGTGTCGACACATAGTAGGCTGAAGAAATGTCGAGTTAATAGAAGCTTGTGTCGACACATTCCATCTGTGTCGACACATTTAGACTGTTTTTGGCGCCTTTTGAACTTCTTTCAACAGAAGCTATAAATAGGTCAAAAGCTCTTTGTGTCGACACGCTTTCAAGGTTTTCGAGACTCAAACCCTGTGTCGACAGTCCTTCTTTCTCTCTTCTCTCAAGCTTTCTCGACACAACGATGGCGCCAAGGATTGAAGATAACATCAATGAAGGATATGAGTTAGTGCGCCAGGCCTTTGCAGAGGCGCCGCCTGATGTTCAAGGAGTTATCACCCTTCTCTCTGCATCAGGGTTAGAATTTCTCATTTCAGAACCAACTAAGATCTGGAAGAAGGAGGTGCACGAGTTCTTTATCTCTGCATCAGTCCATTCTACTGGCCTCAAGATTAAGTCCACTGTTCAAGGGACGAAGGTAAAGATTAATCAAAGAAGTTTACGAAAGATCTTCCAACTGCAAGTGGTTGAGAATGAAGAGGAAGTTCCTATATCTAAGACAAGGGAAGCCCTTCAATGGTGTGGCCTGGATTCAGGATTGAAGATAGGAGCTGCATTCAACAGAAAGGGAATGAATCAGCAAGGGAAGTTCTTGTCTGAAGTAGTTGGAAAGGTAATCCTCTGCAAGACAGGTGGACATGATAGGATTTCTGCCTATATGTTCAGCCTGATGACCAGGATAGTTTTTACTATTCCTACTGATTGGTCAGGAGTGCTCTTTGACAAGATCAAAGAGGGAATCAAGAAGCCTAACATGGCTAGGATCATGAGCCTATACTTCACTGGAGTGATTCCTGATGTGATGCAGCAGCTGCAAGGGAGTAAGATTAACCATATGAGAAGAATGGATATGAGATTATTCTCCAGGTGGGATAGGGTGCTGTCCAAGGATGTGCCTGAAGAGAGCAGGCCTGACACCCCTGTGCAATCCCCTACACCAAATCAAGAACCTGAACAAGTACAAGAAGGGACACAGCTTGACTCCACTGTGGTCCAGGAAGTATCCAACACCTGCACAGATGCAGGGGGAGCCAGTTTCCACTTCTGCTCCAAAGGTAACTACTCCTACTTAGGTATAGGGGGAGCTAATGTATTTTACTATAAAAGACATTGCTCATATTCTTATTACTGCACAGGTTCAGGGGGAGCTAGTGTCCACACCTACTCCTGCCACTACAAATATTGAGGTGCAAGTCCAAGAGGAAGCACAGTTAAACATATCTCAAGATTTAACTGCTGCAGAAGTGACCACTCAACTGGAATTTACTATGGAGGAGTTATTCCCAGATGTTGATACTGCTGCTGATAAAGAAGGAGGTGGACCAGATATTGAGAAGTCCATAGGAATGGACATTGATCAAGAAGCTGCTGTGGAAACACAGGTTGAGGATGAGCCTGTGGATGTTGAAGCTGAGCAACAATCCCCTGGAACAGATACAATTCATCATCCACAAGAAAGAATTCATGTAGATACTTCCTCTGACACAGAAACTGAAGAAGCCAGGTGGCAAAGAAAAGAAAACTTGTTGTCTTTAAGAGAAGAAGCAAGAACTATAAGCAGGCATTACAGACAACAACTCCACAAGTTTCTCCAGCCTTTGATTACAATAAATTTATGGTAGATCTTCAAGTAAAATTGGATGACCAAAGGATGGCTCTGGAGAAGTATGTTGATGAAAATAGCAAGTCAGTTCAGTTTGACTTAGCTCAGGATATCAAGTCCATCCAATTTCAAGTAAACTTGCATAAAACTGAAATGACAGATTGCTTCCACAAGGGTGGCAATGCTGTAGTTTATCTGGCTAAACAACAGGAGGCTATCTCTACAAAGTGGATGATATTGCTTTGAAGCAAAGTTATGTTCTGGAAAATCAAATAAGAATGAATGACAATTTAACTGAATCTCATAATGAGATCATTAAAGAGGTGAAGAAGATTGTTCCAGGGATGCCTGCAGATAGAGCCAAAGAAATGGAAGAATTTGATAAGAATTTTCAGGCTGCTATTGCATCTGTTAAGACTGCCATCACAACCTCTCAAAAGGAAATATCTGAAAAGCTTCAAAAGTTAAGACCATTTTTCAAGGAGGGAGTGAATTATTTGGATGGCCAAATTCGATTTCAAAAAGAAGACCTTAGAGATCATGTCTCAAGAGAAGCCATAAAGGGGGAGAGGATGCTAATTCATGCAGGCTCTGAGCACACCAAGTGGGTGACCAATAGCATTCGAGCCACTTTGGGATATCCCCCATTGTGTGATGATGCTATGGTAGCTGAGTCAGGAATACAATCTAATCTACTTGAAGGCAATCAACCTGAGGTTGCCCAAGTCATATACCCCCCTCCAGATTTTGACTTGATTGATCAGAAAGTTCAAGGAATGTATAGTCCTCCAAAGGGGGTTACTAATATTGTCTTTGGAAAAGTTGATAAGCCTGAGGCTACTCTGAAAGAACAGCAGGATGCTCTATTGGCAAAGAAGAAATTCAGAGAGCAGGCTGTACTGAAGCCAGATTATGAGCAGTGGAGTCCTACTTCAAGGAACATAATACTCACTGCATGGAAAGCTGTACAAGATAAAGTTCATGAGAGAGGGAAGTGGTACAATGAAATTGAATGGCAGAATATGAGGCAAGGCAAGAGGCAATTATACAATTCAGAAGGAAAGCCAAGCTGGGAAGACTGCCATCAGATGCTAAGGAGCCAAGCAAATACTTCCCAAAGCCTTTTCATTATTTTGAAAGGCAAAGGATCAAGGAAGAAGCTCAGAAGAAGGCTGATCTTAAAGGAAAGAAGATAGCTGAAGAATCAGAAGCTCCTGTGACAGCTACAATTCTGTCTGGCAAAGGGATTACAATTAAAAGAGCCTGATCAATCCTGATTTTGTTTTAAATATTTGTAATGTTGTGATGTAATCATCAAATGTAAAACTTTGTAATCAAACATTACCCTGTTATAAACAAAATGTTGTTTGGCATATTATAATGTGCATTCTGTGATGATTGATTTGAATTATTCTATGTTATGTTTTGTTTATATTTAAAGTATTCCTGCTATGTCATTAATCATCATTTAGTACTGTTTATAAATGGTGTATATCATTGGCTATAGGGGTTATGACTTCTCCAAATAGGGGAGATTGTTGGGTACATTGGAAAATGTGTACCTGATTTGAAGAAGCCCAACTTAGCTCAATGATATACATCAAGGTGTATTTGATGTTATTTTAAGTTGACATGTGCAGGTGGAAAATTGATAAAGTATGCAGAAAAATTCTAAGTCCAAGTGTCGACACAAAGGAAGCAGTGTCGACACACAGAAGAAAATAGTCGACACAACACTGGGAAGCAGTGTCGACACATAGCAGTTAGTCTACAACTACACTGGGAAAAAGTGTCGACACAGAAAAAGAGTCGACACAACACTGGGAAATTGTGTCGACACAGAAGAAAAGAGTCGACACAATACTGGGAAATTGTGTCGACACAGAAGAAAAGCGTCGACCTCAACATTGGGAGAATGTGTCGACACAGAAGAATATAGTTGATCTCAAGATTGTCGACATCATCTGAATGTGTCGACACAGAAGAAAATAGTCGACCTCAAGTTAGTCGACACCAGCAGAATGTGTCGACACATTGTGATTAAGTCGACACATAATAGCAGAGTTAAAAAATGAATGTGTCGACACCTGAAGGCTAAGTCGACACTTACTAAAGTTATGATTCTACAACAATTGTGTCGACACACAGGACTTGTGTCGACACACTGAAGAGTCAAGATCAAGTTATTTTGCAGAAGAAGCTGTGTCGACTCAAAGGCAACTTAGTCGACATCACTGAAGACTGTGTCGACACCAAAGTCAATTATGTCGACACAAATAGACAGATTGTCTCGACACTTTCTGACAGACTGTTTCAACAACTTGTGATTCAAGACTAAGGCACAGGACTTGTTTGAAGACTTGACAGCTGTGGGTTATCACCGGTTAACTGAAGTTGTCAGACTTGTCAGAAAACGGTTAGAAACCGGATCAGCCGGTTACCATGAAGAATGTCTATAAATAGACAGATTCAGAAGGAGAAAAAAACAACAACATATAGAACTGACCTTTTGAAATACATTGGATCAGAAAGTGGAGAAGGATTACTATTCTACTCATTTCAAGAAAGTGCTAGGCACTTAAGAAGATCTTCTCCGGGAGATCTAAGAAGACTATCTAAGGATAGATCTAAGAAGAGTTCTAATCAGAATTCAGAAGAATCATTCAAAGTTCTGGATAGAGAGAGGTCAAGTCAGAATTTGAAGAAGAAGAAAGAATCCACCAGTGGATTCTCAAGAAGCTGTTTGGAATCAACTCAGCTAAGTACATTTTCAAGAAGCTTTGAAGAAGGCTAAGAAACAGTTGATTGCATCAGCTGATCAAGAATTGTCATTGCCTTTTCTCTCTCAACTTTGGCAAGACAATTAAGACAATCTTTTCTATATTTCTGTAGGATCTGTTTATACAGATCTGAGTTGTAAGCCTATGTTATAAAGGCTGAGTGTAGGAGTGTTGAACTCTGAGTGGTAGGGCTGATTGCCTGAGTGTAGGAGAAGGGTATTCTCTGAGTTGTAGGCCTTGGGGCAAGGCTGAGGTAGGGCAGTTGTGCCTGAGTTGTATGAACCAGTTGGGTTCTGAGTTGTAAGATCTATTGATCTGAGATAAGTGGAAGTTTGGCCGAATCTAGCATACTGCTAGATAGGTGAAGGGGGAAAGTGGATGTACCCAGACCTTGGGGAACCACTATAAAATATAGTACAATCTGTGATGTGTTGTTTTCTGTGATTGCTGTGTTTATTATATTAGTTATTAAATTGAATTCTGTCTAGAAGTTTTAGAAAGAGAAGCAGAACCTATTCACCCCCCCCCCCTCTAGGTGTTTAGGCTGCCTTGAAAGTTAAACTATCAGCTACCGCAGGGGGTAGACTACTACCGCGAGGTGGTAGGTCACAATACCATTTTTCCTTTGTGAAAGTTTGTTTTCTACTTTTCCACACACCCCTTAGAACCCTAGCAATATGCAACCACGAATATGAGATTAAATAAAAGAAATATAATTTTATTCAAAACTAAACACAAGGGTTACAACAATACAACTTGATCTCCGTGACGCCGGAGATCGGAGGCAATTAAATAACAATTCTTTTTAGTTTCTATACTGACCCTCAACCAGGACTGGTTGACTCTCTCTCTTCTTCCCAAGAAGGTTGACAAGCTGACTCTTCACCTTCCTCCCCGGAAGGGTCTTAGAGCCTATTAGATCTCCCAGATCTAGACGTCCTCCCAGGACGATTTCCCACGGAACCCTTCTCGGATTCCGACGACCTCCCCGATCAATTTTACACAAACATAGAACGATTAGAAAAGAGAAAATACAAATGAAAATAAATGAGTTTGAAATTTTTTCTCCCTCAAATAAGAATTCCTCTGTAGAACGGTGCGCGATCAAAGCTTTTGAATGTCATTCTCCTTGCACTCGATCAACCGTTGATGGTCGTTGGAGACTTCGCTCTTCAGAGTTTTTTGATCACGAACGGGAGTGAGAAAGAGAATACTCCTCCTTGTTGAAAGTAGGCGGTAGCCGAACCCTAGACGTAAAATACTCCTCCTTATTGAAAGTATCTAGAGTCAACCTAAATAACCTAGAGGGGTGAATAGGTGAGTTCTGCATCTTATAGCGGAATAAAAAGATGAACAAAAATAAGCACACCGAAACATAGAGAATTTATAGTGGTTCCCTGAGTTGGGTACGTCTACTGTCCCGCCTCGCCTATCTACCACGAAGGGCTAAATTCGGCAACTTCACCTTTATCTCAGATTGAAAACAATCTTACACCTCAAAGCCTCAACTCCTACAACTCGGAGACAACTTCTCCTACCACTCGAAGAACAACCTCTCCTACAACTCGGAGAACAACCTCTCCTACAAACTCAATCCTATAAACACGAATCTACAACTCGGAGGCAATACCTCCTACAATTGTACACAAAGATTTATACAAAACTATATTACGAATAATCTTCTTAAAATCTAAAATCTTCAGTCTTCCTTTTTTTTTGAAATATAGAACTTGAAAATCTTGAGGAGAAAGAGAATCTGAAATCTAAGGTCTTGATCTGAAAACTAGGGATTAATACTTGCTAAAAATTTATGAAACTGGGCCAATGCTATTTTTAAAGTTGTATCTACAAAGTATAATTAATTTATAATTTTTGGATGAATATTATCTATACTTGATTCACAAATAACGAATTATAGAAAAATTGCTAAAATAGTTTTAGTGCCCTTTTGATGAAAGAAAAATTGTGATACTTTGGATTTACTATTTTGAGATTACATAATATTTAATATAATTTTGTTGGACATCTTGCATGAGAACTTAGGGTAGTTCATGTTCAAACCTGTAGCCCTTAGAATTTTTGAGGAAATTAATTAAATGCCAGATAAATAAGGAAAATTACCATTTTCTGGATTTAGGCTAGTAATATCATGATAAGTATCTAGTAAATAATTTAGGGCATTTGGATAAGTATTGGATCATTTCCTAATCGGTTCGACATATAGTCTCGGTTGGTCTGCATATAGCAAATTGTTAAATTATAATAGGACATGATCTGGGTGAGTTGTTGGAGTTAGTCATTTTGTCTGGTAGGATAGATGTGGATGATTTTGCAATAGATTGATATGAAGAGTAGTGAGAAGTGGTGTTGGCTAGAGTTAAGAGGTGCTCGGGTTCGACGAAAGATCGTCTTTCCCGAAGAGAGGAAGGTTAAAAATCACCCTAGGATAGTCTATCGTAATATGAGAAGGGAATGGGTAAAGGGGATCAACCAATAACAATAAGTGCCTTGCGAAAGGGAACGATGGGCTTAAGCTACCATCATAGTTCCTAGTGCCCTTTGAGAACCCTTCACAGGGAATACCGGGGGCAGTCCTAGGTTAACGTAAACTGTAATAACAAACTGATAAGAGTAACTTAGTAATTAGGGTTGCACGTTTCACAAACACAGTTATCACCGGAAGATGGTTGGGATCTTCGGCTTGCTTGGTTAAGAGACGGACGGAATGGTCCGGGGAGCTTCGGCTCGATTGGTTAAGAGAAGGACGTTTCAGTCCGGGGAGCTTCGGCTCAGATTTTGTTTGATTACGATTAAACTTGCATGTGCATAAAAGGAAAGAAAATTAAGGTGGTGGGTCTTCGGTATTGGAGGGTCGATGCACCGACGCCAATACGCTGACTCGGCAAGTGTGGTTAGCACTTCGCCAACAGAAGTCCGGTGCGCCAGCCGGCAAGAGTACGCAGGAGTCCGCTTAGTGCACCAAGCGTTGAGGCGTACGATAGGTCTGACTGGTAGTGCTTTACTTGTTTAGAGGTAGGCGAGGCCTAACCCACCGCTTTCGTCTGCCACTACGGAGGTATCCTAGGAGGTTACGGCTCCAGAAAGGGGGAACTAAAGGTCTGTGTACACAGAGTCGAGTGTGTGTGTTGCACTTGCATGTTCCATCATACCCACTTGCATGTCATAACATAATCGATTCATTAAACCTATGACACCTAAAGTATAAGTGGAATGGGACGCTTATACATTAGGACTTGCAAAACGACCCCTTGGTCTATAAGCTTGTGTGGACAAGTTTATAAATTAAGGTTAAATTCAATATATATATGTTGTTGTATGATAACCGACACCCCAATGTATAAGTGGTATGGGACACGTTATACGATGAGAGCCTTGCAGAAGATCCCTTTGCTTATGCGCTTCCGCACATAAGTTAAGGTTACTTTACCTACTTTCTGTTTTTGCCATTATTTATTATATAATTGCTAGATTAGTTCCGCTGCCACCTATTTGCTTTTGAGTTATTCTCCACCTTCATGTCCTTCCCTTTCTTCCTCTCCGCTCGGTACCTAGGAGCCATGGGGAAGGGGTAGGGGATGATAGGGCTTAGTCTTTATGACTAACGGTTTTCGAACCGCATCATTTTAGGGAATCGCGGAGCCCAGCACAGGAGAGAAACCCCAGAGACCGGTGCGCTTGGAGATGGGGCAGTCTAGCTCCGGAGTTTATACAGTCGGGACTGTGAGTCTCGACCTTGAGTAGATGTTTTGTTTTGCTTCCGCATGAGTGATTTGTAATGAGGACATGTTGTACCGGGCTTAAGCCCATATTCTATTACTCTGATGTATTATTCCGTGGACACTCCCTTCGTGGAGTTTTATTTCTATATATGTGATTTTCATGTGGAATTGCTTGTACTTCATTTATTGTGCTACCTTTCTGTGATCGAATTGGCTGGTAGAATCGGCGCTTTGTGGTGATGACCCTTCAGGGCGTGAAGGTGTCACCGCAAAGTGGCGATTCTGGGCCTAAGACCCCGGTGTTTTAAAAGAAAAAAAGGGGGTCTTACAATTGGTCTGTCAAGCTCTTCTCCTTCTTAGCAACAAAAGATTTCTCCTTCTTGCTCTTTTGTTGAGTCTTCCTTTTATCAGCAGACTCCTTTCTTTTTTTTGGACACTCAGCCACAACATGTCCAGGCCTATTACAACAGTAGCAAACTATCTTTGATGTTGTAAATTTGCTAGGCTTAGACCTGCTCCTATCCTTCCTAGATGACTTCCTCTTTTGATAATAGTCATCCACAGGCTGAGATGTGGAGGGCCTAGACTTCCACTGCTTCTTCTTCAGGAATCTCGTAAACTGCCTTATAAAGGCAGCAAAGTCGTTATCTGACTCACTGCTGTCTGAACTTTTGTTGTCTGAATTATCTGAAGTAATTTCAGCAACTATCTTAGGAGGTGATGGAGACATCCTCCTATTCTTCCTAGTGGCTTCCACCTTAAAGGCCACAGACTTTTCTCTATTCTCCCCTTTTGCACTTTTCTCTTCCTCTTTCCTAGCCATCGGCTGCATCTCATATGACAACAATTTTCCAAACAAAGTTGGAGGAGAGATATCTGCAAGTTTGGCCACTTCTCTAATGGCACAAATCTTGGTGTCTCAATCCTTTGTCAAGGATCTGAGGAATTTATCATTCAGTTCATATGTACTTGAAAGTCTCTAGTGTCGACTAAATCCACCTATGGGGGGGGGGGAATAGGTGTCGTGCGGTCTTTTACGGAATTAAAATAACCTGCACAAATTAATAAACACAGCACAAAAAATACACAAAGAGTTATAGTGGTTCCCAAATTTGGGCACGTCCACTTCCCCCTTTGACCTATTTCCCACCAAGGGACGACTTGGTCACTTCTCCAAACGGATTGAAATCCAATCCTCACACTATGGAAGGAACCCTTCCAACAAAGGAGTCACAACTCAACAACCACAGGTTGCACCCAACCCTTACAACTAGGAATAAAAATTCCTTTACAACAAAACAAAATTGAATGTAAAGAAAATACAAACAAAACTTTTGAAGATTCCGATGTCCTTCTTCATTCGTTGAAGCTTTCTTGAAAGTTACGAAGAGTCCACAACAAGAGTTCTCTCTTGGAGAGGATCTTGTCAAGATCGGCAGCGGCAAGTGATTGCGGCGGCGATACTTTGTAGATCCAAACTTCTTGACGAAGCAAGCAAGGTCTACCAACGATCTCATTCGGATCAGTCGTCTCACCCGATTCGGAATGGAGAACAAATCTAATTCAACGAATTAGAAGACAAGAGATCTCAAGAGAGATGCATGAGACGCTCGGCTTGCCTCGGTACTGTCGTCAGAAGATCAGAGATGAACGGAGATTATCGGCGACGACTTCCTTGCGAGCGGCTGCAGGCGATCGACACTTTCCGCGGTCCGCTAGGTCACGCTCGACCTCCTTTTTGATTTCCGAGAATTTATTGTTGTTGAAGTTCAAAATACGCGAGTATAAATACTAGAGCCAACCCTATTGGCAGTTGTGGGGCCCACAAGGAGAAACCCTAGCCCCGGCCTAAACAATGCATGGCTTCTTGGTTCAGTCCAGCGAACGGAGGAAATTTTCCTAAGGCAAAATCGGCGGGAATCGTTGGTGATTCCCGTTGAAGTCGGCGGGAATCACTCACGATTCCCATCGATTCTGCCTTAGCAGAATTCCTGTTGGAAAACTGTCAGCCGGAAGAAGTCGGCGGGAATGCAAACTGATTCTCGTCGAATCGGCGGGAATCATTAACAATTCTTGTTGAAGTCGGCGGGAATCATAAGTGACTCCCGTCGAAGTCGGCGGGAATGACTTAGTGATTCCCGTCGATTTTGACTTAGAAGATTTCTCTCTCCTTCCTTTGAAGACTTGGTCTTTGACCCATCTTTGCTCCTTCTTCTGCTCTTGATCTACCGTAACCCTGTACTTGAAAATAAGTACACTCCAATAGAGAGAGCACGCGTGAGTCAACACACTGATCTACTCAACGAGGGATTACGTTGCGCAGACCCGTGTATATTTACCCACTGCACCCTGACATTGGTGTGTACTTAGCATGGAATAGCTGCAAGCACAACTTGATGGAAGATCGTCAAATACATTGTCAATTCAACTTATCTTGTTCAGGGGCTTCTTCAAATCAGGTACATTGTGGATGCAATACCCAACAATCTCCCCCTATTTGAAGAAGCCTAAACCCTACAAGCTAAGGTGAATAGAACAGATGGGAATGAAAATCATAAAATGAAAATTCAGTTGAGAGTGAAATTCATTACCATTTTCCTGAGAGCATACTTAACATTGGCAGTCACCTTAGCCTTAGCCGAGAGGGTAATCTCCCCCTTTTCAGCTTCTGCAAATCTGGGACTTCACTTGGAGCATAGAGCTCCCCCTCAGTTCTTGCATCCGTGCCCGATTTTTAGTTCCTCGCTGATGCTCCCCCTTGATCCAAGAGCCTGGAGCCCTTCAGTCTTCAATCTTCATAGTTCAGCATGCTGAGTTCAGTTTTGAAGAAACTAAACTTGGCCTCGTCTAGGGGATTTGAGAAGATATCAGCAATCTGCTTATCCGTGGGGACATAGCAGAGAGAGATATCTTTGTTTTCCACATGCTCCCGAATGAAGTGGTAGCGCACTTCAATATGCTTTATTCTGCTGTGCGACACTGGATTGTTCGCAATTGCTATTGCGCTCTAGGAGTCGCAATACATAGGAACTTCTCTGAACTGCAAGTCATAATCTTCGAGTTTATTTCTGATCCATAGAAGTTGTGTGCAACAGCTGCCTGCTGAGATGTATGCAGATTCAGCCGTAGAGGTTGCGACACAGTTCTGCTTTTTACTGTTCCATGAAATAAGCCTTCTTCCGAGGAATTGGCACGTCCCGGAAGTGCTTTTCCTATCATCCCTGCTTCCTGCAAAGTCAGCATCTGAAAATCCTATCAGCTCGACATCATTGTTTCTTGGGTACCACAAGCCAAGATTTGGTGTACCTTTAAGGTATCTAAGAATTCGCTTTGCAGCGACATAATGAGATTCCTTAGTGTTTACCTGATATCTGGCACAAACGCATGTGGAAAACATAATATCTGGTCTACTAGCAGTAAGATAGAGCAGGGATCCAATTATGCTTCTGTATTTGGTTTCATCAAAAGGTTTCCCTTTCTCATCCTTGTCCAGAGACACAGTGGATCCCATTGGAGTCCTCATAGAGGTTTCACTCTCCATTCCGAATTTCTTGAGGATTTTATTTGTGAACTTCGTCTGAGAAATGAAAATTCCATCCTCAGACTGTTTCACTTGAAGTCCCAAGAAGTACTTCAGCTCACCCATACTGCTCATTTCAAACTTCCCTTGCATAAGTTTAAAAAACTTCTTGCACAGGTTGCTGTCCGTTGAGCCGAATATTATGTCATCGACATAGATTTGCACCAACAAAGATCTTGCCTTTGACTTCCCTAAGAACCAATGTCTTATCTATTTTTACTCTCGAGAACTTGTTCTCAAGAAAAAAACTAGACAGAGTCTCATACCAAGCTCGAGGAGCTTGTTTCAAGCCATATAATGCTTTATTGAGAAAGTAAACATGATTAGGGAATGTTGGATTAACAAAACCTGGGGGTTGCACGACATATACTTCCCCTTTCAAATTTACATTTATGAACTCAGATTTCACGTCCATCTGATAGACAGTGAATCCTTTGTAAGAGGCATATGCCAGGAACAACCTGATCACCTCGAGCCTTGCAACTGGTGCAAGGGTTTGGTCAAAGTCAATCCCCTCATCTTGTCTGTAACCTTGAGCCACCGGTCTGGCCTTGTTCTTGATGATGACCCCGTGTTCATCCAGTTTGTTTCTGAAGATCCACTTAGTGCCGATCACATTCTGTTTCTTTGGTCTAGGAACAAGCGTCCAGATGTTGCATCATTCGAATTGATGCAGTTCATCTTGCATGGCCAATATCCATGACGCATCTTTGTTCGCTTCGTCGAACTTCTTTGGCTCAACCTGTGATAGAAAACTTAGGTGCAGAATCTCATTAATTGTACCTCTGCGAGTTCTGACAGCGTCCTGAGGATCTCCTATGATCTGATCTCTTGGGTGATCCCTCACGTGTCTGAGCTTTAAGAGTCTAGCATCTGGAGATCCAATAGCTTCTCGTGCTCCTCCCTCTTCTGGAGGATTTTCTCCATTCTGATCGTCATCTTCTCCAGTTGGCGTTGAGGTGGAGACCTTGACGTACTTGGGAGTTCCATCCTTAGCAGTCTCATCGATACTTAGCTGTTCAAGCCTTGCACCTGCATCTTCAAGAATGTCACTGGAAGAATTGCTATGAAGGAGGCTTCCTTCATCAAATACAACATAAATGGACTCCTCTACCACTAGGGTTTTCTTATTGAAAACCCTATAAGCACGACTATGGCTACTATAGCCCATGAAGATGCCTTCGAAGCATTTTTCTCTTAATTTAGTACGTGGGTACTTCCCATTATTGAGTACATAGCATCTGCAACCAAAAATCCTTAGATAGAACATGGTCAGTTTCCTGCCTTTCAATAGCTCATAAGGCATCTTACGATGATTCTTGTTGATCAAGGCCCGGTTTTGCACGTGACAGGCTGTATTGACAGCCTCTGCCCAGAAGTACTCTGGGAGAGAAGCGTCATTCAACATTATCGTACATGCCTCAATGAGCGTTCTATTTCTCCTCTCCACAACTCCGTTTTGCTGAGGAGTACGCGGGGAGGAAAACTCATGAAAGATACCATGTTCTTCATAGAATTCTGTCATAGCACCAGACTCGAATTCTATTCCATGGTCACTTCTGATTTTGACCACAAAGTAGTTAAGTTCGTTCTGTATCTGCTTGATAAAATTTGTGAAGATGTCAAATGTATCTGACTTTCGTTTCAAGAAGAACACCCACGTAAACCGAGAGTGATCATCAACAATCACTAGCATATATGGTTTGCCTCCTAAGATATGAACTTGCACTGGACCGAACAAGTCCATATGCAGAAGATAAAGACATCTTGAGGAGTCTTTGTCTGTAATGCCCTTAAAGGTAGCCCGAGTCTGTTTGCCCTTCTGGCATACAGGACAAGGGCTATCTTTGATGCACTTAATAGTAGTGGCATCCCTTACTAAATTCTTGGAAAACAACATATTAATAGTCTTGAAATTAATATGTGCTAATCTCTTGTGCCATTGTTCACAGAGAGAAGCACTGCCTTTTGCTACTAGGCACGCGGAAGTAGAAGAGTCTAAGCTAAGAAAATCTAAGCAAAAGATATTTCTACTCCTAATGCCAGTTAATACCGTCTCCGAAGAGGCACACGATATTATCAAGCACTTCTCCTTGCAGAACTTAACATCGTATCCTTTATCACACAACTGGCTTACACTAATCTGGTTATGGTTTAACCCTTCAACATAGGCCACGTCTGTGATAGAGAATACACCGTTGGAAATCATACAATAACCCCTGGTGACTCCTCGATCAGATCCTCCAAAGATGACTTTGGGTCCATTTTCGACTGGGGAGTAATCACACAATAGGCTTCGTGTCCCGGTCATATGCCGGGAACATCCACTGTCCAAGTACCAGATTGGCGTT
This sequence comes from Platanthera zijinensis, assembly GCA_039513925.1. Taxonomy (NCBI): domain Eukaryota; kingdom Viridiplantae; phylum Streptophyta; class Magnoliopsida; order Asparagales; family Orchidaceae; genus Platanthera; species Platanthera zijinensis. The sequence goes on from CM077091.1 coordinate 90,872,674, forward strand.
TTGGTGGCCTTTGGACATACCTGCAAAACAGAATTAGTTTTCCTTAGGAACCCAATAGAACTTGGGTCCTAGATTCCTTGTTAGCACACTCCCCCTCGGTTGGTTAACCCTACGAGTGGTCGGCCTCACATTGCTAACAAAAGGAGTCTCATTGTATCTTGGATTAAACCAGCAATCCATGACAAAGTGACCAACTTTTCAATAGCACCAACAGTCAAACCTGTTGTACCATTTCCTAGGCTCCTGCTTTACCCTTGGAATGGTGTGTAAGACCCCCATTTTTTTTCCTTTTCGACACCGGGGTCTTAGGCCCAGAACCGCCACCTTGCGGTGATACCTTCGCACCCGGGAAGGTCGTCACTATAAGATGCCGATTCTGCCGGCCAAAATCGATCACAACTGTAGCAATAGAATAAAAACAAGTCCACAGAAAATCACATGTATAGAAAATAAGCTCCACGAAGGGAGTGTCCACAGATAGTACATATAATAAAAATCTCGGGCTTATGCCCGGTACATCAAGTCCTCACTACAAATCACTCATCGAGGAAGCAAACTAATACAACTACTAGTGTTCGGGAATCACAGTCCCAGCTGTCTGGACTCCAGTACTAGACTATCCGATCTCCAAGCGTGCCGACCTCTGGGGCTGCTCCTCCATGCTGGGCTCCGTGGTCCCCTAAATGATGTGGTTCGAAAACCATTAGTCTAAAAGACTAAGTCCTATTGTCCTCCGCCCCTTCCCCCATGGCTCCTAAGCACCGAGCGGGGAGAAGGAAAGGAAAGGACATGAAGGTGGAGAATGTCAAATAGCAGATGGCAGCGGAACTAGACTAGCAGTTCTAAGTATGGTAATAATGATACAAAATTAGAATAAGTAACCTTAACTTATGCGAATACACATAAGCTAAGGGATCTCTTGCAGGGCTCCTATCGTATAAAAAGTCCCATACCGATTTATACGATAGGGTGTCGGTTTTACTAGCAGGCTTAAATATTTAATACTGAAAGAGAACCTTGACTTATAAGCACGCTCGCACGAACTTATTGGCCAAGGGGTCGTTTTGCAAGGCCTAATGTATAGAGCGTCCCATACCGCTTATACATTAGGTGTCAGGTTATATGCAATGGTTATGTTATGAAATACAATTATGCTATGATGTGAACATGCAAGTGCAACTCAACCACTCGACTCTGTGTACACAGACCTTTAGTTCCCCCTTTCGGAGCCGTTACCTCCCAGGATGTAACACCTCCCCTGTAAAGACCATATAATATGGGTCCGGCCGGGGCCCCACAACATACGGACGCCACAGCTTTAGTATTAAAAGATGATATGAAAACTACCCAATCTCAAAACTCCAGACAAACACAGCGGAAACAGAACATTAATCAACAGAAGTTATCCACTTAACAAAAGAGTATCAAATGGCCTTAAGGCCTTACACAAAATAAGTCCAAAAATAAAAAGTGCCAAGCACCCCTAGGCTACCTCGGCATGCAAGCCGGACATAGTCAAACAACAGCAGCAAAACAAGGAAAAGAAAATAGGCAAGCACAGCAACACTTCATGAGGCTTAGGGCTTTTCGCCCGGCGCGCTAACTCCTGCATGCGATCCTTGCCCTGTAAGGATTTGAAGTAACGTGGGTCAGCAAAAGCTGACCTCTACTGTGTAACAAACACATCTCCTCCCGGCCGTCCCTAACGGACCCCGGGGTACCACTCCACTTACAAGTTAGCACTTCGTATACCAAAAGAGTATGTATAATAAAGCGGTAAAACAGGCTTGGATGTCTCATACAGCATACATGTTCTCTATGTTTTGTACAAAGTGAAAGGGCCTACTATGCAACATGAATGCAACCCAGGTTTCACCTAAGGAACCCTAGTTCGTATGCATCTAGCACAACATCAAACATTGGGTACTTCCGTTTCCCCATTGGCTTAAAGCCGCAAACAGAAGGGAACCACCATGTCCCTAACGGCACACACGCCGTCACACGGAACCTTGCAAAGGCCCCACCCGCACTAGGGTCATAACCCCAGGGCTTGCCCGCACAATCTGACTTCGCTCGTCAGGGTTCCGCCTCACACTGACCGATTCTAAGAAGCCTTGCTGGACCCCACCCGCTCATGGCTACATTGCACGGGCTTGCCCTCCGCTCGGCATTCTCGTCAGTCTCACACAAGGGGCTAGTCTCGCCGAGACACTTTCCCCACATGACTTGCACGTCACGGGATAGCCAGCCGACCACGAAGACATAGCCGCGCCTTGGCACAACACAACAAAGGTTTCCCCACCACAATCGCCACTCGCACCGTGTCTTTCCCGTGCTCCAAGGAAACCATCTACCGCACAAAGCGGAGCTAACCTCGTCCGGTTCCGACTACGAGTACTCACTCAAATATATGGGGGAAAACACATACATACAACGGCGTATTACCGCAACGGATTTCTACCGAATCCTCAAATCTTGCTATGCAACATCACCGGGTCGGACTAACGGTCGCGACCACGGCTTCACCCACAATGCCTAACCCGCTAACAGAGCGGATCTCTAATGCAAGCATGCCGGGATGAACGCACTCAACCCGGAGGTTCCTCTTGAACCTAGGCTACACGAATCTCTCTCATTTGAGAGATTCAGTGCTCAAAAATACGAAAGGAAGGGGATGCTATTCATGCATCCTAAATCCTAAAAACCGAGAGGAGAAGTGTCGTTACCTTCCGTCCCCTCTTCCTAGCCATGGAGAAGATTTGCTCGGTTGAAAACCACAGCAACGCTCCCACCTTCGCGGATCTGAACTCCGCTCGCAAAACGGACCTCCGAAGCTTCGCCGGCGGCCGGATCTTGGCCTCCTTCCTCCACCTTGCTCTCCCTTCTCTCTAGAATCAAGAGAGATAAAGCCAAATGGAAAATGAGGGTTTGAAACCCTATTCCCGGCCTTAAACCACCCAGGGAGGCTCCCCACCATTGGATCTTCCAAAGAAAAGAACGAACGGCCACGATCGGAACCCAAAATAGAAAATCTGGGCCGAACACGGGTTGCAACACGACCGTGTGCATGGCCGTGTTAGCCATTCGCCGTCTCGACTGATTCGAAAACCAGCACACGGCCTTCGACACGGCCTCCGACACGGCCGTGTCGCCATTAACACGCCCGTGTCGAGACCCGTGTCACGCCCCCTACCGACCAATTTTCCCAGCCCGAGAAGGACACGGCCAGGAACACGCCCGTGTCCAAGGCCGTGTGCCTTCTCGCCGATCGTCGATCAACACGATTCTATGACCCAGGCGCAACACGGCTCGACAACCCAGGCGCTACACGGCCTATGACACGGCCGTGCCACAGGCCGTGTGCCTACCCCCAAAACCCAAATTTGGCTGAAACGACTCCGTCGTTTCCCCTTCCAAGTTTTGGGGTGTTACAATTCTCCCCCCTTCAAAGAATTTCGTCCCGAAATTTAAAACATGGAAAGTACACAAATTCTAAACGATACCTGAGGAGAAAAGCTCGGGGTACTCCACCAGCATGACCTGCTCTCGCTCCCATGAGAGTTCCTCGCAGCCACAGTTGTCCCAACGGACCTTTACGAGTCTGACTTCCTTGTTCCGCAATTGCCGAACCTCTGAATCTTCTATCCCGATTGGACGAACTCGCGTCCTCAAGTCTTCCTCTACCGGCACTGCCGTCGGCTCAATCACCACGCTGGCTTCTAACAAAGCTTTCCTCAAAACGGAGATGTGAAAAACGTCATGTAATCCACTTAGCTCTGTAGACAACGCCAACCGGTACGCTGCCTCTCCCACTCGCTCGACGACCTTGAATGGTCCCAAAAATCTCGGACTCAGCTTTTTGAGTCAGCGAATTCGCGAAACGCCTTTGAACGGCTTGATCTTAAGATACACCCAGTCGTCCACAGCGAATTCCACATGCCTGTGGCGAGCATTGAAATACTTCGACTGCCGATCTTGAGCTACCTTCATGCGCTCTTGGATGGTCCGCACTAGCTCACTAGCGTCGGCTACCACTTCTTTCCCCAAAAGCTTGGTGTCTCCCGCCTCTGTCCAAGACATCAGTGTTCGACACCGCCTCCCATACAGAGCTTCGTATGGCGCCATCTTGATACTAGCCTGGTAACTATTGTTATAAGCAAACTCCACCATGAAGAGGTGATCCTCCCACTTCTTGCCGAAGTCGAGAGTACACATCCTTAGCATATCTTCCACGGTACGGTTCATTCTCTCAGTTTGCCCATCGATTTGAGGATGAAAAGCCGTACTGAACTTGAGTTTTGTGCCCAAGCTCTTCTACACCAACCGCCAATCCTTAGACGTGAAACGTCCATCCCGGTCGCTGACTATACTCTTCAGAATCCCATGGAGTCGTACAATATTGCGGACGTACAACTCCACCAACTTTTCCACACCATCCTCCTTCCGGTTTGGGATGAAATGTGCCACTTTGGTCAAGCGGTCCACAATCACCCAAATGGCATCATTACCCTGCTGCGATCTAGGCAACCCATGCACAAAATCCATGGAGATGTCATCAAATTTCCATTCGGGGATTGGAAGAGGCTTCAAGAACCCGCCCGGCTTCTGACACTCGGCCTTCACCAAGGCACATGTTTGGCACCGACTCACACACAAAGCTACGTCCCGCTTCATCCCAGGCCACCAATAGGACTTCTTCAAGTCCAAGTACATCTTTGTACTACCCGGGTGAATGGAGTACTTAGTAAAGTGGGCCTCAAACATCAACTCCTCGCGGAGCTTGCCAAACTGCGGTACACAAATCCTTCCGCCCTTCCTCAGAATCCCATCAACCATCTCCCAGGCGCTATCCTCGCCCTTTAGAGCTTCCTCCACGAAAGGTTGGAACTCCGCATCTACACGGGTCGCTTCCCGAATACGATCGCATAAGTCACTCTGCATCTCAATCCAATTTAGTCGAGCCACGCTAGACTCGCCTCTTGCCACACATTCCAAACCAAGGGACTCCCAGTCCCGCCTTAACCGCTCGTCGTGAGCTTCAATCCAATTTCCTTGCCCCGAGTACTTCCTACTCAAAGCATCTGCCACCACATTGGCTTTCCCTGGCGTGTACTGAATCGCCACCTCGTAGTCCCCGAAGAACTCGACCCACCTGCGCTGCCGCATATTTAGGTCCTTCTAATCTAGGAGATATTTCAGACTCTTGTGGTCCGTGAAGATCTCCACCTTTGCACCATAAATATAGTGCCTCCACAATTTCAAAGCAAAAATTACTGCCGCCAACTCCAAATCATGGACGGGGTAATTTCTCTCATGAGGCTTCAGCTGCCTCGACCCAAAAGCTATCACACTACCATGCTGCACCAACACGCACCCTAAACCGCATCTAGATGCGTCGCTGAAGATCTGGAATCCTTCGGTCCCCTTTGGTAGACTTAGGATCGACGCCGTCATTAGCCTCTCCTTCAGGGTTTCAAATGCCTGATTGCACTCTTGAGTCCATACAAACTTCTGATCTTTGCGAGTTAGTGAAGTGAGGGGTAGAGCTATCCGCGAAAAGTTTTCCACAAACCTTCGGTAGTACCCGGCTAGTCCAAGAAAACTCCGGACTTTCGCCACGGTCCTCAAAACTGGCCACTCTCTGATGGCTTCTACTTTCGTTGGATCCACTGCCACCCTGTCCCCACTGATTACATGGCCCAAAAACGCCACCTTCTCCATGTAAGACCCCCCTCCCGGAACACAACACACGGCACGAGGGGAGTCTTATGCCCGAAATAGCCGCCTTGCGGTAGCACTAACACACGGGTTAGCCTTTACCACAAGACGCCTATTCCGCCGGCTACAATCCATATCACAACAATTATGCCAACCCAACCATAACAGAAAAGTAAAGCTAAAAGCAGTTCAGTTCACAGCTAAGTTAAAGTCCAAAAATAGCGGAAGATAACAAGCACAACAGGCTTGTACAAATAAACAAGAGTCTAGAAATGTTTTGTCAAACGGCTATATGAAAACACTCACTACTGTCACTGACGGTGCCGATGGCACCACCACCTCAGGTCCTATCATCCGGGCCTGGCTGTCCTGCTGCATAGTCCGTTGCCGCTCTACCTGCGGGGTTTCCTCCTAAAAAGGAAGACGTGGCAACCGTTAGTCATAAGACTAAGTGGCTTCACATCCGCTCCCCCGACGACTCCTCGGCACCGGGCGGAGAAAGGAACAAGGTACAATATATATATATATATGCAAGTAAACAAGCAGGTGACAATAAGTATGGTGAAGTATAAACTACGCTACACAACTAGCAGTTCTACGAATATCAATAATATATAAATGACAGCAGGTATAATTAATCAGAATAGTAACTTAACTTATAAGAGTGCCCATACAAACTTATAAGTTAAGGATCGGCTTAACAGTAAAGTAACTCATCGTATAAGAGTGCCCATACAAACTTATACGATGAGGATCTTGTGTTTGCAATGAATGACATGATATGAATGTTATGGTATGACCGAATCATGCGCACGCACATGCAACTTGCTATGTCGACACAGACTAGAAGTTCCCACTTTTCGAGCAGGTAGCTAACCTCTCAGGCGTCGTCCGTCGTGGCCAGACGGCGACAGTGGAGCGGGCGTCTCCACTACTAGGTGGTATCACACTACCTATCCTAGGCCCCCGTACGCCTCAACGCTAAGAACACAACAGCGGAGCTCACGTGCGTACTACGGCTCAGAAGGGGTCTTGGGTAAATGTGCACCAAGATCACAGCCCAACCTGGCATTGATTTCGAACCGGATGGAACCTCGGAAACGCACGAGGTGCAAGCCCAACCGTTCTCATGGCACGGAGGAGATCTCGGGTTATGGACACCAAGTATCTAACCCTACCGCCCAAGGTCTACTCATTGGCTCCCATCGGTGTGACGACTGGCGAACCCGTAGACCTGCCACAATCATTATCTCAACACCGCGACACGATGAATCGTCGCACATCACATGCCCCAAAACAACTCACTCGATGCTACCCGTAGGGAGACTTCAACTCTAAGCATCGGTTGTTAATAAACCACTTGGGCTCGGATTACAGTTACAAAATACTCTTCACATAGTGTTCATCATGTTCACGCCCACCTATTCAATGATTTCACCTCAACACTACGTACATTAGATATGTTCAACGCCAATTTGTATAAATATATCCTTTACCAATAGCAACTCCTAATATCTAGCCTTCCCATCCAATCCATTTCTCTACCATTGCATGGTTATCCCTTATTACACAACCAAATGAGTAACCATACTAAATTATAGTAACAACGACATTATAGTTATATGGGAGCAAGATATCACATGAGCAAATCACAATCATTGCAAGAGTGCTAACATTATAATTTAACAAGTGCATTAACATAGGATAGTCCAATACTAAAACTGGGATTCCCGGAGCTACAGGAGTCCGATCACAATGCACAACCCCTCGTTGGAAAGGTATTCGCGAGGGCTACGACTTTCGTGTTGAGTCGATCGCCCAGATCTGGTCGCAACATACCAGAAATTCAACTCGAATACGTACAGGAAACAGTTTCCTGTACAGGAATTTTCCCAAACGCAGCGGACTCGAACCAGCTTTCCCGTGGCTACAGGTATTACATGGAAACGAGCAACCCCTCGTTGGAAAGGTAATTTCAAGGGCTACGACTTTCGTGTTGAGTCGATCACCCAGATCTGGCCAGAACACCTCCGAAATTGGCCACGAAGGTCGCCGCGTGCAGAAATCAGATTTCTGCACTCATCTTAAGGCGAGATGAACGGCATCCGTTCATCTTCTTCCTTGCAACGACCTCGCATAAACTTCTCCAGAAATCACACCCAACCTTATTTCTCCTTTCAAAGCCAAACCCCCAACGAAAACCCCTCTCATCTCCACTTTGAAGGATGAGAAGGTTGAGGGAGACTAAGCCTAAAACCTAGGCATGGCTTATCCTAAGAACTCTCCTCCTCACCATCAAGACTCTATGGAGTCGATGTCTCTCCTATAATAACTATAGATCTAGCACCAAGGGAGAGGGGAGGAAGCTCACCTCAAGTCCAGCGGTACCACCATGGCCGGCCATGAGCCTCGCACTCCTTCGCGGCGGCATTGTTTTTCCCTTGACGGTGGCGGCGTTTTGATTCCTCCAAGGATGGCTCCGGCAAGCTCTTCCTCCTCCTCCAGCCAAGAACCCTCTCAGGAATTTCGGGGCAGAAGAAAGGAGATGAAATGCTAGGGTTTCCCAACTTTTTCCTTTTTATACATCGCAGACACGGGTAGGCACACGGCCGTGTTCCTACCCGTGTTCAGGTGACACGGCCGTGTGGCATGCCGTGTCTAGGGCCGTGTTCCTCCCAGAACCACTTTCTGCCGGGTCAGGGTTGCGGCACACGGGTAGAGACACGGCCGTGTCCCGACCCGTGTCCTTGGCACACGGCTAGGGACACGCCCGTGTCCCAACCCGTGTCCTTGGCACACGGCTAGGGACACGCCCGTGTCCCAATGCCCGTGTACCTCTCTGACTGGTAAACCTATTTTTATGAGGCATACGGGTATGGACACGGCCGTGTCCATACCCGTGTCAGCCAAAAATGCTGTTTTGCCTTGTTTTCCTCATTTCCCGCACGTCCGCACCTGTTCACCCACATCCCCCATTGGGCTCACCACAGCCCCCTTGACTCGAATACGCAATCAAGGGGCCTAGCGCGAATTGGGACGTTACAAATCCTATAAACAAAATAAAAGATTTCGTCCCCGAAATCAGGGTAAGGCTATGAGAGTGAAACACATAAAAAGGGAACTATGCTTTCAAATAAAATTTTTACCTGGAGTAAATAATTCCGGGTAGCGCTCTTGCATCAAATCCCTTGGCTCCCATGTGCACTCTTCCTTCCCGTGATTAGACCATAGCACCTTCACCAAGGGAACACTTTTGCGGCGCAAGGTCCTTGTCTCGTTATCAACGATCCGCACCGGCTCCAGTCGCACAGACCTATCAGACGCCACGGCACCATCCGCCGTTGGGATATACTGTTCAGGTCGCAACAAAGCCTTCCGAAGCGACGATACATGGAACACGTCGTGAAGGTTCTCCAGCTCCGGTGGTAACTCCAATCGATAGGCCAGAGGGCCAATCTTTTCCACTACAACATAGGGCCCAACATACCTTGGGCTGAGCTTCTTGACTCCACGTACTCGTGACACTCCGTGCATCGGTCGAATCTTCAGGAACACCTTATCACCCACTTGAAACTCTACCATACGGTGCCTTGCGTTGTAATATTTCGCCTGTCGGCTTTGAGCCTCTAGCATTCGATTCCGGATCAACCTAACCACCGCGTCCGTGTCATCAATATACTCATTTCCCAATGTCTTCGGATCTTCGTCTTGCACCCAGGACAAGGGTGTTCTACACCTCCTTCCATACAAAGCTTCATGAGGTGCCATTCCAATACTAGCTTGATGACTGTTATTATAAGAGAACTCCACGAGAGGTAAGAGCCTCTCCCATGGTTCTCCTTTATCTAGCACACACAACCTCAATAGGTCCTCCAATGTTCGGATGGTTCGTTCAGATTGCCCGTCCGTTTGTGGGTGAAAGGCTGTGCTAAAGGCGAGGCGCGAGCCCAAATAAGCCTGTACATCCCTCCATTCTCTTGAAGTAAACCGACCATCCCGGTCGGAGACGATCGTCTTTGGCACACCATGGTACCGCACAAATTGTTCCACAAAGAGACGCACTAGGACGCCCACTTGCGCCTCCTTCTTCATTGGGATAAATCGGGCTACCTTGGTCAACCGTTCAACTATCACCCACACAGAATCATTCCCCGAGCGCGAGCGAGGTAACCCGTGGACGAAGTCCATGGAGATGTCCTCAAATTTCCATTCGGGGATGGGCAACGACTGTAGCATTCCACCGGGGCTTCGGCACTCTGCCTTCACCATTTGGCAGGCCACACAATGAGTAACAAAGTACTTGACATCCCTCTTCATGCCCGGCCAACACATCGTCTTTCTCAAATCGGTGTACATCTTCGCGATCCCCGGGTGCACCGAGTACTTGGAGCAATGGGCCTCCTTTAGAATATCCTCCCGAATGTTGTCACCTTCGGGGATGTAAAGCCGGCCACGAAAAAGGACGAGGCCGTCTTTTAGGGAGTATTCTTCCGTAGTCCCATCCTCCATTGACTTGAAAGCCGGGGTTAAAGCCGCATCCTTCTTTTGTTCCGTACGGATCCGGTCTCGTATGTTGCAAACTATACTCATCGCGGCCAAATATTCGGTATACTCTTCCGGTTGATTCTTAAAGACCAAAGTGATTTCCATCTCTTGCAGCGTCCGGATTAACTCCATCCTCACCAAGCGGGATTCCGTGCTCGCTTCCGGCGCTTTCCGGCTCAAGGCATCAGCTACGGAATTAACCTTCCCGGGGTGGTAGTTCAAGGTGAAATCATAGTCGCACAAGAACTCCAACCACCGCCGCTGTCTCAAGTTTAACTCCTTTTGGGTGTGAACGTACTTCAGATTTTTGGGATCCGAGTAGATCTCGCAGTGGATGCCGTATAAATAATGCCTCCATATCTTCAAGGCGAATACCACCGCTCCCAACTCTAGATCATGCACCGGGTAGCTGGCTTCATGCTTCTTCAACTGTCTTGAAGCATAAGCGATCACATGCCCATTCTGCGTCAACACAGCTCCCATCCCTTGGTACGACGCATCCGTGTATACTTGAAAGCCCTCCTTCCCAGATGGAAGAGCTAGGATGGGTGCAGTCGTCAATCTGTCTTTCAACTCTTGGAATGCAGCTTCGCACTGGGGTGTCCATTCAAACGGCACACCCTTCTTGGTCAGCGTAGTAAGGGGAAGGGCGATCTTCGAGAAGCCTTTCACGAACTTGCGATAGTACCCGGCAAGTCCAAGAAAGCTTCGTATGTCGGCCGCTGACTTCAATGGCGACCACTCCTTCACGGCCCGCACCTTGGCCGGATCTACTGCTAGCCCCGCCCCACTAATCACATGGCCCAAGAACGCGACCTCTCGAAGCCAAAACTCACATTTGCTGAACTTGGCAAACAAAGTGTGCTCCTTTAGTTTCCTCAGCACTAAAGTTAGATGTTCGGCGTGTTCTGCTTCAGTCTTGGAGTAGACTAGGATATCATCGATGAACACGATGACAAAGATGTCCAAATAAGGGCTGAACACCTTGTTCATCAAGCTCATAAAGGCGGAAGGGGCGTTTGTGAGCCCAAACGGCATCACGGTGAATTCATACAAACCATATCTCGAACTGAACGCCGTCTTCTGAATGTCATCTTCTTGTATCCTCAGCTGATAATATCCTGAACGCAGATCTAACTTGGAGAACCAATACGATCCCACCAATTGATCGAATAATTCATCAATGCGCGGTAGGGGATAGGTGTTCCGCACCGTTAACCGGTTCAACTCTCGATAATCAATACATAACCGCAAGGTGCCATCCTTCTTTTTGACGAACAAAACGGGCGCTCCCCAAAGCGACGAGCTTGGGCGAACGAACCCTGCTTCCACCAATTCCTGAAGCTGGACTCTAAACTCTGCAAGTTCCTTCGGAGCCATTCGGTATGGAGCTCGCGAGACGGGCTTGGCACCCGGAATTAGCTTGATTTGGAAGTCCACTTCCCTATGCGGGGGTAGTCCTGGCAATTTCTCGGGAAATACCTCGGGAAATTCTCGCACCACCCGCACATCCTTGACCTCTAATATCAATTTCTTCAACTCGAAGCAAATTACATAGACCTCGTCCCCTTCCATATGAGATTTCATAACTTGGATTGAAGATAATAATTTACGGGGTGCGAATTTAATACCTCGGAAGATGACTTCCGAGTCTCCATGCCTCAACATAACTTGCTTCTCCGCACAATTGATCCTGGCGTGGTGCCAGTCCAACCACTTCATGCCCAGGATGAGATCGAACTCCGGGATTCTTAACACTGTAGCCGGAGTTTCAAAGAACTTTCCTCCAATAAGGGTGTCGAAGTCGCAACTTGCTGACGACGTCATCTCAGAGCCGTCCGGAAGGCGCACCCTTTGAGTAATGCCCGTGAAGTGTTGCACTCCCTCCAAGTCCTTCACGAAGTCCTCCGAAATGAACGAGTGAGACGCACCCGTGTCAAATAACGTATAGGCGGGTCTCCCGCTAACCACGACAGTGCCTAGGTTCCAAAAGGGTAATCACTATTCAGAATAGCGCGTATCATTTGTATCATAAATCTAACAAGTCATATAATATTAAAACAATTTTGCACGTACCGGTGATGACTTCCTGCGGATTTCTCTCCTGAGTCATATCCAATGCGAATACATGCTCCCGTGCATGTCCTTGATTTCTCCCTGGTGGTCCTCTTCCTCGGCCACGCATGTGCCCTCGTCCCCGTGGAGCTACTGGAGGGGGAGCAATAGGGGCACCCCCGATCAGTCGCGGGCAAACTCGTCGGACATGCCCCGGTTGGTTGCACTCAAAACATATCATCTCACGTCGGCCCCCAGGTTGTTGATAATATTGCTGCTGCGGTGGTGGTGGTAAAGGTAGTGGTTGCGGAATTGGGTACTCCACCCGATAGTTTCGGTTGACCCACCGACCGCCTCTGTGGTTTCCCCTTCCTCTGCCATGATCATTCCGCCTTCTATTACTAGGGCCGACTTCAATTACACCTTCCGCAGGTCTCTTGCCACATCCCATGTGGTCCGCCTCCAGTCTCTTTGCCATGTCAATGATTTCTGCCAGGCTTCCATCGGCTATAAACAAAAGGGCCTGCCTCAGGGGGTCCCTTAACCCTTTGTAGAAGCGCTTCGCATAGCCTCTATCGTCCAGATCATAGGAATCAGCAAACCTAGTGAGGTGTTGGAACTCCCTCTGGTACTCCGTTACCGATTTCGATCCCTGCTTCAGCTGCAGAAATCTTTCTTCAAGTTCATCCCGAGCAGAAGAAGGAATGAAGTGATCCAGAAAAGCCTCGGTGAACTCGTTCCAACTGATGTCCGTGTACAACCGCCCTTGGAAGGTGGAGCCCATGAGGGACTTCCACCACCTTTTGGCGTGTAGCTCTAGCAGCGTCACTACCAATGTCACCGCCATGTTGTTCGGACATCTTATGCCACCCATCAATTCCTGCACGGTATCAAGCCATTCCTCGGTGCGCACCGGCGATTCTGTCCCAAGATAGGCAGGAGGGGACAGGGCACGGAAGGTGCTCACCCAGTTGGAGCCTGGCGCCTGTTGTTGCACCGGAGCTTGCTGGGCTTTAAATGCATCCAATATGGCTGACAGCGTTTGTCCCAGTTCCGACTGCTGGAATTGTGAAGGGACGGAAGGGGTAGGAGTGCCCCCAACCGGCTCCACCTGCGCTGGGACCTATACGCAAGGTACAAACTAGGGTCAGGTTGGCTAAAACTAATGTCAAAGTTGGACAACTTAGTGTGAATTACATATGGGCGCACCACTGCTTCCGCTAAGTCGGTTTGTCCCCAAACCGACTAATCAAACGGGAGTGGCCCATTGTTATCTGACTGCTGTAGGTGAAGATCGGCTTAGTCTGATACCATTTGTAAGACCCCCCTCCCGGAACACAACACACGGCACGAGGGGAGTCTTATGCCCGAAATAGCCGCCTTGCGGTAGCACTAACACACGGGTTAGCCTTTACCACAAGACGCCTATTCCGCCGGCTACAATCCATATCACAACAATTATGCCAACCCAACCATAACAGAAAAGTAAAGCTAAAAGCAGTTCAGTTCATAGCTAAGTTAAAGTCCAAAAATAGCGGAAGATAACAAGCACAACAGGCTTGTACAAATAAACAAGAGTCTAGAAATGTTTTGCCAAACGGCTACATGAAAACACTCACTACTGTCACTGACGGTGCCGATGGCACCACCACCTCAGGTCCTATCATCCGGGCCTGGCTGTCCTGCTGTATAGTCCGTTGCCGCTCTACCTGCGGGGTTTCCTCCTAAAAAGGAAGACGTAGCAACCGTTAGTCATAAGACTAAGTGGCTTCACATCCGCTCCCCCGGCGACTCCTCGGCACCGGGCGGAGAAAGGAACAAGGTACAATATATATATATATATATGCAAGTAAACAAGCAGGTGACAATAAGTATGGTGAAGTATAAACTACGCTACACAACTAGCAGTTCTACGAATATCAATAATATATAAATGACAGCAGGTATAATTAATCAGAATAGTAACTTAACTTATAAGAGTGCCCATACAAACTTATAAGTTAAGGATCGGCTTAACAGTAAAGTAACTCATCGTATAAGAGTGCCCATACAAACTTATACGATGAGGATCTTGTGTATGCAATGAATGACATGATATGAATGTTATGGTATGACCGAATCATGCGCACGCACATGCAACTTGCTATGTCGACACAGACTAGAAGTTCCCACTTTTCGAGCAGGTAGCTAACCTCTCAGGCGTCGTCCGTCGTGGCCAGACGGCGACAGTGGAGCGGGCGTCTCCACTACTAGGTGGTATCACACTACCTATCCTAGGCCCCCGTACGCCTCAACGCTAAGAACACAACAGCGGAGCTCACGTGCGTACTACGGCTCAGAAGGGGTCTTGGGTAAATGTGCACCAAGATCACAGCCCAACCTGGCCTTGATTTCGAACCGGATGGAACCTCGGAAACGCACGAGGTGCAAGCCCAACCGTTCTCATGGCACGGAGGAGATCTCGGGTTATGGACACCAAGTATCTAACCCTACCGCCCAAGGTCTACTCATTGGCTCCCATCGGTGTGACGACTGGCGAACCCGTAGACCTGCCACAATCATTATCTCAGCACCGCGACACGATGAATCGTCGCACATCACATGCCCCAAAATAACTCACTCGATGCTACCCGTAGGGAGACTTCAACTCTAAGCATCGGTTGTTAATAAACCCCTTGGGCTCGGATTACAGTTACAAAATACTCTTCACATAGTGTTCATCATGTTCACGCCCACCTATTCAATGATTTCACCTCAACACTACGTACATTAGATATGTTCAACGCCAATTTGTATAAATATATCCTTTACCAATAGCAACTCCTAATATCTAGCCTTCCCATCCAATCCATTTCTCTACCATTGCATGGTTATCCCTTATTACACAACCAAATGAGTAACCATACTAAATTATAGTAACAACGACATTATAGTTATATGGGAGCAAGATATCACATGAGCAAATCACAATCATTGCAAGAGTGCTAACATTATAATTTAACAAGTGCATTAACATAGGATAGTCCAATACTAAAACTGGGATTCCCGGAGCTACAGGAATCCGATCACAATGCACAACCCCTCGTTGGAAAGGTATTCGCGAGGGCTACGACTTTCGTGTTGAGTCGATCGCCCAGATCTGGTCGCAACATACCAGAAATTCAACTCGAATACGTACAGGAAACAGTTTCCTGTACAGGAATTTTCCCGTACGCAGCGGACTCGAACCAGCTTTCCCGTGGCTACAGGTATCGCATGGAAACGAGCAACCCCTCGTTGGAAAGGTAATTTCAAGGGCTACGACTTTTGTGTTGAGTCGATCACCCAGATCTGGCCAGAACACCTCCGAAATTTGCCACGAAGGTCGCCGCGTGCAGAAATCAGATTTCTGCACGCATCTTAAGGCGAGATGAACGGCATCCGTTCATCTTCTTCCTTCCAACGACCTCGCATAAACTTCTCCAGAAATCACACCCAACCTTATTTCTCCTTTCAAAGCCAAACCCCCAACGAAAACCCCTCTCATCTCCACTTTGAAGGATGAGAAGGTTGAGGGAGACTAAGCCTAAAACCTAGGCATGGCTTATCCTAAGAACTCTCCTCCTCACCATCAAGACTCTATGGAGTCGATGTCTCTCCTATAATAACTATAGATCTAGCACCAAGGGAGAGGGGAGGAAGCTCACCTCAAGTCCAGCGGTACCACCATGGCCGGCCATGAGCCTCGCACTCCTTCGCGGCGGCATTGTTTTTCCCTTGACGGTGGCGGCGTTTTGATTCCTCCAAGGATGGCTCCGGCAAGCTCTTCCTCCTCCTCCAGCCAAGAACCCTCTCAGGAATTTCGGGGCAGAAGAAAGGAGATGAAATGCTAGGGTTTCCCAACTTTTTCCTTTTTATACATCGCAGACACGGGTAGGCACACGGCCGTGTTCCTACCCGTGTTCAGGTGACACGGCCGTGTGGCATGCCGTGTCTAGGGCCGTGTTCCTCCCAGAACCACTTTCTGCCGGGTCAGGGTTGCGGCACACGGGTAGAGACACGGCCGTGTCCCGACCCGTGTCCTTGGCACACGGCTAGGGACACGCCCGTGTCCCAACCCGTGTCCTTGGCACACGGCTAGGGACACGCCCGTGTCCCAATGCCCGTGTACCTCTCTGACTGGTAAACCTATTTTTATGAGGCACACGGGTATGGACACGGCCGTGTCCATACCCGTGTCAGCCAAAAATGCTGTTTTGCCTTGTTTTCCTCATTTCCCGCACGTCCGCACCTGTTCACCCACATCCCCCATTGGGCTCACCACAGCCCCCTTGACTCGAATACGCAATCAAGGGGCCTAGCGCGAATTGGGACGTTACACTCCAACCAAAACTCGAATTTCGAGAACTTCGCATAGAGTTGGTTCTCTCTCAACACTTGTAACACTATCCGCAAGTGCGACTCGTGCTCCGCTTCTGACTTGGAATACACCAATATGTCATCGATAAAGACGACTACGAACCAGTCCAAATATTCGCGAAACACTCGGTTCATCAAGTCCATGAACACGGACGGCGCGTTCGTCAGCCCGAACGGCATCACCGAGAACTCAAAATGACCATACCTCGTTCCAAACGCGGTCTTGGGTATGTCTTCGTCACGAATCCACATCTGATAATACCCGGACTTCAATTCCAACTTGGAGTACACCACCGATCCCACCAACTGGTCGAAGAGATCGTCTATCCGAGGAATCAGATACTTATTCTTGACAGTCAATTGGTTCAACTCTCGGTAGTCTATGCACAGACGCATACTACCGTCCTTCTTCTTTACGAATAACACCGGCGCACTCCACGGTGAAGAGCTGGGCCTGATATACCCTTGCTCCAAAAGCTCCTGCAACTGAACCTTAAGCTCGGCCAACTCCTTTGGTGCCATCCTAAAGGGTGGTCGTGACACCGGTCTAGCCTCGGGCACCAACTCGATGGAGAAATCAATCTCCCGCCGAGGAGGTGCTCCCGGTAGCTCCTCAGGAAATACATCTCCAAACTCCGCCACCACGGGCACTTCTCCAAGAGACAGCCTGGAAAGGCTAACCTCCAACAACGCTACTAGAGCTACACCCCCTGGTTAACAGCTCGCACTAGTTGAAGTGCCGAAACTAGGGAACAGGCCACTCCATGCAGGCCCTCAAACTTGACTTCTGCTTGCCCCACGCCCCTCAGGGTTACCACCTTGGACAAACAGTCGATACTGGCACGCTGCTCCGCTAGCCAATCCATCCCCAAAATCACATCGAACTCGGACAACGGCAAGATCGCCGCTACTAATATGAAGTCGACTCCCTCAAGACTCCAACAAATCCGCCCTTTAGTCCTGGTTGTCATAGACGACCCATTGGGCATGCGCACTTTCAACTCTGAGTCTGTTGCAAAGGACTCAACTCTAATCCTCCGGGTGAAACTTTCCGCAAGGAAGGAGTGCGACGCTCCCGTATCAAAAAGTACTCTAGCGGGGTACCCAGATACCACTACAAAGCCTACACACATGCAACAAACATAAAAAGGCTTGAAAGGAAGAAATCTACGATGCAGGTTGAACTCTCATACCTGTCACCACATTGATTTGGAGGATTGCTTCCTGCTGCCCAAGGTTGTAGGCCCTTGGCTGCACTGGTTGAAACCGGGAAGCACTCGACTCCGCCATTTTCCCTTTCTCCGTGGCACTGGGGCCGGAGCGCACAGTTTGCTTCTGCCTTGGCTCTTGCTCAGTGCCCCCTTGGGTACAAAATCTTTCTATGTGGCCTGGCTTGCCACAACTATAGCACGTCTGAGAGCCCTTAGAACGTGACCCTCCGGACGTCCAATTGCTTTTCTCGCCCGACTTATATGTGGAAGGCTTCTTCTTCCATCGGCTCCCTTCCGCCTTTCCATGGGACTGAGCAGGCTTCTTCTCCTCCCCCTGCTTGGGTGTGAAACCCTTGCGACGCTGGGATCGCTCCATGTTACTCTCCAAAATTCGGGCCGCCTCCACCAGTTCGTTGAAACCCGCACGTTTCATCGATATGAGGGGTTGTCTTAGATTCTCCCTCAATCCATGATAGAAGAGATTGTCCCTCTCTTCATCGTCTGCCATGGTCGTCCCTGCATAACGACCCAAGCGAGTAAATTCCTGAACATACTCATCCACTTACTTGTCTCGCTGCACCAAATGTAGAAATTGCCTCTGGAGGGCTAACCTCGTTGAGGCGGGTATGTACTTCTTCAGGAAGGCATTCCCAAACTCCTCAATTGACGGTGTGCGTCCTGGAAACTGCCGACCACTGTGGCTTACCCACCATAACTTGGCATCTCCCTCCAACATAAAGGCTGCGAACTCTGCCTTTTTCTCGTCTGGCACCTCTGCCGCCCTCAGAAGCTCCTAAATTCTAGCCCACCAATCCTCTGCATCCGTGGGTGTGCCGATTCCCTTGAAGGTTGGAGGGTGGAAACTCAGAAAGTACTTCATTTGCCGGTCCCCATGCCCAACAACCACTCTCTCGGCCTGCGGCTCTGCCCGCCTGGCTTCCTCAACAGGCACGGTCGCTGCCGTGTCTGGGGTAGCAGGAGTTACTACCTGAGCAACGGGAGCTGCTACCTATGCCGTCGCTGCAGCTTGGGCCGCCACCATCGCTTCTGCAAGCATACGACAGAAGTCGGCCGGTGTGACCCCCATCCCTAGCGGACCTTGCGCAGTCGCACTACTTGCCGAGAGCTCTTCTCTTGGCCTCGAGGTCCCAGCCTCGTTGCTTGCACTCTAAACACAAGCAAGAAAACACAAATCAGTCTCTAATCGCAAGACTCGAACACCAGGACACTCATGGTCCCGCGATACTCCTATGTGGATAACTTCTTATACGCGACTCGACTTAAACATTCGACTGCGAAACTTCTCCTTAGAACGCGAACCTCCCTCTGATACCAAATTGTAACACCTCCCCTGTAAAGACCATATAATATGGGTCCGGCCGGGGCCCCACAACATACGGACGCCACAGCTTTAGTATTAAAAGATGATATGAAAACTACCCAATCTCAAAACTCCAGACAAACACAGCGGAAACAGAACATTAATCGACAGAAGTTATCCACTTAACAAAAGAGTATCAAATGGCCTTAAGGCCTTACACAAAATAAGTCCACAAATAAAAAGTGCCAAGCACCCCTAGGCTACCTCGGCATGCAAGCCGGACATAGTCAAACAATAGCAGCAAAACAAGGAAAAGAAAATAGGCAAGCACAGCAACACTTCATGAGGCTTAGGGCTTTTCGCCCGGCGCGCTAGCTCCTGCATGCGATCCTTGCCCTGTAAGGATTTGAAGTAACATGGGTCAGCAAAGGCTGACCTCTACTGTGTAACAAACACATCTCCTCCCGGCCGTCCCTAACGGACCCCGGGGTACCACTCCACCTGCAAGTTAGCACTTCGTATACCAAAAGAGTATGTATAATAAAGCGGTAAAACAGGCTTGGATGTCTCATACAACATACATGTTCTCTATGTTTTGTACAAAGTGAAAGGGCCTACTATGCAACATGAATGCAACCCGGGTTTCACCCAAGGCACCCTAGTTTGTATGCATCTAGCACAACATCAAACACTGGGTACTTCCGTTTCCCCATTGGCTTAAAGCCGCAAACAGAAGGGAACCACCATGTCCCTAACGGCACACACGCCGTCACACGGAACCTTGCAAAGGCCCCACCCGCACTAGGGTCATAACCCCAGGGCTGCCCGCACAATCTGACTTCGCTCGTCAGGGTTCCGCCTCACACTGACCGATTCTAAGAAGCCTTGCTGGACCCCACCCGCTCATGGCTACATTGCCCGGGCTTGCCCTCCGCTCGGCATTCTCGTCAGTCTCACACAAGGGGCTAGTCTCGCCGGGACACTTTCCCCACATGACTTGCACGTCACGGGATAGCCAGCCGACCACGGAGACATAGTCGCGCCTTGGCACAGCACAACAAAGGTTTCCCCACCACAATCGCCACTCGCACCGTGTCTTTCCCGTGCTCCAAGGAAACCATCTACCACACAAAGCGGAGCTAACCTCGTCCGGTTCCGACTACGAGTACTCACTCAAATATAAGGGGGAAAACGCATACATACAACGACGTATTGCCGCAACGGATTTCTACCGAATCCTCAAATCTCGCTATGCAACATCACTGGGTCGGACTAACGGTCACGACCACGGCTTCACCCACAATGCCTAACCCGCTAACGGAGCGGATCTCTAAAGCAAGCATGCCGGGATTAACGTACTCAACTCGGAGGTTCCTCTTGAACCTAGGCTACACGAATCCCTCTCATTTGAGAGATTCGGTGCTCAAAAATACGAAAGGAAGGGGATGCTATTCATGCATCCTAAATCCTAAAAACCGAGAGTAGAAGTGTCGTTACCTTCCGTCCCCTCTTCCTAGCCATGGATAAGATTTGCTCGGTTGAAAACCACCACAACGCTCCCACCTTCGCGGATCTGAACTCCGCTCGCGAAACGGACCTCCGAAGCTTTGCCGGCGGCCGGATCTTGGCCTCCTTCCTCCACCTTGCTCTCCCTTCTCTCTAGAATTAAGAGAGATAAAGCTAAATGGAAAATGAGGGCTTGAAACCCTATTCCCGGCCTTAAACCACACAGGGAGGCTCCCCACCGTTGAATCTTCCAAAGAAAAGAACGAACGGCCACGATCGGAACCCAAAATAAAAATCTGGGCCGAATACGGGTTGCAACACGGCCGTGTTCATGGCCGTGTTAGCCATTCGCCGTCTCGACTGATTCGAAAACCAGCACACGGCCTTCGACACGGCCTTTGACACGGCCTCCGACACGGTCGTGTCGCCATTGACATGTCCGTGTCGAGACCCGTGTCACGCCCCCTACCGACCAATTTTCCTAGCCCGAGAAGGACACGGCCAGGGACACGCCCGTTTCCAAGGCCATGTGCCTTCTCGCCGATCGTCGATCAAAACGGTTCGACGACCCAGGCGCAACACGGCTCGACGACCCAGGCGCAATACGGCCTGTGACACGGCCGTGTCACAGGCCGTGTGCCTACCCCCTAAACCCAAATTTGGCTGAAACGACTCCGTCGTTTCCCCTTTCAAGTTTTGGGGTGTTACACAGGATACCTCCGTAGTGGCAGACGTAAGCGGTGGGTTGGGCCTCGCCCACCTCTAAACCAGTAAAGCACTACTGGTCAGACCTATCATACGCCTCAACGCTTGGTGCACAAAGCGGACTCCTACGTACTCTTGCCGGCTGGCGCACCGGACTTCTGTTGGCGAAGTGCTAACCACACTTGCCGAGTCAGCGTATTGGCGTCGGTGCATCGACCCTCCAATACCGAAGACCCACCACCTTATACCTTCTATGCACATGCAATAGTTATGAGTCCAAACAACAACCGAACCAAATCTCCCCGGACTATCCCGTCCGTCATAAATCAACAACCGAGCCGAAGCTCCCCGGACTATCCCGTCCATCATAATCAACAACCGAGCCGAAGCTCTCCGGACTATCCCATCCGTCATAATCAACAACCGAGCCAAAGCTCCCTGGGCCACCATGCCCATCACCATAACCACTGGGCTTATTGCGCGAGTAACCCAAACTATCTCCCAGGACATTGGGGTGTGAGAGTGTGAAATCCTAAGTTTACTATTTACTCTTGTGGCGATTTTATACCTACGACTTAGGTTTTACCCAGGACTGCTCAAGGTATTCCCTGTGAAGGGCTCTCGAGGGCACTAGGAGCTATGATGGGCTGAATCCCAAAGCTTCTTTCGCAAGGCACTTATTCGTGTTGGTTGGTAACTAATCCCATATCCTTTATCCATTTCTTTTTCATATTACGGTAGACTAAACCTAAGGTGATTTTGATCTTTCACTCTACGGGAAAAGACGATCTTTCGTCGAACAAGCACTACTCAACACTACCGACTCATATCTCACTACTTAACCTAAACTTCTAGGATGACTCATCCACATCTACAAAATCCAGCAAGATGGCTAACTCTAATTATGCCAAATCATTTCCTTTCAACAATATACTAAATGCAGACCACAAGGTTAAATGCCATGCAAAAATGGAGAGTACATCAAATAATCATCCAATACTCCTATAATAATTAATGGAGGTCCATTATGACCTTTAAGCCCTAAATCCAGAGACCCAAAATTTTCCTTATTTATTCAATAATTTATTTAATTATTCTAGTGACTAAAATTTTCAATAATGAACATGAAGTACCATTTTCAGGCAAGATATCATTCCACTAATTTTATATGATATTTAAAATAAGGATTTAACTCATCTTCCAAAATATCTAAATTTTTCAGTAAGGTTTTATCCCAAAATTCCTATTTCATTTTAACCCTTGAAAATTCATTTAAAGAAATATAAAAGGCTATATTGCTTCCAAAAATTCAGAGAAAATTCCAATATGATTTTAATGGCATATAAATGATTTGAGACAAATTTCATAATTTATTCATCAGTAAATAGTCTTAATTAAATTATTGAATAATTTCCTCATTTAACAAGCTTGTGAAGTAAGTACCTCAAATATGTATCCAAAAATTTTCATAAAATTTATATATGCATATAATAATTCAAAACTTCCTCTGCCAAACTTTCATGACCTCCCAAGGGTCAGAAAGACCATAATGTTCAATTTATTAAATTCAGGCATCCCTTGTGTTACAAATGAAGTACTATAACTATTGTTCCAAAATTCCCAATTAAATTAACAGAGGCTCATAATATCCTTATGACCAATCTACCAAAGTTTCATCTTAGTTTGAGGAGTTTAGCTAGCCCATTTCAACCCTACAATATTTGTGCCCTAAACTAGGGTTAGGGTTTTGTGAGTCCCAAACTTTCCAAAACACCCTAATATTTTAACCAGAGGGTTATAGTTACTCTAATACCCTCACTACAAAATTTCATAGTCATACAAGGTGTTTTGGCCACATGCCCTTCACAAGGTACAAAAGCCCTTCCTTAGGGTTTGACCTAGGATCTTGGGGAAAATCAATTCCAAACCTCCCCATATTTCATTGGAAGGTGTACAAGTTCATGACAAGTCAGTGTTCAAAATTTGGACCTCTTTTGAGGTGAATTGGACACTCTGAGCAAAAATTACATTTTGGACCAAAATGCCCTTCTTAGGGCAAAACTAGGGTTTGCATGATTTCCATTCAAATCACCCCCAAACTTAATGAAATTTAAACTAGAGGTCTATATTGACCTCATATACCTCCCACCAAAATTTAGATGAATTTGGACTTCATTTGACCCATCAATTAATTTACCCTAGATAAATTAAATTATTTACAAAACTATAGAAAAATTATCTCCAAAAATTCCCATTTTTGGGCAGTTTCTAGATATTAGTTAGTATGACTCCTTGCCAAAATTTCAACTCATTTGGGCTAAGTATGAAGTGTGGGAACTTAGTTTAATGACTGCCTATTCATTTGTATAGACCCCACCAAAATGAGTTCCTTGGTCAAACCAGTCACCCAAATTGGTTCAAACTAATTTTATTTGAAAGTAGACCCATAGGGCTATATTTCATGTGTTGACCATTTTCTCTGAAAAGGGCTATAGGTATTTTTAATAATTAAATACATTAAATACCTAATCTGTGACAGAAAATGAAATAAATCAAATACATATCCTATAGTATTTTATCATCATCAGCACGAATCTTGGCGCAAGATGGACAGAATCCCGTCATCTTCTTCCTCTGGCAGACGGCCAGGATTGCTTCTGCCTGGGCCGATTTCCAGCGGCTGCCGCCGGCGCTCCGGCCACCTCCCCGGCCGGCCACCGCCGCCTACACCTTCGGGGTGGTCGGGGCTACCTCCAGTCGGCGGAACGGCCGCCGGGGAGCACTGCTCCGGCGATCCCGACAAGCGAAAAAACCATGGAAAAACCATGAATTTGAAATTTCGATTGGGCTCAATTGAGCTCCAACCTTGGTTCTAATGATCCCTACGATCTACCCATGCAAGAAGGAGTGGAGGAGGACCTGTGGTGGCGGTTGTAGCCGTGCTGATCGCCGGATTGGCATGGTGGTGGCCGGTGGTGGTCGGCTTGTTCAAAAATGCAGGAAATTGCTTGGCTCCTTCAGGTAAAGTGTGGGAAATGCTCCTTGAACCTCAGTGAAGCTTTTAAAGAGGGAGAGGAGGGGAGTTAGGTGGTTGAATGCCTTGTGCCATTTTTGGCCATGGTCAACAATGGCGGCTTGGTTGGTAGGGGGGTGGAGCTTGCTCTAACCATTCCAAAATGGCTGTTGCACTCCCCCTTGTTCCTCTGACTTGAATGGGGAGGTTGGGGAGGGGGGAGGAGGAGCACAAAGTCCTCCTTCCTTCTTCTTCCTTCTCTTTCTCTCTCCTCCTTGGGTGGCTTTCTCTCTCCTAGTCACCAAGCCTAAAATTTGGCTCCTCCCTATCCTATGGCAGCCCACAAGTCCATTTGGTCACTTAAGTCAAGGTTAGCCCAATTGCAATGGGCTTGAGCTTGAGTTAGCCCATTTGGGCTAACTTGACCCAAAGTTGGACTAGGGCCCACCTAGGTCAAATTGGTCCTTGAGGTTTCTTCAATGGGTCCTTGGTGACCCATTAGCCTCCCCTAGGGTCAAGGTGGGGTTGGATAGGCCCTTGGAGGTCACTTGACCCTTAACTAGGGCACTTTGACCATTTTAGGTCAAGGGTTGACTTTGGTCAATCTAGCCTTTATGATTGATCCCAATGAGTCCTTGGTGACCTATTGGCCTCTCACTAGGGCTATGAGGGTATGGGTGGGGTCCACTTGGCTAAGGGACTGCAATTGACCCTTGTGTAGGTCAATTTGACCCAATTAGGGTTAGAGTTGACTTTGGTCAACTTAGCTCCCATGACTACCCTCCATGGGTCCTTAGTGACCCATTGACCCCTACCTAGGGTTATGGAGGTATAGGTGGGGTCTTGGAGTGTTGGTGAAGCCTCATGATCACCTTAAACCAAGGTTTAGAAATTTGCTAAGTACAGACCATAGTCCACACCACCAGGTCCATTTGACTCTTTCTTCGGCTTCCTAGGGTTTTGTCATGACAAAACCACTCTTAGGGGTCTAGTTGGAAATGAGATGTTACAAATCCCAATAAACAAAACAAAGATTTCGTCCCCGAAATCAAGGTTAAGCCTACGGGGACTCCTATCGGGGAGCGAGAAACTTGTAACATCTCATGAGAATTGAAAGATTTACGTCACGACACCATGTTTGATTATGTGAGATTTAAAGGTGATAGTAAAATTTAAGACCAAATCGCCCAATTTGCAAAGTCTAGACCCCAATAAACAAAAGTTTAGCCCTTATTCTTGAAATTTCAGTCCTACTAGTTTAAAATAGGGAATTAAATTGAACATCTTCAGTGGTTGTGAGGTATACCTGACTGAAGAGTTCCGGGTATCTTTGTCGCATCAAGTCCTGGGGCTCCCATGTGTGCTCCTCTCTTCCGTGATTTCTCCACAGGACCTTGACTAACGGAACCTTCTTGTGGCGTAAGACTCGTGCCCCCTTGTCGTAAATCCAGACCGGTTCTAGGTGAATTGACGGATCAGAGGCTATCGATCCATCTGTGGTTGTAACTTATTGTTCCGGGCGTAGTAGAGCCCTCCTAAGAGAAGATATATGGAACATGTCGTGCAAACTTGCCAGCTCCGGTGGCAGCTCCAACCTGTATGCCAAGGGACCGATCCGCTCCTGGATCCTATAAGGCCCCATATATCTTGGACTGAGCTTCTTCCTCTGTACGCGTACCCGAGTAACTCCATGCATTGGTCGGATCTTCAAGAACACCTGATCTCCCACCTGGAATTCCACCTGACGGTGCCGAGCGTCGTAATACTTAGCATGCCGGCTCTGTGCTTCTAGTATCCGGTCCCGTATCAATCTCACCTGAGCCTCGGTGTCCTCGACAAACTCCGAATCCAATGCCTTAGGGTCCTCGTCCTGTATCCATGACAGCGGAGTCTTGCACTTCCGTCCGTACAATGCCTCATAAGGAGCCATCTTTATACTAGACTGGTAACTGTTATTATACGAGAACTCGATCAGCGGTAACAACTTCTCCCAAGGTTCACCGCAATCTAATATGCAGAGTCGTAGTAAATCCTCCAGAGTCCGGTTGGTTCGTTCCGTCTGTCCATCCGTCTGGGGATGAAAAGCCGTACTGAATGTTAGTCGAGTGCCCAAGTAAGTCTGCACTGACCTCCACTCCCTGGATGTAAATCGTCCATCCCGGTCTGACACAATCGACCTGGGGACGCCATAATAGCGAACAAACTGCTCCACAAACTTTCGGACTAGCACACTTACCGAGTCATCCTTCCTGATTGGAATAAACCTGGATACCTTTGTCAGCCGGTCGATGATCACCCAGATCGAATCATTCCCTGTCCTCGATCGAGGAAGTCCGTGTATAAAGTCCATGGCGATATCATCGAACTTCCACTCTGGTACTGGGAGTGGCTGCAATAATCCTGCGGTGTTTCTGCACTCCGCTTTCACCAACTGGCATGCCTCGCAATGGGTCACGAAGTAGGTGATATCCTTCTTCATGCCGGGCCAAAACATAGTCTTCTTCAGATCTGCAGTCATCTTTGTAATCCCCGGGTGTACCGAATATCGACTGCAATGAGCCTCCATCATGATGTCCTCCCGGACCTGGCCTCCCTCTGGTATGTAGACCCGTCCTCTAAAGCATACTAAGTCATCCCTCAGTGTGTAATCTCCCGCAGTGCCTGCTTCTAAGGCCCGGAATATCGGCTCTAGCTGGGTATCCTGCCTCTGTCCATCCTTGACCCTTTCTCGAATGTCATCAGTGGCGATTAATGATGAAAGATACTCTCGGTATAACTCAGGGTGATCCTCGGACACTAGGGATATTTGCATCTTATCTAACATCTGAACTAACTCCAAATCCATCAACTGTGTTCCTACTCCGGCATTTGTGGTCTTTCGGCTCAGTGCATCTGCTACCACATTCGCCTTTCCCGGGTGGTAGTGCATCTCATACTGGTAGTCTGCCAAAAATTCCACCCATCGTCTCTGTCTGATGTTCAGATCTTTTTGCGTGTCCACATACCTCAAATTTTTATGGTCAGAGTATATGTCGTAGTGGACACCGTACAGATAGTGACGCCAGACTTTTAGTGCAAAGATGACAGCTCCCATCTCTAAGTCATGGACTGGGTAGTTTTGCTCGTGCTTATTCAGCTGCCGAGAAGCGTAAGCTATCACATGGCCACTCTGCATAAGCACTGCACCCATGCCCTGGTAGGAGGCATCGGTGTAGACCTGGAATCCTTCTTTCCCTGAAGGGAGAGCAAGTATAGGAGCTGAAGTGAGTCGCCCCTTTA
Organism: Platanthera zijinensis; assembly: GCA_039513925.1. Taxonomy (NCBI): domain Eukaryota; kingdom Viridiplantae; phylum Streptophyta; class Magnoliopsida; order Asparagales; family Orchidaceae; genus Platanthera; species Platanthera zijinensis. The sequence goes on from CM077091.1 coordinate 90,900,425, forward strand.
GCTCTTGAAAAGCTGCCTCACACTGTGGGGTCCAGATAAAGGGCACCTCCTTCCTTGTCAGAGATGTGAGTGGAAGGGCGATACGAGAGAATCCCTCTACGATCTTCCGGTAGTAACCGGTGAGTCCTAGGAAACTTCGTACATCTGTGGCCGTCTTCAACTGTGGCCAGTCCCGGACTGCTTGGATCTTGGCCGGGTCCACTGCCAACCCAGCACCACTGATGATATGGCCTAAGAAGGCCACCTCCTTCAACCAAAACTGGCATTTGCTGATCTTCGCATAGAGCTTGTGCTCCCGTAGTCTCTCCAGAGTCAGCGTCAGATGCCGAGTGTGCTCCTCTTCCGTCCTAGAGTAGATCAGGATGTCGTCTATGAATACTATGACGAACACATCCAAGTAGGCCTCAAAAACTCGGTTCATGAGACTCATGAATGCCGACGGAGCATTTGTGAGCCCGAAGGGCATCACGGTAAACTCATATAGCCCATATCTGCTACTGAAAGCAGTCTTTAGAATGTCCTCCTCCTGGATCTGTAGCTGGTAGTAACCCGACCTTAAATCCAGCTTCGAGAAATAATGGGCTCCCTCCAGATGGTCGAATAATTTGTCTATCCGTGGGAGCGGATAGGTATTCTGGACGGTCATCCTGTTTAGTGCTCGATAATCGATGCACAGGCGAAGTGTCCCATCCTTCTTCTTCACAAATAAGACCGGGGCTCCCCATGGCGAGGAACTCGGTCTAACAAATCCGGCTTCCACCAGTTCCTGTAGTTGGCTTCGAAATTCTGTCAGCTCTTTTGGGGCCATCCGGTAAGGGGCTCTAGCTGCCGGCTTAGCCACCGGCACCAGCTGTATCTGGAAATCCTGCTCCCGGTGCGGGGGTAGCCCAGGCAGTTTCTCTGGGAATACGTCGGCAAAATCTCGCACCACCGGAATACCCGAGGTGGAGACCTTGGCCTCAGTCATTTCAAATATTACCTCATACACTTCTTCCTTCTGTAATTGAGCCTTGACGGCCTGTACAGATGACAGCATGAGAGGGGGAATAGATCTAGTACCTTCAATGATGAGGTAGGAATCTCCATGTCTCACGGTAACTCTCTTGGACGTGCAGTTAATTTGAGCATGATTCCAGTTCAACCACGTCATTCCTAGGATCAAACTAAGACATTTAACTTTCCCCACCCCCAGGAATAGTTTTCATCAGCGGCAAACCTGCTTATATGCTATTTGATACAGGTGCTTCACACTCGTTTATATCGGAAGCCTTCGTAGAAGGGTTGGAAGGCGTGGAGCAATTCACGGGTCTGATGATGAGGATACGATTACGTGACGGATCAGAGTTGTTCACCTCTGCCCACTGCAATATGGAGGCAGAGATCGGCGGAAGGATATTTGAAGCTCCAGCGACGATCATAAAGATGCCAATCTTTGATTTGATCCTAGGAATGACGTGGTTGAACTGGAATCATGCTCAAATTAACTGCACGTCCAAGAGAGTTACCGTAAGACATGGAGATTTCTACCTCGTCATTGAAGGTACTAGATCTATTCCCCCTCTCATGCTGTCATCTGTACAGGCCGTCAAGGCTCACTTACAGGGGGAAGAAGTGTATGAGGTAATATTTGAAATGACTGAGGACAAGGTCTCCACCTCGGGTATTCCGGTGGTGCGAGATTTTGCAGACGTATTCCCAGAGAAACTGCCTGGGCTACCCCCGCACCGGGAGCAGGATTTCCGGATACAGCTGGTGCAGGGGGCTAAGCCGGCAGCTAGAGCCCCTTACCGGATGGCCCCAAAAGAGCTGACAGAATTTCGATGACAACTCCAGGAACTGGTGGAAGCCGGATTTGTTAGACCGAGTTCCTCGCCATGGGGAGCCCCGGTCTTATTTGTGAAGAAGAAGGATGTGACACTTCGCCTGTGCATCGATTATCGAGCACTAAACAGGCTGATCGTCCGGAATACCTATCCGCTCCCACGGATAGACGAATTATTCGACCAGCTGGAGGGAGCCCATTATTTCTCAAAGCTGGATTTAAGGTCGGGTTACTACCAGCTACGGATCCAGGAGGAGGACATTCCAAAGACTGCTTTCAGTAGTAGATATGGGCTATATGAGTTTACCGTGATGCCCTTCGGGCTCACAAATGCTCCGTCGGCATTCATGAGTCTCATGAACCGGGTTTTTGAGGCCTACTTGGATGTGTTCATTATAGTATTCATAGACGACATCCTGCCTAGGATCAAATCAAATATTGGCATCTTTATGATCGTCGCTGGAGCTTCAAATATCCTTCCGCCGATCTCTGCCTCCATATTTCAGTGGGCAGAGGTGAACAAATCTGATCCGTCGGGTAATCGTATCCTCATCATCAGACCCGTGAATCGCTCCACGCCTTCCAACCCTTCTACGAAGGCTTCCGATACAAACGAGTGTGAAGCACCCGTATCAAATAGCGTATACGCGGGTTTGCCGCTGATGAAAACTATTCCTGGGGGTGGGGAAAGTTAAATGTCTTAGAATCTAGCTATGGTTTTCTTCCCAAGATTATCACTTCTATATAAACTTAAAGTTCACGAGGAAATAAGTTTACAATTTTCTGACGTACCAGTGATTACTTGCTCCGGGTTCCGGGGTTGAGCCAAATCCAGTGCATAAATTTGCTCCCTCTGCTGCCTGCGATCTGCACCCTGGAAACCACGTCCTCGACCACGTCCTCGTTCCTCCAAACTGTTGGACATGCGGGGCATCCTGGGGTGCTGGTAAAGGTGCTCCCCTCATGGGGCAATTTCTCCGAATGTGTCCTATCTGATGGCAGTTGTAGCATTTCGGTGGGGGAAATGTCATACCCCCGGGTCTTGGTACCTCCCTCATCTAAAGAGGCTGAGGGGCCAATATCACCTGCTCCCTCGGCTCTTGCCTCACTTCCTGACGAGGCTGGTCCTCTGTCCTTCTCCCACCTGGTATAGCACCTTGCCGCTGATCATTTCTGGCTCTCCGGCCTTGATCCTCCGCTTGCCGCTTTCGGCCCCGAGTGGTGTGCCAATCAGCCTCAATCCTCTTTGCCATCTCCAAAATCCGGGAGATAGGCCCGTCGGATACAAACAACAAAGCCTCCCTCAAGTCCTCCCGCAGGCCCTTATAGAATCTCTTGATGTATCCCGCTTCGCCCAGCTGGTAAGAATCTGCATATCGAGCCAAATGGTCGAACTCCCGATGGTACTCTACCACTGTCCGGGTGCCCTGCCTCAGCTGTAAGAACCGCTCCTCCAACTCATCCCTGGCCGACTGTGGAACAAAATGATCCAGCAGCGCGGTCCTGAACTCTTCCCAGGTAACTTCCGCAACCTCCCTATCAGCAAACATTGTGTCTAGCAGCGTCTTCCACCACCTCTTGGCATGGGACTCCAGGCAGGAGACAACCAAGGCCACCCTCTCCTCCCAGGGACACCGTATCCCAGTCAGCATTTCGTACATAATATCTAGCCATTCTTCTGTCCGTATAGCGGATTCTGTCCCCAAGTAAGATGGAGGGGAGAGTCCTCGAAAGATGCTCAACCAATTGGCCCCCGGGTTTGGCTGCGGAGCCGGAACCTGCTGAGCCCTGAAAGCATCTAGAATGGCCGTCAGCGTTTGACCCATCTCCGAGTGTAGGAATGGAGTGGGGACCAGGGGAGGTGGTGTAACAGTCGGAGTCTGCTGAACTCCGCCTTGTGGTGTTGGCTGCGCTGGGGGCTGCGTAATAGAAGCCAAATATAAGAAGTCTCACAGATTTAACTAAAAGTGGACAATTTTCATGTGATTTCCTATATGGGCCCACCACTGCTTCCGCTGCTTAGTTTGTCCCCAAACTAAACTCGAGCGAGGGTGTCCCAGGGTTAGTGGACTGCTACTTTTCTGATCGAGGTTTCCTCTGATACCACTTGTAAGACCCCCATTTTTTTTTCCTTTTCGACACCGGGGTCTTAGGCCCAGAACCGCCACCTTGCGGTGATACCTTCGCACCCGGGAAGGTCGTCACTACAAGATGCCGATTCTGCCGGCCAAAATCGATCACAACTATAGCAATAGAATAAAAGCAAGTCTACAGAAAATCACATGTATAGAAAATAAGCTCCACGAAGGGAGTGTCCACAGATAGTACATATAATAAAAATCTCGGGCTTATGCCCGGTACATCAAGTCCTCACTACAAATCACTCATCGAGGAAGCAAACTAATACAACTACTAGTGTTCGGGACTCACAGTACCTGCTGTCTGGGCTCCAGTACTAGACTGTCCGATCTCCAAGCGTGCCGACCTCCGGGGCTGCTCCTCCATGCTGGGCTCCGTGCTCCCCTAAATGATGTGGTTCGAAAACCGTTAGTCTAAAAGACTAAATCCTATCGTCCTCCGCCCCTTCCCCCATGGCTCCTAAGCACCGAGCGGGGAGAAGGAAAGGAAAGGACATGAAAGTGGAGAATGTCAAATAGCAGATGGCAACAGAACTAGACTAGCAGTTCTAAGTATGGTAATAATGATACAAAATTAGAATAAGTAACCTTAACTTATGCGAATACACATAAGTTAAGGGATCTCTTGCAGGGCTCCTATTGTATAAAAAGTCCCATACCGATTTATACGATAGGGTGTCGGTTTTACTAGCAGGCTTAAATATTTAATACTGAAAGAGAACCTTGACTTATAAGCACGCTCGCACGAACTTATAGGCCAAGGGGTCGTTTTGCAAGGCCTAATGTATAGAGCGTCCCATACCGCTTATACATTAGGTGTCAGGTTATATGCAATGGTTATGCTATGAAATACAATTATGCTATGATGTGAACATGCAAGTGCAACTCACCCACTCGACTCTGTGTACACAGACCTTTAGTTCCCCCTTTCGGAGCCGTTACCTCCCAGGATACCTCCGTAGTGGCAGACGGAAGCGGTGGGTTGGGCCTCGCCCACCTCTAAACCAGTAAAACACTACCGGTCAGACCTATCGTACGCCTCAACGCTTGGTGCACAAAGCGGACTCCTGCGTACTCTTGCCGGCTGGCGCACCGGACTTCTGTTGGCGAAGTGCTAACCACACTTGCCGAGTCAGCGTATTGGCGTCGGTGCATCGACCCTCCAATACCGAAGACCCACCACCATATACCTTCTATGCACATGCAATAGTTATGAGTCCAAACAACAACCAAACCAAATCTCCGCAGACTATCCCGTCCGTCATAAATCAACAACCGAGCCGAAGCTCCCCGGACTATCCCGTCCGTCATAATCAACAACCGAGCCGAAGCTCCCCGGACTATCCCATCCGTCATAATCAACAACCGAGCCAAAGCTCCCCGGGCCACCATGCCCATCACCATAACCACTGGGCTTATTGCCCGAGTAACCCAAACTATCTCCCGGGATATTGGGGTGTGAGAGTGTGAAATCCTAAGTTTACTATTTACTCTTGTGGCGATTTTATACCTACGACTTAGGTTTTACCCAGGACTGCCCAAGGTATTCCCTGTGAAGGGCTCTCGAGGGCACTAGGAGCTATGATGGGCTGAATCCCAAAGCTCCCTTTCGCAAGGCACTTATTGAAAGTGAGGCTAAGATCTATCTCAACTCTAGAGGGGGGTGAATAGAGTATTTTAAAATAATTTTTCACAGTTGAAATAAACAGCACATATAAAATTCAATTTATGATATAGTGTAGAGTGCTAGTAAGAGGTTAAAAACCAAGAAGTAAAGAGCACAACACACAGCAGACAAATCACACAAACAAACCAGAAAACACAAGGAATTATAGTGGTTCCCCAAAAACCTGGGTACATCCACTCTTCTACCACCCCTGGTAGGAATCCACTCAGGATGAGTTGATCAGGTGTCCTGACACCAATGAGCTTTTGATAAGGTGCCCAAAAACAAAAACTAGATTTTTTGATAAGGTGTCTTGCCACCACTGAGTTTTGACAAGGCTCTCAGAACCAGACAGAACTTTTGAAGGGAGTTCAAGAACACTTTTACAACAGGAAAAGAAAAATAAGAGTGAAGGGTGTCTTCTCTGTTCTCAATCAATTGAGAGAAGCACAAGTGGATTGATGATGTCAAAGCTCCCCCTGAGATGTAGAAAGGTTCAGGAAAAGAAGCTTTGCTCTAGGGTGATAGGTCTTCAGAACTTTGATCTGCAGCACAGGATGGTTTCAGCAAGAAGGCTGAAAATAAGGTGTCTGGAGTTCTGAGATGAGATTGTGAACACTTTTCAGTCAGCAAGAAGATTATTGGAGTCACAGTTCTTCTGTTGTTCTTCTGCTATCAGTATTCTCTATTCTGTGTGTTCACTTTCTTTCTTGTCAATCTCTGTATATATTTTCTCTTGTGTATTCTGTATATCTTCAAACACAGGAGAGAGGAATTAAAATTTTCTGAAGTTTTCTCTTCCAAGAAAGCCGTTGGGAGTCATAAATGTCTTCCAAAAAGAGTCTTGTCTTCTAGAGGAAAGTCCAGCAAACATTCTCTGAATAATTCCTTGAAACTTGCTCCAGAATAAAGGCAAACGGCTGGAAGATCTCTTAACATAAATGCTGATAATATTCAAAAACATTCCAAAGAACAGCAGCATTTGAATTCCTGGAAGCGTCGATCTCTCCAAAAAAAAAACGTCGATCTGAGCTCTACGATCGTCGAACTGAGCTCAGAGATGAAATGGACAAGCAGATAGAAAACGTCGATCTGAGCTCGACGATCGTCGAACCGAGCTTAGAGACCTGAGAAATAACTTCAGGGAGGGATCGTCGAACTGAGCTAGAAGATAGTCGAGGGGAGTTCGACGACTAAGCCAAAAGCATATAGTCGATCTGAGCTCGAAGATCGTCGACCGGAGCTCGACGATTTATTGAAGTTGAGCTCAGAGAGCGTCGAACGGAGTTCGACGATTCGTCGACCTGAGCTCGACGAAAATTACCTTAGACTTAGCTCTTCAACCTTGATCTTGGAATGATCCTGGGGGCAGCTCCAAACCTAAGTTCTAAGCCCTAGACTCATTCTAATGTTGACCTTCTTAACTATACAACTAGGTCAACTGGGATTCCTAAGACAAGCATAGTGATCCTTACCCAAATTAGTAATAGGGTGTTCCAACAATCTCCCCCTATTTGGGTTAGGATTACTATTTATAGACAGTCATAGGGAATAAAGGGCATACAACAATACAGAAGTTAATACAAAATTACAGAGAAGATATATAGCAGCAAAGCAGATTCACAGATAAATAGCAGCAGATATCCAAAGATGGATGAAATGATTAGCTTACACAGTTCACTTCCTTTCAGTTCCCTTTTTAAATAAAATTTCTCTATTAGGATTCTGACTTTCTTTCTTTGACCTTCTGTCATCCTCTGCACCTAGAGAAGTTTGAGATTTGGGCCTTGGAACAACAGCCTCAGGGTGCAGCTTCATATAGTCTTCTGGATTGAAGAATTTCCTTTATGCATATCTCTCTATTTCTTTCTTTCTCTACTCTGATAAGGTAGTTATGTTTGAAGTATCCTTGCCTTGTTCTCTGGCCTTTTTTATTTGATCAAGGGCAGCCAATTCTTTCATTCTGGCTGTCCAGGAAACAGGGTTGTTCTCAGGATCTTCAAAAGGAATAGGAGGTTCATATCTGTTGACGATTTCAGAATCAGTAGAAGGAGTCCTGGAGATAATTGTGTCTTTCAGCTTGTAAGGGAAAGGGCCTGAAGAAGGGTCAGAGTGACCTTGCCCTTCCCTTGGATGAAGTCTATGCCCTCTCTGGCTTCCTCTAAATTGATCTCTTCTGGATTGATATCCCCTTTGATGCTGTCCCCTTTGATATGATCTTTGATAATACTGGGAAGAACTGTGTCTGGAGACTGGAGCTTGAGGGGCTGAACCTGAGCCAGAATCTGGAGGAGGAGGAGGAGGAGACTGATATTGAGAAGATCCTTTTTCATATTTGTCAAGCTTCCTCTTCTTCTTCATAGCTTTCAGTTGATTCTTGGAGTATTGCATCCATGGCTCAGAGATGGGGCAGTCATGCAGGATGTAGTATGGAATATCATTGGAGTCTTTGGCTTTGGCAGGAGGGACTGACATCATTGCTTTACTTCTGGCTTTTCTCTTCTTAGCAATAGTGCTAGCAGAATCATCAGAATCAGTCCTGTACTGGTCACTCTCAGAACTTTGAGGTTGATCATACAGATCATCAATTCTTCTGATAAGCTCTTCTTGAGCTTTAAGTTTTGCAGAAACAGCAGGAGCAGGAGGAGAGAGAGCAGCAGCAGAGCAGACAGAATCAGGAGCAGACACTAGAGCAGGAGCAGCAATTTCATCAGCATCAGTTGCTAGAATCATTTCTATGTCAGCAGTAGCAGCAGCAGCAATTTCAACAGAAAGAGGCACAGTGGCCTTAGTAGCAGCATCAGAGATATCCACAGCCTTCCAGGACTTGATGTAGGAATCAATATGGCTGGGATCACAGGTAGATACAGGCACAATGGCCTTAGAAAAATCTTCAGCAGGAGTTGCAGGCAGACAGCTGAAATGGACTGTATCAAATATAGATAGCAGCCTCTGCAGATTCAGTGCAAAAGCACATCCAAGAGCTGGAGCTGGAGCAGACATAATATCAGCAGCTGGCACATCCACTTCTTCATAAGGCATCTCCCCCTGCCTTGGTTCAGAGAGAGGTGAATCAAGGCACACAGAAGATGGGATAGCCAGGGAGGAGGAAAGGAAGGCAAGCTTGGTAGACAGCTCCTGTACTTGCTTCAGGAGTGGAGCCAGGGAAGACTCCAGTAGAGATGTCAGCTTGGGAGCTAGCAACTTATACAGCCTGTCTGCCAAACTAGGAAGATACACATGCTCAAGTGGGGCTTGAGCAGAGGTAGAGGCAAAGGTGGATGGAGGGATGGTGGCTGAAACTGAAAATGTGGAGAAAGGTGGAGAGGGAATGGTTGGTTCAGAAGATGGAATTATGGAGATAGAGAAGGTTGAGGTGGAGATAGGGGAAGTAAGAGATGGTGTGAAGGAGGGTTGAGAGAGAATGTCATGGAGCATTTGTTGAAAGGAGGAAGTTGAGGGTGGCTCAGGAGGGGTAGAGGGTGAATCATACATGAAGGAATCATCAATGAGTGAGAAGGATGGTAGGGAGAAGGTTGAATGGGAAAAGAGAGGATGGAATTCCTCTGAGGTGAATAGAGGAGGGGATGACATAGGTGAGGAAATGGTAATTGGGGATGAGATGATTATGGTGGTGACTGGTGGTGAGGAGGTGACGGCTTGGGTGGATATGGCTGGAGGAGGGAAGAAGCAGGCATCTCTTCTGCTGGAGGAGTGACTGAGATAGTCCTTGTGCCTGAATGAAGTGGTGCAACATCCCTGGAGGGGTTTATGATCTGCCTGTCCCATTTACTGAAGAGGGCACAGGAAAGCCTCTTGGATGCATTGATAAACATGCCAGAGGAGGTTAAAAGGTCAGGGCACCTGTTATGCAGAAAGACCCCTAAGATTCTCCCATAACTAACTGCATTCTTGTTGATCTTCTTCTTAATCAGAGTGAAGAAGATGGAGCTCCAGTCCAGGTGTTTCTTATCTAATAAAGCTCCCATCAGGCAGAACTGATATCTGGAAATGGTGTCATGGGCTGAATGCTTGGCCAACAGCACCTTCCCAACTACATCAGCCAGGAATTGAAATTCTATAGCCAGATTTTTCTTCAGTAGCTTATTAGGGTTGACTGCATTATGACCCATCCTATCCAACATGGAGTCATACTCCTCTCCAGACAGTTCAATGGAGTCTTCTCCAGTACTGAGTTGAAAGACTTCTATTAAAAGAGCCGGGGATAGAAATACCTGAGTCCCCTTAATGGTGCTGACAACAGAATTCTCAGTCTCGTCTGTTGCGGTAAAACACCACTCTTTAATTTCTTCTGAGGCGATCTTCATCCTTGTAGTCATTATTGGAGTCAGCTGTTGTTCTCTGAATAAGTTTAGGATGTCCTTGAAGCGCTGGTCGCTTCCGTCGAAGGAGTTTATGTCGATGTCAAAGCCTGTGTTGAACTTCATCTTAGCAATAGCAGCACTTGATTCAGCCATATTCACCTGCAACAGAAAACCAAAAACGACCAAGCGTAGAGAATTTGGAGGGAAAAGAAAGAAGGTTGCAGAGTATGAAAGCGCAAGAGGAGAACGACGGCTGAAAGAAAGATTTTATATTAGGGTTCGACGGCGAAAAGGAAGATCGTTGAGCTCAGCTCAACGAAACGTCGAGCTTAGCTCGACGATTTGGGCTACAGAGGGAATCTAAAGAGTCTTCAAAATCGGCGATCTTAGTTCGACGATGTTGAAAAACGTCGAGCTCAGCTCGACGCCCTCTGATCAGAAAGAGAGAAAGCCTAGTTCTAGCGAGGACTCTGAACTCAGATCGACGACTGCAAAAGCGTCGATCTCTGGTCGACGATTTTTGGAAAATCGTCGATCTCTGTTCGACGATTTTGGGGAAAACGTCGAGCGCAGTTCAGAGTTTAAACACATTCTACAGACACAAAAAGAAGGATTTTTGGCCTAGTCTTGGTCTGTTTTAGCTTTTCAAAATCTTGTAATTTAATTAAGGCTTCCTCCATCTAACATGCCTAACTGATTTAGGAAGAAACTGTGTTTCTTTTCATCCAAAGGCTTGGTGAAAATATCTCCCCTTTGCAAATCAGTAGGAATATATTGAAGTTCAATTTTATTTTTCTCTACATTATCTCTTAGAAAATGATGCCTAATTTCTATGTGTTTTGTCCTACTATGGAGGACTGGATTTTGAGCTATAGAGATAGCACTAGTATTATTACAGAAAATTTTAGACTTCTCTAAGTTGTAGCCATAGTCTAAGAGCTGATTCTGTATCCACAATATTTGTGAACAGCAACTGCCTGCAGCCATATACTCAGCTTCAGCAGTTGAGGTTGACACAGATGTTTGCTTCTTACAGAACCAGGAGACAAGTCTGTCACCAAGGAGCTGACATGTTCCACTGGTGCTTTTCCTGTCTATTCTGCATCCAGCATAATCAGCATCTGAGAATCCAGTTAAATCAAATGCTGAATCTTTTGGATACCAGAGACCTAGATTTGGACAACTTTTTACATACCTAAGAATTCTCTTAACTAAGATTAAATGTGACTCTCTAGGGCTAACTTGGAATCTAGCACAAATACATGTGGCAAACATTATATCAGGCCTACTAGCTGTAAGGTACAATAAAGAGCCAATTATTGCTCTATATGTTGTCTGATCAACAGGTTTCCCATGTTCATCAGCATCTACTACAGCATTTGAGGGCATGAGTGTTTTCATACATGATGCATCAGACATACCAAATATCTTAACCAATTCTTTTGCATACTTGGTTTGAGAAATAAATATGCCTTCAGCATGTTGCTTGACTTGCAGTCCTAAGAAGAAGGACAGCTCACCCATGCTACTCATTTCAAATTTAGAGTGCATAAGCTTGGAAAACTTTTTGCACAATTTTGAATCAGTAGAACCAAAAATAATGTCATCTACATAAATTTGCACTAGTAGGGTGTGGGACTTATGGGTTCTAATAAAAAGAGTTTGGTCTACTCTCCCCCTAACAAAATCATTTTCTAGAAGAAAGCATGCTAGGGTCTCATACCATGCTCTAGGAGCTTGCTTGAGACCATATAATGCTTTATGCAATTTGTAAACATAATCAGGGTGAGTTAGAGAGATAAAACCTGGAGGTTGTCTAACATAGACTTCCTCTTTGATGTCCCCATTGAGAAATGCACTCTTTACATCCATTTGATACACTTTGAAGCCCTTGTGAGCAGCAAAGGCTAGGAATATTCTGATGGCTTCCAACCTTGCAACTGGTGCAAATGTCTGATCATAGTCTATTCCTTCTTGTTGAGAGTACCCTTGAGCAACTAGCCTTGCCTTGTTTCTGACTATAACTCCTTGATCATCCAGCTTGTTCCTGAATACCCACTTTGTTCCAACAATGGGATGATCCTTTGGCTTAGGCACTAGTTCCCAAACCTTGTTCCTTTCAAATTGATGCAACTCCTCTTGCATTGCAATGATCCAGTGTGGATCTTGCTCTGCATCTTGTATGGATTGAGGCTCAATTTGAGATAGGAAGCAAGTGTGCATCAGGTTCTGGTTGACCTGATTTCTAGTTTGCACACCAGCTGAAATTTCTCCAATTACTTGGGTGATTGGATGATCTCTTGTTGTTACTAAGTCAACAGGGAGTGTTGATTGTTCACCAGCCTGTGTTGTTGTCTCCCTTAGTGGAGCAGCAACTGGCTCTTCAGGATGATTTTCTTCAAGATGTTGAACTTCTTCTTCATCATCACTGCTCTCATTCTTTTCAGCAACTTGCAATTTGTTCAAGTCTTCAGCTAGAGAATGTACCTGCAAAGGTTCTATGGTAGAAGCATTCTTCTCCTTGAAAGACATGTTAGCTTCATCAAAAATAATATGAACAGATTCTTCAATTTTACAGGAAGATTTATTATAAACCCTATAGGCCTTGCTGATCATGGAGTATCCCAGAAACACTCCTTCATCAGCTTTAGCTTGGAATTTTGCTAGATATTTCTTGTCATTATTATGAATAAAACAAGTGCAACCAAAAACTTTGAAATAGCCTATTTTAGGTTTCTTCCCTTTGAGCAATTCATAGGGAGTCTTGCCCTTCAGCTTGTGTATCAGGCTTCTGTTCAACACATAGTTAGAGGTGTTCACTGCCTCAGCCCAAAAGGACAGAGGTAGGTGAGCATTTGCCAATAATGTAGTTGCAGATTCAATGAGTGTTCTATTTTTCCTTTCAGCTACCCCATTTTGTTGAGGAGTTCTAGGAGCTGAGAAAGTGTGCCTGATCCCTTCACTTTGACAGAACTCTTGCATGAGAAGAGAATCAAACTCTGTCCCATGATCACTTCTGATCAGGGCAATGTGAGTGTTGAACTCAATCTGAATGCATTTGAGAAAATCTGTCAAACATTTGAAGTTATCAGACTTCTTCCTCAGAAAGAATACCCAAGTGAATCTTGAGAAGTCATCTACAACCACTAGAGTATAGGATTTCCCTCCTAGGCTTTGTACAGATATGGGTCCAAAAAGATCCATGTGCAATAGGTACAAGATCCTAGGTGAATCACTCTTATTAATTGATTTAAAACTACTTTTAGTTTGCTTGCCTAATTGACAAGCCTTGCAAAGTCCTTCCTTCTTGTAAGGACCAGAAGGTAGTCCTTTAACAAGGTTGTCTTTAGATAGCTTAACAATGGTTCTAAGGTTAATATGCCCTAGTCTCTTATGCCATAAAATATTAGATTTTGAAATGGAGTTGAACAGGCAAATATCTACTATAGGTGAATGAAAATCCACTAAGTAAATGTTACCTCTTCTGTTACCTGTCAACACAGTTGTGTTGTCCTCTGTCTTGACCTTGCATATGGCTTTGTTGAATGTCACTTGATATCCTTCATCATACAGTTGACTAATACTTATCAAGTTGTGCTTGAGTCCTTCAACATATGCCACCTTCTTGAATGTGACTGGGCCAATTTTGACTGCACCATATCCTTTTGTAGTTCCAAAGCTTGAGTCTCCAAAAATTACTTTGGGTCCAAGCTTGGCTTTGAAGGAAGTGAAGTTGTCCTTGTCCCCTGTCATGTGCTTTGAGCACCCACTATCCAGATACCATTGATGGTTTGATGCTGGATAGGTCTTCACCTACACAAAAACAGCTTATTTGTTTTTGACCCAGTTAACCTTGGGCCTAGGTTGATATCCCTTGAATTCTGAAATAAAGGACATCCCAGGTTGATCCTTATAACCTTCAGGATGGTATCTCCTAGGAGGTACTATTCATTCAGTATAGGGATTAAAGCCTTGGGATGTGGGACTTCTAGGATTGAATCTAGATGTGCCATTGAAGGATTGTTCACAGTCCTGATTTCTGTTCGACGATCGTCGAACTTAGGTCGACGATCTTGGGTCAGATAGTCGATCTCTGTTCGAAGATCGATTATGCTGAAGTTCAGAGTTTGGATATCATCGAGCTGAGGTCGACGATCTGTAGTTAGATCGTCGAGCTCTGTTCGACGATCGTCGAGCTCTGCTCGACGCCATCTGTTGAACTGAATTCTTCTCTGACAGATCTGCATTCTTCCTGGGTACCTCTATTACTCCCTTTCCTTTGTCAGAGACAAACTTGATTGGAGTTGTCAAAATTATAGGTTGGCTGGATGAGGCACCCAAGCCCAGTGTGCTATTAAATCTAGAGTTCACTGTGCTTGTGATGTCCATCAGTCTGATACTTCTCCCATTTAATGATTCTTCAAACTTTTTGGCCTTTGATAGTTCACTTTTCAGTGAAGCTATCTCTTCCCTACAGCATTCTAACTCCTCAGAGAGTTTGAGGTTCTTTGAGTTTAGGACACTATGCTCAGATAATTGATTCCTGAGAGAGATTATCTCCTTCTCAGATTTTAATAGATCTAGACACAGTGTCTTAAATTCATCTTTGAAGTCCTCAGAATTAAAATCAAAAGAGTTGATTACCTGATCTTCATCTGGTTGAGTTTCTGAGTCTGATTCTGATTCTTCATCAGAGTTTTGCTGTGAGGCATTGACAGCCATCATGCAAAATTCTTTTTCATCTGCATCATCCTCATCATCACTGGAACTGGATGAGGCTTCAGATTCTTCTTCAGTCTCACTCCATGTCTCAGCAACAAAGCCCTTCCTTGTATGTTTGTTCTTGCTGGAGGAGGCTTTGTCTGAGCTATTCTTCTTGTAATCCTTTTCTTTTCTTCTTTCTCTTCTTTCCTTCTTGTCCTTATTCTTGTTTTCTGGACAGTCAGGCACAATGTGGCCTGGTTTTCTGCAACCAAAGCATATAATTTCTTTATTGTTGTTTGATTTATCATACCTTGGTTTATCATGACCCTTGTATGGTCTTTTTCTGAAGTCTTTTCTGGCCATCTTGTAGAATCTTTTGGCCAGTAGACTTATGAGCTCATCATTTCCTGTAGCTTTATCTTCAGGCTCCTCTTCTGCAGCTTTGAAGGCTATGGTCTTTTCTTTCCTTGTAGCTGGAGAGATAGCCTTTTGTTCTTCTTCTCTATTTTTAATGAGCAGCTCATAGGATTTGAGCTTGCCCAGGAGAGCTTCAGTAGTAATCTCATTTAAACTTCTGGCATCCTTGATTGGCCAGATTCTTGAATCCCAAGTGCTGGGGAAGCACATCAGGATTTTGTCATTCAGCTCAGTCAGTGAGATTTCTTTGTCTAGGGTTTTTAGCTCATTGACAATTAGACTTAGTCTATTGTACATGTCAGCTACTGATTCAGCTTCTCCCTTTTTGAAGTTCTCATATTGGCTTATCAGATGAGATCTTCTATCTTTCCTTTCATCAGCAGATCCTGAGACAATTTCAGAGAGTTTGTCCCAGATTTCTTTGGCTGAGTGGCATTCAACTACCTTCTGAAAAATTTCATCAGACATTGTTTGGGCTAAGATGTTCATAGCCTTAGCATCTGCAGTCTTCCACTTCTTTATATCTGCATCTGTTCCAGAAGGAGGTGGAATAGCATTTGTACTTGAGCTTGCTGGTGGAGTTGGACAAACTGTCAAGACAGAATTGAAAATGTCTTCATCAATAGAATTCATGTATAATCTAATCCTTGCCTTCCAGAGTGCAAACTTAGAAAGGTTGCACACTGGTGGTCTGGTGCTTGCATAATCTTTGTTCTGTGCCATGTCTTTAAATAAAAAAAAAAACTAGATGTATATAAAAAAAATCCTCTTAAGAGATTGATCTTATCAAGGATCTTTTGGTTCAGGTGTTAGCCTGTATGAGCAACCAACCTGCCTCTGATACCAATTGAAAGTGAGGCGAAGATCTATCTCAACTCTAGAGGGGGGGTGAATAGAGTATTTTAAAATAATTTTTCACAGTTGAAATAAACAGCACATATAAAATTCAATTTATGATATAGTGTAGAGTGCTAGTAAGAGGTTAAAAACCAAGAAGTAAAGAGCACAGCACACAGCAGACAAATCACACAAACAAACCAGAAAACACAAGGAATTATAGTGGTTCCCCAAAAACCTGGGTACATCCACTCTTCTACCACCCTTGGTAGGAATCCACTCAGGATGAGTTGATCAGGTGTCCTGACACCAATGAGCTTTTGATAAGGTGCCCAAAAACCAAAACTAGATTTTTTGATAAGGTGTCTTGCCACCACTGAGTTTTGACAAGACTCTCAGAACCAGACAGAACTTTTGAAGGGAGTTCAAGAACCCTTTTACAATAGGAAAAGAAAAATAAGAGTGAAGGGTGTCTTCTCTGTTCTCAATCAAATGAGAGAAGCACAAGTGGATTGATGATGTCAAAGCTCCCCCTGAGATGTAGAAAGGTTCAGGAAAAGAAGCTTTGCTCTAGGGTGATAGGTCTTCAGAACTTTGATCTCCAGCACAGGATGGTTTCAGCAAGAAGGCTGAAAATAAGGTGTCTGGAGTTCTGAGATGAGATTGTGAACACTTTTCAGTCAGCAAGAAGATTATTGGAGTCACAGTTCTTCTGTTGTTCTTCTGCTATCAGTATTCTCTATTCTGTGTGTTCACTTTCTTTCTTGTCAATCTCTGTATATATTTTCTCTTGTGTATTCTGTATATCTTCAAACACAGGAGAGAGGAATTAAAATTTTCTGAAGTTTTCTCTTCCAAGAAAGCCGTTGGGAGTCATAAATGTCTTCCAAAAAGAGTCTTGTCTTCTAGAGGAAAGTCCAGCAAACATTCTCTGAATAATTCCTTGAAACTTGCTCCAGAATAAAGGCAAACGGCTGGAAGATCTCTTGACATAAATGCTGATAATATTCAAAAACATTCCAAAGAACAGCAGCATTTGAATTCCTGGAAGCGTCGATCTCTCAAAAAAAAACGTCGATCTGAGCTCTACGATCGTCGAACTGAGCTCAGAGATGAAATGGACAAGCAGACAGAAAACGTAGATCTGAGCTCGACGATCGTCGAACCGAGCTCAGAGACCTGAGAAATAACTTCAGGGAGGGATCGTCGAACTGAGCTAGAAGATAGTCGAGGGGAGTTCGACGACTAAGCCAAAAGCAGATAGTCGATCCGAGCTCGAAGATCGTCGACCGGAGCTCGACGATTTATTGAAGTTGAGCTCAGAGAGCGTCGAACGGAGTTCGACGATTCGTCGACCTGAGCTCGACGAAAATTGCCTTAGACTTAGCTCTTCAACCTTGATCTTGGAATGATCCTGGGGGCAGCTCCAAACCTAAGTTCTAAGCCCTAGACTCATTCTAATGTTGACATTCTTAACTATACAACTAGGTCAACTGGGATTCCTAAGACAAGCATAGTGATCCTTACCCAAATTAGTAATAGGGTGTTCCAACACTTATTATTGTTGGTTGGTAACTAATCCCATATCCATTACCCATTTCTTTTTCATATTACGGTAGACTAAACCTAAGGTGATTTTGACCTTTCACTCTACGGGGAAAGACGATCTTTCGTCGAACAAGCACTACTCAACACTACCGACTCATATCTCACTACTTAACCTAAACTTCTACGATGACTCATCCACATCTACAAAATCTAGCAAGATGGCTAACTCCAATTATGCCAAATCATTTCCTTTCAACAATTTACTAAATGCAGACCACAAGGTTAAATGCCATGCAAAAATGGGGAGTACATCAAATAATCATCCAATACTCCTATAATAATTAATGGAGGTCCATTATGACCTTTAAGCCCTAAATCCAGAGACCCAAAATTTTCCTTATTTATTCAATAATTTATTTAATTATTCTAGTGACTAAAATTTCCAATAATGAACATGAAGTACCATTTTTCAGGCAAGATATCATTCCACTAATTTTATATGATATTTAAAATAAGGATTTATCTCATCTTCCAAAATATCTAAATTTTTCAGTAAGGTTTTAACCCAAAATTCCTATTTCTTTTTAACCCTTGAAAATTCATTTAAAGAAATATAAAAGACTATATTGCTTCCAAAAATTCAGAGAAAATTTCAATATGATTTTAATGGCATAAATGATTTGGGCCAAATTTCATAATTTTTTCATCAGTAAATAGTCTTAATTAAATTATTGAATAATTTCCTCATTTAACAAGCTTGTGAAGTAAGTACCTCAAATATGTATCCAAAAATTTTCATAAAATTTATATATGCATATAATAATTCAAAACTTCCTCTGCCAAACTTTCATGACCTCCCAAGGGTCAGAGGGACCATAATGTTCAATTTATTAAATTGAGGCATCCCTTGTGTTACAAATGAAGTACTATAACTATTGTCCAAAAATTCCCAATTAAATTACCAGAGGCTCATAATATCCTTATGACCAATCTACCAAAATTTCATCTTAGTTTGAGGAGTTTAGCTAGCCCATTTCAACCCTAAAATATTTGTGCCCTAAACTAGGGTTAGGGTTTTGTGGGTCCCAAACTTTCCAAAACACCCTAAGATTTTAACTAGAGGGTTATAGTTACCCTAATACCCTCCCTACAAAATTTCATAGTCATACAAGGTGTTTTGGCCACATGCCCTTCACAAGGTACAAAAGCCCTTCCTTAGGGTTTGACCTAGGATCTTGGGGAAAATCAATTCCAAACCTCCCCATATTTCATTGGAAGGTGCACAAGTTCATGACAAGTCAGTGTTCAAAATGTGGACCACTGTTGAGGTGAATTGGACACTCTAAGCAAAAATTACATTTTGGACCAAAATGCCCTTCTTAGGGCAAAACTAGGGTTTGCATGATTTCCATTCAAATCACCTCCAAAATTAATGCAATTTAAACCAGAGGTCTATATTGACCTCATATACCTCCCACCAAAATTTGGATGAATTTGGACTTCATTTGACCCATCAATTAATTTACCCTAGATAAATTAAATTATTTACAAAACTATAGAAAAAATATCTCAAAAAATTCCCATTTTTGGGCAGATTCTAGATATTAGTTAGTATGACTCCCTGCCAAAATTTCAACTCATTTGGGCTAAGTATGAAGTGTGGACACTTAGTTTAATGACTGCCTATTCATTTGTATAGACCCCACCAAAATGAGTTCCCTGGTCAAACCAGTCACCCAAATTGGTTCAAACCAATTTCGTTTGACAGTAGACCCATAGGGTTATATTTCATGTGTTGACCATTTTCTCTGAAAAGAGCTCTAGGTATTTTTAATAAGTAAATACATTAAATACCTAATCTGTGACAGAAAATGAAATAAATCAAATACATATCCTATAGTATTTTATCATCATCAGCACGAATCTTGGCGCAAGATGGACGGAATCCCGTCATCTTCTTCCTCTGGCAGACGGCCAGGATTGCTTCTGCCTGGGCCGATTTCCAGCGGCTGCCGCCGACGCTCCGGCCACCTCCCCGGCCGGCCACCGCCGCCTACACCTTCAGGGTGGTCGGGGCTACCTCCAGTCGGCGGAACGGCCGCCGGGGTGCACTGCTCCAGCGATCCCGACAAGCCGAAAAACCATGGAAAAACCATGAATTTGAAATTTCGATTGGGCTCAATTGAGCTCCAACCTTGGTTCTAATGATCCCTACGATCTACCCATGCAAGAAGGAGTGGAGGAGGACCTGTGGTGGCGGCTGTAGCCGTGCTGATCGCTAGATTGGCATGGTGGTGGCCAGTGGTGGTCGGTGAAAGTCCACCTAGTGTCAACTACCTTCACCTATGGGGGGGGGGAATAGGTGTCTTTGCAGCGTGTTAGCGGAATTGAAATTATACCTGCACAAGAAAATAAAACAACAAAGCACAGAAGATACACAAGCAATTTATAGTGGTTCCCCGATTTGGGTACGTCCACTTTCCCCCTTCGACCTATCTCCCAACCAGGGACGACTCGGTCACTTCACCAACAGGATTGAAATCCAATCCTTGCACTAACGGAAGGAACCCTTCCACACGTAGGAGTCACCACTCCCACAACACGGGTTGCACCCAACCCTTACAACTAGAGACCAATCGGTCCTTTTCAAAGAAATTGAAAATGCTTGTAAGAAATACAAACGACGTTTGGAGACAAAGGTGTCCCTCTTCGTTCGACGACATGTTCTTGAAGTCAACGAAGAGTCCACAACCCTAGATCTCACTTGGATTGAATCTTCCGGAAACCGGCGGCGACGGAGAGCAGCAGCAGTGCCAACTTGATTCAAACTTCGTAGCTAGGGAAGCAAGGTCTTCCAACGGTCACACCAGGATCGGTCGTCTCGATCGATTCGGAAGGGGAAGATTTTTCCCGATCAATGAATCAAGAGACAAGGGATCTCTAGTTAGACGCGTGAGACGCTATGCTAACCTAAGCTTCTGTCACAGAGGATCTGGAGGAGATCGAGATCGGCTTCAATGAACAACGGCGGCGGCGGAGGCGGAGACGATCCGCAAGTTTAGGGTTTGTCGACCGCTTGTTTTTGTATCGCCTATCTTCCCTGTTTACTGTTCATTCATACAAGTGTATTTATACCATAGATCAAGAGATAACCGTTGTGGGCCCCACCCAAGCAAAGACCTAGGACCGGTTCAAAATGTCGCAGGAAGTATCAGGGACCGGTCCAGGAATTTGGAAAAATTGCCAAGTCAGAATCGGCGAGAATCGAAGGTGATTCTCGACGAATCGGCGAGAATCACCTACGATTCTCGCCGAATTCTACTTGGTGAATTCAGGCAACACAGGTTGTAGGGGCCGGGGAGAATCAGTGGGAATCACTTTTGATTCTCACCGAATCGTCGAGAATGCAAGGTCATTCTCGACGAATCGGTGAGAATGATAAGTGATTCTCGACGATTCTGCCTTAGATAAATTTCCTGTCTGTGTCAAGACAGCCGGCCCAACCCGGCGAGAATCAACTAGTGATTCTCGTCGACTCGTCGAGAATCACAAGTGATTCTCGACGAATCGGCGAGAATCACTTAGTGATTCTCGACGAATTATACTTAGACGAATTCTCGTCTTTCCACCCGTGAGCAGGTCTTTGGCCCATCCTTGCTCCTTGTCTGCTCTTGCTTTATTATAACCCTGTACTTGAAATTAAGTACACCCCAATAGAGAGAGTACACGTAGACCAACACACTGATCTGCTCAACGAGGGATTACGTTGCACAGACCCGTGTATATTGACCCACTGCACCCTGACATTGGTATGTACTTAGCATGGAATAACTGCAAGCACAACAAAAAAATAGTTCATCAAATACATTGTGAATTCATCTTAGCTTGACAGGTGGCTTCCTCAAATCCAGGTAATTGTGGATACAATACCCAACAATCTCCCCTATTTGACGAAGCCAAAATCCTACAAGCTAAGATGAATACCACCATCCAGAGAATGATTAAGACTTTAAGAAATCAAGAACAAACATAACAATACTTGAGTCAAAACATGACACCACAAATATATATATATATATATATAAAAATTCATAATACTTGTTCGTAAGATAAAAGGGAAACATTGATGTGCAATAAGAGGCGAAAAATATCCTAAGCCTATTTTTCCTTAGCAAGATCATTCTTAAGCTTCTGAGCCAGGAATTTCTTGCTCTGTCTTTCGAAATATTCCTTTGGCTTAGGATGATATCTGGGAGGAGGAACTTTATCTGTCACTGTATTATTTCTGAAAAATATGTTGTATTTGGCTTCAAATTCTTTGTGCCTCTCCCATTCGTATTGACTGTATACCTCACTTCGATTTATGTGCCCCTTCTGCTGTAACAAGAATGTGTCCAAGATGATACTTTTTGATACAAGACTCCATTTTTCATTTCTCACTTCCTCCTCCGTCAATCGGATCCTCTTTTCAGCTGGTGTTTCCCTTGAAGTTCCTTCTTGAATTTGCCTTTTTCCTTTGGCTTTAGCTAAGGCATCTTGATCAAACCAAGTTCGTCGTTCAGCCCTTTCAGCAGTTTTCTTCATCTCAGCTTCGCTTAACAGAACAGCCTCTGCACTTGCCCCTTCGTCATCCACAGTATTGTGCTCAGTGGTTTCATGTATAGGATTAACCTCAGGATTATTGCCTAATGCTTGATTGAGCAACCACTGGCAACTGTCATATATATAAACATTAGACTGATCGAAGTTTTCAATGATGATGTGCTGAAGCCCTGCCATTTTATCAGTATATTCTTTCTCCCCCTTTTTGGCTTCGAGGGCAATGGAGTTTGCATATGAGTGCAGGGACTCATCTATATGCTTTAGAGATTTAGAAAACTCAGTCAGCAGGTCTTGTTGATTTTTATTGAGGAGCACCATGTTGGTATCAAATTTTTGTATGCTGTCCGCCACAATATGTGCATTTTTATTGACTACAGCCAGATCGTCAGTATTCTTCTTCAGTCCCTGCATGAGAAGAGATACTGCTGTTCCTGCCTCTGTGTATTTCTCATCAAATTTCTTTTCCATCAAATCCAGTTTGTGGTTGATCTGAACCACATTCTTCAGCATGAGATCCTCAGATTCCTTCAGCCTCTTTAGCACCGTTTTGTGGGATTTCTTAAACGTACTCTTGAGCTCATCCAGTATCCCTTGGACAACATTAACAGTGAGATTTGCCAGGTTTGCTTGGAGGGAAGGAGCTGCAGGCAGATCCTGGTCGGGCTCCCCAGCAGAAGTACTGGGAGAGCTGGACACAAGAATAGAGTCTACCGGGGGGACAGCGGGTTGCTGAGAGGGCTCCCCCTGTATTCCTAGATCTGACCTCTCAGGAGCTTGTTCCTCTGATGAACCAGCAGCATCCTCCTGAGGGTCCACCACTTTCCTCTGCTCAATTACTTCTTCCTCCTCCTCAGTCTCCATGTGCTCAGCTTGATCTGCCGAATTATGCATGTCTTCTTCCACTGCATCCACCTCCTCTTCATCATCCACCTCATCACCCAGGTAATTTATATCTTCCTCACCGTCCTCTTCCTCTTCCACATTTGCCACTTCCTCCTCACGGTCTTCTTGCACGGCCTCCACAGCATCTTTTGCTATCTGAGAAATATCAGATATGGTGTTTGCAGAAGAGAGTACAGGCTCCCCCTCAGTTCCTGTAATCAATGCATCATGAACTTCACTGGGGGCAGCCACGAAATCTGCTGAAGTTCTGTTGTCCTCGGCAGGAGATTCTTCTTGTTCAACTACCACTGCAGCTTGCCCTATGATTCGCTCCCATCTGTCAAAGACGCTGGAATCCATTTTCTTCAAATAATGCAAAGGAACTCCTTTGCTCATGTCGAACCTATCTCCGTTCAACTGATTGAGAAATAGGCTGATGATTCGTCCAAAGCTTGGAGATCTGAGGGTGTCCTTAATCTTCTCGAAAAGCATGGCCCCCCAGTTGAATCTCTTTCGGCAGACTATCACCACAAGAATCTTGAACATGTCGGCTGAGATGTGGTCGTGTGAGCCTGGTTTGCATATCAGTACTTTCCCAATGATGTCGGACAAGAGTTTTCCCTCCTCATTCATTTCTTTTCTCTTTATCGATCTGGTGCCCCTAGCTAGCCCACAGAATAATAGAGTCCTGGCTCTATCATGTTCCTCTAGATAATCCTCGTTCTCAGAACTGGAAAGCTGCAAGCATTGAGTCAGTGTCCTGGCAGACATCTTGATCCTTGCACCTGCAACCTTACTCTTGATGATAGAGTCTTCATTCCGAAGTTTGGCGGTTGCAAAGAACTCCATCACTTCTTTATCCAGAATTTTGCAGGGATGCTCCAGTACAAACGTGAGTCCAGCCTCTTCCAGCATGATGATGATGTTTCTGAACTCATCCGAGGCATGTGAGAACCCGGTTCGAACTAATTCACAGCCAGTGACCAGCCCAGCGGTGGTCCTTGGAGCCATAGCAAACTAGGAAGAAGGGGAATATCAATTTCCAAGTCTAAGGATCGTCGAAACTAAGAGGTTGAGAGTAATATCTATACTAATACTCAAAGCACGGTTGGGGATAAGAGAGGCATTACCTTAGGAGGATATGCAGTGAAGGTTCCGGCACCACGTTGCGTAAGGTGCGGCGAGCCGATTCGAGGCTAAGCGAGGGCGTGACTCCGGCTGCAAGAGGGAGTCTTCCGGAGGGTTGTTAGGTCACGATGAAGCCGAAGTCGAAGATGAAGAGAATCGAGAAGAGGCTTGGAATCGGAAAGTGATTTGGAATCGGGAAGTTCTGGGACTAGGTTTCGGGAGGTGCTTTGAGACCTGTAGCGGGAAGTGGCTTGGACAGGGTATTGGCAACGATCAGAAGTTCCAGAGTTCAAGGGTCGACGGGAAGACGAAGAGTCAACGGGAAGTCGAAGGGTCGGCGGGATTCATGTTATAACCGGGTTTAAATATATGGGTATTGGTCGACAAACCTATTCCCGCCGAATACCAGCTTCCCTGGTTGAAATATCTCAGCGAGATTGGACAGGTCGGCGAGACTTGTAAATAGGTGAGTATGGGATTTGATATGATGAGTATTACCTATAACGTTTTTGTCAAAGACTGTAAAGAGTCGAAAAGATCATTTCTTCATCCGAGTGTGGTTTAACATACCACACAGCTTAGGAGGCACAGCAACTCTGAGATTCCTAACTTACTAACATGGGCTAGCAGACTTCATAAATTATGTCGAGATCGATAAATGCGATATTCATGAAGTTAGTTGTAATTCTTAGTGACTCCTAATGACGAGTCGACTTTAATTTTCAACTTGTAATATATGCTTATTGATGTGCCTTCTCGAATCTTTCAGAGATTTACTGACACATCGTTAGTAATATATCTAAGGGTTATTTTTACAGCTTTGATCTGTCCTTTGTAGAACACACATATACATGTAAATATATATATATGTATATATATATATATATGTAGATGTCGACATAAAATGACTCAATTATGTTGGCTGATCAATGATACCTGGGATTGTAAGATTCATCATTTAGCCCTTCTGATTAGAGCATACCAGGTGTTCAATTGGAGTATCCCATTGTTGATAGTGCTTCTTTCGTTCCAGATACTTGTTCCAGACCAATCTTGGAACATCTTCTGTCTAGCTCCCATCATGACACGGAAGTCTAGACTACCCTGCACCAAAGAATATTACCTTACCTTAGGAGCCCAATATGTATTGGGTCCTAGGTTCCTGTCAGCATAATAATTTGACTGCCTTCCCTCAGGAATCCTGGTGGGAAGACTAACATTGCCTCGAGGATGTGGAAATCCCCTTGCCATTAATACAGAATAGTTGTGCCAACAATCTTTGGCAAAATGACCCACTTTGCCACAACACCAACACTCATGAATGTTGTATCGCCGTTTGTGACCTGAACGGATGACAGAGATAGTCATAGTTCTGGGTCTAAACGGAATAGAGCCAGATATGCTCACAGAATTGTCTCTTCCACCGTGACTATTGGAAGGGTGGAAAGAATGCATATGGCAGGCGTCATGAGGCCTGGGAGGTGGTGCCTTCTTTTCAGTCAGCCCCCTTCCAAGGACCTCATGAGTCCTAACAACATGATTTCTATCCCCCCTTTCCAAAGTCCTAGGGAGGTGAGAGGCGCATTGTGAGCTGATGCTGGCATATTCATGACGAGTAGGGGCTGTGGCCGAGAATACAAAGGGCTTGGTGGAAGCCGGAGGTATTCTCTTCTGGGTGGCCATGACAGCCCTTGCATTTTGAGTGCTGCCATAAGAGGACTGATCATTCTTGCAGTGACCATGGTTATTCCTATGGTCATACCTGAAGGCATGATGAGTGTCCTTCCTACTCGGGGTGGGGGGTCTGAACACCGTTTCCCCATTTCTCCATGACTTAATAATTTGGGAGATCCACCCATTTTCTGCTTTTCTCTTGATAGCATCAATCTTGGAGAAATTAGACACAATCCTCTTCTCGGTCTCTAGACGACTTTCTAGATCCGAGATCTGAGAGTCCTTTACTTTGATGGATTCCAATTGGAGATTCATCAAAATCTTCAGCTGAGCAATCTCCTTAGCTTGTTCCTCAACAAGTAAGTTGCTCGTCTGAAGGGCACTCTCAAGGGAATCACGATTATATATCTTTTGATTGAAGCTATGTGTATCCCATGCATCATTGGAAGGACTACTCTCAAAACTATTCCTGTCTTCAGGAACTTCAAGAGGAGAGGGGCATGAGGAAGAAGTTACCTGCGTCAGACTTTGTTGTTCATGGTTACCATCCAGATTGGCAGAAACTGTTGAGTTAGCTTCATAAAAACTGCTTTCCTCAGTTTCTTCTTCAGTCTCTGACAAGGACACAGGGGCCCTGATATTGACATATTGATCATGCCCTTCATCTTCAGAAATAAGGACTCCTACATAGGCTTCATCCTCTTGCTGACAACCTGTACCAGCTTTCTCTGATCCCTCCATGAGGTCTGAGATGGTTTGCCACATGGACTTGGCTGTCCTACACTTGTCCACTCTTGAACGAGATACACCAGACCAGACTTCAGAGATGATCTGACGTATTAACTTATCCAAGTTGTACAGTGAGAGCTCGGTCTCAGACATCTCTTCGGGACTCTTGGGGATAAGGATATCCTCTCCAGACTCAGAAGCCTTCATGGGAATGAAGGGACCCTCTTCCAAGATGATTAACACCCGAGGGTCGATGGCCTCCAGATGAAACATAACTCTCATCTTCCAGATAGGATAATACTCTGTTGTGCACGCAGGGAGTCTCAGAGGAGGGACATCAAATTCCAGCTCCATGCTTGAGTCTCGTCTTCTAGTTGACACAGGAGGCAGGATCTTACTCAAGGTGTTAACCTTTTTGATGAGTAACCTCCCTCTGATACCACTTGAAAGTCCACCTAGTGTCAACTACCTTCACCTATGGGGGGGGGGGGAATAGGTGTCTTTGCAGCGTGTTAGCGGAATTGAAATTATACCTGCACAAGAAAATAAAACAACAAAGCACAGAAGATACACAAGCAATTTATAGTGGTTCCCTGATTTGGGTACGTCCACTTTCCCCCTTCGACCTATCTCCCAACCAGGGACGACTCGGTCACTTCACCAACAGGATTGAAATCCAATCCTTGCACTAACGGAAGGAACCCTTCCACACGTAGGAGTCACCACTCCCACAACACGGGTTGCACCCAACCCTTACAACTAGAGACCAATCGGTCCTTTTCAAAGAAATTGAAAATGCTTGTAAGAAATACAAACGATGTTTGGAGACAAAGGTGTCCCTCTTCGTTCGACGACGTGTTCTTGAAGTCAACGAAGAGTCCACAACCCTAGATCTCACTTGGATTGAATCTTCCTGAAACCGGCGGCGACGGAGAGCAGCAGCAGTGCCAACTTGATTCAAACTTCGTAGCTAGGGAAGCAAGGTCTTCCAACGGTCACACCAGGATCGGTCGTCTCGATCGATTCGGAAGGGGAAGATTTTTCCCGATCAACGAATCAAGAGACAAGGGATCTCTAGTTAGACGCGTGAGACGCTATGCTAACCTAAGCTTCTGTCACAGAGGATCTGGAGGAGATCGAGATCGGCTTCAATGAACAACGGCGGCGGCGGAGGCGGAGACGATCCGCAAGTTTAGGGTTTGTCGGCCGCTTGTTTTTGTATCGCCTATCTTCCCTGTTTACTGTTCATTCATACAAGTGTATTTATACCGTAGATCAAGAGATAACCGTTGTGGGCCCCACCCAAGCAAAGACCTAGGACCGGTTCAAAATGTCGCAGGAAGTATCAGGGACCGGTCCAGGAATTTGGAAAAATTGCCAAGTCAGAATCGGCGAGAATCGAAGGTGATTCTCGACGAATCGGCGAGAATCACCTACGATTCTCGCCGAATTCTACTTGGTGAATTCAGGCAACACAGGTTGTAGGGGCCGGGGAGAATCGGTGGGAATCACTTTTGATTCTCACCGAATCGTCGAGAATGCAAGGTCATTCTCGACGAATCGGTGAGAATCATAAGTGATTCTCGACGATTCTGCCTTAGATAAATTTCCTGTCTGTGTCAAGACAGCCGGCCCAACCCGGCGAGAATCAACTAGTGATTCTCGTCGACTCGTCGAGAATCACAAGTGATTCTCGACGAATTGGCGAGAATCACTTAGTGATTCTCGACGAATTATACTTAGACGAATTCTCGTCTTTCCACCTGTGAGCAGGTCTTTGGCCCATCCTTGCTCCTTGTCTGCTCTTGCTTTATTATAACCCTGTACTTGAAATTAAGTACACCCCAATAGAGAGAGTACACGTAGACCAACACACTGATCTGCTCAACGAGGGATTACGTTGCACAGACCCGTGTATATTGACCCACTGCACCCTGACATTGGTGTGTACTTAGCATGGAATAACTGCAAGCACAACTAAAAAATAGTTCATCAAATACATTGTGAATTCATCTTAGCTTGACAGGTGGCTTCCTCAAATCCAGGTAATTGTGGATACAATACCCAACAATCTCCCCCTATTTGACGAAGCCAAAATCCTACAAGCTAAGATGAATACCACCATCCAGAGAATGATTAAGACTTTAAGAAAACAAGAACAAACATAACAATACTTGAGTCAAAACATGACACCACATATATATATATATATATATAAAAATTCATAATACTTGTTCGTAAGATAAAAGGGAAACATTGATGTGCAATAAGAGGCGAAAAATATCCTAAGCCTATTTTTCCTTAGCAAGATCATTCTTAAGCTTCTGAGCCAGGAATTTCTTGCTCTGTCTTTCGAAATATTCCTTTGTCTTAGGATGATATCTGGGAGGAGGAACTTTATCTGTCACTGTATTATTTCTGAAAAATATGTTGCGTTTGGCTTCAAATTCTTTGTGCCTCTCCCATTCGTATTGACTGTATACCTCACTTCGATTTATGTGCCCCTTCTGCTGTAACAAGAATGTGTCCAAGATGATACTTTTTGATACAGGACTCTATTTTTCATTTCTCACTTCCTCCTCCGTCAATCGGATCCTCTTTTCAGCTAGTGTTTCCCTTGAAGTTCCTTCTTGAATTTGCCTTTTTCCTTTGGCTTTAGCTAAGGCATCTTGATCAAACCAAGTTCGTCGTTCAGCCCTTTCAACAGCTTTCTTCATCTCAGCTTTGCTTAACAGAACAGCCTCTGCACTTGCCCCTTCGTCATCCACAGTATTGTGCTCAGTGGTTTCATGTACAGGATTAACTTCAGGATTATTGCCTAATGCTTGATTGAGCAACCACTGGCAACTGTCATATACATAAATATTAGACTGATCGAAGTTTTCAATGATGATGTGCTGAAGCCCTGCCATTTTATCAGTATATTCTTTCTCCCCCTTTTTGGCTTCGAGGGCAATAGAGTTTGTATATGAGTGCAGGGACTCATCTATATGCTTTAGAGATTTAGAAAACTCAGTCAGCAGGTCTTGTTGATTTTTATTGAGGAGCACCATGTTGGTATCAAATTTTTGTATGATGTCCGCCACAATATGTGCATTTTTATTGACTACAGCCAGATCATCAGTATTCTTCTTCAGTCCCTGCATGAGAAGAGATACTGCTGTTCCTGCCTCTGTGTATTTCTCATCAAATTTCTTTTCCATCAAATCCAGTTTGTGGTTGATCTGAACCACATTCTTCAGCATGAGATCCTCAGATTCCTTCAGCCTCTTTAGCACCGTTTTGTGGGATTTCTTAAACGTACTCTTGAGCTCATCCAGTATCCCTTGGACAACATTAACAGTGAGATTTGCCAGGTTTGCTTGGAGGGAAGGAGCTGCAGGCAGATCCTGGTCGGGCTCCCCAGCAGAAGTACTGGGAGAGCTGGACACAAGAATAGAGTCTACTGGGGGGACAGCGGGTTGCTGAGAGGGCTCCCCCTGTATTCCTGGATCTGACCTCTCAGGAGCTTGTTCCTCTGATGAACCAGCAGCATCCTCCTGAGGGTCCACCACTTTCCTCTGCTCAATTACTTCTTCCTCCTCCTCAGTCTCCATGTGCTCAGCTTGATCTGCAGAATTATGCATGTCTTCTTCCACTGCATCCACCTCCTCTTCATCATCCACCTCATCACCCAGGTAATTTATATCTTCCTCACCGTCCTCTTCCTCTTCCACATTTTCCACTTCCTCCTCACGGTCTTCTTGCACGGCCTCCACAGCATCTTTTGCTATCTGAGAAATATCAGATATGGTGTTTGCAGAAGAGAGTACAGGCTCCCCCTCAGTTCCTGTAATCAATGCATCATGAACTTCACTGGGGGCAGCCACGAAATCTGCTGAAGTTCTGTTGTCCTCGGCAGGAGATTCTTCTTGTTCAACTACCACTACAGCTTGCCCTATGATTCGCTCCCATCTGTCAAAGACGCTGGAATCCATTTTCTTCAAATAATGCAAAGGAACTCCTTTGCTCATGTCGAACCTATCTCCGTTCAACTGATTGAGAAATAGGCTGATGATTCGTCCAAAGCTTGGAGATCTGAGGGTGTCCTTAATCTTCTCGAAAAGCATGGCCCCCCAGTTGAATCTCTTTCGGCAGACTATCACCACAAGAATCTTGAACATGTCGGCTGAGATGTGGTCGTGTGAGCCTGGTTTGCATATCAGTACTTTCCCAATGATGTCGGACAAGAGTTTTCCCTCCTCATTTATTTCTTTTCTCTTTATCGATCTGGTGCCCCTAGCTAGACCACAGAATAATAGAGTCCTGGCTCTATCATGTTCCTCTAGATAATCCTCGTTCTCAGAACTGGAAAGCTGCAAGCATTGAGTCAGTGTCCTGGCAGACATCTTGATCCTAGCACCTGCAACCTTACTCTTGATGATAGAGTCTTCATTCCAAAGTTTGGCGGTTGCAAAGAACTCCATCACTTCTTTATCCAGAATTTTGCAGGGATGCTCCAGTACAAACGTGAGTCCAGCCTCTTCCAGCATGATGATGATGTTTCTGAACTCATCCGAGGCATGTGAGAACCCGGTTCGAACTAATTCACAGCCAGTGACCAGCCCAGCGGTGGTCCTTGGAGCCATAGCAAACTAGGAAGAAGGGGAATATCAATTTCCAAGTCTAAGGATCGTCGAAACTAAGAGGTTGAGAGTAATATCTATACTAATACTCAAAGCACGGTTGGGGATAAGAGAGGCATTACCTTAGGAGGATATGCAGTGAAGGTTCCGGCACCACGTTTCGTAAGGTGCAGCGAGCCGATTCGAGGCTAAGCGAGGGCGTGACTCCGGCTACAAGAGGGAGTCTTCCGGAGGGTTGTTAGGTCACGATGAAGCCGAAGTCGAAGATGAAGAGAATCGAGAAGAGGCTTGGAATCGGAAAGTGATTTGGAATCGGGAAGTTCTGGGACTAGGTTTCGGGAGGTGCTTTGAGACCTGTAGCGGGAAGTGGCTTGGACAGGGTATTGGCAACGATCAGAAGTTCCAGAGTTCAAGGTTCGACGGGAAGACGAAGAGTCGACGGGAAGTCGAAGGGTCGGCGGGATTCATGTTATAACCGGGTTTAAATATATGGGTATTGGTCGACAAACCTATTCCCGCCGAATACCAGCTTCCCTGGTTGAAATATCTCAGCGAGATTGGACAGGTCGGCGAGACTTGTAAATAGGTGAGTATGGGATTTGATATGATGAGTATTACCTATAACGTTTTTGTCAAAGACTGTAAAGAGTCGAAAAGATCATTTCTTCATCCGAGTGTGGTTTAACATACCACACAGCTTAGGAGGCACAACAACTCTGAGATTCCTAACTTACTAACATGGGCTAGCAGACTTCATAAATTATGTCGAGATCGATAAATGCGATATTCATGAAGTTAGTTGTAATTCTTAGTGACTCCTAATGACGAGTCGACTTTAATTTTCAACTTGTAATATATGCTTATTGATGTGCCTTCTCGAATCTTTCAGAGATTTACTGACACATCGTTAGTAATATATCTAAGGGTTATTTTTACAGCTTTGATCTGTCCTTTGTAGAACACACATATACGTGTAAATATATATATATGTATATATATATATATATATATATATATATATATGTAGATGTCGACATAAAATGACTCAATTATGTTGGCTGATCAATGATACCTGGGATTGTAAGATTCATCATTTAGCCCTTCTGATTAGAGCATACCAGGTGTTCAATTGGAGTATCCCATTGTTGATAGTGCTTCTTTCGTTCCAGATACTTGTTCCAGACCAATCTTGGAACATCTTCTGTCTAGCTCCCATCATGACACGGAAGTCTAGACTACCCTGCACCAAAGAATATTACCTTACCTTAGGAGCCCAATATGTATTGGGTCCTAGGTTCCTGTCAGCATAATAATTTGACTGCCTTCCCTCAGGAATCCTGGTGGGAAGACTAACATTGCCTCGAGGATGTGGAAATCCCCTTGCCATTGATACAGAATAGTTGTGCCAACAATCTATGGCAAAATGACCCACTTTGCCACAACACCAACACTCATGAATGTTGTATCGCCGTTTGTGACCTGAACGGATGACAGAGATAGTCATAGTTCTGGGTCTAAACGGAATAGAGCCAGATATGCTCACAGAATTGTCTCTTCCACCGTGACTATTGGAAGGGTGGAAAGAATGCATATGGCAGGCATCATGAGGCCTGGGAGGTGGTGCCTTCTTTTCAGTCAGCCCCCTTCCAAGGACCTCATGAGTCCTAACAACATGATTTCTATCCCCCCTTTCCAAAGTCCTAGGGAGGTGAGAGGCGCATTGTGAGCTGATGCTGGCAGATTCATGACGAGTAGGGGCTGTGGCCGAGAATACAAAGGGCTTGGTGGAAGCCGGAGGTATTCTCTTCTAGGTGGCCATGACAGCCCTTGCATTTTGAGTGCTGCCACAAGAGGACTGATCATTCTTGCAGTGACCATGGTTATTCCTATGGTCATACCTGAAGGCATGATGAGTGTCCTTCCTACTCGGGGTGGGGGGTCTGAACACCGTTTCCCCATTTCTCCATGACTTAATAATTTGGGAGATCCACCCATTTTCTGCTTTTCTCTTGATAGCATCAATCTTGGAGAAATTAGACACAATCCTCTTCTCGGTCTCTAGACGACTTTCTAGATCCGAGATCTGAGAGTCCTTTACTTTGATGGATTCCAATTGGAGATTCATCAAAATCTTCAGCTGAGCAATCTCCTTAGCTTGTTCCTCAACAAGTAAGTTGCTCGTCTGAAGGGCACTCTCAAGGGAATCACGATTATCAATCTTTTGATTGAAGCTATGTGTATCCCATGCATCATTGGAAGGACTACTCTCAAAACTATTCCTGTCTTCAGGAACTTCAAGAGGAGAGGGGCATGAGGAAGAAGTTACCTGCGTCAGACTTTGTTGTTCATGGTTACCATCCAGATTGGCAGAAACTGTTGAGTTAGCTTCATCAGAACTGCTTTCCTCAGTTTCTTCTTCAGTCTCTGACAAGGACACAGGGGCCTTGATATTGACATATTGATCATGCCCTTCATCTTCAGAAATAAGGACTCCTACATAGGCTTCATCCTCTTGCTGACAACCTGTACCAGCTTTCTCTAATCCCTCCATGAGGTCTGAGATGGTTTGCCACATGGACTTGGCTGTCCTACACTTGTCCACTCTTGAACGAGATACACCAGACCAGACTTCAGAGATGATCTGACGTATTAACTTATCCAAGTTGTACAGTGAGAGCTCGGTCTCAGACATGTCTTCGGGACTCTTGGGGATAAGGATATCCTCTCCAGACTCAGAAGCCTTCATGGGAACGAAGGGACCCTCTTCCAAGATGATTGACACCCGAGGGTCGATGGCCTCCAGATGAAACATAACTCTCATCTTCCAGATAGGATAATACTCTGTTGTGCACGCAGGGAGTCTCAGAGGAGGGACATCAAATTCCAGCTCCATGCTTGAGTCTCGTCTTCTAGTTGACATAGGAGGCAAGATCTTACTCAAGGTGTTAACCTTTTTGATGAGTAACCTCCCTCTGATACCACTTGAAAGTCCACCTAGTGTCAACTACCTTCACCTATGGGGGGGGGGGAATAGGTGTCTTTGCAGCGTGTTAGCGGAATTGAAATTATACCTGCACAAGAAAATAAAACAACAAAGCACAGAAGATACACAAGCAATTTATAGTGGTTCCCCGATTTGGGTACGTCCACTTTCCCCCTTCGACCTATCTCCCAACCAGGGATGACTCGGTCACTTCACCAACAGGATTGAAATCCAATCCTTGCACTAACGGAAGGAACCCTTCCACACGTAGGAGTCACCACTCCCACAACACGGGTTGCACCCAACCCTTACAACTAGAAACCAATCGGTCCTTTTCAAAGAAATTGAAAATGCTTGTAAGAAATACAAACGACGTTTGGAGACAAAGGTGTCCCTCTTCGTTCGACGATGTGTTCTTGAAGTCAACGAAGAGTCCACAACCCTAGATCTCACTTGGATTGAATCTTCCTGAAACCGGCGGCGACGGAGAGCAGCAGCAGTGCCAACTTGATTCAAACTTCGTAGCTAGGGAAGCAAGGTCTTCCAACGGTCACACCAGGATCGGTCGTCTCGATCGATTCGGAAGGGGAAGATTTTTCCCGATCAACGAATCAAGAGACAAGGGATCTCTAGTTAGACGCGTGAGACGCTATGCTAACCTAAGCTTCTGTCACAGAGAATCTGGAGGAGATCGAGATCGGCTTCAATGAACAACGACGGCGGCGGAGGCGGAGACGATCCGCAAGTTTAGGGTTTGTCGGCCGCTTGTTTTTGTATCGCCTATCTTCCCTGTTTACTGTTCATTCATACAAGTGTATTTATACCGTAGATCAAGAGATAACCGTTGTGG
Organism: Platanthera zijinensis; assembly: GCA_039513925.1. Classification (NCBI taxonomy): domain Eukaryota; kingdom Viridiplantae; phylum Streptophyta; class Magnoliopsida; order Asparagales; family Orchidaceae; genus Platanthera; species Platanthera zijinensis. Next base: position 90,935,355 of record CM077091.1, read on the forward strand.
GCCCCACCCAAGCAAAGACCTAGGACCGGTTCAAAATGTCGTAGGAAGTATCAGGGACCGGTCCAGGAATTTGGAAAAATTGCCAAGTCAGAATCGGCGAGAATCGAAGGTGATTCTCGACGAATCGGCGAGAATCACCTACGATTCTCGCCGAATTCTACTTGGTGAATTCAGGCAACACAGGTTGTAGGGGCCTGGGAGAATCGGTGGGAATCACTTTTGATTCTCACCGAATCGTCGAGAATGCAAGGTCATTCTCGACGAATCGGTGAGAATCATAAGTGATTCTCGACGATTCTGCCTTAGATAAATTTCCTGTCTGTGTCAAGACAGCCGGCCCAACCCGGCGAGAATCAACTAGTGATTCTCGTCGACTCGTCGAGAATCACAAGTGATTCTCGACGAATCGGCGAGAATCACTTAGTGATTCTCGACGAATTATACTTAGACGAATTCTCGTCTTTCCACCCGTGAGCAGGTCTTTGGCCCATCCTTGCTCCTTGTCTGCTCTTGCTTTATTATAACCCTGTACTTGAAATTAAGTACACCCCAATAGAGAGAGTACACGTAGACCAACACACTGATCTGCTCAACGAGGGATTACGTTGCACAGACCCGTGTATATTGACCCACTGCACCCTGACATTGGTGTGTACTTAGCATGGAATAACTGCAAGCACAACTAAAAAATAGTTCATCAAATACATTGTGAATTCATCTTAGCTTGACAGCTGGCTTCCTCAAATCCAGGTAATTGTGGATACAATACCCAACAGTCGGCTTGTTCAAAAATGCATGAAATTGCTTGGCTCCTTCAGGTAAAGTGTGGGAAATGCTCCTTGAACCTCAGTGAAGCTTTTAAAGAGGGAGAGGAGGGGAGTTAGGTAGCTGAATGCCTTGTGCCATTTTTGGCCATGGTCAACAATGGCGGCTTGGTTGGTAGGGGGGTGGAGCTTGCTCTAACCAGTCCAAAATGGCTGCTGCACTCCCCCTTGTTCCTCTGAATTGAATGGGGAGGTTGGGGAGGGGGGAGGAGGAGCACAAAGTCCTCCTTCCTTCTTCTTCCTTCTCTTTCTCCCTCCTCCATGGGTGGCTTTCTCTCTCCTAGTCACCAAGCCTAAAATTTGGCTCCTCCCTATCCTATGGCAGCCCACAAGTCCATTTGGTCACTTAAGTCAAGGTTAGCCCAATTGCAATGGGCTTGAGCTTGAGTTAGCCCATTTGGGCTAACTTGACCCAAAGTTGGACTACGGCCCACCTAGGTCAAATTGGTCCTGGAGGTTTCTTCAATGGGTCCTTGGTGACCCATTAGCCTCCCCTAGGGTTAAGGTGGGGTTGGATTGGCCCTTGGAGGTCACTTGACCCTTAACTAGGGCACTTTGACCATTTTAGGTCAAGGGTTGACTTTGGTCAACCTAGCCTTTATGATTGGTCCCAATGGGTCCTTGGTGACCTATTGGCCTCTCACTAGGGCTATGAGGGTATGGGTGGGGTCCACTTGGCTAAGGGACTGCAATTGACCCTTGTGTAGGTCAATTTGACCCAATTAGGGTTAGAGTTGACTTTGGTCAACTTAGCTCCCTTGACTACCCTCCATGGGTCCTTAGTGACCCATTGACCCCTACCTAGGGTTATGGAGGTATAGGTGGGGTCTTGGAGTCTTGGTGAAGCCTCATGATCACCTTAAACCAAGGTTTAGAAATCTGCTAAGTGCAGACCATAGTGGCCCTATCCACACCACCAGGTCCACTTGACTCTTTCTTGGGCTTCCTAGGATTTTGTCATGACAAAACCACTCTTAGGGGTCTAGTTGGAAATGAGATGTTACATGGTGGGTCCAGCCGGGGCCTTGGATCTTGAGGTGGAGGCATCAAGATGACAGCAGTCACACGACTTCTTCACTTCCTGTTCCTTCAGTATGACAGGCTTGGCCTTTGGTGCATGCTTCCTATTATGGCCGCTAGAGAAATGGCCTTAATTCTCCACTTGGATTTCCTCATAAGGTTCCTTGAAGACACTCTCACCGTAGTTGCGGGGGAAGGTCCAACCATCATACTTGCTCTTGGGCTTTTTAACCGAGGGCCGGAAGAAGTGGCCATAGGTTGACTCAAAGTCCTGCTCATTGCAAGGAAAGCAAGGCTTTCTGAATAAAATAAGACTGAGTGGGGCCTTTCCCTTTTCTGCAGTAGAGGCCTTCTTGGCAGCCTTATTTTTCCTCTGATTTCTATTTCTCCTGGATGATTTGTCAGGCCCTCCCACATGCCCTAAGCCAGCCCCCTTAGCCTTAGTAGAGAATACATCAACCAGAGGAAGAACGGTCTTGGGCATAGAGAATCTTTTGACAATCTTCCTCTCTGCCGCAAGCTGTTCTTCGAACTTGTTGATTTCTTCCTGTTTTTGGTCAAGGAGCCTTAGAGAATCTGAGTGCTAAGAAGTCAGGTCCAGATGTTCCTGTCAGACATAAATCAAGCTAGTGATCTCTTCTTTTAGGGACACACCCTCAGCCTTAAGGAATTTGACTTCCTTTTTCTGAGCGCTCAACCTCTTTCGGCACTCTTCGAAAGTATTGAGCAGAAGCTCATACTTTTCGAGGAGTTCAGCTTCACGGGCAGATGGACTGTCCTCGTGATCATATTCAGGAGACTCAGAGTCAGAGAAGGGGGTGTGATCTTTTACCTTCCCAGTAAATGGGGGACTATCTCTAACTGATTCAAAGCGACCCATTAGCCCAAAGTAGGCTTCCTAATCATCACTGGAGTCTGAAGAGTCAGATTCACTCAGTGTCTTTAGATTTTTAGCAATGTAGCTCCTCTCCTTCTTCTTATCTCTAGAAGACTTGTGCTCCTCTCCTTTCCCCTTATCTCTCTTGCTTTGGTGGTAGTAAGCAATGACATGACCTGGCTTATTGCATCTAAAGCAGATAATGTCAGTAGAACGATGTTTGTTCTGTTTAGACTCATACCTGTCAGAAGAGTAATTCTTCTTCTGATGTCTGGAGGAGGAGCCATCCTTTTTTCTCTGATTCCTGAACTTGAGGAACTTCTTGAACTCTCTAGTGATGAAGGAGAATTCTTCCTCAGATAGCTCTGAGCCGGATGAGCATGGCTCAGAGTCTTCTTCCTCAGCCTTTCTCCAAGAGCGGGACGAGGCTGCACCCTTGCCTTTCCTTGAGTGACTAGCTTTCAGGGCCACTGTCTTTTCTTTGGTTGCGGCCTTATTGGCTTCTTGTTTAGCTTTTCTGGTGTTCAGCTGAAGCTCGTAGGACATTAGCTTTCCAAATAGAATCTGGGGATCAGTTTTTGCCAGCTTGCCAAATTGTTTGATGGCGCAGATCTTGGTGTCCCATTCCTTAGTAAGGGATCTAAGGAATTTGTCATTTAGTTCACCATCGGTGAACACTCTGCCATAACCCTTCACGACATTGACGATCTTCGGTAAGTTCTCGAATGTCACTCCGATTTCTTCCTTGGGACCTTGCCTGAAGGCCTCATACTTCTGGTTAAGAAGGGATCTTCGATCATCCCTTACTTCATCTGTGCCTTCCATCAGAATGATCAGGCAGTGCCATATGACCTTGGCAGTCCTGCAGTTGCTGAAATTCTACATCACGGAATCATCGACGGCACTTACTAAGATGTTTTGAGCTTTCTTGTCTAGTCCGACAAGCACCATCTCATCCTTATCCATTTCGGAGAGCTTCTTGGGCACCATCTTGGTAGGATCAATGATGGAGGCCTTAGTGGGGATATAAGGGCCCTCGTCCACTATCATGAAGAGTCGGGGGTCGACTGCTTCCATGTAGAACCTGATCCATTCCTTCCAGATGGGAAAGTTCAGCTTGGTGCATACTGGGATCTTTCCTGAATACTTGAGTCTGTCCATTCCCTAGATCTTCTTTCCTCTTGACACTAGACACATGATCTTACTCAAGGTGTTAACCTTACTGATGAGCAACCTGGCTCTGATACCACATGAAAGTCTCTAGTGTCGACTAAATCGACCTATGGGGGGGGGGGAATAGGTGTCGTGCGGTCTTTTGCGGAATTAAATTAACCTGCACAAATTAACAAACACAACACAGAAAACATACAAAGAGTTATAGTGGTTCCTCGATTTAGGTACGTCCACTTTCCCCCTTCGACCTATCTCCCACCAAGGTACGACTTGGTCACTTCTCCAAACGGATTGAAATTCAATCCTCACACTATGGAAGGAACCCTTCCAACAAAGGAGTCACAACTCCACCACCACGGGTTGCACCCAACCCTTACAACTAGGAATAGAAATTCCTTTACAACAAACCAAAATTGAATGTAAAATAAAATACAAACAAAGCTTTTGGAGATTCCGATGTCCTTCTTCGTTCGTTGAAGCTTTCTTGAAAGTTACAAAGAGTCCACAACCGGAGTTCTCTCTTGGAGAGGATCTTGTTAAGATTGGCAGCGGCAAGTGATTGCGGCGGCGATACTTTGTAGATCCAAACTTCTTGACAAAGCAAGCAAGGTCTACCAACGATCTCAGTCGGATCAGTCGTCTCACCCGATTTGGAATGGAGAACAAATCTCGTTCAATGAATCGGAAGACAAGAGATCTAAAGAGAGATGTGTGAGACGCTCGGCTTGCCTCGGTACTGTCGTCGGAAGATCAGAGATGATCGGATATTATCGACGACGACTTCCTTGCGAGCGGCTACAGGCGATTGGCGCTTTCCGCAGTCCGCTAGGTCACGCTCGGCCTCCTTTTTATTTCCAAGAATGGATTGTTGTTGAAGTTCAAAATACGCGAGTATAAATACTAGAGCCAACCCTAATAACCGTTGTGGGGCCCACAATGAGAAACCCTAGCCCCGGCCTAAACAGCGCATGGATTCTTGGTTCGGTCCAGCGAACGGAGGAAATTTGCCTAAGGCAAAATCGGCTGGAATCGTTGGTGATTCCCATCGAAGTCGGTGGGAATCACTCACGATTCCCATCGATTATGCCTTAGCAGAATTCCTGTTGGAAAACTGTCAGCCGGAAGAAGTCAGCGGGAATGCACACTAATTCTCGTCGAATCGGCGGGAATCATTAACGATTCTCGTCGAAGTCAGCGGGAATCACAAGTGACTCCCATCGAAGTCGGCGGGAGTGACTTAGTGATTCCCGTCGATTTTGACTTAGAAGATTTTTCTCTTCCTTCCTTTGAAGACTTGGTATTTGACCCATCTTTGCTCCTTCTTCTGCTCTTGATATACCTTAACCCTGTACTTGAAAATAAGTACACTCAAATAGAGAGAGCACACGTGAGTCAACACACTAATCTACTCAACGATGGATTACGTTGCGCAGACCCGTGTATATTGACCCACTGCACCCTGACATTGGTGTGTACTTAGCATGGAATAGCTGCAAGCACAACTTGATGGAAGATCGTCAAATACATTGTCAATTCAACTTAGCTTATTCAGGGCTTCTTTAAATCAGGTACATTGTGGATACAATACCCAACAGTACTGAAGATCCTTCCATAGGACATCAGCTCATTTACTATTCTATAGAACTTTTTATAACACTCTGTTATACCATCTTACTTTTCTTGTCTGAAACTCTCATATTCCTGGTTCAGCATAGATTTTCTATCTTGTGTGACTTCTTCAGAACCCTCCATATAGACTATCAAAGTGTCCCACATTTCCTTCGAGGTCTTGCAGTGAATCAAATTTTGAAAGGTTAAATCATCTATGCCACTTACTATGATATTCAAGGCTCTTTTATCCATAGTTGCCAGGATGATCTCTTCCTTAGTCATCTCTGAAAAATCCTTGGGAATTCTTTTATTTGCATCAAGAACTGACAACTTCATTGGAATATAAGGACCTTCCTTTACTGTAATGTAGATCTTTGGATCAGAAGCCTCCATAAAAAGTCTGACCCTTTCTTTCTATATTCCAAATATCTCTTTCCTGCATATGGGTAATTTCATAGAACCTAGTTTCTTATGATTTTCTCCTGAACCCATTTTCTTGATCTTGAATCTGCCTTATGGATCTAACTCAGACTGTTAAGTCCTTATTTGAGTAACCTCCCTCTGATACCACTTGATAAAATTGATTTCAAGATTACCCAAACACCTAGAGGGGGGGGGTGACTAGGTTTTTTCTCTTTTTCACTTAAGGCAGAATAAGAATTCTGTTCTTTAAATAGAATCTAACTATTCTACAGCTAACACAACAACCACAACACAGAATACACACATCACAGATTGCACACTGGTTTATAGTGGTTCCCCAAGGTCTGGGTACATCCACTTTCCCCCTTCTCATATCCAGCGTGCTAGATTCGGCCTAACTTCTTCCTTCTTCTCAGATCCACAGATCTTATAGCTCAGAACCCTGAAAGGTTCCTACAACTCAGAATGTATCCACACTCCTACAGCTCAGGCTAACAGCCCTACCTCAGCCTTGACACAGGCCTACAACTCAGAGATCTATATCTCCTACACTCAGCCTTTATATTATAGGCTTACAACTCAGGTCTTGAAAAATCCTACACTCAGCCTTTATATTATAGGCTTATAACTCAGATCATGAAAGATCTTATAGAATTTGAAAAATCTTATAGATTGACTCTTACCCTTGTTGAGAGAGAAGGGATAAAAGGTTTCTTGATCAGTTCTTGATAAAACTGATTGCTTAGATCAACCTGTTCTTAGCTTTCTTCAAAACTTCTTGAATCTAAACTCAGTACGGTTGATCTCCTTTGAAGTTGACTAGCTGGCAGCTTCCTTCTTAGATTTCAGAAATAAATCTGAATTCTTCTTAGCATAATTGTTCAGGATCTGCTTCTTAAGAGACTTGTAAATGTCTCCTACTTTACTTCAAACAGATGGAGCTCCCTCTCAATCTCCAAATCTTCTGAAGTTTCTTCTGAATTCTTGTTTGAATTCTCCTTAGACAAATTCTTAGTAGATTGCCACCTCAGATTGTATTCTTAGATCTTCTCACGAAAACCTTCTTCTGTGTGACGTGCTCTTTCTTGATCAATGATCAATACTTCATTAGTTGTTCGTTTTGTTGTTGTTGTTGTGTTTTGATTTGACAGAATCAGTCTTTATATAGACTTCATCCATTGTAACTGGCTGATCCGGTTTCCAACCAACTTCTGACATTTCTGATAGCTTCAACAAACTTGTTGGAATTCACAGCTGTCAAGTCTTCAGTCATTTCTTGAACCTTTGTCTTTGTCAGAAAAGCGTCGAGACTGATCTTCATTTTGTGGCGACATAAGTAGATTAAGTGTCGACACAAGCTTTGGTGATGTCGACACAGCTGCTTTTGTGTCGACACAGCTTCTTGGCACTGCATCTGTAGAATGTGTCAACACTGCTTCTTTGTGTCGACACAGTCAGTTCTTCACTTCACAGCAATCAACTTTGTTGAAACTCTGTTGTGTGTCGACACAAGTCCTGTGTGTCGACACAGTTGATATAGTCTAAGAATTCTGTGTGTCGACACTGCCTCCAGGTTTCGACACAGTTGATGTCTACTAAAACTTCTGTGTGTCGACATAGTTGCTTCTGGTGTCGACACTGCTTTTCCAAGTGTAGACACAGGCTTTCTTAAGTGTCGACACAGCTTCCTCTGATGTCGACTCATGGACTTAGAAACTTTTTCCTGCATTTTAGCATATTCTTAACCTTCACATATAAACTCAAAATAACTTCAAATACACCTTGATGTATATTATTGAGCTAAGTGAGACATCTTCAAATCAGGTACACATTTTCCTTTGTACCCAACAGAGGCTGTCCTGTCACAATTGCTAACAGAGTCTGGATCTGAGTTTGCATACCCACCACCTGCCTTGACAAGGCTTTCATTACTCTGCCGCAGACTTTCAATCCACCCCTCGCTTTGCGCTCCTGAAGACTCACCCTCAGATTGGGGAGTCATTCTCATCGAAGGACGCCTCGCCATCCTATAATCGTATTAGCACTAATCAAAACCTAGCCCAACTGCTAGAACAAAACTACCTAGTACAGACAAACATACTAAAATATGAACTTGAACTGCTAACTTGCTCTGGGATTTTTACAAGAATGATGTTATGCTTAACCTAGGATGGTTCACCAATATCATACGAACTCATGTGCTTAGACCATGAATGCATGAATTTGTATTTCTTTTAACTCAAAACCATGTGTATACATATGTCATCATACAAATCTTTAGCTTAGCACGTTGTGCTTATGCAATGTTATGTTATCATGTTGTGTTATGCATTCTAAAAAAAAGGCCTTAATGCATGTTATGAGCGATCGTACGCATGATAATATTATGCATCCCATACTACATAACATTGCATGCAACGAAAAAAAATAAAATGTGTTAATGGGCATTCATGTGGTGAGGTTATGCATCCCATACTACATAACCCTCACATGTTGCCACCTATGGTGGATCCATATACAAACACATATTATGCATCCCATACTACATAATATGCCCCGTATACTTTTATTCATGCTTATGAGTGTAGTTTTCATGCTTCAGCCAAGACGTACTGATGACATATCAGTGTGTGTGTGATATGATGCTAAACCACTAATGTTAATAAGGGAAAGGTTGCCTAACCAATTGTAAAGCAACCTCCCTCTTATAGCAACTGTCACAACCCGCATTTTCTCAACAATTAAATCATATCAGAGCAAGAGAAAATACGTGTCATGATGTTATGCCGTGCAGGGGATAACTGCACACGTTCAGGCAAAACTCCAGACTCCCTATCTTTGAAGAAAAAACATAATTTAATATGGAAGAAAACTAGTTAACTTTGATGGTCGTATTGTTGGAACCAGCAAGGCCGATTCCACCTAAAGCTCGGAACTACTGAGGCAGCTTGTGCTTACTCCCTTGGGATCACTCTAGGCGAAGAACTAGACCGGAGGCTTCAGTGAGGAGGTCCCACCTCTTACCCGAAAGAGACTAGAACTAGAGCTCTTCCCCTCCCTAGCCAATACTGAGCTAGGTGCCTTAGAGAAGATAAGAGGAGTCCAGCATCGTTTTCTAAGGCACCTTACCGGTCTATTTATAGGCCTCTGAACTAGGACTGCTAATAAGCAAACTATGCTGCTGTGAAAATACCAGAATACCCTTGGCTGGGTCTGCCAACAGCTAAACTCCGCTGTCCCAAAAGACTAAATGCAGCCCATGCAGGGTAAAAGAGTAAAACCACCTCCAGGGCCCAGAAGGTGGGCCCGACCTTACCTGAACTGGCCCTGAAACCAAGACGGCCCTTCTCTCGAGGCGCCTCTCATTAGGGTCCTCTCGCCAGGCCGAACGCTCTTCACTCGCCTAGGCCCTCTCCTCTCGCCAGGCCGAACGCTCTTCACTCGCCTAGGCCCTCTCCTCTCGCCAGGCCGAACGCTCTTCACTCGCCTAGGCCCTCTCCTCTCGCCAGGCCGAACGCTCTTCACTCGCCTAGGCCCTCTCCTCTCGCCAGGGCCCCTCTCGCCACGCTGGACCCCTCTTGCTGGGCTGCGAGCCCGAGGTTGTACACAATCCCCGCTCTTTTCGAGGTTGGCACAAACTCGGAAAGATAGTCCAACCGAGGCTCGCGATGGTACAGCCAATTTATTGAGGGAATCTTTTGGTGGGCCCCTTGCCTGACCTATAAATACAGAACCTCCCTTCCCTCAAAGGGGGTACTTCCTTACTTTCTCTCTCCTTAACGCTTGACCATGTCTCTCAACCAAAGCGTCCGGGACCGCCTCGCGGCCGTGCGCCAGCGGAATAGGGCGACGGCGGCGGGTCTGAACAAGATCCCTGCCCGTGCTCCTCCCTCGCTACCGCTATCCGCCTCACCTCCTAAGAGGACCAAAATTCTGGAGCCTCATATTCTGGCTGAGGAACCCTCTCGCACCCATCCAAGGGGATCGACGCCCCCGGCCCCCGCTAGCCTCAAGGGGAAAGAAGTACGTTCTTCCAACCTTTTCGGGTTTCTTGCTACTGCCCCTTCTTTATCTGCTGTCTATTCTCAGAGATTTTTGGAGGCCTCTCAGCGCCCCGAGACCATCCGAATAAACATCTCCGAATTCCCTTCTCAGCGCCTCTCACCCCAGGACTCCCTCCCTTCTACGCCGGTGACGAAGAGGGATGACCCTTCCACCGCTTCGGACCGCACTCGCCGAATTGGTAAGAGATCTTATCACTGACTTGCTCCGTCCTTGCTATTCCTTCCGCCACTCCCAGCCAATATTGGTCTTCTGGCAGGTGCGAGTGGGAGGCCTGCCGAGAGCACTCTGGCCGCTGACTCGCCGACTGAGGGTTATTCTGGGAGAGAAGCCTTCTCGCCTCCTCCGCCAGTAGACGAGATTGACGATTATCTGGGCGATCCCGCGGACCCCATAGAGATGAAGCGAAAGGTGGCCGAGATGCTGCGGAAACACGCGTTGCTCATCCAAGCACTGGAAAAAGGAAAGCAGGTCGCGGACCACCGAATTGATTGGCTCGAAATGGAATGTGCTCGCCTGTCGAATGAGATTGATGTCGACACGGAGGTGGACCAGACTGATCCTCTAGCGATTCTGAACGATGTCGATCAACAGCTTTGTTACGCCCGGCGCGGTGTTGCGGCTGCTCGCGCCTTCCACTTCCCCCATCGCCCCCCCTGCGTGAGAGGTCGTGGAGGACGATGGAGGTGGGACAAGAACTGACGGAGCCCGAGCGTTCTTTCCCCCTGCAGTCGCCTCTCGCTTCCCGCCTTCCGCTAAATAACTCTCTTCTTAGCTGTAATAGTATTGACTGATATAGCGCTTGCTGTGCGCCCTTTTGAACTCACCGCCCGCTACGCGCGGGATTAATTAATTTCATAATGTCGGTTTAATCGTCACTACTGCTTCTTTAAATGATTTCTATTTCACATTATTGGCTTTCATCATTAGCTGTCTGTCCCGCTGTCTTTTCACCGCTCTTTTTTCGAGAAGGCCGTTCACTTGGCGTTCCGCTGCCCGAGGCCCGGAGGGCGAAGGGTCGGCCGACTCTTCCCTTCTCCTGACGCAACCACCTTGTCCGTACCGAGGTACCGGGGAAGGTTATAAATACCCCCCCCCTGCCAAAACAAGAGGTATGCTTTCCTTAGACTCCAACCCGCGAGTACTCTTCTTCTTGCTGTTCGACTCGCTCTCCAGCCTCTCCCGCTTCTCGCGCACACTCGCGCGTTCCCCATTCGCCAGACCCTCCCTTTAGTCTCGCCCTGCGCTCAAGATGGCAAAGAGGAGGTCTGAAGGGAGTGAGGGGCGCAGCCGCTGCGGGAAACGATTCACCGACCACGACTTCCCCCCCGGTCGCCTTTCTGCCGACGATTACGAGGCCTTTCGGAGCGACTACCTGTCAGAAGGCTTCGAGTCGCGCCCTCCCCGGGTCGGTGAGAGCATCAACACTTTCTACCCGGGAGAACTCGCCTTCCCAATCTCCCACTTTGAAGCTGGGCTTCGACTTCCCTTTTGGCCAGAGGTAAAACAGGTCCTGAAGTACTTCGGTGTTGTACCCGCTCAACTGAATCCGAATGCCATCTCCGTCATCATTGCATTCGCCAGCTACATGCGGAGGGAGAGAATAGAGTTCAGTCTTACCGTCTTCCGTAAGATGTTCGTGTACCACGCCAATCAGGACGGAGTGTCCTTCTTTACTGGGTTGAATCTGAAGGTGTGCGAGACCCCTAACAAGAATCACCACTGGCTCACTCGCTTTGTTTTCATCCGCGGGAATCTAGGCGGAGTTCCTCTCGCGCCGGTGTCTCCTGCTGAAACCTTCTACACCTCCCCTCAGGTAGGCGGAACGGATAGACTTCTCTGTGAATACCTTGCAGGGAAGAACTTTGAAGTTCGTTATCTGAGAAGAGGGCTCACCTCTCTACCCCCCGTGCTCCCCGGGGAAGGTATACTTCGAACTTCTCTTTTCATTACTTCTCGCCTCTTTCTCTCGCGAGAGCTCTTCTGATGTTCGTTCTCTCCTTTCTTCTCAGGAGAGAGGGTCGTGCCAACGCATCCCCCCTATCGAAGCGCCATTAAGCCTTCCCCCGATGTGGCTCTCGCTACTATGGTGGCCGAGGCGGCCAGAGAATCGCTGGCCCCTCTCCCCCAAAAGAGGGTGGCCGAGGATTCCGCGCCGCTTCGCCTTAGTCCTTCGAAGAAGATGCGGATGAAGACCAAGAAGACCGTCTCCTTCCCCTCCGGGAAGGGCAAAGCTCCTGCCGATCTCGCGGGGACGCCGGGATCACTGAGCCCTATTTCCGTGGGGTCCCGGTCTCCCCACTCGCCTCCTCTAACTTCTCCACGTAAAATGACCTCGCTCCCCGAGGGGGCAGCCCCCTTCGCTCCCCTGGCGAGTTCATCCTGCCCTTCTCCTCGATTCCCCTCTCGCGAGGGGACTTCCCAAATTCCCCCGCCGTCCGATCACCTCAACTTCGACCTGGGGCCGGCGGTCCCTGACGGCAACAATGACCCCTCTCTGATTTCGGATAAGGGGTCCTACCGAGTCTCCATTTCCACCCTCCTGCCCTCCTGGAGAGAGCAGGCTGAGCCCAGTGCTCACGCTTTCTCCTTGGGCTTCGGCCTATATGGAGGCCTTACTCCCGATCCGCTCGACGCAGACACCACGCGAGACCTAGTCCTGAGGACGACACACTCGCAGTTGCGCACTTTAGAGCTGTCGCACCGCCTCTCGCGGCGCCTGATTTTCAACACCAAAAGCTGGAAGGAGATACATACCGAGCTGGAGACCGAGCGCGAAAAGTCGGGGGACCTTGCCAAGCGGCTGGAGGTGTCCGAAAGCCTTCTGGCGAAAGCTAGCGGCGGAGTGGTAAGTCAACACCCCGCCACTGTTCTACGGGCACTTGCCCCGGTACCCCCTCTCTTTTTCACTTTTTTACCTTTCCTTTTCTCTCGCAGGATGCCGAGACGGCCGATCGGCTACGTTCGCGGGTGGAAGGGCTGGAGGCCGAAGTAAGAGAGCTAAAGGAGGAGAACGCCAGGCTCAAGGAAGCTCCCCTTCCCCGTTTGCAGGCCTCCCCACTTCCTCTCGCGCGCTATACCCACGATGATGTGGAGGAATTTTGTAAGGATGCCAACATAAGGACCGCCGAGCTCATCCTCAAGATGATGCGGGAGCTAGGTGTTGTAAAAGACGGCTGCGAAGATATCACTGCTCGAGACCTCGTGCCCGAGATCTATGGCGAGGACGAGGATCCCTCAGCGAGTGAGAGGGGTTAGGGCCCTCTTTTTCCTTTCTTTTGCTGGGATTGTAATATTTCCTATTTCATAGCCGTAGGATGTTTGAACGCTGTTATGACTCATGTTTAAATTCTTACTTTTTGCTCGCCTCTCGCTTCTTCCTTATCTTACGAATGCGTTGTCTTAAAATATAGACATGACTCGTGCATGTATATAAGTATATATATTCTTGCTCGCGCCTTTTTAGGGCCGGCCCTTTCTTTTATACCGGGATTGCTCGAGGAAACCTCGAGATTATCGATAGGCGAGAGAAAAACAGCCTTTCCTCTCGCCTAGTTATTACCCGTGGGCTTGGCTCCTGGGGCGAGTGGGTGGGCCTCCCTGGTTTTCCGTGAGCGAGAGGAGTGTTTACTCGCCCTCGGCTCTCGGGACGGCTCCTCTCAGTGCGAGTGGACAGGGAGGGCTTGCTATCTTCCCTCTCTCCCTTTTTTTTCCTTCCTCTTTTTTTCTTTATGTGGTGACTTCCCCCGAAGCATCCCTTTTTTGCTAGGGGGGATAGGTTTTTCCGATTAGCCGACCTCCGTTGTTGCTAGCGGACATTAACACGAAAACCCAAACACTCGCTCGCAGAGGACCCGAGAGCGTTGGGTCCCTCCTCTCCCATCTATTCCAGCCACCGAGTGAGCCTACAGACCTGTCAGCTCGATGGTAGCCTGGACAGCGGGTCTTCTCAGGGTCTCCTCCCCTCTTTCTCCTCCAACCACCGAGTGAGCCTACAGACCTGCCAGCTCGATGGTAGCCTGGACAGCGGGTCTTCTCGGGGTCTCCTCCCCTCTTTCTCCTCCAACCACCGAGTGAGCCTACAGCCCTGCCAGCTCGATGGTAGCCTGGACAGCGGGTCTTCTCGGGGTCTCCTCTCCTCTTTCTCCTCCAACTGCCGAGTGAGCCTACAGACCTGCTAGCTCGATGGTAGCCTGGACAGCGGGTCTTCTCGGGGTCTCCTCCCCTCTTTCTCCTCCAACCACCGAGTGAGCCTACAGACCTGCCAGCTCGATGGTAGCCTGGACAGCGGGTCTTCTCGGGGTCTCCTCTCCTCTTTCTCCTCCAACCGCCGAGTGAGCCTACAGACCTGCCAGCTCGATGGTAGCCTGGACAGCGGGTCTTCTCGGGGTCTCCTCTCCTCTTTCTCCTCCAACCGCCGAGTGAGCCTACAGACCTGCCAGCTCGATGGTAGCCTGGACAGCGGGTCTTCTCGGGGTCTCCTCTCTTCTTTCTCCTCCAACCACCGAGTGAGCCTACAGACCTGCCAGCTCGATGGTAGCCTGGACAGCGGGTCTTCTCGGGGTCTCCTCTCCTCTTTCTCCTCCAACCGCCGAGTGAGCCTACAGACCTGCCAGCTCGATGGTAGCCTGGACAGCGGGTCTTCTCGGGGTCTCCTCTCCTCTTTCTCCTCCAACCGCCGAGTGAGCCTACAGACCTGCCAGCTCGATGGTAGCCTGGACAGCGGGTCTTCTCGGGGTCTCCTCTCCTCTTTCTCCTCCAACCACCGAGTGAGCCTACAGACCTGCCAGCTCGATGGTAGCCTGGACAGCGGGTCTTCTCGGGGTCTCCCCTCCTCTTTCTCCTCCAACCACCGAGTGAGCCTACAGACCTGCCAGCTCGATGGTAGCCTGGACAGCGGGTCTTCTCGGGGTCTCCCCTCCTCTTTCTCCTCCAACCACCGAGTGAGCCTACAGACCTGCCAGCTCGATGGTAGCCTGGACAGCAGGTCTTCTCGGGGTCTCCTCTCCTCTTTCTCCTCCAACCACCGAGTGAGCCTACAGACCTGCCAGCTCGATGGTAGCCTGGACAGCGGGTCTTCTCGGGGTCTCCTCTCATCTTTCTCCTCCAACCGCCGAGTGAGCCTACAGACCTGCCAGCTCGATGGTAGCCTGGACAGCGGGTCTTCTCGGGGTCTCCTCTCATCTTTCTCCTCAACCGCCGAGTGAGCCTACAGACCTGCCAGCTCGATGGTAGCCTGGACAGCGGGTCTTCTCGGGGTCTCCTCTCATCTTTCTCCTCCAACCACCGAGTGAGCCTACAGACCTGCCAGCTCGATGGTAGCCTGGACAGCGGGTCTTCTCGGGGTCTCCTCTCCTCTTTCTCCTCCAACCACCGAGTGAGCCTACAGACCTGCCAGCTCGATGGTAGCCTGGACAGCGGGTCTTCTCGGGGTCTCCTCTCTTCTTTCTCCTCCAACCACCGAGTGAGCCTACAGACCTGCCAGCTCGATGGTAGCCTGGACAGCGGATCTTCTCGGGGTCTCCTCTCCTCTTTCTCCTCCAACCACCGAGTGAGCCTACAGACCTGCCAGCTCGATGGTAGCCTGGACAGCGGGTCTTCTCGGGTCTCCTCTCCTCTTTCTCCTCCAACCACCGAGTGAGCCTACAGACCTGCCAGCTCGATGGTAGCCTGGACAGCGGGTCTTCTCGGGGTCTCCTCTCTTCTTTCTCCTCCAACCACCGAGTGAGCCTACAGACCTGCCAGCTCGATGGTAGCCTGGACAGCGGATCTTCTCGGGGTCTCCTCTCCTCTTTCTCCTCCAACCGTCGCTCTCTCGTCCTCTGAAGGAGGGCGCCCTGCGGTATAGTATTAGCATATTCAAAAGAGGGAGGATTATTAACGATACGCTCAAGTAAATTCAAAAGACTTTTATTATTATGGATAAAAACGTTTCAGATCATCGCCATTGCGGGCGCAGTCCAGGGGTATCCCGTCCACATCCTGGAGGTGATACCCCCCTGACTTTAAGACTTCTTTTACTATGAAAGGACCTTCCCAATTGGGGTTGAGCTTCCCCACCGAGGCTCCCCTCCCTGCAGCATCTACCTTCTTGAGGACCAAATCCCCCTTTTGAAACTGCTTGATCCGGATGTGCTTATCGAAGTACCGGGACATCCGGCGCTTGACCTCCTCCTGTCGGACTGTTGCTAGTTCTCTGAGCTCTTCCACGAGGTCGAGAGTAAGTCTCTGCTCCTCTCCATTATCGAACTGCCACCCTTCCTCTCCTTCTCTGGCTGCTGTGACCCTAGGCGATTCAACTTCAAATTCCACAGGTATGACGGCCTCGGAGCCATGAGAGAGTTTGAAGGGCGTTTCCCCGGTGGCCGTGTTGGGTGTAGTTCGCAGAGCCCACAGGACAGAGGGGAGCTGTTCCACCCAGCTCCCCCTCAAGTTCTCTACTTTCTTCTTCAGGAGGTTCACTATAATCTTGTTTGCTGCCTCGACCTGCCCGTTGCTTCGTGGATGATGGACCGAGGCGAACCGAAGGTCTATGCCGAGCTGTGCACAAAAATCCACAAACTCTTTGCTAGCAAATTGCGGCCCGTTATCGGTGACTATGGCTAAAGGAAGCCCGTGCCGGCAAATAATCTCCCCCCATACGAAATTCCTCACCACCTGCGAGGTTACCTTTGCCAGGGCCTTAACTTCTAACCACTTTGAGAAGTAATCCACCATAACCAGTAGGAACCTCCTCTGACCACTGGCTTGAGGAAACGGTCCTACCAGATCCAATCCCCATATGGCGAAGGGCCAAGGGGAGGTGATCGTTCGCAGCCTTTGCGCTGGAAGGAGCTGCAAAGGAGCAAACTCTTGGCACTTCCTACACCTTTTAGCAAGCTCTTCTGCATCTCTTCGTAGGGTAGGCCAGAAGTAGCCCTGCCTTAGCACTCTCCCTTCCAAGGTTCGACTCCCCGAATGGCTCCCGCACTCTCCCGAATGGACCTCTTCCAGCACCCTTGGTGCTTCCTTCTCGGATACACATCGGGCTAACAGTCCAGACAACGTTTTTCGATAAAGTACTCCTTCCTTCAACAAATAGTATGCCGACTTGTATCGGATTCGTTTCTTCTCGAGATCCCCCTCGGGTAGTCGTCCCGACGCCAGGAAAGTCACAAAGGGATCCATCCAAGACCTCTCCTGGTCGATCTCCATCACCTCCCCCTCTTCTATGGAGGGTCTGAAGAGCTCGGTCATGGTCCCTCCGGCCTGAGGGCCATGCTTCGCGAGCAGGTCTGCCCGAGCATTCTCCTCTCGAGGAACATGCTGAATGGAGAAGCTATGGAACTGTCCAACTATGCCTTTTATCTTCACTAGGTACAACTGGAGAGTCGGCTCCCTCACCTCGAACTCTCCGCTGATATGTCGCGCCACCACCAAGGAGTCCGTGAAGACCCTGATATCCTGTATACCCAACTCCCTGGCCAACCGAAGTCCGGCGATGATGGCCTCATACTCCGCCTGATTATTGGTGAGGGTGAAGTGTATTTTTAGAGCTTGTTCAATCCTAGTCCCCTCAGGACTCGCCAGGATGACCCCTCCCCCGAAAGAATTCCTACCAGAAGCTCCGTCCACCAGCATCTTCCATGCTGCTACGGGAGGTACCTCCATTTCTTCGGCCTCCAGTACGTAGTCTGCCAAGAAATCCGCCACCACTTGTGCTTTAATAGCTTCTCGAGGAACGTAGGAGAGGTCGAATTCACTGAGCTCTATCGACCACTTTGCCAACCTCCCCGAGTGTTCGACCCCTCCGAGGATACGGCGAAGGGGGTGATCCGTCACAACCTGGATGGCGTGGGCTTGGAAATAGGGTCTGAGCTTCCGGGCCGACACAATGAGAGCGAAAGCCAACTTTTCAAGGATGGGGTATTTCAGCTCTGCCTTCTTGAGGACTCTGCTTACATAATAGATTGGGAACTGCCTCTTCCCTTCTTCGCGGACGAGGACTGAGCTGACCGCCCCCGTCCCTACCCCGAGGTAGAGGAGCAAGTTCTCCCCCTCCCTCGGCCCCTGAAGTAGCGGCGTCTGAGTGAGTTGCTGCTTTAGAGCCGCGAAGGCTTTCTCACATTCAATGGTCCATTCGAACTCCTTCCCTCCCCTCAGGGTTCGAAAGAAAGAAGAGCACCTCTCTCCCGCTCTGGAGAGGAACCTGCTCAAACCGGCTAGTTTACCAGTGAGACGTTGGACTTCTTTGGCATTCCTAGGAGATCCCAGCTCCAGTATCGCCCTTACCTTGTCAGGGTTGGGCTCCACCCCTTCAGGGGTGAGGAGATGTCCCAAGAACTTCCCTCGGCTGGCCCCGAACACACATTTCAGAGGGTTAAGCCTCATCTTATACTTTCTAATGGTTGCAAAGGTCTCCTGTAGGTCTAGGACATGAGACCCGAGGTCCCAACTCTTTACCATCAAGTCGTCCACGTAGACTTCGAGGTTCCGCCCTTTCTGCTCACGGAAGATCCGGTCCATCATCCTTTGGTAGGTTGCCCCGCATTTTTTAGCCCAAAGGGCATCATGTTATAGCTGAAGCAACCATCCTCCGTGACGAAGGTGACATCCTTGACGTCCGGAGGGTGCATGCGTATCTGGTGGTACCCTGAAAAAGCATCTAAAAAACTCATTAGTGAGAAACCGACGGCTGAGTCAACCAGCGCGTCGATCCGAGGCAGGGGGTAACAATCCTTAGGACAAGCTTTATTTAAGAGAGAGAAATCGATACACATCCTCCACTTGCCCTCCCCCTTTTTCACCATTACAACGTTGCTCACCCATCCCGGATACCTGTTAGCCGATATGAATCCCGCTCGGAGCAGCTTCTCTACCTCTTCTCTGATGGGCCCGGCCATCTTGGAGGCGATGGCTCTCTTCTTCTGCTGAATGGGGCGAACCCCGGGGTCGAGGTCGAGACGATGGCACGCCACATCCGCGTCGACCCCCGGCATGTCTGCTGCGCTCCAGGCGAAGACATCAATGTTCTCTTCTACACACTTCCGAATTTCTTCCTGGTCCTGCGGAGTGAGCTCACCGCTGATCTTTATCTTCTCTCTTCTCCCATCTTCGGTGAGGATCTCGACCTCCAGGACTTCTACCGCCGCCCTCAACCTCGAGGGTTCTTCCAACTCCTGTTCTCTCAGCTCTTCCTCCAGATCCTTCGACCCGCACCCAACTCCTGAGATTTCCACAGTAGCCACCCTCTCCTGGGCCTTTCCTCCTTCTCCCTTCTCCAACCCGTCTCCTTCATACATCTCCTTCTCCACTACCAGACTTCCTTCCCCTCCTGCTCCTCCAGCCACCTGCTCTCCAGCCATCCCTGGCTCCACCGCAATGCCCCTCTCCACTACCATCTCCAACTCCTCTCCTCCGGCCACCTGCTCTCCAGCCATCACTGGCTCCACCGCAATGCCCCTCTCCACTACCATCTCCAACTCCTCTCCTCCAGCCACCTGTTGTCCAGCCATCACTGGCTCCATCACAACGCCCCTCTCCACTACCATCTCCAATTCCTCTCCTCCAGCCATCTCTTCTTCCGCTACCCGATCTTCCTCCACTCCTGCTTCCCTTCTTCCCAACTCCCCTCTCTCCATCCTTGTTCCCAACTCCTCCGCATCCTCCATCCACGAGATGGTGTTGACCGCCGTCACATAGCACTCCCGAGCCGCTTTCGGGTCCCCTCTCACCCTGATCTGGGTTCCTCCCGAATTGAGCTTCAGGCACTGATGAAAAGAGGATGGAACGCATCTAAAGGCGCTGATAAGAGGGCGCCCAAAGATCGCGTTGTAACTGCTGGGAGCGTCCACTATCACGAAACGACAATTCCTGGACAACCCCCCCAAGGTCACCTGAAGTCCTACTCCTACCTCAACCTCCTTCCTTTCTCCTGAAAAGCCAAACAACGGTCCATCCGCCGCCAACACCCTTCGAGACTCCACCCTCATCTCGATGAAAGCCTTCTTGAAGATTACATTAACGGAACTCCCATTGTCCACCAGAATGCGAGATACCGTGAAGTTCTCGATGGCAGTCTTGATCACGAGCGCGTCACAGAAAGGATCCTCGTGGTCAGGTAGGTCTCTTCTGGAAAACGTGATCTTCTCATCCGGGGGCGGGGTTTGTGACGTCGAGGCGACGCTCCGACGATACATAGTGTGAAGACTGGCCTTACGGGTGGCCTCGATTCCTACCCCCCCATGAATTACTCCGATCCCCCCTCGATCCCCTGTATCTGACCGGTCTACACACCGATCTTCCTCCCCAGCTCCTGGCACCTCTACCATCCGCACTGCCGGTTGTCGGTCTTCTCCTCCTTTTCCTCTCTTCAACTCCAAGAACTCGGGACATGTTGCCGTCGCGTGACCCTCCTCCTCGTGGAAGTCACAATAGGGCAAAACTCCCTCCTCACGTCTCTCTTCTGGGGGATTCCTCCTCCTCTCTGCTCCCGTTCTTCCGCGATCTCTTCCCCTTCCTCTCCCTCTGCCTATGGCCATAGCCTGCTGAGGTGGGGGTGGGAGTGGCCTCGGACCATGCCCCCATCCTAGCGGGTGAAACCTTCCTGGTCCTTGATAGAAGTTTCTTCCCCCCTGCGGAGGACCTCTCCCAGGTCCCTGAACCGGGCCTCCTGGTTGTCTCCACCCCGGCTCCGGGTGTACGGGCCCTCTTAATTCCTCTCTCCTCCTTCCTTCCGGCTGTCTTCCCCCTCCTGGCTCCCTCTGCTCCACCTCCGTCAACCTTGCCAACTTCCTTGCGAATGCCGGGTTTGCCGCCTCCATGGCTATTTCTTTCGCGGCCTTCTCCATCAACCCTTCGAAGGACAACGGCGCCTTCCTGGTGAGGCTCATCTTGAAGAAGCCTTCCCTTAGCCCCACGGTGAAAGCCATCTGGAGGGCGAAACCAGGCACCTCCTGAATGTCCAACATCTCCTCCTGGAAGCGGTCTACGTACTGAGCCAAAGACTCGTCTGCCCTCTGCTTGATCAGGAAGATGGACTCCGGGTTCCTCTTCCTCTTTTTGGAGGTTGAGAACCGCAGTTGGAAACTTCTGCTCAGGTCCTCGAAGCAATAAATAGAACCAGTTGGGAGTTGGTGGAACCAATCCCTAGCCTTGTCCTTCAAAGTGATGGCGAAGAGGCGGCACTTGAAGGCGTCCGTCATGGGTCTGATGGAAACTGCGTCTTCAAACCACTGCAAGTGTTGGAGGGGGTCATCCTTCCCCATGTAGTAGTTCATTTCCGGCTCACGGAACCCTTCTGGAACGGATGCCGAGAGGACCAACTCGCAAAAAGGAGATCCTCTCGCCAGTGACTTCGCCTGGTCCACTCGCGCCACGAGATCCACCGGCACGGCACTCGCCGGACTAGGGAAGAGCTCCCTTCCTTCCACCTCTCGCCGACTTCCTTCCGCCATTACCTCTTTTCCTGGCCGCCTCCCAGGCGCATCTTCCCCTATTCTCGCCGAGTCGGCCCCTCCCCTGGGCGCGAGGTCTGGCGCTTGAGGAGAGGGGGTCTCGCACTCGCCTCTTTGTGCGAGTTGTTTGAGGAGATCCATGATCCCTCCAATGGACGTCATGAACTCCGTACTCCCAACATACTCCTCCCGGCTGGGGGACCTCTCGCCTCCTCCTCCCGCATCTCCCGCCATGAGATAACCCCTCGTTCTTCCGCACAGGCTGCAGCTCCACGCTCACCGCACCATAAAATGTTGGAACCAGCAAGGCCGATTCCACCTAAAGCTCGGAACTACTGAGGCAGCTTGTGCTTACTCCCTTGGGATCACTCTAGGCGAAGAACTAGACCGGAGGCTTCAGTGAGGAGGTCCCACCTCTTACCCGAAAGAGACTAGAACTAGAGCTCTTCCCCTCCCTAGCCAATACTGAGCTAGGTGCCTTAGAGAAGATAAGAGGAGTCCAGCATCGTTTTCTAAGGCACCTTACCGGTCTATTTATAGGCCTCTGAACTAGGACTGCTAATAAGCAAACTATGCTGCTGTGAAAATACCAGAATACCCTTGGCTGGGTCTGCCAACAGTTAACTCCGCTGTCCCAAAAGACTAAATGCAGCCCATGCAGGGTAAAAGAGTAAAACCACCTCCAGGGCCCAGAAGGTGGGCCCAACCTTACCTGAACTGGCCCTGAAACCAAGACGGCCCTTCTCTCGAGGCGCCTCTCATTAGGGTCCTCTCGCCAGGCCGAACGCTCTTCACTCGCCTAGGCCCTCTCCTCTCGCCAGGCCGAACGCTCTTCACTCGCCTAGGCCCTCTCCTCTCGCCAGGCCGAACGCTCTTCACTCGCCTAGGCCCTCTCCTCTCGCCAGGCCGAACGCTCTTCACTCGCCTAGGCCCTCTCCTCTCGCCAGGGCCCCTCTCGCCACGCTGGACCCCTCTTGCTGGGCTGCGAGCCCGAGGTTGTACACGTATCACTCGACATAGTGGATCAGCTAGTCCACAATTAAAAATATATTTATAAACAGCGAAAAATACTTTGGTTAAGTTGATATTAAAAATGAGCATAAGGGTCCCCAAGGGACGACTCATGGTATGCACGGCTCTAAATTTAATATAGTATCAAAATATCTTTTACGTTACTTGGGAAAGTAGTGCTTTAGTTTTATAAACATGACGTCCATGAGGTACATATAGTAATGCTTTTAGGGTTTAAAATACCTAAAATGCAACCTAGCATAAATCATTCCTAAAAAACAAGTGAACAACCTCTAAATAGGCAAAGATAGCAGTTTTAGTTCATATCCAGCATCACAAGTAAGCCACCAGTGGGCATCAACAACCTGACACGAACAAACTGGTGAGCATGCATGTCTATACAGAAAGAAGAAAACTACCTCACAAGGGTGAGGAACAGAAATCTCAGCTACCTAGGAGGCCACAAGCAAGCTCTACAAGAAAACTAGTTGCTCAACCGACTACTACTCTGAACCTGAGGCATTCAAAGAAGGAACACCTCAGCAATAATAAAATCAAAAGAAGTGGAGCATTAAATTCATGAATAAATAAATAAGGGTTTACAAACCTGGAAACAAAATGCTATCAGTAGAAGAAAAGACATGACAGTAAGAAAAGAACACTGTTTAAAGAGCAATAATAATAAAAAACACAATAAGTGTGAGTATAATAGCAACATGCTCTGCAAAAGAAAAGAACCTGCAGCAGCAACAAGGCATATTTATACCATTAGAAATAGCCATAAGAAAGGAAAGGAACTAATAGCCCTAATCTTTGTGAATTATTGGTCGTGGTGAAAACCTTGGGTCGGAGTGGGCGACACAGCCCTCACCAACAACCAAACCCAAAAACACTCTAGGGTGAAAACAATCGGTGGCAGCTACAGGGTCCACACACCTAACCATACCAGCCCAACACGGCCTAGGTGGTGGTCGCCACAGCTCAACACATACAATTCACCCCTTACAGATCCCACAAAACCACACCACCTGCTATAATCCATGAGTCGGCATCCAAGCAAAACAAGCCGAACACCCAACACCCCCCTAGGGAAAAGCCACACTAACAATCCTAAGGAAACACACCAACCCAAGGAAAAAGCGTCGAGTCCACTCGACGCGACATTGAGTGAGCTCCACTCACTCAACGCCAAACCTGACGCTGCGTTAAGTGAGCTTCTCTCACTCAGCGCCAAACTCTAGCCAGGGACAACGTCGAGTCCACTCGACGCGGCGTTGAGTGAGATCAACTCACTCAACGCCAAACCTGACATGGCATTGAGTGAGCTTCACTCACTCAACGCCAAACACTGGCTAGGGACAGCGTCGAGTCCACTCGACGCGGCGTTGAGTGAGCTCCACTCACTCAACGCCAAACCTGACGAGGTGTTGAGTGAGCTTCACTCACTCAGCGCCAAACACTGGCCAGGGATGGCGTCGATTCCAATCGACACGGCATTGAGTGAGCTCCACTCACTCAACGCCAAATGACTTAGCCACAAAACCTTCGCTGGATGATGGTGTTGAGTGAGCTCGACTCACTCAACACTGTCAATGCTTTTCTACTTAGCCGCAAAAACTAACTTCGGCAATGAGTGAGTTCACCACAGTCAATGCCAAAAAGCCTAACAGCCAAGGCATTGAGTGAGGCCCACTCACTCAACGCTTTTGACTTAGAATAAATTTGAATTTTAAAAGCTAAAATCTCTGCCTAAGCTCACTCAACGCTTGTGTTGGAACACCCTATTACTAATTTGGGCAAGGATCACGATGTTCTTAGGAAATTGTATTGACCTTATTGTATAGTCTTAAAGGTCAATTAGAATGAGTCTAATGGTTAGACTTAGGTTTGGAAGCTGCCCCAAGACCTTCTAAGATCATATTTCAAGTGCTGAAGACTAGGAAAATTTTCATCGAGCTGAGGTCGACGAAACGTCGAACTCAGTTCGACTATCTCTGAGCTCAGTTCAACGAGCCGTCGAACTCGATTCAACGATCTTAGAGCTCAGACCGACATTTCTGTCTGTAGCTATAATCCAATCTCTGAGCCCAGGTCGATGATTTTTGTCTCAAGTATAAGTTCAGTCTCTGAGCTCAGGTCGACGATAGTTGAGCTCAGATCGACGCTTTTCTGAATAGATCGACGATTTCAGGAATTCAAATTCAGACAGTTATGGAATTCAATCTTATTCATATCCAGCATTTATTTCAAAGGATTTTGTAGCTGTTTCAATTATTCTGGAGCAAGTTTCAAGGAAGAAAAAAAGGAATGTCTCTTAGGACTTTCCTCTAGAGACAAATTTAATTTAAGGAAGTCATTTATGACTGTTTAACGGCTATCCATAAGAAAGAATTTCAATATATCTCTTCAGAATCATTTGAGAAATATAGAAGAGATATCAATCAAGAATTCCTGGAATAGACTCAAGAGACACAAGTCTACAGGATTACTGAGTTAGAATTCATACACAACACAAGGAATAATACTGTAAAGAAGATCATCAAACTTCTATTCTACTCCTTCAAGATCTTCTTGATTCAAGTGTTCAAGGGCTTCATCAATCAAAGACTCCAGACACATCACATTTCAGCAACTGCTGAAATCATCTCTTGCTGGAGATCTAAAGTTTCTAAAGACCTATCACCCTATGCAAAGCTCTTCTTCCTGAACAATTGCAGATCTCAGGGGGAGCTTTGACAACATCTTCCACTAGTCTTCTCTTAGACTGTTGAGAGAGAAGAACAACAACTCTTTTCTTTCTTTCTTTATTCTTCTGTAAAAGGGTTTCTCAAAACTCCCTTCAAAAGTTTTGTGGTTGGTTTCTGAGACCTTGTCAAAACTCAGTGGTGGCAAGACACCTGATCAAAAAATCTGGTTTGGTTTTTGAGCACCTTATCAAAATCTCATTGGTGCCCAGGACACCTGATCAACTATTCCTACAGTGGATTCCTACCTAGGGTGGTAGAAGAGTGGATGTACCTAGGTTGATTGGGGAACCACTATAGATCCTTGTGTCTTCTGGATTGCTGTGTTTTTGCTTTGCTGTGTGCTGTGATTTTTTCTTTCTTGCTATCTTAGTTTTATTTTCTGCAAGCACATTAAACCTATACTTAAATCAAGTCTTCCACTGCAAATAATTTTTTATCTGGAAAAATATTTTAATATACTCTATTCACCCCCCTCTAGAGTAAAGGTAGATCTTATTCTCACTTTCAATTGGTATTAGAGGGAGGTTGGTTACTCAACAACTGATTCTTCATTAGATTGGTTGTTCCTACAGGCTAACACCTGAACCAAAAGATCTCTGATAAGATCAATCTTCTATAGAGGGTTATTATTTTTATTATACTTATTTTCATACAAAACCATGGCACAGAACAAAGATTATGCAAGCACCAGACCTCCAGTGTGCAACCTTTCTAAGTTTGCACTTTGGAAGGCAGGGATAAAATTATATATGAATTCTATTGATGAGGACATCTACAATTCTGTTTTGACAGTCTGTCCAAGACCCCCAGTGAATACAAGTACAAGTGTTGTTCCACCTCCTTCAGGAACAGATGCAGAAATTAAGAAATGGAAAGTTGCAGATGCCAAAGCAATGAATATTCTGGCTCAGACTATGTCTGATGAAAAATTTCAGAAAGTGGTTGAAAGCAACTCAACAAAAGAAATATGGGACAAGTTGTCAGAAATTGTATCAGGATCTGCTAATGAAAGGAAAGACAGAAGATCTCATCTCATAACCCAGTATGAGAACTTCAAAAAGGGAGAAATTGAGTCAGTTGCTGACATGTACAACAGGCTCAGCCTAATAGTCAGTGAGTAAAAAACATTTGACAAGGAGATCTCATTAACTGAACTCAATGACAAAATCCTAATGTGCTTCTCCAGTACTTGGAACTCAAGGATCTGGCCAATCAAGGATGCTAGAAGCCTAACTGAGATTATTACTGAGGCTCTATTGGGCAAGCTCAAGTCCTATGAGCTTCTCATCAAGAATAGAGAGGAAGAACAAAAGGTTGCTTCTCAAGCTATCAGGAAGGAGAAGACAATAACATTCAAAGCTACAAAAGACCAGCCTGAAGATAAAGTCACAGGCAATGAAGAATTAATGAGCTTACTGGCCAAAAGATTATATAAGATGGACAAGAAAGATTTCAGAAAGAGGTCATCCAGAGGGCATGAGAAGCCAAGGTATGACAAATCCAATAATAAAGAAATTATTTGTTTTGGATGCAGGAAACCAGGCCACATTGTGCCTGATTGTCCAGAAAATCAGAATAAGGACAAGAGGGACAGGAAAGATAGGAGAAAAGACAAGGACTCCAGGAGAAACAACAATGACAAATCCTCTTCCAGCAAGAAAAAACACATCAGGAAGGGATTTGTAGCTGAAAATTGGAGTGAAACTGAAGAAGAATCAGAGGCTTCATCAAGCTCAAGTGATGATGAAGATGATGCTGAAGAGAAGTAGTTCTGCATGATGGCTATCAATGCCTCCCAACACAATTCTGATGCAGAACATGAGTCCGAATGTGAATCTGAACATGAAGATGAAGAAGACCAGGTAATAGATTCCTTTGATTTTAATTCAGAGGACTATAAATTTGAATATAAGGCACTTTGTTTAGACCTGCTAAAGTCTAAGAAAGAGATTATCTATCTCAGAAATCAATTATCTGAACATAGCATCTTAAAGTCAGACAACCTCAAACTCTCTGAGGAGTTAGAATGTTGTAGGGAGGAGATAGCTTCACTGAAAAGTGAATAATCCCAGGCAAAGAAGTTTGAAGAATCCCTTAATGGAAGAAGCATCTGTCTGATGGACATCACAAGCACAGTGAACTCTAGACTTAACAGTACACTGGGCTTTTGTGCTTCATCCAGCCAACCTATAGTATTAACAACCCCAATTAAATTTATCTCAGATAAATGAAAGGGTGTTGTGGAGGTAGCTAGGAAGAATCCTGATTTACCTAAGAAAAATAAGGTTCAACGGAAAACATTGAACAGAGCTCGACGATCGTCGAATAGAGCTCAGCGATCTCAAGCTGAATCGTCAAACTCGGGTCGACGATCGCCGAACTTTGAACTCTGGCAAAATCGATCTTCGAACGGAGCTCGACGATCTGACCCAAGATTGTCGAACTCAGCTCAGAGATCGTCGAACAGAGATCAGAGTTATGAACAATTTTTTAAAGGTAAATCAAAATTCAATCCTAGAGGTCCTACATCCCAAAACTTTAACCATTACACTGAATGGATAATACCTCCTAGGAGATATCATCCTGAAGGTTATAAAAGTCAGCCAAGGATGTCTTTTATTTCAGAATTTAAAGGTTATCAACGTAGGCCCAAGGTAAACTGGGTCAAAAACATATAAGTTGCTTATGTGAAGGTGAAGACCTATCCAGCAATGAACCAACAATAATATCTAGATAGTGGGTGCTCAAAGCACATGACAGGAAGCAAGGAGAATCTCACATCCTTAAAAACCAAACTTGGACCCAAAGTAATATTTGGAGATTCAAACTTTGGATAAACAAAAGGATATGGTGATGTTAAGATTTGCTTAGTCACATTCAAGAAGGTGGCTTATGTGGAAGGACTGAAGCACAATCTAATCAGCATCAGCCAACTGTGTGATGAAGGCTACCAAGTGACATTCAACAAGTCCTCATGTAAAATCAAATCAGAGGACAACATAACTGTGTTGACAGGTAAAAGGAAAGGTAACATTTATCTTGTAGATTTTCTTTCAACTAAGGTAGATATTTGTTTATTCAATTCTATTTGCAAGCCAAATGATCTATGGCATAAGAGATTAGGACATATAAACCTTAGAACCATTGCTAGGCTATCCAAGGACAACCTTGTTAGAGGACTACCTTCTGGCCCCTATAAGAAGGAAGGACTTTGCATGGCTTATCAATTAGGCAAGCAAACTAAAAATAGTTTTAAGTCACTTAATAAGAGTGATTCACCTAGGATCTTGTATCTGTTACACATGGACCTTTTTGGACCCATTAAAGTACAAAGCTTAGGAGGGAAATCTTATACTTTGGTGATTGTATATGACTTCTCTAGATTCACATGGGTGTTCTTTCTAAAGAAGAAGTCTGATAACTTTAAGTGTTTGACAGAGTATCTCAAATGCATATAGATTGAGTTCAATACTCACATTGCCCGAATCAGAAGTGATCATGCGACAGAGTTTGATTCTCTTCTTATGCAAGAGTTCTGTAAGAGTAGAGGGATCAGACACACTTTCTCAGCTCCTAGAACTCCTCAACAAAATGGGGTAGCTGAAAGGAAAAATAGAACCCTTATTGAATCTGCTACCACATTGTTTACAGATGCTCACCTTCCTCTATCCTTTTGGGCAGAGGCAGTGAACACCTCAAACTATGTGTTGAATAGAAGTTTGATACATAAACTGAAGGGAAAGACTCCCTATGAATTACTCAAAGGGAAGAAACCTAAAGTAGATTATTTCAAAAAAATTGGTTGCATTTATTACATACACAATAATGACAAGAAGTATATAGCAAAAGTTCAAGCTAAAGCTGATGAAGGAGTGTTTCTGGGATACTCCATGATCAGTAAAGCTTATAGGGTGTATAACAAAAATTCTCTTAAAATTGAAGAATCTGTACATGTATCTTTTGATGAAACTAACATGTGTTACAAGGAGAAGAATATTTCTACCATAGAACCTTTGCATGTACACTCTCTTTCAGAAAATTTGGACAGGTTACATATTGTAGAAAAGAATACAACACAGTCACCTACCCAACAAAGAGGTGAAATCAGTGAAGATGAAGAGGACACTCAACATCTTGGTACTCAACATCCTGGTGAGAATCATCTTGAAGAGCCAGTTGTTGTTCCACAAGAGGAAACAACAACACAGGTTGGTGAACAATCAACACCCCCTGTTGATTTAGTAACATCAAGAGATCATCCAGTCTCCCAAGTGATTAGAGACATCTCAAATGGTGTGCAAACCATAAATCAGGTCAACCAAAACCTGATGCACACCTACTTTCTATCTCAAATTGAACCTCAATCCATACAAGATGCAGAACAAGATCCACACTAGATCATTGCAATGTAAGAGGAATTGCATCAATTTGAAAGGAACAAAGTTTGGGAGCTTGTGCCAAGGCCTAAGGATCACTCCATTGTTGGAACAAAGTGGGTGTTCAGAAACAAATTGGATTATCTAGGAATCATTGTCAGGAATAAGGCAAGGCTAGTTGCACAAGGATACTCTCAAGAAGAGGGAATAGACTATGACCAGACCTTTGCACCAGTTGCAAGGTTAGAGGCCATAAGAATATTCCTAGCATATGCAGGTCATAAAGGATTGAATGTCTATCAGATGGATGTAAAGAGTGCATTTCTCAATGGAGATATCAAGGAAGAAGTCTATGTTAGACAACTGCTAGGTTTTATCTCTCCAACTTATCCTGATCATGTTTTTAAATTGCATAAAGCATTATATAGTCTTAAGCAAGCTCCTAGAGCATAGTATGAGACCTTAGCATGCTTTCTTCTGAAAAATGATTTTATAAGGGGTAGAGTAGACCAAACTCTTTTTATTAGAACCCATAAGTCCAATATCCTACTAGTGCAAATATATGTAGATGATATTATATTTGGATCTACTGATTCAAATTTGTGCAAAAGATTCTCTAATCTAATGCATTTTAAATTTGAAATGAGTAGCATGGGTGAGCTTTCCTTCTTTCTAGGATTGCAAGTCAAACAACATGCTGATGTCATATTTATTTCTCAAACCAAGTATGCAAAAGAATTGGTTAAGAAATTTTGTATGACTGAAGCATCATGTATGAAAACACCTATGCCTACTAATGCTGTATTAGATGCTGATGAACATGGGAAACCTGTTGGTCAGACAACATATAGAGTAATGATTGGCTCTTTATTGTATCTTACAGCTAGTAGACCTGACATAATGTTTGCTACATGCATATGTGCTGGATTCCAAGTAAGCCCTAGAGAGTCACACCTAACATTAGTAAAAAGGATTCTTAGGTATGTGAAAAGTTGTCCAAATCTAGGTCTCTGGTATCCAAAAGACTCAGGATTTGAATTAACTAGATTTTCAGATGATGATTATG
Organism: Platanthera zijinensis; assembly: GCA_039513925.1. Classification (NCBI taxonomy): domain Eukaryota; kingdom Viridiplantae; phylum Streptophyta; class Magnoliopsida; order Asparagales; family Orchidaceae; genus Platanthera; species Platanthera zijinensis. Next base: position 90,965,980 of record CM077091.1, read on the forward strand.
CTAGATGTAGAGTAGACAGGAAAAGCACCAGTGGAACTTGCCAGTTTCTTGGTGACAGACTTGTATCCTAGTTTTTTAAGAAACAAACATCTGTGTCCACTTACTTTGCTGAAGCTGAATACATGGCAACAGGTAGTTGTTGCTCACAGATTTTGTGGATTCAAAACTAGCTCCTAGACTATGGTTACAACATAGAAAGGTCAAAAATATTTTGTGATAACACTAGTGTTAACTCTATAACACAAAATCCAGTCCTCCATAGTAGGACAAAACATATAGAGATTAGACATCACTTTTTAAGGGATAATATTGAAAAGAATAAAATTGAACTTCAATATATCCCAACAGATTTTCAAAGGGGAGACATTTTCCCCAAACCATTAGATGAAAAGAAACACACCTTCTTCCTGAATCAGTTAGGAATGTTAGATGGAGGAAGCTTAAAATAAGATCCAAGATTTTAAAACTCTAAAAATGACCAAGACTAGGCTAAAAACTTGATTTTTCTAGTGTCTATAGGTTATTTCTGATCTCTGAACTGCGCTCGACATTTTTCCCCAAGATCGTCGAACGGAGATCGACGTTTTCCGAAAGCATCGACCTTAGTTTAGCGCTTTCAGATAGCACTAGGCTATCCTCTTCTGGTAAGAGATCATCGGACAGAGTTCGACGCTCTCCAATATCGTCGAACGGAGATCGACGATGTTGAAGACTCTTCAGATTCTTTTAGAAGCCCAGATCGTCGAACGGAGTTCAACGCTCTTTCCTTTTCGGCGTCGAACCCTAATATAAAATTCATTTTTTGGTCGTCGTTCTCTTTTGCGCATTCATACTCTCTTCAGAACTTTTCTTTCCCTCCAAACTTCTCTGCACTTGGTCTCGTTTGTTCATTTTTGCAGGTATACAATGGCCGTTTCTATTGCAGTTCAAGCCGCAATGAAATTTGACACTAGATTCGACATCGATATGGATTCCTTTAACGGCAGTGACCAGATATTCAAAGACATTCTCGACATATTCAAAGAAAAGCAGTTGGTGTATATCATGTCCACAAGGATGAAACTTGCTGTTGATGAGATCAAAGAATGGGTGTACACGGCTCATAATCTGGACTAGAATACTGTGGTTGGTACTATAGCCGGGACACAGGTATCCCTAACCCCTTCCCTCCTGACCGACATTTTTCAATTGAGCACTGGAAACGATTCAGTTGAGTTATCTGGTGAAGAGTTTACAAGTATGCTTGATAGAATGGGTCACTCTGCAGCAAACCCTAACAAGCTGCTTAAGAAGAATCTGTCAATTGAATATAGATTTTTAGCTGATGTTGTGGGTAAGGTGCTGTTAGCCAAGCATTCTGCTCATGATACCATTTCAAGGTATCAATTTTGTTTGATGGTTGCTTTAGTGGATAAGAAGCATCTCAATTGGTGAGAGATTTTCTTTGATTTAATCAAGAAAAAGGTGAATAAGAATCTTGTTAATTTTGGGAGGATTCTAGGGCTGTTTTTGCATAACAGATGCCCTCAGTTGCTTGTGTCCAGTGGGATGCACATTAATGCCTCTAAGAGGCTGTCTTGTGACCTATTTGGTAAATAGGATAGGCAGATTGTCAAACAAAGCAGAGGTCCTGCAGCTATCTCAACTTCAGGAACCAGGATTGTTCAAGTCACTTCCCCACATGCAACTGCCCCATTGGAAGAACTGCCTGCCTCCTCCTCATCTCCACCCATTGTTTCTTCAACCACCCCTTCTTCCACCATCATTATCTCAATCTCCTCCCCCATCACCATTTCATCTCCACTCTCAACTTCTTCACCACCACCACTAGAACTTCTATAGACCTTTTCCATCCCCTACACTATTATCCACCCCTGGATATTGACTCATCCATTCCATCCTTCAGTCTTCTGGATGATTCCTACATGGATGATTCCCATTCCTCACCTCTTGATCTCCCATCAACCTCTACCTCCTACCAACAACTACTCCAAGACATTCTTGCACAACCATCTTTCACCCCATCCATTTCCACTCCAATAACTTCCATCTCCACCATTCTAATCTATCAACCATCCATCCTAACACTTGAGCAAGTAGACCTTCCTGCCCTAGCAGATAGGCTGTATGGGATGTTGGCTCCCAGGCTAACACTCCTGCTGGAGACCTCCATGGCTCCACTCCTGAAATCCATCCAGGAGTTATCTGCCAGGCTCTCTTCCCTTTCTCCTCCTAAGGCAGTCCCTTCTGTGGGGTGCCTTGATCCAGTGTATACTGAATCTAGGCAGGGGAAGATTCCTCATGAAGAAGAGATGGTGCCTGCCTCAGAAGATTTCCTTCCAGAGATTCTAGTTACAGCTTCAGCTCCAGTGCTTTCCTTCAGAACAGTTGACCTTAAGTCACTACTGTCAGATTTTGATGCTCTTCACAGCAGATTTCTTCCAGCTTATGAAGCTGAAGACCTTATTAAGGCCATTGTGCCTATTGCCAGCTGTGAGCCCAGCCTGATTTCTTCATATATCAAGTCATTCAAGGCTGTTGAAAGTATTCATTCTGTTGATGTTGTGGATACTGATGATATTGTTTCAAAACCTGCTGCTGTTGTTGTATCTGTAAGTGCTGCTTCTGTCACTGCTACTGCTGCTGCTGCTATTTCTACTGATCAATCAAAACAACAAAAGGAATACATTAAAAGGATTGATGATGAAAGTTAGGTGATAAGATCTAACAGCCTCTAGAGGGGGGGTGAATAGAGTAAGTTCAAATAAATTGATATATTTAAAACCTTTAGATTTACTTAGTGTAGGTAGTGAGTGATGCAAACAGATAAATATATTTAAAGTAAAATCACACAGCACACAAGCAAGAAGAAAAGCAATCCACAGAAGACACAAGGAAATTTATAGTGGTTCCCCAAACTTGGGTAGTCCACTCTTCTATCACCCCTTGATAGGAATCCACTGCAGGATGCTTGATCAGGTGTCCTGGGCACCACCAGATTTTTTGATAAGGTGTCTTGCCACCACTGATTTTGACAAGGTCTCAGCTAACCAAAAGGTAACTTTTGAAGGGAGTTAAAACCCTGTACAGAAGAGGTAAGGTAAAAAGGGTTGAGTTTGCTTCTCTGTCAACAATCAGAGAGAAGCTAGTGGATGTAGATGTTGTCAAAGCTCCCCCTGAGATATAGAAGTTCAGGTAGAAGAAGCTTTGCACAAGGGTGACAGGCTCTTCACTGCTTGTCCTTTTTCAGCAATAGATGACTCAGAAACTGAGTGTTTGATGTCTGAAGGTAGAAAGCAAATTGAGAAGAGTTGAATGCAGAGGCAGAAGAGGTTTCAGAGAATGTTGATCAAGATGTTTCTCCGAGTGTAGTTCTTCTCTGTAAATTCTCTGCAGACTGATTTCTTTAGAGAGAGATGAAGATAGATGTTCTCTGTGTTATCAGAATGAATGTTCTTTTTGTTCTGCTTGTCTCTCTTGAATAGATCTCTGAGTATTACTTCTTTTTGATTGATAGCCGTTGGCAGGGCATTTAATGTATTCCATAACTGTCCATGCCTAGAAGGAAAGCCTTAATTGATTTCCATTGAAAATTCCTTGAGATATGGAGCAATTAAGTCTTGAAATGGCCAGGGGATCTCTTGCAATAACTGCTTGAAAAATCTCTCATTTGAATTTCAAATGTTGACAGACGGGAGAACTTAAAACGTCGAACTCATCCTGAAGCGTCGATCTGAGCTCGACTGACCGTCGATCAGAGAGTCAAATTGAAGCAGAGAGATACACGCCAAAACGTCGAGCAGAACTCGACGTTACGTCGAACTGAGAACGACGCTGCGTCGAGCTGCGATCGACTGTGCGTCGAGCAGCGGTCGACTATGCGTCGAGCTGAGGATGACTCTACGTCGAGCTAGGGTCGACTCTCCGTCGAGCTGAGCAGAACTAAATCTCAAATAACCTAAGTTCTAAACTCACACTCAATGACCTATGCTATACAATTAGGTCAACATCCTTAGCATAGTTATCCTGACCCAAATATAAAAAGGGTGTTCCAACAATCTCCCCCTATTTGGATTAGGATTACTATTTACATGAATTTAAGGAAATTAAAAATGCATACAGACATTTGAAATACTGAAAATCAAGAACACAGATGGAAGCAGGAGCAGATAAGCAACTATCAAAAATGTTTATGGCAGTAGCATAGAAGATAAGCCATCTTACATTTACTTCTTCTTAGGCTCTTCTTCAAAGCCTTTCTTGAATTTGATTTCACTTTGAGGGTTGGCAATGTCTTTCTTTGATCTGTAATCTTCAGAAGTCCCCAATGAAGTTATGCTCTTTCCAGAGGGAGGAACAACAGCAGGATGTAACTCCATGTATCTATCAGCATCAAAGAATTTGCTAGAAAGATATTTGTCTAATTCCTGTCTTCTTTGGACTGACATTGTGCTTATGTTGGATGTGTCCAGTCCCCTTTCTTTGTTCTTCTTAATTAGGTCTAGGGCAGCAAGCTCAGTCATCCTAGCCTTCCATGCAGTAGGGTTGTTAACTGGATCATCATATGGAATAGGAGGCTCATACTTATTACTTTGATCTGAAGGAATAGGTTTCTGCCTTACACCCTCATTGAGCTTAAAGGGAAAGGGACCAGTGGTTGAAGCAATGGTCTTTCCTTCCCTTTGATAAGGTTGGGGTCTGGCTTGACCTCTAGCTTGATAACCTCTAGAAGATCCTTTGGATTGATTTCCTCTTGATTGATAACCTCTAGATTGGCCACCTCCTTGTCCTCTCCTTGACTGATAAGTCTTGCCTTGGAAGGAGGATGTTGGAGGTTTGCTTACTGGGTTAGCACTGCCTCCTGCACCTGGAGAAGGAGGAGGTGGAGGAGGAGGAAAGTCAAAAGACTTGGAATCTCCTTTCTTGAACTTCTTTTTCTTTCTCATTGCCTTGAGCTGATTTTTAGAGAACTGCATCCATGGCTCAGTAATCTTGCATTTGTGCTGTATGTAATAAGGGATGTCATGGTCAGTAGCCCTTTCCATTAGAACTCTCTTTAGAGCTTTGCTTCTAGCTTTCCTCTTTTTAGCAATAGTTGCAGAAGAGTCATCAGAGCTAGTTGCAAACTCATCAGAGGAGCTGCTTTGGATATGATCATAGGGATCATAATAATCATCTTTTGATGCACTTTCTGAAACAGAAGGAGGAGCATCTGCCAGTGTAGATGACTTATCTAGCACTGCAGGGAAAGAAATGGTTTCAGGAGCAGCAGGCACTGAATCAGCTAAGTCACTCAAGACTTCAGAAATCACAGCCTCAACAGAAATGGCTGGATAACTTTCACTAGCAGGAGCTGAGGCTACCACTGCATCAGAAACAGAAGAAACAAAAGAACTGGCAGGAGCAACAGCTACCACTGCCTCAGAAACAACAACTTCAGCAGGAGCAAGGGCTTCCACTGCATCAGAAGTGTTAAGAACCTTATCAACAGTCATGTTATCAACAGACTGATCATCATCAATAATATCAACAGAATCAGAACAAATATGAGCAACAGACTCATTTGCAGGAGCATCAGCTACCACTGCATCATCTTCAAGAATCATCTTATCACAACCAACAACAGCAGCAGCAAAGGGAATGATGGCCCTGGACAGATCTTCAGCAAGCAGTAACTTGTGAGAGCTGAAGGATCTTCTGAAAAATGATGCTGGTACTGTCACAATAGAATCTTCAACTGGAGGTGGACTGAATTCTCTATCTGCAATCTGAACATCTGAAACAAGCATCTCTTCACAATCAACAGAAGGCAGCTCTTCTTCTACCAAAATCTCCCCCTGCCTAGATTCAGTAGCAACTGATTCTAGGCCCCTAGAAGAAGGGCCAGCCACAGCAGGAGAGAGGGAAGAGAGCTTTGAAGAAATAGAGTCCAAAGATCTGATTATTGGAGCTAGGGAAGCATCCAATAAGGAGGACAACCTTGGAGCCAAGAGCTCATAGAGCTTATTAGCCAAGGGAAGCAGATCTACTTGCTCAGACTGTTGAGCAGAGGTAGAGGGGAGAGAAACAGATGCAGCAGGATAAGATGATGGTATAGAAGGAAGAGGAATGGAGGGTTCAATAATGGAGGACATGATGAGGTCTGAGAATGAGGGCTCAGCAATGTTATCATGTGAATCATCCAAGAAGGAATCATCTTGATTGATCTCAATGTCCATTGTAGGGAAGTAATGAAGAGGATCAAATACTTCAGAAGTGGTGGTAATGGATGGACGAAGAGAAGATGCAATAGTGTCAATGGATGAAGTTTGCAAAGGGAATGAGAGCTGAGAAGTTGATGGAGTGAAGGTGGTTGGAAAGCTGAATGAAGGAGAGATAGTGATTGATGGCCTGGCTTCTTCTACTAGGTCAGTTGACTGAGGGTGAGTGGCCACAACAGCCCTTGTTTCAGTAGAGGATTTCATTGCTGCAGCAGCCTTGGGATTTACAATCTTCCTGTCCCATTTTCCAATCAGGGCACAGGTCAATCTCTTTGAAGCATTAATGTGCTTGGAGGTTACCAGAAGCTGTGGGCAGACATGATGAAGCAACAATCCCAAAGTCCTTCCAAAATGAACATAGGTCTTATTGACCTTTTTCTTCACTAAATCAAACAGTAATTCTCCCCAATTTAGGTGCTTTTTATCTAGGAGGGCAGCCATGATGCAGAATTGTTGCCTGGTAATAGCATCATGTGCTGTCCTCTTAGCACAGATGACCTTGCCTACCACATCAGCTAAAAGCCTAAATTCAATGGCAAGATCCACTTTCAGCAATTTGGAGGCATTCTCAGAAGAATGACCCATTCTGTCTAGCATTGCAGCATACTCCTCATTTGACAATTCCAAGCTGTCATTTCCATTCTCTAATTCAAAAGCTTCAGTAAAAGTAGCAGGAGATATTGATACCTGAGTTCCAGAAATAGAACCAGTAATAGTGCTCTCATCTGTATTAGCTGCTGTATATATCCACTCTTTAATTTCAGTCTCTGCCATGGGCATTCTTGTTGACATAAACTTCACTAGTTTCTGTTCTTTAAATAGCTCCAGGATATCCAGAAAATTCTGTGAGGAACCTTCAAAGGAATCCAAGTCGATGTCGAAACCATAATCGAACTTCATTGCCGTCAATATGTTTGCTGGAATCGCCATTATCTGCAGAATACCTCTCAAGAACAAGTGTAAAAGCTTTGGAGGGAGAATGTAGTTGCAGGAAATACGAAAGCGCAAAGGACATCGACGCCGAGAAGATGATTTTATACTAGGGTTCGACGCAGAAAAGGAAATAACGTCGAGCTTAGTTCGACGCTAAGAGGCTCTAGGGGAAACGAAGAGACTCGATGGTGTTCAGCTGAGTTCGACGTTCGACGTTTTGAAGGTCGACGGTCGACGCTATTAGGGATGCTGAACGTCGAGCTCTGGTCGACGTCAATTAACGTCGTCGACCGAAACAGAAACTTAACAAACTCTAGACAGAGTCGATCTCTGGTCGACGCAAAAGATGAGGTCGACGGTCGACGCTATTTAGCGGTCGACGGTCAGTCGATCTCCGGTCGACGTTTTCAAGTGAAAAGCGTCGAGCGTCGAGCAGAGTTCAGACAGAACCTCTAGATCTAACAGCCTCTAGATCCTTAAGGAAGAGATACATTTGCCTAGATTTTGTTATTTTTATGGTTTCAAAATCTTGTAAATTAATTTATGCTATCTCCATATATCATTCCCAACTGATTAAGGAAGAAGAAGTGTTTCTTTTCATCCAAAGGTTTGGTGAAAATATCTCCCCTTTGTAAATCAGTAGAAATATACTCTAGTGCTATTTTATTCTTTTCTACATTATCCCTTAAGAAATGATGTCTGATCTCTATGTGCTTTGTCCTACTATGGAGAACTGGATTTTGAGCAATACAAATTGCACTAGTATTATCACAAAGAATTTTTGACTTCTCTAAGTTGTAACCATAGTCTAGGAGCTGGTTTTGAATCCACAATATCTGTGAGCAGCAACTTCCTGCAGCCATGTATTCAGCTTCAGCAGTTGATGTAGACACAGATGTTTGCTTTTTGCAAAACCAGGAGACAAGTCTATCACCCAGGAATTGACAGGTTCCACTGGTGCTTTTCCTGTCTACTCTACATCCAGCATAATCAGCATCTGAAAATCCAGTGAGATCAAATCCTGAATCATGTGGATACCAGAGACCTAGATTTGGACAACTTTTTACATATCTAAGAATTCTCTTAACTAATGTGAGGTGTGACTCTCTAGGGCTCACTTGGAACCTAGCACATACACATGTAGCAAACATAATATCTGGTCTGCTAGCTGTAAGATATAAAAGAGAGCCAATGATTGCTCTAAAATTAGTCTGATCAACTGGTTTACCAGATTCATCAGCATCTAAGACAGCATTAGTAGGCATAGGTGTTTTCATAGAAGATGCATCTGACATACCAAATTTCTTAACCAATTCTTTTGCATACTTGGTTTGAGAAATGAATATGCCATCAGCATGTTGTTTGATTTGCAATCCTAAGAAAAAGGAAAGCTCACCCATGCTACTCATTTCAAACTTTGAGTGCATAAGTTGTGAGAACTTTTTGCATAAGCTTGTATCAGTAGATCCAAATATTATATCATCTACATATATTTGTACTAGTAGGATATGGGACTTATGGGTTCTAATAAAAAGAGTTTGGTCTACTCTACCCCTTTTAAAATCATTCTCAAGCAAAAAGGAGGCTAAGGTCTCATACCATGCTCTTGGAGCTTGCTTGAGGCCATATAAAGCCTTATGTAATTTGAAAACATGTTCAGGAAGGGTTGAAGAGATAAAACCTGGAGGTTGCTTGACATAGACTTCTTCCTTGATGTCTCCATTGAGAAATGCACTTTTAACATCCATTTGGAAAACTTTGAACTTCTTGTGTGCAGCATAAGCAAGGAAAATTCTTATGGCCTCCAACCTTGCAACTGGTGCAAAGGTTTGGTCATAATCAATCCCTTCTTCTTGACAATAGCCTTGAGCAACAAGCCTTGCCTTGTTTCTCACAATGATCCCTTGATCATCTAGCTTATTCCTGAAAACCCACTTAGTTCCAACAATTTGATGGTTTCTTGGTTTTGGAACCAATTCCCATACTTTGTTCCTTTCAAACTGGTTTAGTTCCTCTTGCATTGCAATGATCCAGTTTGGATCTTGCTCTGCATCTTGAATAGTTTGAGGCTCTATTTGGGAGAGAAAACAGGTGTGCATCAGATGTTGATTTATCTGATTTCTGGTTTGCACACCTTCTGAAATTTCTCCAATCACTTGGGAGATTGGATGATCTCTTATTGTTACTAAATCAACAGTGGGTGTTGATTGTTCACCAACCTGTGTTGTTGTTTCCTCTTGTGGAACAACAACTGGCTCTTCATTTGGTTCTGAAGTTTGATCTGTATCTTCACTCTTATTGCTAGCAGCTTCTTGTTGAGTTATTGAAGATAGATTTCCCTCATCCATGATGGTTAACTGATTAATATTTTCAGCTAATGATTGTACCTGTAAGTGATCTATGGTAGAAGAATTCTTCTCCTTATAAGACATATTAGATTCGTCAAAGGTAATATGCATGGACTCTTCAATTTTATGAGATGATTTGTTATACACCCTATAAGCTTTGCTGTTCAAAGAGTATCCCAGAAACACTCCTTCATCAGCCTTAGCTTCAAATTTTGCTAAATATCTCTTGTCATTATTGTGAATGAAACAAATGCAACCAAAAATTTTGAAAAAGCTAACTTTAGGTTTCTTCCCTTTGAGCAATTCATAAGGAGTCTTATCCTTTAGTTTATGTATCAGGCTTCTATTCAAAACATAATTGGAGGTGTTCACAGCCTCTGCCCAAAAGGTTAGAGGAAGATGAGCATCTGTCAATAATGTTGTGGCTGATTCAATTAAGGTTCTATTTTTCCTTTCAACTACCCCATTTTGTTGAGGAGTTCTAGGAGCTGAGAAAGTGTGCCTGATCCCTTCATTCTGACAGAACTCTTGCATAAGAAGAGAATCAAACTCTGTCCCATGATCACTTCTGATCAGGGCTATATGAGTATTGAACTCAATCTGTATGCTCTTGAGAAAATCTGTCAAAATTTTGAAGTTATCAGACTTCTTTCTTAGGAAGAACACCCAAGTGAATCTTGAGAAGTCATCTACAATCACTAAGGCATAAGATTTCCCCCCTAGACTTTGTACTGTAGTAGGTCCAAAAAGGTCCATGTGCAACAGATACAAAACCCTAGGTGAATCACTCTTGTTAAGTGATTTGAAACTATTTTTAGTTTGCTTTCCTAGTTGGCAAGCCTTGCAGAGTCCTTCCTTCTTGTAGGGACCAGAAGGTAGTCCTCTAACAAGGTTGAGTTTAGACAACCTAGCAATAGTTCTAAGGTTAACATGTCCTAATCTTTTATGCCAAAGCTCATTTGGCTTACTAAGGGAATTAAAAAGGCATATGTCTACTTTAGAAGAATTAAAATCTACTAGGTATATGTTATCTTGCCTATTTCCAATCAACACAATATTATTATCTAGAGCAATATTACATACTAGATCAGTGAACCAAACCTGATAACCAGCATCACAAAGTTGACTGATGCTGATTAAGTTGTGCTTCAGTCCTTCCACATAGGCTACCTTCTTGAAAGTGATTGAGCCTATTTTGACTTGACCATATCCCTTGGTTTGTCCAAAATTGGAGTCACCAAAGATTACTCTTGGTCCAAGCTTTGCTTTGAAGGATGAAAGATTGCTTTTGGTTCCTGTCATATGTTTGGAGCAACCACTATCCAGGTACCAATGCTGGTTCACCACTGGATAGCTCTTCATCTGCACATGTAACAGCTTAGTTGTTTTTCACCCAGTTCACCTTGGGTTGAGGTTGATAACCAATGAAATCAGAAATGAATGACATTTCAGGCTGACTCTTATAGCCTTCAGGATGATATCTCCTAGGAGGAATCACCCATTCAGCATAAGGGTTAGGCTGAGATGTAGGATACTTGATATACAATTTAGATTTATCCTGTGCAGACAACCCAGAACTCTGAGCTCTGTTCGACGCACGTCGACCTAAGTTCGACGCTGAAGTTTCAGGACGTCGAGCTCCATTCGACGCTTGAACAGGCTTACTTTCAGGGACAACAGCAAGTCGACCTGAGTTCGACGTGTGTCGACCTGAGTTCGACGCTTCAGCAAGGTGTTGCTGATTCTTGTTAGAACGGCGTCGAGCTCTGGTCGAAGGACGTCGAGCTCTGTTCGACGTTTTCTGTTGAACTTGAAGTTGCTTAGGTAGATCAGAATTTTTTCTGGCTACTACCATAATTCCTTTACCCTTGTTACTGGTAAATTTTATGGGAGTTGTTAGCACTATAGGTTGGCTTGGAGAGGCACCCAAACCTAGTGAACCACTCATTCTTGAGTTCACTGTGCTTGTGATGTCTATTAGCTTGAGGCTCCTCCCATTGAGAGTTTCCTCTAGCTGTTTAGCCTTGGATAGCTCACTCTTTAGTGAAGCTATCTCCTCCCTACAGCACTCTAACTCATCAGAGAGCTTGAGATTATTTGCACTTAATGTGCTGTAATCAGACAGTTGACTTCTAAGAGAATCATTTGTCTTCTCTGCTGTCAGCAAGTCTATGCACATTGATTTAAATTTAAACTTGAAATCATCAGAAGAAAAATCAAATGAGTCAAGTACCTGATCTTCACTCAATTCCTGATCAGTCATATATTCAGATTCATGCTCTGAATCTGAGCTGCTTTGTGATGCATTGATTGCCATCATGCAGAATCCTTTTTCTGTGGCATCATCCTCATCATCACTTGTGCTGGATGATTCTTCAGAATCTTCAGTATCACTCCAAGTTTCTGCAACAAATCCTTTCCTTGTATTTTTGGTGTTGCTGGAAGAGGATTTCTCATAATATTTCTTTGAATCTTTCTCTCTTCTCTTGTCTTTTCTTTCTCTCTTATCTTTCTTGTCTTTGCCTTGATTCTCAGGACAGTTTGGTGCAGTGTGTCCTGGTTTCCTGCAGTCATAGCAAATAATTTCTTTATTATTAGATCTATCATACCTTGGCTTGTCTTGGTCCTTAGAAGACCATTTTCTGAAATTCTTCCTAGCCATCTTGTTGAATCTTTTGGCTAGTAGGCTTAGAAGTTCTTCATTGACTATCTCCTTCTCTTTAGGTACTTCCTCTGAAGCTTTGAGAGCTATTGTCTTCTCCACTTTGGGTACAGGAGAAGATGTGTTTTGCTCCCCTTCTCTTGTCTTGACAAATTGCTCATAGGACTTGAGCTTGCCTAAGAGAGCTTCAGTGGATAGCTCAATTTGACTTCTGCCATCTTTGATTGGCCAGATTCTTGAATCCCAAGTGCTAGGTAGGCACATGAGAATTTTATCATTTATCTCAGTGAGAGATATATCCTTGTCCAGAGTTTTCAACTCACTGACAATGAGACTGAATCTGTTGTACATGTCAGCCACAGATTCAGCTGGAGCCATTTTGAAGTTCTCATACTGTGTTATCAGTTGAGCTCTTCTATCCTTTCTTTCATCAGCTGAACCTGAGACTATTTCAGTTAATTTGTCCCAGATTTCCTTGGCAGAATTGCAGTCAGCAACTTTTTGGAATATGTCATCAGACATAGTTTGTGCCAATATGTTCATTGCTTTTGCATCAGCAACTTTCCACTTCTTTATATCAGTGTCTGTTCCTGCAGGAGGTGGAACAGCTGAAGTACTTGTTGAAGTAGGAGGTCTTGGACATTCTGTTAAGACACAATTAAAGATATCTTCATCAAAAGAATTCATGTAAAGTTTTATCCTTGCTTTCCAGAGTCCAAACTTGGAAAGATTGCACACTGGAGGTCTTGTGCTTGCATACTCCTTGTTTTGTGCCATGAGTTTTATAAAAACAATTTATAACAAAACAAAATAAAGTAACCACTCTATAGGGTTTGATCTTATCAAAGATCTTTGTGGTCCAGGTGTTAGCCTGAAGTAAAGACCAACCTGCCTCTGATACCAATTGAAAGTTAGGTGATAAGATCTAACAGCCTCTAGAGGGGGGGTGAATAGAGTAAGTTCAAATAAATTGATATATTTAAAACCTTTAGATTTACTTAGTGTAGGTAGTGAGTGATGCAAACAGATAAATATATTTAAAGTAAAATCACACAGCACACAAGCAAGAAGAAAAGCAATCCACAGAAGACACAAGGAAATTTATAGTGGTTCCCCAAACTTGGGTAGTCCACTCTTCTATCACCCCTTGATAGGAATCCACTGCAGGATGCTTGATCAGGTGTCCTGGGCACCACCAGATTTTTTGATAAGGTGTCTTGCCACCACTGATTTTGACAAGGTCTCAACTAACCAAAAGGTAACTTTTGAAGGGAGTTAAAACCCTGTACAGAAGAGGTAAGGTAAAAAGGGTTGAGTTTGCTTCTCTGTCAACAATCAGAGAGAAGCTAGTGGATGTAGATGTTGTCAAAGCTCCCCCTGAGATATAGAAGTTCAGGTAGAAGAAGCTTTGCACAAGGGTGACAGGCTCTTCACTGCTTGTCCTTTTTCAGCAATAGATGACTCAGAAACTGAGTGTTTGATGTCTGAAGGTAGAAAGCAAATTGAGAAGAGTTGAATGCAGAGGCAGAAGAGGTTTCAGAGAATGTTGATCAAGATGTTTCTCTGAGTGTAGTTCTTCTCTGTAAATTCTCTGCAGACTGATTTCTTTAGAGAGAGATGAAGATAGATGTTCTCTGTGTTATCAGAATGAATGTTCTTTTTGTTCTGCTTGTCTCTCTTGAATAGATCTCTGAGTATTACTTCTTTTTGATTGATAGCCGTTGGCAGGGCATTTAATGTATTCCATAACTGTCCATGCCTAGAAGGAAAGCCTTAATTGATTTCCATTGAAAATTCCTTGAGATATGGAGCAATTAAGTCTTGAAACGGCCAGGGGATCTCTTGCAATAACTGCTTGAAAAATCTCTCATTTGAATTTCAAATGTTGACAGACGGGAGAACTTAAAACGTCGAACTCATCCTGAAGCGTCGATCTGAGCTCGACTGACCGTCGATCAGAGAGTCAAATTGAAGCAGAGAGATACACGCCAAAACGTCGAGCAGAACTCGACGTTACGTCGAACTGAGAACGACGCTGCGTCGAGCTGCGATCGACTGTGCGTCGAGCAGCGGTCGACTATGCGTCGAGCTGAGGACGACTCTACGTCGAGCTGGGGTCAACTCTCCGTCGAGCTGAGCAGAACTAAATCTCAAATAACCTAAGTTCTAAACTCACACTCAATGACCTATGCTATACAATTAGGTCAACATCCTTAGCATAGTTATCCTGATCCAAATATAAAAAGGGTGTTCCAACAGATGAACTGTATGACAATCCTCAGAGTTCAGACAGTGATAAATTCCAAACTGATTCTGATGACTCCTCTGCAACCATTGCAAGGAAGAGGAAAGCTAGAAGCAAAGCATTGAAGAGGGTACCTCCAGAGAAAGTGAAAGATGATAATGATATTCCATACTATACTCTGCATGATTGCCCCATCTCTTAACCCTGGATGCAGTATTCAAAGAACCAGCTCAAGGCCATGAAGAAAAAGAGGAAGTATGATAAGTATGATAAAGGATATTCTCACTTTAATCCCCTCCTCCTCCTCCAGATACAGGAACTGGTAGAGGTTCTGCTTCTCAGAGCTCATCTGCTGCAAATCAAAGCTTCTCTCAATCTCAAGACAGATCTCAGTCAAGAGTATATCAACATAGAGGTTATCAATCAAGGATAGGTCAGTACAGAGTAAGGCAAAGAGATTATAAAGTATACTCCAAAGATCAATCTAACCAACATCCATATCAAAGGGAAGGACAAGGATCCATTGACTCAACTTATGGTCCTTTCCCTTATAAGTTGAAAGATACTGTTGCTTAAAGAACTCCTCCTTCTGAAAATACAATAAATAGATATGAACCTCCAGTTCCTTTTGAAGATCCAGAAAATAATCCACTATCTTGGACTGCCAGAATGAAAGAGCTAGCTGCTTTGGATCAGATAAAGAAGGCAAGGGAACAGGGAAAAGACACTTCAAACATCACAACCTTATCTGAGAAAGAAGGAACTAGAAAGATACTCATCAAGAAAATTCTTTGATCCAGAAAGCTATATAAAGCTGCACCCAGAGGCTCTGGTTCCCAGGCCATAATCTCAAACCTCCTTAGGTGCTGCTGATGATAGGAGATCTAAGAAGGAAGCTCTCAACCCTAACAGAGAAATCTTATTCAAGAAGGGCAATGAAAAGAAGTAAATGTGTAAGCTGACAATATATATCTAATTCTGACTGTCTGCTGTGATTCTATCTGTGCTTCTGCAATGCTGCAAATTCTTTTCTTTTGCTTGTTGTTTCTGCTTTTTAATTCTGCCTGTACGCTTGTTATTTCCTATTTGTCATGTAAATAGTAATCCTAACCGAAATAGGGGGAGATTGTTGGAACACCCTATTACTAATTTGGGCAAGGATCACTAAGTTCTTAGGAAATTGTATTGACCTTATTGTATAGTCTTAAAGGTCAATTAGAATGAGTCTAAGGGTTAGACTTAGGTTTGGAAGCTTCCCCCAAGACCTTCTAAGATCAGATTTCAAGTGCTGAAGACAAGGACAATTTTCGTCGAGCTCAAGTCGACGAAATGTAAAACTCAGTTCGACTATCTCTGAGCTCAGTTCAACGAGTCGTCGAACTCGGTTCGACGATCATCGAGCTCAGATCGACATTTTTATCTCTAGCTATAATCCAATCTCTAAGCCCAGGTCGACGATAGTTAAGCTCAGATCGACGATTTCTATCTCAAGTATAAGTTCAGTCTCTGAGCTCAGGTCGACGATAGTTGATCTCAGATCGACGCTTTTTTGAAGAGATTGACGATTTCAGGAATTCAAATTCAGACAGTTATGGAATTCAATCTGATTCATATCCAGCATTTATTTCAAAGGATTTTGTAGCCATTTCAATTATTCTAGAGCAAGTTTCAAGGAAGACAAAAAGGAATGTCTCTTAGGACTTTCCTCTAGAGATAAATTTCATTTAAGGAAGTCATTTAAGACTATTTAACGGCTATCCAGAAGACAGAATTTCAATATATCTCCTCAGAATCATTTGAGAAATATAGAAGAGATATCAATAAAGAATTCCTGGAATAGACTCAAGAGACACAAGTCTACAGGATTACTGAGTTAGAATTCATACAGAACACAAGGAATAATACTCTGAAGAAGATCATCAAACTTCTATTCTACTCCTTCAAGATCTTCTTGATTCAAGTGTTCAAGGGCTTCATCAATCAAAGATTCCAGACACATCACATTTCAACAACTGCTGAAATCATCTCTTGCTGGAGATCTAAAGTTTCTGAAGACCTATCACCCTATGCAAAGCTCTTCTTCCTGAACAATTGCAGATCTCAGGGGGAGCTTTGACAACATCTTCCACTAGTCTTCTCTTAGACTGTTGACAGAGATGAACAACAACTCTTTTCTTTCTTTCTTTATTCTGCTGTAAAAGGGTTTCTCAAATCTCCCTTCAAAAGTTTTGTGGTTGGTTTCTGAGACCTTGTCAAAACTCAGTGGTGGCAAGACACCTGATCAAAAAATATTGTTTGGTTTTTGAGCACCTTATTAAAAGCTCATTGGTGCCTAGGACACCTGATCAACTATTCCTGCAGTGGATTCCAACCTAGGGTGGTAGAAGAGTGGGTGTACCCAGGTTGATTTGGGAAACACTATAGATCCTTGTGTCTTCTGGATTGCTGTGTTTTTTCTTTGCTGTGTGCTGTGATTTTTTCTTTCTTGCTATCTTAGTTTTATTTTTTGCAAGCACATTACACCTATACTTAAATTAAGTCTTCCACTGCAAATAATTTTTTATCTGGAAAATTATTTTAATATACTCTATTCACCCCCCCCCCTCTAGAGTAAAGGTAGATCTCACCCTCACTTTCAGCTTGGAAACAGAGAGTTGGAAATTTAATTCCAACTCTCTCTCCTCCCCTTTCTACCCGGCCAAAGCAGCCATCTGACTAATACTACAACTAAATATAGCCATACCCTACCTCCAGCTACAAACTGGACACCAAACCGAGAATAAAGAGGGAGAGATTAGACAAATTCTTAGACAACCTGAATCGAACATGGCTGAAGTAAAGAAACACTGCTGCACTAGCTCCTAGAAGCAAGAACAGAGCTAATTACAATAAATTGACAAAGTAAAAAGATGTCAAATTGGCAAGGGCAAGGAGCCACTTGCCTCCCCGCAAAGATGTAGCAGCTACAACAAGAAATCTGGCTTTGGCGGCAAGATCGGCCACCTACGGGTCAAAAACAGAGCTTTTAGAGAAGAAGAAGAGAACCCGAAAACCCTAACTCCTAGAAACAGCCCTAGGACAAGCATAACTTACCTAGGAAGAAAGATCTAGACAAGAGCAAGCCAAATCTGCAAACACACGAGGAAACCGAGCTTAAATCCTCCAAAAATCGCCGACCAAAGCTCCATCGCCTCAGCCTCCCGTTCATCCCACTGGAAGCTAGCAGCAGCTCGGGAAATTGAGAAATGTGGGGAAGAAGCAGATGGTCCTAAATATATATCCTCCCACAAACTCATCCTATAGCTAATAAAATAATAAGCATAAGCAAACAATCAACCACTAGCTGAACCGACTTAGCCAACCAAGCTTATAAATATATAACTATTACTATACAGCAAAATCATTAGCTTCAATACTAATATAATAGCTTCAACCAAGCTCTTCATTATATACATAATTCTGTACAGCATAAACTATCAGCTAGTTATCTAAACATATATATATATATATATATATATATATATATATATATATATATATATATATATATATATATATATATATACATGAAATGAAAATAGCTAAACACTTCGCCTAAAAATAGGGCACCAGCCCTACCAAGCTCGGCCACTAAAGGCCATGCACATCAAAATCAACTACTACTAGCTAACAAGCAAATGTCGAAACGACGTGAAAACAAACGATCTCGGATTTCGACAGAACTCGCATCCTAGCTAAACACCCAAGCTACGAAAATAATGGCAAAGTCGAAAAAAACATCTGACGATCAAACACTCAGGCTAACACCTCCCAAGCCAAAGTACAAGCATTCCCTGAGAGGCTCAGGTGAGTCACCAAAACAGACTCTGGCTAGCTGGGGAATCTTGCAAACAGGCTACAAATAGGCCACTCAAGGAACCTAAAGAGATAAGACCACGCCATAACAACGGCAAAAGGCCAGAAATGCATCATCGTAACGCCAAACAACGATCAAACAAAACACAGAAAAACTGGGCGCATTACAGCTGCGACTGACCCCTTGTCCCTCGCGAAATCCGCAACTCTCACCTGCCGAGATGAGCTGGCACCTCCCTCCAAGTCCGGTGCTAGGAAGGAAAATCCCAACGGCTTCTCCTCCACCCCTTTTAAAAGATCCAAGCCAACCGCTGCAGACAAGGGTAAGTCCGTGATGGCATCTCCCGTTTGAGCTATTGCCAAGAGCGGGGCGATTACTACTGCTGAGGCTACCGCTAGGGCTCTTGCCAAGAACCCGTAGGCCGTAGGTGGAGCTGGAGATGAGAGGGAGGCTGCCGAGACTTCTTCCCAAGTTCCCACCAAGCTGATGTCGAGAGGGCATCAGAACTTCGACTACGACAACAAGTTCTTGGATGCGGAGGGGAAGCCCTTGATCTAGTGGGATCCTGAAGCCAACCGGGCATCGATATCTACCCTCCTTTCCAGCTGGACGGAGAAAGACGAGGTAACCGAAGATGCTTTCGCGCTGGCCTACGGCCTTTATAGTCGCGAGGATGCCGACCACTTTGATCCGTCGCCCACCCAGCTCTTGGCCTTCGACTCCATCCGGGCCTTGATAAAGGGATTGAGCTTGCACATATGTGCGCGCGCTGAAGCATTACCATCAACCAAAACTTCGTCAACATGCACAAGACGAGAGATGAGCTGGTGGCCAATGCGGCCTCCATGAAGGTCGAGCTGGCGGATGCCTAGCGGCTTCTATCTCTATGCCCGGAGGATGAGGTAAGCGAGATCCTCCAAGGCTTCTCACTCCACCCTTAGTTCATAATCAAATTTCCCTTTCCTTCTTTATGTGCAGAAGAGCTTTCTTTCACGCACAGGACTCCGCCCAGAGCATGCTGCTTCGCACAAAGCTGGCCGGTTTGGAATGTGAGAATGTCCTGCTGAAGGCCAAGCTCCAGTGTATGGAAGTGGCTGTGGTTGCGATCCCGCCCCCTCCCTTGCTGGACGAGAGGCTGTGGAGCCGCCACTACTCCGAGTACGACAACAACAAGCTGCTGCATGTCAATGACCAAGCAACGGCCAGGCTGAAGATAGAGACGTTGAGAGATGTAGGGTGTTTGAGTAAGGGCGGCGAGACCATCATTTCCCGCAGGCTTCTCCCGTGGCTTTTCGAGCCTATCCCCAAGCCCCCGGTATCACCCGATTCCCCGCCCTCGGAAGTCCCGAAATCTCCCGTTGTAGCTGGTTGGACATCCGGCGAGAGATCTGGCGAGAGCTCAGGCGGGAGCTCTGGCGAGAGCTTGAGCGGGGAATCTGGCGAAACCCCCTGAAGATTTTCGCCACCCCTCACTTTTTTGTTTTTTTGAATGTGCGAGATGTTCTCGCTTGTAATCATTTTTTGTGAACGCATTCGCATATTTATATGTATTGTCGGTTTTCTACTTCTCGTCTTCTTATAAAAGCAATTTATATTGTCTAATGCTTCTTAAGTGCGTTCTCGTCAAGGCCCTTGGCCTCCTTAGGAGAGTCGCAACCCTTAATGATTGATTAGTAGGTGGAACCCTGCCGAGAGTTCAAGGCCCAATGTGTTTTCGCCGAGTGCCTTCCGCTGAGAACCTTTTGCCAAAAGCGCCGACCGTAGGTTCTTAAGAGATAGTTGTCGTCCCTTCGCAGTACGCGAACAAACAGAGTTTCTCCGATAACTTCCCGTTGTCTGGCCAAGAGCTTCCCGTAGAAGGCCCCCTGCCGAGAACTCCCTTTGCCGAGAACCACTTGGTCGAGACTCTCCTGCTCAAAGAGGTTCTCAAACTCTTTCCTCTGCCTCCCAGGTGTGCCTCCTGTCCTTCCTGGTTGAACGAGAGCCCAGACAGCGAGTCTACCCGGAGTCGAGCCTCGCTCGGGGTGGTGCAAAAGTTTCCAAGCCGAAGCATCTCCAAGAACATTTCCAAGACCAAGTTATTTCCCCCAAGGTGTGCCTACCACCCTGCCCTGCTAATGAGAGCCTGAGCAGCGAGTCTAATCGGGGCCGAGCATCACTCGGGGTATACCTTACCCCCATAGGCAAGCCTTCGGACCTGCCAGCTAGTGAGAGCCTGTGCAACGGGTCTACCTGGGGCCGAGCCAGTCTAGGGGTAGTGCAAGAATTTCCAAGCTGAAGTATCTCCAAGAACAAATCCTTCCCCCCAGGTGTGCCTTCCGCCCTGCCCAGCTAATGAGAGCATGAGCATCGAGTCTACCCGGGGTCTAGCAGCACCCGGGGTATCCCTTACCCCTACAGGTGAGCCTTCAGACCTGCCAGCTAGTGAGATCCTGTGTAGCGGGTCTACCTGGGGCCGAGCCAGGCTCGGGGTAGTGCAAGAATTTCCAAGCTGAAGTATCTCCAAGAAAAAATCCTTCCCCCCGGTGTGCCTTCCGTCGTGCCAAACTAATTAGAGTAAGAGAAGTGAGTCTACCCGGGGCCGAGAAGCACTCGGGGTATCCCTTACCCCCACAGGCCAGCCTTCAGACCTATTAGCTAGTGAGAGCCTGTGAAGCAGAACTACCTGGGGCTGAGCCAGGCTCGGGGTAGTGCAAGAATTTCCATGCAGAAGTATCTCCAAGAACAAATTCTTTCCCCCCTAATGTGCCTTCCACCCTGCCCAACTAATGAGTGCCTGAGCAGTGAGTCTACCCGGGGTTAAGCAGCACTCAGGGTATCCCTTACCCCCAAAGGCAAGCCTTCGGACCTGCCAGCTAGTGAGAGCCTGCGCAGCGGGTCTACCTTGGGCCGAGCAAGGCTCGGGGTAGTACAAGAATTTCCAAGCTGAAGTATCACCAATAACAAATCCTTTCAACCCAGGCGTGCCTTCCACCCTGCCCAACAAATAAGAGCTTGAGCAACGAGTCTACCAGGGGACGAACAGCACTCGGGGTATCCCTTAACCCTACAGGCGAGCCTTCGGACCTGCTAGCTAGTGAGAGCCTACGTATCGGGTCTACCTGGGGCCGAGCCAGGCTCGGGGTAGTGCAAAAATTTCTAAGTTGAAGTATCTCTAAGAACAAATCCTTTCCCCCCAGGTGTGCCTTCCGCCCTGCCCAGCTAATGAGAGACTAAGCAGCGAGTCTACCTGGGGCCGAGCAGCACTCGGGGTATCCCTTACCCCCACAGGCAAGCCTTCGGACCTGCCAGCTAATGAGAGCCTGTGCAGCGGATCTAGCTGGGGCCGAGCCAGGTTCGGGGTAGTGCAATCATCTAATCTCTTTGCCATCAGAATTTCACAATAGGTAAAGCTAAAATAAGTTAGTGAATATAATATAATAAACTTGACTTTGAATATTTATGAGTCCTATTTATATAGGGTTTTCAGACTCACATGGGCTAGTTTTTACGTATTTGCACTTCACTTTTAGTATGTTATCGCTGATATTTCATTTATTCTACTTTTCACGATAAGTACACTATTTCGGCCCATGGGTGTGCAATTGCGCATTCTTTTGTTGGGGGTAAGCACATGGTGCTCCCCATGGTTCTTTTTATTTATTTTATGCTGTGTGTTATAGCTGGGAGCTTGTTATCCGGCTTGGTTTTATTGCTGTGCAAATAGTCGGGACGTCCCTGATTCATTTTCCAGTTCTGTATAGAATGCACGGTCGTGCGAATTAGTTGGGCACGGTTTCAGTGCAATCATGCATTTTACACAGCAATTCTGGGGACTTCTGTTTCTACCCGTGCATTTTGTTCCCACACGGTTTAGGCCAAATCGTGTTAGAAGGAATCGCACGGTCTGCGCATTTTCTCTTTATTCCTGCATTATGGGGTAAATCGTGTGTTTCCTTCACGCACGGGCAAACGCGCCCGTGCACGAGTAAAATGCACGGTTCCCTTGTTTTACCCTTTTTTCTGCGCTCTGTGTTTACCCGCGAGATTTCCTCAGCGCACGTGTGGAAGAGACCCTGCGTGAGTAAAACGCACGGGTCAACGCATCTTCTTCCGCGATCAAGATCTTGAAGTTAATAGCGCACGGTCGTGCGCGGGACCGTACGTTACCATTTTTCTGATCTTTTTTTATTTAAGCGCAGATTTTTAGCCATTGTCAAACAGCTTCATTATAGCAATTCTCTCCGCGTTTTTAGTGCAAAATCCGCTGTTCCACCAAGGGGAGAAGATCCGGGCAAGCATTCAATGCCAAATCCAAGCCGGAGCTTCCTCCCGGCCTCCTCCTTCATCCTAAAGCTTCAAAAGGGGATTTTATCTAGCTTTCTCCACCAAGCTAGGGAAGTTGTGCCATCCTCCACCGGCTTGTGACATGAAGAATACGGGTCCATTGAGAGTGAGTCACAGCCTCCTCTACCCCGGACGTAGTTGAGGACCGAGCTAGGATGCGGATTGATATCTCGATGAATCCTACTATGAATCCGCGGCAAGACTTCGGATCCGGTCGATTTCACACACTTTTCTTCTCTTATTGTTGATATTTTAGTTGAACCCTTTGTATTAGATGAAGTAATCTTACATTTGTTATACGTTCGTATGTAATCATGTCTATGTGATTGTATGTGTTTGTTATTTTCTTGAGGTGTGCCTATTTGTTTATCCGTCATCCATCTGTTCTTGCTGCACTAGCGATTGTTAGTGGCATGCATAGTAAAGAGGTGCTTATAGCCCTCATATTATTCGGTTCGTTTGGTTCTTACACTTGCCTACTCGCTCATCCACCTAGCGATTCGGTGCATAGCGGCCTGTGTAGTCTTCCATCCTGCCTGGCGAAGCAATGCACAATGGCGTTGCATAGGAGTAGTTGTTAGTGTTTTGCTTTATTTTATCGCAACCATCAAAATACCCATAGTTAACTCCGAACTAAGGAATTCAATCTCAAGTCCTCCTCGATATTAACTCCCCCTTACTGTGTTCCTTGAAGAGATCGATACTTAGGAAAGCAACCCATTTTATATTACTTGTACGACCGGTACACTTGAGGTTCAAACACATCAAGTTTTTTGTGCCGTTGTCGGAGAGCACAGTCGTGTGAGTTTTTGGAGAGGAAGATATTAGATTCAAGTCCTTTTCCATTTGTGCATATCATTTTATTATTTACTTTAGTTTTTAGAATTTTTATTTTGCTTATTTCATTTTTCCCTTCTCTGATTTTTATTTCGATAGCAGATCTATAATATTTCTATTCTAGTTGTGTTGCGCTCTTTCGTTAATTATTTTTTGTTCACGATGTCTTCTGTTGCTGAGTGTCGTCTTATTGACACTTTGCGTCGATGCATCGATGTCATGACCATTATGAATGTCGAGCATTGCATTAGATGTGTGTTATGTCAAGGTATAAGCAACTTGGTGAAGGATTGCCCTCGCTTGTGCAAGCCTTCTCCCTCTATGGGCATGCCTGCAGCAACCTCCTGTTCGCGAAAATTGCTGTAGATAGCCCTACCAGGGTGTTGCCTGGCCCATACACTGACATTGCGCACCTTGCTCGCTCTTTTCCTGTTGAGATTATCGAAGAATCTGTCGCCGCATACAGATCTTTCATGGGTCCCTCGGTTCCTTTTTACGAGCTTCCCTTGAGAGATGACGATCACTCTGGGGTTAGTTTGCGAGAATTTGATCTGGAACTCGTGGATGCTCTTGAATGGGACAATGAGATTATTCCGGTTGTCGATGTGGTGGCGTCTGCGAATGATTTTGTGATGGGGACTGCTTATTCTATGCTTGATTTTGAGATCAGCCTTGCCCCTACGATGTTTTTGTCGGAGTTTGCAACTCCATTTTTGAGTGAGCCGGCTGTAACGCCCCGTCTTTTCAGCGATTATTTTTATTCTCGTTTGGCGTTACGATGACGCGATTCCGTGGCTTGTGCCATGTGTGGAGTATGGTTTAGCTCCTTAGAACTGAGTGCCCTGTTTGGTAGCCTGTTGGCAAGATCTCCCTAGCAAACCGAGTCGTTTTGATGACCCGGCGTGGCCTCTCGGGGGGATGTTTGTGTTTGGCTTTGTTTGGGCATAACTCGAGTTCTGTTCGTCGAAAGTTAATTTCGACTTCGCCGTTGTGTTCGTAGCGTGGGTATTTAGCTACGGTGCGAATTTCGTCGAATTCCGAGGTGAATCGGTTTTCGCGTCAATTTGGTGCTTTATGTAATTTTGTAATTAATTATATAATTATATAATTATATATATATAAATATAATAAGATGAAATGAAAAGCCCCATCATCTTCTTCACGTAAGAAACCGCCGCCCTTGTACGAGAGAATCGAGTAACCGCCGAGCCTTCCCTTCGGACGCCGATTCCCGGAGCGTTTGTGGACGGAATTCGATTCCAAGAGTGGATACGGATTGCTCTCGACGAGACCTTCATTCCTGCGGTAAGAAATTCGATTTTCGTGGAGTTTTGGAAGGATTGGAATTTTCAGTTTTGGAAGTTTTCCGCCATTAATGGCCGAGTCTTTGTTCTAGGTGTTGCGGCCGTCTTGATCCGTGCGAAGAGGAGGAAAGCAGTCCAAAGCTTCGCTGAGATTTGAGGCAAGTGGTATTCTTGCCCTTGCCAAGTGTTTTCTTTTATTTTATTTGATGAAATTGAAATCCCGGTTAGCCCAGGTTAGAGGCCTTGTTGTTCTCGTTTTCTTGCTAACTATAGGGCTTAGTTCTTCCTACTGAAACCCCCCTAGGTTGTGATGTTTGGAATCCAAATTGTCGGTGCGAAGCCGTTGTTTTCCTTTAATTTTGATTGATGCTCTGGTTCGGGCATAGCCGAGAGGGAGAGTTAGGAGGGGGGTGTGGTTGCCAATTTCCTTCGTTATGGTATTATTCGAATGGTTAGGCATAGTTTATACGGTAGTAGCGTGCGACGTTGATAGTTGTCTACTGCTACTGCAGTGGCGTGAGTCGTGTGCGCGTTCCGGTGTCATTCGGAAAATTCCAAACGGTACAGGTTTGCCGCGCACGGTCATTAACCTTTAAGGTGCACGACCACTGGTCGTGTGCCTCTGTTCGTGCGCGTATAAATTTCAATTTCCAAAGTTCTGTCTCGGGCAATCGCACGAGCGCTGACATCAGTGCGCACGACCACTGATCGTGCGACACTGATCGTGCGCAGTTGCTAGGTTTTCTGTCAGGTTTCCAGGTTCATTTCGCACGATCATCAGCCGATGAGTGCGCACGACCACTGATCGTGCGTCACTGATCGTGCGCTTTGTATAATTCCTTTTGCCAGGCGAATTTAGATGGTTTCGAGTGCGGGAGTTTAGATACTCAAGTGGCAGGCAATTACTTGAGTTCTGGATCTTCTGCCTTGGTCGTTCGACTGTCGTCGAGCTCCGTTTCTTTAGCGGGCTTGTGGGTAGTAACTTAATTTTGGCGGCGAGTGAGGCTAGCTCACTCAAGGCCAAAGTTTAGGTAGGCACTGAGTGGGTTTCACTCAACGCCTAGTCGTGTTTGTTTATTTCAACACTCTTCCTTTACCTTGTATTTCGTTTCCGAGTGGATTTTTTTTCCAGTTGTATTTCTGGGTTTTTTCTTGTCGGCCGTTTTCTTTATTTTTTCCTAAAGGCCGAATCGTGGGTCGTGGATAGTAGTGGTGGTTGTAGCTCTTTATGGGGGTGGAGTTGTGTGATATAGCCAAGGCCACCCATGGATTTCTTGCTTCAGGTACGGGCTGGGCATGTCGGGTGGAAGGTCCCTTGTGTTTTCACGTGTTGACCCTCGAGCTTTTGACTTGGACATGGTGGATTGGGGGACTGCGTTTGTCTTCGATCCGGTTCCTCGTTGTTGTTTTTGCTACTATCACTTCCTGCAGTTTAGGGTGTTAGAAGTTTCTTCTTTGGTAGTGTTGCAGCATTCTGGCTCTTGGTAGTCTAGTAGGCCCTGCAGGATGTTGTTCCTGGGCTGGGTCGTTGCTGTTTCTTTGCACGTTGTGCAGTTCTTGTTGTCCTGTTTTGGACAGTTGTGACTCTTTCTACTGCATGTTTTCTGTTATTTTGTCCTTTTGGTTGACTCTTTCATGCAGTTTTACATTGATTTTTTTTTTGCTTGCTGAGGTATTCTGTTTTCTTTTGGAATACCCCAGGTTCTGAGCTGTAGCCAGTTTGGTGGCTAGTTGGAGGTGTTGTTGTTGGTGGACTCCCGGACTTTGGAGTTTTGTTTACCTTGTTTGTGAGGTTGTTTTCAGTACTTTCTTACAGACATATATGTGTGCTGGTGGGTTCGTGTCAGGTTGTTGGCGTCCACTAGTAGTTTTTACCTTGTACTAGATATATACTGTTGCTGCTACCATTTATTTTCTGGAGATAGTCTACTTGCTTTGAGAAGGTTTTATGCTAGGTTGCTAGTTATTTTTAAACTATAATTACTATTATAAATGAAGCTCATGATCAGCATGTTTTGTAAACTTAATCACTACTTTCCAAATCACGTACGAAAACCGTTTTCTTATATATATTATATAAACTAAGTGTAGTGTCTTGCATAGTATGAGTGGTTCTCTTGGGACCCTTATGCGCTCTTTAGGGTGTAAAACCTAATCAAAGTATTTTTCTGCAGCGTTTAAATATAGTTTTCTTTTGTGGACTAGATGATCCACTGAGCCGAGGGATACGGACTCTAAACATAACTGATTTTCTATTCATTAAGCACATGATTTTCTTGCATAAAGATTGTAGTTGGATTTGCCTGAGCGTCAGCAGTTATCCCCTGCTTGACGTGGCATCATGACGCGTGTTTTCTCTTACTCTGATAATTCTTAATTCGGAGAAAATACGGGTTGTGACAGTTGGTATCAGAGGGAGGTTGCTTGACAAGTTAGTTGGGCAACCTTCCTTAGATGCTGTTAGTAGTTCAGCATCATGTCATTCACACACCGATATGTCATCAGCACGTCTTGGCAAAGGCACGAACACTACACTCATAGCATAACATGAAGTATACGGAGCATATTATGTAGTATGGGATGCATAATATGTGTTCGTATATGGATCCACCATAGGGGCTACATGTGAGGGTTATGTAGTATGGGATGCATAACCTCACCACATGACTGCGACTAGCACGTTTCTTTTTCGTTGCATGGAAATGTTATGTAGTATGGGATGCATAACATTTTCATGTGCACGCCGCTCATATCATGCATTAGGGCCTTCTTTTTAGAATGCATAGCACAATCATGCATATCATATCATTGCATAAGCACAACGCGCCGAGCTAAAGATTTGCAGGATGACATATGTACACACATAAGTTTTCAAACTAACATAAGTTCATGCATCCGATCTAGGCACAAGAGTTAGTGAGGTGGTGGTTAACCATCCTAGGATAGGGCATATCATCTAATTATTGTGAAGAAGATAAACTCTCAGAGCAAGTTTAGCAGCTTTAAGTCTATATCTACATATGTATTGTCTGTACTGGTAGTCGGTTCTAGTCGTGGGATTTGGTTCTGATTTGCGTTGTATTGATTTTTTTTTTAGGATGGCTAGGCGTCCTGCGACCCGATCGACTCCCCTGTCTGAGGGTGAATCTTCTGGAGCTCAGAACGATGCGGTGATCGAGGGTCTGCGCCAGAGTAGCGTAGCTATGGGGAGGCAGTTGGAGGAAGTGCAAGCCCAGATTCAGACTTTGGTGGCAGTTGTGGCAGGGCAGGCTCAGGGTGCGCAAGTTCCTGCAGGGGGGTTAGCTGTTCCTCCTCCTCCTGCACCCTTGAGACCTCCAGTGGTGGTGCCAGCAGAGATGGCCTTCATCTCGCAGTTTCAGAGGCTGAGCCCTCCCACTTATGATGGGAAGGCAGATTTCATGGTGATAGACGACTGGCTGATCTCCATGGAGGAGATGTTCTCGTACACAGGGATTGCAGATGATCAGAGGGTGATGATAGCCGCCTATCAGCTTAAAGGATTGGCTAAGAGTTGGTGGATGAGAGAGAAGGAGAGCTTAGTGGCTGGATGCTCTTGGGAAGTGTTCAAGGAGATGCTGTTGAGGAAGTTCTTACCCTCGGTCGAGCGTGACCGCCTCATGAATGATTTACTCTATCTGAAGCAAAGGCAGCTCACGGTGGGTGAGTATGAGATAGAGTTTAGTAAGTTGAGCTGTTTTGCCCCTGGATTGGTCAGCGTGGAGGCTGATCGAGTTAAGCGATTCCTCGGTGGTTTGAGGAGTGAGGTGCAGCAGTTGGCCATTGCTTATGGGTCAGTGACTTATGCTGGAGTTGTAGAGGCTGCTCTTAAGGTTGAGGCCATTGAGACGGCGAAGAGCAGAGGCCAGCAGCTGAGGAAGGATAAGAGGAAGTTGGTAGAGGAGAAGAAACCCCTGGTACCCGATGCTGTTCCGGGAAAGAGGAGCAGGGTGGTGTGCAGTTTTTGTGGCCGGTCAGGCCATCCTGTTGAGAGGTGTTTCAAGAAGGCGGCAGCTCAGAAGAATGTGGCTTTTGTTTGGAGCGAGAAGTGCGAAGGAGCTTTTCAGGAGTTAAAGAGGAGATTGTGTACTGCTCCCGTTCTGACCCTACCTACTGAGGGCGTGGATTATGATGTATATGTTGATGCTTCGCATATAGGTCTGGGATGCGTATTAATGCAGGATGGAAAAGTAATTGCTTATGGGTCAAGGCAGCTGAAAACTCATGAGCAGAATTATCCTACGCATGACCTTGAGTTTGCAGCGGTTATTTATGCGTTGAAATTGTGGAGGCACTTACTTTATGGGGCTCAGTGCAAGATTTTTACTGACCATAAGAGCCTGAAGTACGTGTTCACGCAGAAGGAGTTGAATCTGCGTCAGCGGCGGTGGCTTGAGTATGTGGCGGATTATGATGTGGAAATCCAGTATCATCCGGGCAAGGCCAATGTGGTGGCCGACGCCCTGAGCCGAAAGACGTGAAAGATCTTTAACCTCTCCGCCGATCGATTAGTCGAGGAGTTCCTCCTTATGGATATTTCAGTGGGATGCTATAGTTTACAGAGTAGCTTATCAGTGGAAGAGCCGTCCTGGATTTCTTTAACTAGATTGCATCAGAAGGATGATCCGGATCTATTGCACCTTTTTACCAGGACAGAGAAGGGAGAGTTGCCAGATTTTTCTATTGATGATGCGGGTACTTTGAAGTACCGCGGCAGGTTTTGCGTTCCCGCTGTTGGGGACATTAAGAGTATGATTTGCAGTGAGGCTCATGGTTCCAGCGTTGCCTACCATCCAGGATCTACGAAGATGTACCGTGACTTAAAGCAAATTGCTTGGTGGTATGGTATGAAAGGAGATATAGCCCGATATGTTGCTGAGTGTCACACTTGCAAGCGTGTGAAGGCCGATCATGGAAGGCCTGGTGGTAAGTTGACTCCGCTAGATATCCCGACTTGGAAGTGGGAGAGTATATCTATGGACTTCATTACGGGTTTGCCAAAATCCCCGAGAGGATTTGATTCTGTTTGGGTTATAGTGGATAGATTGACGAAGTGTGCTCACTTCGTGCCTTATAAGATTGATTACCCGATGAAGAAGATAGCGGAGTTGTACTTGTCTGAAGTCATCCGACTCCACGGTGTGCCGGTTAGCATCATTTCTGATCGAGACTCCCGGTTTACTTCTCGTTTTTGGCAGAGTCTGCAGGAGGGTTTGGGTACGGATCTGAGGTATTCTACTGCGTACCACCCTCAGACCAATGGGCAGACGGAGCGGGTCAATCAGATTGTTGAGGATATGATCCGGTGCTATATTTTAGACCACGGTGGAGCGTGGGATGAGCGTCTGCGACTCATGGAATTTGCTTACAATAACAGTTATCAGGAAAGCTTGCAGATGGCTCCGTTCGAAGCCTTGTATGGGAGGCGCTGTAGGACTCCGTTGTTTTGGGCTGAGGCTGGTGAGAAGCCTTTGTTGGGTCCTGATGCTCTAGAAGAGATGGAAGTCGCCGTGAAGCTTATTCGGGAGAAGCTTCGTTTAGCCCAGGAGAGGTATGAAAAGAACGCCAATCGGCATAGGTCTGCTTTGGAATTTTCAGTAGGGGATCTTGTATACCTCAAGGTTTCTCCAATGGTTGGTGTGAAGAGATTTGGTAAAAATCGGAAATTGGACCCAAGGTATGTGGGCCCGTTTGAGGTCTTGGAGCGGATTGGCGTGTCTGCATATAGATTGGATTTGCCAGCAAACTTCCCTGGTGTTCATAATGTTTTTCATGTTAGCCAATTGCGGAAGTGTGTGCGCAGCAGTGGGCAACTCTTGGATGTTGTGCCCCAGTTAGAGCCCAACCTCTCTTTTGTTGAGGTGCCAGTTCGTATTTTGGATACTCAGGAGCGTGTGCTGCGAAAGAAGTCCATACCGATGGTGAAAATTCTATGGAAAAATCAGGATTTGGAGAGCGCGACTTGGGAGCTAGAGTCGGCCATGAGGAGGGCGTACCCTCACCTGTTTCGCTGATTTGATCGGTATGTTTCCCTTTGTATCTTCTGTTTGTTACTTTTCCTTCTTTTGTAGGAGGGTTGTGCGTAAAGTTTCGGGACGAAACTTTCTTTTAGGGGGAGTGACTGTAACGCCCCGTCTTTTCAGCGATTATTTTTATTCTCGTTTGGCGTTACGATGACGCGATTCCGTGGCTTGTGCCATGTGTGGAGTATGGTTTAGCTCCTTAGAACTGAGTGCCCTGTTTGGTAGCCTGTTGGCAAGATCTCCCTAGCAAACCGAGTCGTTTTGATGACCCGGTGTGGCCTCTCGAGGGGATGTTTGTGTTTGGCTTTGTTTGGGCATAACTCGAGTTCTGTTCGTCGAAAGTTAATTTCGACTTAGCCGTTGTGTTCGTAGCGTGGGTATTTAGCTACGGTGCGAATTTCGTCGAATTCCGAGGTGAATCGGTTTTCGCGTCAATTTGGTGCTTTATGTAATTTTGTAATTAATTATATAATTATATAATTATATATATATAAATATAATAAGATGAAATGAAAAGCCCCATCATCTTCTTCACGTAAAAAACCGCCGCCCTTGTACGAGAGAATCGAGTAACCGCCGAGCCTTCCCTTCGGACGCCGATTCCCGGAGCGTTTGTGGACGGAATTCGATTCCGAGAGTGGATACGGATTGCTCTCGACGAGACCTTCATTCCTGCGGTAAGAAATTCGATTTTCGTGGAGTTTTGGAAGGATTGGAATTTTCAGTTTTGGAAGTTTTCCTCCATTAATGGCCGAGTCTTTGTTCTAGGTGTTGCGACCGTCTTGATCCGTGCGAAGAGGAGGAAAGCAGTCCAAAGCTTCGCTGAGATTTGAGGCAAGTGGTATTCTTGCCCTTGCCAAGTGTTATCTTTTATTTTATTTGATGAAATTGAAATCCCGGTTAGCCCAGGTTAGAGGCCTTGTTGTTCTCGTTTTCTTGCTAACTATAGGGCTTAGTTCTTCCTACTGAAACCCCCCCTAGGTTGTGATGTTTGGAATCCAAATTGTCGGCGCGAAGCCGTTGTTTTCCTTTAATTTTGATTGATGCTCTGGTTCGGGCATAGCCGAGAGGGAGAGTTAGGAGGGGGGTGTGGTTGCCAATTTCCTTCGTTATGGTATTATTCGAATGGTTAGGCATAGTTTATACGGTAGTAGCGTGCGACGTTGATAGTTGTCTACTGCTACTGCAGTGGCGTGAGTCGTGTGCGCGTTCCGGTGTCATTCGGAAAATTCCAAACGGTACAGGTTTGCCGCGCACGGTCATTAACCTTTAGGGCGCACGACCACTGGTCGTGTGCCTCTGTTCGTGCGCGTATAAATTTCAGTTTCCAAAGTTCTGTCTCGGGCAATCGCACGAGCGCTGACATCAGTGCGCACGACCACTGATCGTGCGACACTGATCGTGCGCAGTTGCTAGGTTTTCTGTCAGGTTTCCAGGTTCGTTTCGCACGATCATCAGCCGATGAGTGCGCACGACCACTGATCGTGCGTCACTGATCGTGCGCTTTGTATAATTCCTTTTGCCAGGCGAATTTAGATGGTTTCGAGTGCGGGAGTTTAGATACTCAAGTGGCAGGCAATTACTTGAGTTCTGGATCTTCTGCCTTGGTCGTTCGACTGTCGTCGAGCTCCGTTTCTTTAGCGGGCTTGTGGGTAGTAACTTAATTTTGGCGGCGAGTGAGGCTAGCTCACTCAAGGCCAAAGTTTAGGTAGGCACTGAGTGGGTTTCACTCAACGCCTAGTCGTGTTGGTTTATTTCAACACTCTTCCTTTACCTTGTATTTCGTTTCCGAGTGGATTTTTTTTCCAGTTGTATTTCTGGGTTTTTTCTTGTCGGCCGTTTTCTTTATTTTTTCCTAAAGGCCGAATCGTGGGTCGTGGATAGTAGTGGTGGTTGTAGCTCTTTATGGGGGTGGAGTTGTGTGATATAACCAAGGCCACCCATGGATTTCTTGCTCCAGGTACGGGCTGGGCATGTCGGGTGGAAGGTCCCTTGTGTTTTCACGTGTTGACCCTCGAGCTTTTGACTTGGACATGGTGGATTGGGGGACTGCGTTTGTCTTCGATCCGGTTCCTCGTTGTTGTTTTTGCTACTATCACTTCCCGCAGTTTAGGGTGTTAGAAGTTTCTTCTTTGGTCGTGTTGCAGCATTCTGGCTCTTGGTAGTCTAGTAGGCCCTGCAGGATGTTGTTCCTGGGCTGGGTCGTTGCTGTTTCTTTGCACGTTGTGCAGTTCTTGTTGTCCTGTTTTGGACAGTTGTGACTCTTTCTACTGCATGTTTTCTGTTATTTTGTCCTTTTGGTTGACTCTTTCATGCAGTTTTACATTGATTTTTTTTTGCTTGCTGAGGTATTCTGTTTTCTTTTGGAATACCCCAGGTTCTGAGCTGTAGCCAGTTTGGTGGCTAGTTGGAGGTGTTGTTGTTGGTGGACTCCCGGACTTTGGAGTTTTGTTTACCTTGTTTGTGAGGTTGTTTTCAGTACTTTCTTACAGACATATATGTGTGCTGGTGGGTTCGTGTCAGGTTGTTGGCGCCCACTAGTAGTTTTTACCTTGTACTAGATATATACTGTTGCTGCTACCATTTATTTTCTGGAGATAGTCTACTTGCTTTGAGAAGGTTTTATGCTAGGTTGCTAGTTATTTTTAAACTATAATTACTATTATAAATGAAGCTCATGATCAGCATGTTTTGTAAACTTAATCACTACTTTCCAAATCACGTACGAAAACCGTTTTCTTATATATATTATATAAACTAAGTGTAGTGTCTTGCATAGTATGAGTGGTTCTCTTGGGACCCTTATGCGCTCTTTAGGGTGTAAAACCTAATCAAAGTATTTTTTTGCAGCGTTTAAATATAGTTTTCTTTTGTGGACTAGATGATCCACTGAGCCGAGGGATACGGACTCTAAACATAACTGATTTTCTATTCATTAAGCACATGATTTTCTTGCATAAAGATTGTAGTTGGATTTGCCTGAGCGTCAGCAGTTATCCCCTGCTTGACGTGGCATCATGACGCGTGTTTTCTCTTACTCTGATAATTCTTAATTCGGAGAAAATACGGGTTGTGACACCGGCTGATGATGCCGTATTTGTGGATGAATCGATGCCCGAGGTTGTGCCAAAGTGGGATGATAAATCCACTATCTCCGATGGAGAATGTGGATCTTCGGAGCACTTTTACGCACCCCGGTGGGATGAGGAATATTCCCTGTCCGATGTGGAGGTTTGCACCTCTTTATTAAATGAGGTCGTTCCTCTTACCCCACGAAACTCGAGTTGTCGGATTCCTCCCGATACGACTCGTATGATACTTACGATGATCTATGCTTGGATCCTGCCGGGAGTGAGACTAGGACCACTCCCCCTATTTCTGATTATTTAAGTTCTTCATTTCTTTTATTACTTGATCCCCCTTCTTTATCTGAGCCTGTGCAGGATGAGTCTCCACGGGTACGGTGGGATGACGATGAGCCTGGTGCCCATGCCGTCGCCATCGCTTCCTGCATACCTATGGTGGATGATACCTTGCTAGGCAAGGATTTATTTTGTGGTGAGATGAGCGAGGACCAGTGCTCCTCCTCTTCTTACTTCCTATTTCCTCTGCCTTCGAGGAGTAGGTATGATTATTTAGGCAGAGGGGTAACTACTCTATCTCCGTATCAGTACCCGTCACCGCAACAGATATTAGGCCAGTTACCTGTGCATTTCTTATTTCATAGGACCATTAGCTAGAACTGTATAGAATCGAATAAGTCGTACTTGGATGAAAATAACCCCAGTACTTATCTTTAATTTTCTGTATTTTTATTTCCATGTCTATCTTAGTTAGTATTTATTATATTTTGTCTATTTTTCTTTTGTTTTTGAGGAGCTCACCCCTATAGGTATTCTTAACAACTTCGTATTGGAGGGGTTGTGATTCTTTGTATGGCGAGCATGCTTCAGTTTTTCAAGCGTCTTCTAGTATGCTCACTAGCTGAGCATTGGGTAACCTCTTCCCTTAGCTCTATCTGATTTTAATTTCTATATCATTTGTTGTGTAGTTTAGTTTATGTCTGGGGGAGAGCCAGTATTTGTTACCTTTTGCACGCGCACATTTCATGTGCATACTAGAAGCTTTTATCATTTTATTTTGATTAGTTCATTGCATCGCACACCACTACACCCACATGAGCGCTTCCTTAGCTATTAGCGTGCTGCGAGTTAAACTCGTTTCTTTTGTATGATTTGGGAAAATTATTGTACTAGCATAGGATTGTGAGATGGAGTAAAATGTTGACTCTTGTAGTGCTCCTAGTTGAGTGCTCTCGTCTCGTGTATAAATTTGAATAGATTTAATTTTTTTGTATGCTTATAGTTTTATATTTTTCTATTTGCGTAAATACTTTTTATTCTACTCAAAAATTGGTGAATCTGGTGTAAATCGAACGGTAGTGTAGGGATATGTGTAGCCGTCACTAGACTCATTTTGCTCGAGTTGGGAGGAAGGATCGTCTTTCTCAGTGGCTAAGAACTTGCCCCAAGCTACTCTCGGATCATTAGTGCATGGTTAGTCAAGCGCGAGTGTGATGTATGCCATCATTTTGGTCTGTTTGAGCTTTGTACCATTCCTAACGTCATATCCTCGCTAAGACCCGGTGTGCCTACCCCTTCTTTTGATTCAGCTCCACCATTATTTCACCAAAGCCTCATAGCCAATCCTAGTCGCACACCCAAGTCGAGCTTTAGTGTTTAACATTTGCATTTTAGGATGTGATGTGGTGGTATTCATGTGAATATGTGGATGTGCTCCAAAGATTCTATTTGCTGAAATTGTGGAAATAAAGAAAGTGATTTGAAAGAAAATGAAAAGTAAAAAAAAAATTAAAAAAAGTTTGATTGAAAATCCATTTGGAGATGTGATTATATTTGGAGTAGGCGGTGCACACACCCATATGTTAAAAGTTAAGTCTGGGGGTGTGGTGTACCCGTATGTATTGTGGTTAGCATTGGATTCACTTTATGATAGCTCATTTGGGTTAGGTGCATAGCCTTCCTGTTTATCTTTGTTTACCTCACCGTAACCCAAGCCTCATGATTATCCTTAAGTCCTACGGATTCAAGCTCGAGTCGAACTAGTGCTGTGGAGAGAGTGTGAACGGGCAAGTGTATGGTCCCCAACATTAGTGTATTCCTTTGGAGGTGATCCTGAGCCCCGATCTTTGGCAAAACTCACCTTAGTGGCCTGCCTACTTTCTTCCTATGCGTGACCGGTATATTCACAGTGATCCTATTTTTGAGTAATAATAAAATTTTGATACGCATTGTTAAAAGTATAAACTATTTTATATACTTAAAATTTTTTTCAATTATATTTTTATGCGCGCGAGCATGCGACTTTGCATGGTACTCTGTATTGCAATTTCTAGGTTATCTAGATTATTTTCCCTATCTGCATAGATTGTGTTCGCTCGGGACATGAAAACAGGTAAGTCTGGGGGTTTGATGAGTCCTATTTATATAGAGTTTTTCGGACTCATCTGGGCTAGTTTTTACGCATTTGCACTTCACTATTAGTATGTTATCGCTGATATTTCATTTATTCTGCTTTTAATGATAAGTGCACTGTTTCGGCCCATGGGTGTGCAATTGCGCATTCTTTTGTTGGGGGTAAGCACATGGTGCTCCCCATGGTTCTTTTTATTTATTTTATGATGTGTGTTATTGCTGGGAGCTTGTGCTCCGGCCTGGTTTTATTGTTGTGCAGGTAGTCGGGACGTCCCATATTAATTTTCCAGTTATGTGTAAAACACACGGTCATGCAAATTTGTTGCGCACGGTTTCAGTGCAATCGCGCGTTTCACACAACAATTCTGGGGACTTCTGTTTCTACCCATGCGTTTTGTTCCCGCGCGGTTTCGGCCAAACTGTGCGAGAAGGAATCGCACGGTTTGCACATTTTCTCTTTATTCCTGCATTCTGGGGTAAATCGTGTGTTTCCTTCACGCACGGGCAAACGCGCCCGTGCGGGAGTAAAACACACGGTTCCCCTGTTTTACCCTATTTTTTGCGCCCTGTGTTTACCTGTGCGATTTCCTTCACGCACGGGCGGAAGTGCCCATGTGCGAGTAAAATGCATGGGTCAACGCATCTTCTTCCGCGATCAAGATCTGGAAGTTAATAACGCACGGTTAGCGCACGGTCGCGCGCGGGACCGTGGGTGACAATTTTTTTGATCTTTTTCTATTTAAGCGCAGATTTTCAGCCATTGACATACAGCTTCATTCCAGCCATTCTCTCCACGATTTTATGGCGAAATTCGCCATTCCACCAAGGGGAGAAGATCCGGGCAAGCATTCAACGCCAAATCCAAGCCGGAGCTCCCTCCTGGCCTCCTCCTTCATCTTAGAGCTTCAAAAGGGGATTTTATCTAGCTTTCTCCACCAAGCTAGGGAAGTTGTGCCATCCTCAACCGGCTCGTGACACGAAGAAGACGGGTCCATTGTGAGTGAGTGATAGCCTCCTCTACCCCGGATGCAGTGGAGGACCGAGCTAGGATGCGGATTGACATCCCAATGAATCCTACCGTGATTCCTCGGCAAGACTTCGGATCCGATCGATTTCACATACTTTTCTTCTCTTGTTGTTGATAGTTTAGTTGAACTCTTTGTATTAGATAAAGTAATCTTACATTTGTTATACGTTCATATGTAATCATGTCTACGTGATTATATGTGTTCGTTATTTGCTTGAGGTGTGCCTATTTGTCCATCCGTCATCAATCTGTTCTTGCCACACTAGCGATTGTTAGTGGCGCGCGTAGCGAAGAGGTGCTTACGACCCTCATATTGTTCGGTTCGTTTGGTTCTTACCCTTTCCTACTCGCCCATTCGCCTAGCGATTCGGTGCATAGCGGCCCGTGTAGTCTTCCATCCCGCCTTGCGAAGCGATGCACAACGACATTGCATAAGAGTAGTTGTTAGTGTTTTGCTTTATTTTATCGCAACCATCAAAACCCCCATAGTTAACTCCGACCTAAGGACTTCAATCTAAAGTCCTCTTATTGTGTTCCTTGAAGAGATCGATACTTGGAAAAGCCACCCATTTTATATTACTTGTGCGACAGGTACACTTGTCGTTCAAACGCATCAAGTTTTTGGCACCGTTGCCGGGGAGTGCAACTGTTGCGTGGATTTTGTTTATTTTGGGAAAAGTTTGTGAGTAATTTGGTGTTTTTAGTGTTTTCTTTTTGTGAGTGTTGTATGACAGATCTGAACCCTGGTGGACAGGGCGAAGATTTTGGTGTGTATCCTGAGACTGCACAAGCAAGAAGAGCTCGCATGCGTGCTGCTGCAGCTGAGGGAAGGATGGATGACTTGGGCCATGTGGGAAATGGCCAAGGGGAATGAATCAGTGAGAACCAGGATGTGGCCCAGCATCGCATTAGGACAATGCGGGATTTCACTACCCCTACAGTAGAGAGTGCTTATCCAGGGTTTGGGCCAGCCATAGTCAATAATCATTTTAAGATCAAGCCTGCAATTTTAAATATGATTAGGAACAATACGCAGTACTCGGGTCTGCCGAGCTAGGATCCTCAGCGATATTTGGCTGAGTTTTATGAGATATGTGGTACTTTCCTCTATACGGGCATTGCGAATGACGTTGTGAAACTAAAGTTGTTCCCTTTTTCACTAAGGGATAGGGCCAAGACGTGGCTGCATACGATCACGTCTGGCACCGTTGCCACCTGGGAAGCTTTTTCATCCATGTTTTTGGCTAAGTTTCATCCTGTTTATAAAATTATTAATGCTGGCATGGAAAAAGCCTCATTTAGACAGCTAGATCAAGAAACTATTTCTGAGGCATGGGAGAGATTTGCCGACCTGTAGCACCGTTGTCCTCAACACGGCTGTGAGCCTTGGAATTTTGTGGAGATATTTTATTTCGCCATTGAGCCAAATTTCAGGGCAATGATCGATGCGGCGGCGGGTGGCACGATCATGAACTTATCTCCTGAGGAAGTATTGAGACTCCTCAAAGACACGGCCTCCCATAACACATACTGGACAGCAGGCAGGAATGGCCCTAGAGGGGGCGAGAAATTTGTTTGATGTAAATGTGGTGGGGCTGCACGTCGAATCGAGCCATCCTGCCTTGGATGGGAAGATGATGTTGACCCGATCGACCCCACCGCTTGCCCCTATGATGAACATATCATGCTAGGATTGTGGTAATTCTATCCACCACGCTTATGAGTGCCCCGAGGGTGAGCTATTTGCTGGCCAAACAGGTATGGCTTGTCAAGAAAATGTTCATTTTATAAATAATCAAAATCGTGTAGTGCCTTACAATAATACTTATAATCCTAACGCAAGAAACCATCCTAATTTCTCGTGGAACCAAAACGCGCCCGGTCAAAGATGGCAGAGGGTCCAGCATCAATTCGATGCTCAAACTTTTGGTAGCCAGCCGTGACCGTCTCAGCAGAGTTATAATCAGAATTTGCTCGGGACGCGCAAATAGGTAAGTCTAGGGGTGTGATGAGTCCGGTTTATATAGGGTTTTGCGGACTCATCTGGGCTTGCTTTTATGACTTTGCACTTAACTTTTCGGTTGTTTTCATTGATATTTCGTTCCAACTACGTTTCACGTTTAGTGCACTTTTCTAGCCTGGGGTGCGCAATTGCGCATTCGATTGCTGGGGGTATGCACTTGGTGCTCCTCAGAGCTCGTTCCAGTAGTTTTTATTGCATTTTGTTGATTGTTGGAGGGTCCTCCTGTTGGAGTTTTTATTGTGTGCAGGTGGTCAGTTTTCCTCTCTTCAGATTTCTGATTTGTGGAAAACACACGGTCGTGCGTTTTCTTGGAACACAGTTTGTTTCCATCGTGCGTTTTCTACAGATTATTTTGGAAGATTGACCAGCCCGTGCAATTGCTTCACGCACGGTTTCTTTAGAACCGTGCGTGAAGGAAACACATGGTTTTCCTATTGCCTTCTAGTTTTACTCTATTCTGTGGTTGTTCGTGCGCTTTCCTTCACGCACGGGCGGAAGCGCCAGTGCGTGAGTAAAACGCACGATTCCACCTGGTTGCCTGCATTTTAAGCACTCTGTCGTTACCCGTGCATTTTCCT
Source organism: Platanthera zijinensis (assembly GCA_039513925.1). Classification (NCBI taxonomy): domain Eukaryota; kingdom Viridiplantae; phylum Streptophyta; class Magnoliopsida; order Asparagales; family Orchidaceae; genus Platanthera; species Platanthera zijinensis. Next base: position 91,005,915 of record CM077091.1, read on the forward strand.
TAGCACACGGGCGGAATCGCCCGTGCGTGAGTAAAACACACGGGTCAATGCTTCTTCTTCCGCCGGCATTTTCTGGAGATAATTATCGCACGGTTCACGCACGGTCGTGCGCTAGACCGTGCGTGACCATTTTTGCTGACTTTTACTATTTAAGCAACAGATTTCTTCTGGACCGAGCTATCTCCGATTTCCCCCACCATTTTCGCCCCTTTGAGCGGGAACTCGTCCCTCCAGCCGTCATTTTATCTCTCCTCCTTGGAGGGTTGATCCGGCCACCCATTCTACTCCAAAGAGCTTGTTAAAGCTTTGTCTCCGACCACCATCGCTATTGCCGACCTTCAAGCTACTGTTTGAGTTCTTAGTTGCAGAACTTGGGAAGCACTTCTCTCTTATCCGAGTCAACGACCACAACATGAAGAAGACGGGTGTGAAGAACGAAGTGACAGCACTTCGGGATCCCGGATGCCTTCCAATGACTGAGCTAGGAAGAGGCTCGACAACTCTCGCTTCCGACAGTGAATCTTGGAGAGCCTTCGAGTGCTTGGTTGTGTTTCTCCCCCCTCTTTTTTGAGATTTACTTTATCCTGAACTTGTGCTAGTATGCTTGAGGTTTAATAACCATGTTTCTCTCGAGGTTTTGCTATAGTTTTGCGTGGTGATTTCTTGATCATGATGTGTGTTGTTGAGCTTTATCTTTGTTAGAAAAAGCTATGTTTGAGCCGTTCTAGCGACTGCTAGAAGTGTGCGCTGCGAAGAGGTGTTTTCGACCCTCGATAGTTTATTCGTCTCCACTATTACTCTTTAGAGTAATTCACCCTGACGACGTGGTGACGGCGACCCACACTAGATTAATGTTTCTTAGTGTAGGAAACCCCAAAATCAAACCCCTCGTTTTTACTTAGTACTTTAATTCATTTCTCTAAAAGCAAAATCCATGCTCCTTACTTGCACTGCGTGTGAGATCGATACTTGGGGAAGCCACTCCTCAATTTTATTACTTGGCCGTGAACGGTAATCTTACCGCTAGCGCATCAAATATACAATTTCACCTCCCCCCTCATGGGTAGAAGCGTTTTAAATCGTCACCGCTCCAGGTGTGACTCATGGACCTTGTAACACCCCTATCCGTCACATAGTATATAACAGTAGGTCCGGTCGGGGACCGATGCCATATACTACGGACAGACTGGTTGGTTACTTATTGAAACCATTCAACCAATCACAACGCCCTACACAGAGCATCTAGCGGAAGTAAATTATTAAGTTGTACATAGAATAAAGAACCCTGTCAAGCATGAATGTCCACTACTCAAACCAAGAGGAATGTTTAATACACTAAACAGAAATGGCCTTATGGCCTTACAGGAGTTGTCTTAATAAAAGTGTCTTCCAAACCTCGTCACGCAGGCCGGTCACACATGAGTACAAAAAGGAAAACACTCAACAATTGGCATTCGAGGGCCGGCACAGCAACTTGGGATTTAGCCCGCTATTTATCGCTTGTCTCCGCAGCACCTGCAAGCAACAATCCGCCGCACGGTGGTAAACAAAGGTAACGGTCAGCTATGCTGACCAAATTATAACGATTCCGCCCCAAACCGGGGTGGCAAAGCTTCTTCCCTGCACTTGTTAGCAAACCAAGCAACGTAGCGAAATAAGCATCACATCACAGGTGCACGCTCACACGGTCGTACACCCCGTGCTCTCAGGGCACTTACTCGGCGGGCAAGTCTGAACCCCGTACGTTCCATGACTCCGCCACCACCCCAGGGTGGCAACCTCGTGATCATTTAGTCCTTTCAGCCATATCCTAGACTCGATCTCCAAACCTCGGTAAGTCCCACGTAAAACTTTAGGTCGCTTTAACCGAGCAGATGGAGCGGGTAGGGTTCCACCAGCCCGTTGCTCACCCCGTCGTTGCCATTTGGCCTTTGACGCGGGCTAAGCTTCCCCAGTCCCAAATATCATTCAAACACAGTACATAGCCCCGCTATGTACCCGGTTTGCTCCCAGGCCACCGATATAATAGAAATGTGTTTCCGTCCAGATTTCCGAGTGCACCTCGGGGTTAATCCCCAAGATTCCCTGATGCATTCTACTGCATAGAAACCCGAAAACAATCAAATGCTCCGAGTCTTCTCCGGCTAAAAATGCACAGCAAATCATCACCGATCCAGACCAACACGTCTGGGTAGGCTTCACACATCAAGCCTATGTTCGTACTATGATTCCGGACTCTAACAAGGGGGACTTTACATATCTACCCAAAGGAATACCGCAATCTCGCCGCACACTCGCAGGAGAAGGTTTTTCCCATGCAAAGGAAGAAGAGCTTCACATGCTCAAGAAGAGAATCGTTACCCTTGCATTTTTCCCCGGTGCCATGGAAATCCACCCGGATGAAAAGCACCGCAATCTCCTTGCCTCCGCGGATCCGAAGACGGCTCGCGATTTGGAGCTCCGAAGCTCCGCCGGTGACCGGATCTTGGCCTTCTTCCTCCTCCTTTCTCTCCCTTCTCTCTAAATCTTAGAGAGATAAAGCCCAAGTTAAATGAGGGCTTCTAAACCCTATTTCTGGGTTTAAACCGCCAGCACCAACTCCCCGCCATCCGATCCCATCAAGAGAAAACGAACGGCCACGATCGGGGCAAAAAATACAAAATCTGGGCTGAACACGGCCTGCGACACGCCCGTGTCCAGGGCCGTGTCGCCCATTTACCATCTCGACCGACACGATAACCAGCATACGACATTCTACACGGCCTCCGAAACGCCCATGTCGCATGCGACACGGCCGTATCAAGACCCGTGTCACGCCCCGTGTGCAACTACCAACACTTGTTTCCCGAGGAGGACACGACCTGCGACACGGCACCCGACACGCCCGTGTCACATGTAACATGCCTGTGTCTGTGCCCGTGTCATGGCCCGTGTACATGACTAAGAAAACTCCCTAGCGTGACACGCCCTGGGACACGCCCGTGTCCCAGGCCGTGTGCCTCAACTCGACGATCGCTGATCGTCAAAATATCGACCACATGACCCGTGGCCGAACACGCTCGTGACACGCCCGTGTCACGCCCGTGTCACGCCCGTGACATGCCCGTGACACCTGCTCCAAGTCCCAGACTTGGCTTAAAACGTCACCCGTCCCTCTTTTGAGTTTCGGGGTGTTACAACTCTCCCCTCTTAAAAGAATTTCGTCCACGAAATTATTAAAGGAGAGAAAATGGAAACTCTAAGCTGTACCCAAGCGGAAAAACTCAGGGTACACCTCCAACATCGATTTCTCTCACTCCTAAGAGAGCTCCTTACTACCCCAATTGTCCCACCGGACTATGACTATCCTTATCTCCTTGAGACAAAGTCGCTCTACTTCACGGTCTCCAAAACGAATGGGTTTGACCCTAGTTGTCAACCTTTCGTCCACCAAAACTTGATCACTCACGATCAAGTTCGAAGGCTCTTGTGCCGCCTCACTAAACCGCTCCAAAAATCTCAAGTGGTCCAAGGTATACTGGGCTCAGCTTTCCCAAGCGTCGCTCCTGTGAAACACTCTTGAACGACTATAACTTCCAATATGCCATCTGATAACTCCACATTCCGATACGTGGCGTTAATGCACTTAGTTTGCCTCTCCTGAGCGATTAGCAAAAGTTCTCATATGGTTGACACCAAGGGGTAGTGTTTAACACCTCTTGCTTTAAATACAACTTCGTGTCATCCGTTTCTAGCCTCGACAACGGCATGCGACGACTTCTACCATAAAGTGCCTTGAAGGGCGCCATTTGTATGCCTTCTTGGTAGCTAATATTGTACGCAAACTTTACCAAAAACCGATGGCCTTCCCACTGCTTCCCGAAGTCCAGGACGCACATGCGAAGCACGTCTTCCAACATCCTGTTGACCCACTCGGTCTGCTCACCCGTCCGTGGATGTAAGATTGGACTAAACTACAACTTAGTCTCCAGCACTTTTTGTAACCACCTCCAATCATTGGACGTAACACGTCCATCTCGATCGCTCACGATGTTGCGGGGTACACCGTGCGGTCTAATAATGTTATCCATAGACATTTTTGCCGGTTACACCACCGAATCATCCTTCCTCTGCGGAATGAAGTGCGACACTCGCGTTACACAAATCACGATCACCCAATAGGCATCGTTTCCCCACTGTGACCTTGGCAAACCATGCACATAGTCAAGTCGAACTTCTATTCCGAACTAGGCAAGGATTTCAAGAATCCCCCGAATCTTTGCACCCTGCCTTCACTAAGGCGCAAGGCTGGCATTTGGTCACACATAGTGCCACAACCATCTAAAGTCCTGGCCACCAGAGCACTTCTTCAGATATCGACACAACTTCGTGCTTCCTAAGTTAATTGAGTACTGGGTATAACATACCACAACTCCACCCATCAATTGCCCATGCTTGTGCCGCACAAACGGTTGTCTTTCCTTGGCAGTCCACCTTCAATCGTCTATTTGGGACTTTGACCCACCGAGCCGCACCCATGATTTCCTTCATGCTGCTTCCCAAACCATAGTCTTCCAAATACGATCAGCTAGGTCATACTGGACTTCCAACCTGTTAAATTACGCTTCGATGCTAATCTGCTTGTCGACGCAAGAGATAGCTAACAACTCCAACTCCCGGGTCAAACTCTCAACATGAACCTACAACTAGTTGGCTTGGGCGGGAGCCCTGCGTCTCAACGCATCCGCTACAACATTGCCTTACAACAGGCACAAAATAACTTTCGAACGTATATTCCCCCAGGAACTCCATCCATTTCTGCTGCCTCAATTCCCGACCCTTTTGATCCAACCGATATATAAGACTCCTATGATCGGTACAAACATCGACTTATGCGCCGTACGAACAATGCCTCCACAGCTTAAGCGCAAAACACACGGCCGCTAACTCCAGATGGAGGACCGGGCAATTCCCCTCGTGCTCTTTCAGCTAATGCGAGACATAAGCCATAACATTACCACGCTGCAGCAGCACGCAGTCCAATCCACTGCCCAAGGCAGTGCCGTAGATCTCACAACTTTTGGTTCCACTCGGCGAACTTAACACTAGCGTCGTGGTTGACCAACTCTTTAACCCTTCAAAGTTTGGGCGCACTCGCGCATCAAAACAACCTTTTAAGCTTTTCCTTGACAACGTTGTGAGGGGTAAATCTATCCGCGAGAAGTCCTGTACGAAGCGTCTGTGGTAGTCGACCACACCAGAAACTCTGGATTTTTGCTACTGAGACAACACAGGCCACCCTCGTATTGCGACTAACAACGCTGGACCCACACACTCTAACTCTACCAACTATAGGACCGAGGAGCGTTACGAGGATAACCAAAGACTCGTGTTCGGAGAACTTGGTGTATACATGGTTCCTCCTTAGCGTCCACAAAACCAAAAGTAGATATTCAGAAGCGATACCCTTCACACTTCAATTACCCCCAATGTGTCGTCGATTAAGACGATCACAAAACGGACTAGGTACTCCATGAACGTGCCGTTCATCCGGTCTATGAACACTGATGCCACATTTGACTGCCAAAAGGGCATGATAGTAGACTCGGATTGCTCATTCCTCGTGCTTGACTCCGTCTTTGCGACAACACTTACCCTTATTCTCAGATGAGGGTAACCGGACTTACGATCCATTATTGAGTCCACCGAATACCCAACTAACTGATCAGAAGATCATCAATCATTTGGATCGATTACATGTCCTATTTCTGCAAACTTATACAGCTCTCTGCAATAGATACAAAATTGCAAGCTCCCATCCTTCTTCTGAGTAAAAAGGACCGGTGCGCTCCAAGGCAACGAGCTTGGACGCACATACCCTTGCTCCATCAACTTTTCTAGTTGAACCTTTAACTCCGCTATCACCTTAAGCATCAGCCTATAAGGAGAGTGCGACACAGGTTTTGCACCTGACATAACTTAATTGTAAAATCGATCTCTCGCTACGGTGGGGCTCTAGGGAAATTGTTCGGGAACACATCGGGATACTCACAACCACTGGGGTACTACCCAGAGTGGACTTAGGCGTTACAGCCTCCACTAACGTGAAGAACAGCTTTGCGCCAACACAAACTATCTTGACCACCGGGAGGGAAGACGTCAGTGTCCTGCTCGATCCCTTCAGTTCCGCAAACGTTGTCTCCTGCCCAACACCTAGCTAGGTCTCTTTACGGTTGCAAACGATAAAAGCCTTCTGCTCCGAAAGCCAGTCCATACCAAACATGACGTCGAACTCCACTAGCGGCAACAACGACGCTAGCAAGTCGAGTTCTTGACATTCAATAAGACTCTTACCGCATAGACTGTATCTCCGCGCGCATTGGATGACTACTGGGCAATAACCCATCCGAATTGCTCCTTTACCAACGAAGGGAAAACTCCGATGCGCGATATAGATTCTTCGGATAACAGGAATGCGAAGTTACCGTATCGAAACTATGCTCTCTCCGGATTACCAATATTCCAAAACAAAGACTTGAACTTCCAGTTCTAAGTTACCACGCATAAGGTATCCGGCATAAGGAAATAGTTTGCTAAAAAGAAAAACCATACCTGACATCCCGACGGTCGGCCACGTGGCCTCCTGCTGGCCAAGGATGTTCACTCCTGATTGGGCCGGAGTAAACAGCAATGCGGTGGATGCCACCGCCTTGCCTTTCTCTACAGATATCTCCCCCGGCTTCTTTTCGGACATTAGGCGTCCACTTCGACAATCCCGGGCATAGTGCCCTGACTTTCCACAAGCAAAGCATGCATCCGGGGTTTGGACTGTAGTCGCTTCGGATGTGCTAGAGGAAGGGACTAGACCCGACCTCCTAGCCTTCTTTTACCACTTACGGTACCCAGATTTTGAGGTTGGCATTTTGAACATCGTTTCCTTTACACCAGAGGCTTCAACTGCTCCTGCCACAACTTTCGTTGTCTTCTTAACATCCAACCAACACTCTCTGGTAAAGTTCCCTTTCTTGCCACAAGAATAACATTTGTAAGTGGTTTGGCTAGTAGATGATCTAGCCTCTTTACTCAGCGTCTTTCGGTAGAAAGTCTTTATAGGATCTATAGGGTTTGGTCCCCAATTCACTGGTACTTTTTGAGTTCTCCCCAACTCCACCTCCAAAGCTCTTGTTGATTCCACCAAAGCTCGGAATCAAAATAACTTTGGTCCTAGCAGTAGGATACGCAACTCGCTGCGCAGACCGTTATAAAATCTATCAACTATAGATTGCTCGCTTTCCCATTCAAAGCCTGGGTAGCGCCTTATCATAAGGAACGTATGCAAATATGCGTCAACTGAATGCGCTCCCTACACCACAGTCATGCTCATCTGCTGCCCTAATTGACCTCCAAATGCCCTTTGCTCCAACATACTGCCCGATGTTGGGGCCAACTCAGGGACAAAGGGTTGCACATTACTCCCATGTTGTGCATTGGTCACAACGAACACCGCTTCAACCACCCTTCTTATGGTTTCCAAAGACGTATGGGTCTCAGGAACGTTACTTGGTGCAGTACTTTGCTCAACAAACGTGTGTTCAGACTGCCACGCTCCACTTCCGGACACCTATAGCCGTTCAAAACACCATAAGTGACTGAACAAAATTGCAAAAAGCAACTATAGGAACACGCAGTTTCCTCAAACATGTGTATTTTCATTCCTTAGTGGACATTCATGGGTTCTTTTCATGTTATAACGATGACGCACACACATGTGCTCACCACCCCTTAAAGTGAATTCGCCCACGAATTCATTTTAGCTTGACCGAAACCAGTAGTCTGATACCAATATGTAACACCCATATCCGTCACATAGTATATAACAGTAGGTCCGGCCGGGGCCCGACGCCATGTACTGCAGACAGATTGGTTGGTTACTTATTGAAACAATTCAACCAATCATAACGCCCTACACAGAGCATCTAGCGGAAGTAAATTATTAAGTTGTACAAAGAATAAAGAACCCTGCCAAGCATGAATGTCCACTACTTAAACCAAGAAGGAATGTTTAATACACAAAACAGAAATGGCCTTATAGCCTTACAGGAGTTTGCTTAATAAAAGTGTCTTCCAAACCTCGGCACACAGGCCGGTCACACATGAGTACAAAAAGGAAAACACTCAACAATTGTCCTTCGAGGTCCGGCAAAGCAACTTGGGCTTTAGCCCGCTATTTATCGCTCGGCTCCGCAGCACCTGCAAGCAACAATCCACCGCACGGTGGTAAACAAAGGAAACGGTCAGCTATGCTGACCAAATTATAACGATTCCGCCCCCAAACAGGGGCGACAAAGCTTCTTCCCTGCACTTGTTAGCAAAACAAGCAACATAGCGAAATAAGCATCACAACACAGGTGCACGCTCAATCGGCCGTACACCCTGTGCTTTCAGGGCACTTACTTTGCGGGCCAGTCCGAACCCCGTCCGGTCCTTGACTCCGCCACCACCGCCAGGGTGGCAACCTCGTGAGCATTTAGTCCTTTCAGCCGTAGCATAGACTCGATCTCCAAACCTCGATAAGTCCCACGTAAAACTTTAGGTCGCTTTAACCGAGCAGATGGAGCGGGTAGGGGTCCACCAGCCCGTTGCTCACCCCGCCGTTGCCATTTGGCCTTTGACGCGGGCTAAGCTTCCCCAGTCCCAAATATCATTCAAACATGGTACATAGCCCCGCTATGTACCCGGTTGGCTCCCACGCCACCAATATGACAGCAATGCATTTTTGTCCAGATTTCCGGGTGCACCTCGGTGTTAATCCCAAAGATTCCCTGATGCATTCTACCGCATAGCAACCCGAAAACAATCAAAATGCTCGGAGTCTTCTCCGGCGAAAAATGCACAGAAAATCATCACCGATCCAGACCAACATGTCCGGGTAGGCTTCACACATCATGCCTATGTTCGTACTACGATTCCGGACTCTAACAAGGGGGACTTTACATATCTACCCCAAGGAATACCGCAATCTCTCCGCACACTCACGGGAGAAGGGTTTTCCCATGCAAAGGAAGAAGAGCTTCACATGCTCAAGAAGAGAATCGTTACCCTTGCGTTTTTCCTCGGTGCTATGGAAATCCACCCGGATGAAAAGCCTTGCAATCTCCTTGCCTCCGCAGATCCGAAGACGGCTCGTGATTTGGAGCTCTGAAGCTCCGCCGGTGACCGGATCTTGGCCTTCTTCCTCCCCCTTGCTCTCCCTTCTCTCTAGATCTTAGAGAGATAAAGCCCAAGTGAAATGAGGGCTTCTAAACCCTATTTCCGGGTTTAAACCGCCAGCAACAACTCCCTACCGTCTGATCCCATATAGAGAAAACGAACGGCCACGATCGGGGCCAAAAATACAAAATATGGGCTGAACACGGCCTGCGACACGGCCGTGTCCAGGGCCGTGCCGCCCATTCGCCATCTCGACCGACGCAATAACCAGCACAAGGAATTCGACACGGCCTCCACGCTCGTGTCGCATGTGACACGGCTGTGTCAAGACCCGTGCCACGCCCCGTGTGCAACTACCAACTCTTGTTTCCCGAGGAGGACACGGCTTGCGACACGACACCCGACACGCCCGTGTCACATATGACACGCCCGTGTTTGTGCCTGTGCCATGGCCCGTATACATGACTCAGAAAACTCCCTAGCGTGACATGCCCTGGGACACGCCTGTGTCCCAGGCCGTGTGCCTCAACTCGACGATCGCCGATCGTCAAAACGTCGACCACATGACCCGTGGACGAACACACCCCTGACACGCCCGTGTCACGCCCGTGACACGCCCGTGACACCTGATCCAAGTCCCAGACTTGGCTTAAAACGTCACCCATCCCTCTTTTGAGTTTCGGGGTGTTAAAGACCTCCCCTCCACGTCGTGGAAGTGGTAACCACCTATTCTTAGGACCCTTTCAACAATGTAAGGCCCTTCCCAGTTTGAGTTGAGCTTGCCCAAGGGGGATGATCTTCCCGTAGCATCAACCTTCTTTTGCACCAGATCTCCTTCCATGAACTGTGTTATTCTGATATGCTTATCAAAGTATTTTGCCATCCGCAGTTTGATCTCCTGCCTGATAGCTGCGACATTGCAAAGCTCTTCCACCATATCCAATGAGAGGCGCAACTCCTCCTCATTATCCAACCTCCAAACCTCGTCTCCTTCTCCCACGGCCGTAACCCGTGGGGAACGAACAACAAACTCCACGGGCAGGACCGCCTCACACCCATGCGAAAGTTTGAGGGGGGTCTCGCCGATGGGCGTATTCGGGGTTATCTTCAAGGCCCACAACTCTGAGGGGAGCTGTTCCACCCAACTCCCCCTCAAATTCTCCACCTTATTCTTGAGCAAGCTTATGATGATATTGTTTGGCGCCTCCACCTGGCCATTACTCCTGTGGTGGTGGATAGAGGCAAACCTAAGGTCTATCCCGAGTTGGGTGTAGAAGCTGAAGAACTCCTCACTAGCAAATTGGGGGACATTGTCTATCACTATCGCCTGGGGCAACCCGTGTCTGCATATGATCTCCCCAAAAATGAAATTCCTGATGACTTGGGAGGTGACATTGGCCAGTGCCTTGACCTCCAGCCACTTTGAAAAGTAGTCAATCATGACCAGAAGAAATCTTCTCTCCCACTATCCAGAGGGAAAGGCCCGACTAGATCCATCCCTCAGATGGCGAAAGGCCAAGGCGCCGTGATGCTTCGGACACTTGAGCGGGCAGGAGCTGGAGGGGGGAATTTAGTTGACACTTTTGACATCTCCTCGCAAATTCGGCTGCATCCTTCCTCAGGGTCTTCCAGAAATACCCTTTCCTGACCACCATTGCTTCCAACGTCCTACCCCCCGAATGACTGCAGCATTCGCCGGAGTGTACTTCCTCAAGGATCCATGGGATCTCTTCCACCATCACGCACCTTGCTAGGAGCCCTGACAACATCTTACAATGCAACCCTCCTTCAAGCATTAGGTAATGATCCGCTTTGTGCCTGAAGCTCTTCGCATCCTTGATCCCTTCTGGGAGCTCGCCGGTGGTCAGAAAGATCACAAATGGATCCACCCACGAGGGTCGCCGATCCACTTCCATCAACTCTCTTTCCTCAATTGCCGGTCGAAATAGCTCGGTCAGGGTTCCTCCTCCCCGAGGTCAAAACTTAGCCAACTGATCGGCTGCTAAACTCTCTTCCCTAGGAACGTGTTGGATTGAGAACGTCCGGAATGCTCTGATGAATACCCTTACCTTGGATAGGTATTTCACAAGGGTGGGCTCCCGGGCTTTGATCTCTCCTCAAATCTGTGATGCCACTACCAACGATTCCGTAAAAGCCTCCACATCCTGGATCTTAAGCTCATTTTCCAAACGAAGGTCGACTATCACGGCCTTATACTCCGCTTGGTTATTAGTGACCGGGAAGTGCAAGACCACAGCTTGTTCTATAGTGACCCCCTGAGGACTTATCAACACTACTCCTCCCCCAAGGGAATGTTTTCCCGAAGCCCCGTCAACAATCATATTTCATGCCCCCTATGGTCGCGGCTCCTCGGCCCCAACCTCAACAATGTAGTCAGCTAAGAAGTCTGCCACTACTTGTGCCTTAATGGAGAGCCTTGATACAAACGAGTAATCAAACACACTTAATTCAATAGACCACTTGGCCAACCATCCTGAGTGTTCCACTCCTTCAAAAATCTTGCGAGGGGGATGGTCTGTCACCACCCTGATCGAATAGGCTTGGAAGTATGGCCGAAGCTTCCTGGACGAAATGATTAAAGCATTCACCAACTTTTCTAAAATGGGGTAGCGGAGCTCTGCCTTCTTCAGGATCCTGCTAACATAGTAGATAGACAATTATTTATTCCTCTCTTCCCTGACCAGAACGGAGCTTACGGCCTCTGCTTCCACCCAAAGATACAAGGCTAGATCCTCTCCCTCCTTTGGGCTTTGAAATAGCAGAGCCTGAGAGAGATGCCTCTTTAGCATTTAGAAAGCCTCTTCACACTCGGCGGTCCATTCGAAATTTTGATTACCCCGCAACACCTAGAAAAATGATGAGCATATCTCTCCCGACCTGGAGAGGAACCTGCTTAGCCCGACCAGCTTGCTTGTCAAGCACTGGACCTTCTTAGCATTGTGTGGTGACTCCAGCTCTAGGATGGCCATTACCTTATCTGGGTTAGGTTCTACCTCTGCCGGGGTCAGAAGATGTCCAAGGAACTTCTCTCGACTTGCCCTGAAGACACACTTCAGGGGGTTCAGCCTCATCTTGAACTTCCGCAGGGTAGCGAACGTCTCCTCCAGGTCACGTAGGTGAGAGTCCACATGCATGCTTTTGACCATAAGATCATCAACATAGACCTCCAGGTTCCTCCCCCTTTGTCCGTGGAAGACTTGATCCATCATGCGCTGGTAGGTAGCCCCTGCGTTCTTTAACCCAAAGGGCATCATTTTATAGCTGAAGCATCCCTCCCTTGTGATGATGGAGACATCCTTGACATAGGGAGAATGCATTCGAATCTGGTGGTAACCTGAAAAAGCATCTAAAAAACTCATAATTGAAAAAACCAACGGATGAATCAACCAGCACATCGATCCGAGGCAGGGGTAGCAGTCCTTGGGGCATGATTTATTTAATAAAGAATAGTCTATACACATGCGTCATTTTCCTCCCCCTTTCTTTACCATTACAACATTGGAGATCCAGCCCGGATACTGGACCTCTGAGATGAAACTGGCCTCCAGAAGCTTCTTGACCTCCTCGCAGATGGGCTCCTCCAGCTTGGTAGCGATGGTCCTCATCTTCTGTAAAATGAGGCGTGTCCGGGGGTCTAGGTTCAGGCGGTGGAAGGCTACATCCGCATCGATGCCTGGCATGTCCGCCGCGCTCCAAGCAAAGATGTCGACGTTGTTATGGATGTAAGACCGCATCCGCTCCTGGTGCTCGGGAACTATGCCCCCGCTGATCTGCACCCTTTGCACCTGGCCGGTGCTGTTGAAGACTTCCATCTCCACCGCTCCTACAGTTAGCTCCAGCCGCGACTGCTCCCAGCGGGCCCTTGCCTCCTCTTCCTGCCCAAACTTTTCCTCCCCTCCTGCTTCCTCAACTTACATTACCTCCCCTAGGCCCTCATGCTGCTAAACCTCCATGCCCCTTAAGGCCTTCATCTCAACTCCTTCTCCTCCTCATCCTTCCTCTACTCCTTCCTCCTGCCGACCCTCTTGCGGCTCCAACCCTTCGTCCCTCTTGACCTCATGCACAACTCCTCCGCTCTACTCCTCCGCCATCTCCTCGCTCGCCTCCTACAGGCTCACCTCCTCTCCCCCGACAACCTCTTCCTGCACTGCCATCTCCCTTTCCAACTCCTCCGCCTCTGCCATCCAAGATATGGTGTTGACCGCCGTCACATAACATTGCCTTGCCACCTTCGGATCCCCCCTGATCCTAACCTGCACCCCTCCATTATTGAACTTGAGGCATTGGGGAAGGAGGAGGGGATGCAGCGAAAGGCACTAATGAGGGGGCGCCCAAAGATGGAATTGTAACTGCTTGGGGCATCCACTATAACGAACCTACAGTTTCGTGACACGCCACCCAACTTCACATGCAGCCCTACTCCTCCTTCTTCCTCTTTCCTCTCTCCTGAAAACCCAAAAAATGGTCCGTCCGAAGCTAAGACCCTCTTAGCCTCGACCTTCATCTCGTCAAAGGCCTTCTTGAAGATTACGTTCACGGAGCTCCCATTATCGACAGGGATCCTGGAGACCGTGAAGTTCTCTACTGCCGTCTGGATCACCAAGGTGTCACAGAATGGGTCCTCGAAGTCTGGCATGTCCGCCGATGGGGAAGTAATTTTATCCTCCGGAGGGGGATCCTGGGAGGTCGAGGCGACCCCCCTTTGGAACATGGTCTGAAGGCTCCCCTTATGAGTTGCCTCAATCCCAACTCCTCCATGGATCACCCTGATCCCTCCACGGGTTCCTACGTCCTCCCGGTCCTCACATCTGTCTTCCCCTTCTCCCTGTTGAACCTCCACGATCCTTACCGGTGGATCCTGCCTCACCAGCCCCCTGGCCTCTCTCATCTCTAGATACTCTTGGCAGGTGGCTGTCGCGTGACCCTCCTCCTGGTGGAAGTCACAGAAAGGCAACGCCACCCTGCCCCCTCTTCCTTCTCCGCCTCCTCTTCTTCCAGCTCTTACCCAAGCTCTTCTCCTTCCTCCTCTACCTCGGCCGACCTCCATTGCTTCTTGCTGCGGCGGGAAGTGACACCTCTGCCCCCGCCTCCATGCCGGCTTATCAAACCTCCTTGGCTTGCGGAAGTTGTCCCTTCCTTGAAAGCCTCCGCCCTGTCCCTGGGGGCGACCTTCTTGGGGCCTCCAACCCAACCGGTTGTTTGGCTCCCGAGCCACCCATCCTTTATGCTGCCCCTACTACCCCTGCTTCCCTCAGGGCTCTTCTCTCTTCCCTATGCTCTCTCTATCTTCCTACTCCTGGCTCCTTCATGTCATCTTCCGCCAACCTAGACAGCTTCCTGGCAAAAGCCGGATTGGGCCTTTTGAAGTCTATCTCCTTCGCCGCCCTATCCATGAGCTCCTCAAAAGAGAGGGGGCATTCTCTTCAGCTCCATGCTAAAGAACCTGGCCTCAGCCCAAGGGTGAAGGCGAGCATCAGTGCATACCCTGGGACCTCCTTGAATAGGAGGATCTCCTCCTGAAACTGGTTAATATAGTGACCCAACATCTCATCTTGCTTCTGCCTCACCGCAAACAGGAACTCTGCCTCCTTCTTCCGCTTCTTCGATGTCGAGAATCTCAACAGGAACCCTCGACGCAGATCCTCAAAGCTGTAGATCGAGCTTGTCGGCAACTGGTGGAACCAGTCTCGGGCCTTCTCCTTCAACGTGATGTCAAAGAGCCGACACTTGAAGGCGTCCATCATCTGCCTAATCGAAACAACATCCTCAAAGCACTACACATGCTATACAGGGTCATCCTTCCCTGAGTAGTAGGACATGTCAAGATCCCGGAACCGGAGCCGAGATGATGAGCTCACTAAAAGGGCTCTCGCCCCCTGCCTGACGAGAAGGCACGTCTCGCGGCCTTGGCTGGTTGGCTCGGTCTGCGCTGCCTTGCCCGGGGAAGAGCTCTCGCGTAGCTACACCCCTCTTGCCGACCTCTACCAGCACCTCCTTCCCGGGGCGCTGCCCGGGAGCGTTCTCACCCAAGAGGGGGACCGCCTCAATTGGAGCATGAGGCGTAGCCCACTCGCTCCTTGCCGAGAAGGCCAGGTTGATGGTCTGCAAGACCTATCGCGTGAAGTACTTCAGCATCTTCCTTGTCGCCTCCTCTCCCCGAGAAGGGGAACCTCCTGAGCCTGATCCTTCGCCTTCACCTCTGGCCATTGGGCTCAACTCAAGATTTTATTGTATTCGCTACCTTCCCCGCTCACCAGACCAGAACTGTTGAAGCCAAAATTTGACCTCGACAAAAGTTCGAAATCAGGGGTGTTGCCAACACCTACTTCTCCCAAGCTCCGACCTCTTACTGGCAGTAAAGGACAAAAAACTGACCTAAAGCCTTAGTTGGGAGGTCCCACCTCTAACCCGAAAGATCTCTGAGTGCTTCCCCTCCAAAGCCAAATGCTAGGCTAGGAGCTCCTAAGAAAGCACTAGAAAATCTTAAGAAAATATGAAAGCATGCCTTCTGAGGAGCCACTGTGGGTCTATTTATAGCCTTTGCTGACCTGAAATTACTAAATTACCCCTGGCTGGTCTCCCAACAGCCAAACTCCGCTGTTTTGAGGAGCTAAATGCAGACCCTGGGGGTATACAGGTAATTTTACCTGAGGTCATCCAGGTAATTTCACCCTGGGCCCTACCCGGCGGGAGCCTTCCTGCCGAGAACTGAAAACGCTTACGCCTCGCCGAGAACTCTCCCGCCCTCACCAGGAGGAAGATAAAATGATATTGAAGAATGCTTCAGGCTGTGCCTACTCCCTCCCCACGCGAGGCGCGAGCCTTCTCGCCCGTCTCTGGACAGGAGTATGTCTCGGCCGAAGCACGATCTGTCTTTGACGAGCATCAAGCTGTGCTCGACGAACCGCTTACCCAAGCGCGAACGCTCTCGCCTGCTCTTGTGCGAGAGCTCTCCTGTTCTGAACCTGCTCAACGAACGTCGAGCCCAGCTCGACGAGACCCAAGCTGAGCTCGACGAAATTCGAGGGGCTGATTCGAGCTAAACCCTGACATGGCCGAGAGTAGTATTTCTTCACCCGAGGCTAGCCCAAAGCTATCCCAAACTGGCCTTGGGTGTTTCTGAGTCCCACTCAGGGAATATGGGGTTGTATAACGCGCACCCACATCTCGCCTGCGCGCACGCATCACCGCCGCGCGCACGCGCTGGCGGCCGCAGCCGCTAAAGAATCACACCGCCTCCGGCCGCTAATGTCTCCAGTCGCCGCCTCCAACCACCGTCGGCCTCCTCCGGCCACCGCCACCGTCAGGCACCTTCCCCGGGCCTCCCGAATTTCCCTTGGGGCACCTCCGTCATTTAACTAAATTTGGTTGTTCATGTGGCTGAAACGAAGCGACGCCATTCACCAGCACATATCACTGCTCAATGCAATTATCATCATGACCCTCTAAAAAACTATAAATATGTCTTCAGGCCTTCATTTGAAGACAAGCACCTCCAAAGGCAATAGAGAACTCTGAAGTTTTCTGACAAGATCGTGGACTTAGGACGATTCTCCGGTCATAAATTCTCTCTGTTTCTGTCCTTGTGATAATGTTTCAAGAAGCTCCAAGTCATGCCAATTGCCTTCGCGAGAGCGCTCCAATCAAAGCTCTGCTTCAACGAGATCGCTCCTTCCAACAGCTTCGTGGACTTTTAGAATTCCTAGCCGGAACGCTCCCACAAAGGTTCCGCGAGTTCAGCAATATTCCATGGTCGGAGCGTTCCCATCGATTCTCCGAGGAATTAGTTGTTTTTCCTCATTTTTTGTACATTGCTCCTGTAACGGAGTAGTGGTTTGTCGCCCTCCGAGATTAAATCAATCTTTGTAAAGCTCATAGAAGTTAGTGGATTTTGGCTCGACACCGCTCCAACCACTTGGTATTTCACCCTTTCCGGGTTTTGCAAGTCAAAAACGTTTCTTGTCATTTGCTGCGGTTTACTTTTATTATTTGCACGTCCAGTCCAATTCCGAGCTAAGACGATTTGATTTCTCCAGACAGGAGAAAAACCGGGCAACATGAAACAATTATCATGATATTTGTTTTGCACAAAGTCCACGCTGACGAAATATCCCAGAAGATGGCATCGAATTTCTCATCATTGTATAATTGAGGGACATGGCACATTCAAAGGACTAAGGCTCGGTTTGTGACAGCTTATGCTGATGAATAATCTCTATTCAAAACGCAAACGCAGTTTTTCAGCTGTTTGTTTGTGCAGCTTATAGAAAATCACTTATTTAAAAATTGATGATATGTTGATTTTCATAAGCTATCCTGGTCCAGCTTATGGATTCTCATAAGCGCTTATCCCTTAAGAAAACTCAAAGTTGATTTTTTCGTCCGGGCATGATTTTTTTGCATGGGTGCGATTTTTTCGCCAGAGCTTTATTTTTCGCCTGGGGGCGTATTTTTCGCCCGGCCGCGATTTTTCCCCCGACCACGATTTTTTCACCCGGCCGTGATTTTTTCGCCCGGCCGCGATTTTTTCGCCCGACCGCGATTTTTTCGCCCGAACGCGATTTTTAAGCCCGGGCGCGATTTTGCCGCCCGGGCGCGTTTTTTCCGCCCGGGCGCATTTTTTCCGCCCGGGCGCGTTTTTTTTTCCGCCCGGGCGCGTTATTTTCCGCCCGGGCGCGTTATTTTCCGCCCGGGCGCGTTTTTTTCCGCCCGGGCGCGTTTTTTTCCGCCCGGGCGCGTTTTTTCCGCCCGGGCGCGTTTTTTCCGCCCGGGCGCGTTTTTTCCGCCCGGGCGCGATTTTTCAGCCCGGGCGCGATTTTCCGCTCGGGCGCGATTTTTCCTCCTGGGCGCGGAATTTCCGTCCGGGCGCGGAATTTCCGCCTGGCCTCGGATATTCCGCGCGGGCGCGGATATTCCGCCCTGGCACGGATATTCCGCCCGGGCGCCATTTTTTCGCCCGGGCGTGAATTTTTCGCTCGGGCGCAAAATGCAAAATTTTCGCTAGGGCAAGAATTTTTCCACCCGGATGCGATTTTTTCGCCAGGGGGCGATTTTTCTGGTTGGACGCGATTTTTTTGCACGGGAGCTGTTTTTTCGCCCGATAGCGATTTTTTGCCCGATAGTGAGTTTTTCGCCCGGGCACAAATTTTTTGTCCGCGAGTGTTTTTTCGGCAGCATACATTTTGTTCTCTTTCGTGCAAAAATATCGCGTGCGAGCAAAAATATCGCGTGCGGGCAAAAATATTGCGTTCGGGCGAAAAATTAGCTCTCCGACAAAAAACTCGCGCCTGCGCGAAAATTCGCGCCCGGGCAGAACATTCGAGCTCGGGGGGAACATTCGCACCTCGGAGGATCATTCGCGCCTTGGCGGAACATTCGTGCCCGAGCGAAAAATTCTCGCCCGGGCGAAAAATTCGCGTCAGAGCGAAAAAAACGCTTCTTGGAAAAAATCGCATCTGCGCGAAATAACAGCGCCCAAGAGAAAAACCGCGTCCGGGCGAAAAATTTGCACCTGGGCGATAAATTCGATCTCGGGCGACAAATTCGCGCTCGAGCGAAAAAACCGCGTCGAGGCGAAAAACCCGCGCTCCGGGGAAAAAACCGCGTCCGGGCGAAATATTTGTGCTTGGGCGAAAAAATTGCGTTCGTAAGAAAAAATCGCGTCCGTGTGAAAAATTCGCACCTTTGCAAAAAAACGTGCATGAATGAAAAAATTGCATCCGGGCGGAAAAAATATGTCCAAATGAACGGACTTTTATGAATGAATGAAACTTTAGATAAGCACTTATGGTCGAACTATCCAAACAGTCTACTGGTTATTCATCATTATTTTTATAAAATTTCTATTTAAGCATCAATTTTAAATTAGCGGCTTATTTATCATCATAAGTTGTCTCAAACAGAGCCTAATTGAAAGCATTTTTATGAATTTTATTTATATTTAGTCATTTTAGTTCACTTTAAAATCAAAATAGTGAAGGTGCTGTAATTATTTGATATGTCACCGCTAAATATATTATTCACTTTATATATAGCTAGTAAAAATTGTGATATTACTTTTGATCATATTTAATGTCAACATTATAAAATAAATGTTCGCTAGACTTTAGTCCTGTTTAAAAAGCCTTATTTGGCTGGCCCGGGCTTCTTGCCAATCGGGCTCGGCCCGGGCTTGGCTTGAGTCGGTCCAAGCCGGGCTCGGGCCCCATTTAAAAGAGGGGGGACCTGATATCCCCCGCAAGGTCAGCCCAAACTTGTTGGGTACACTGGAAATTGTGTATCAGATTTAGAAAAGCCTCTCTGTACTCAATGATATACATCAATTTGTATTTGATGGGATGTTGAGTTTTAGTGTGCAGCTTTAAGAAATGCAGGAAAATTTCTAAGTTCAAGTATCGACACTTGTAAGGAATTGTGTCGACACCTGAAGCAGGAGCTTGGTCGGCACCCAGGAGTTATGTCGACACCAGAAGCAAGGCATGTGTCGAAACCCAAGAATTGTGTCGACACCTGAAGAAGGCTTGTGTCGACACACAGGACTTGTTTCGACACACACTCAACGCCATCTATCATCAACAGCTATACTGAGTCTGAAGGGCTTGTGTCGACACACGTGACTTGTGTCGACACACACTCAACGATGTCTGAACATACATTCAACGCCATTTATCAGCAACAGCTATGTCGAGACCAGGAGCAGTTGTGTGGACACACAAGACTTGTGTCAACACATACAATAGAAGCTGTGTCGAGAAGATAAAGAATGACTGTGTTGACACAATGGAAGCTGTGTTGACATCATCAAGACTTGTGTTGACACTTAATCTATTTGTGTCGACACATGTGAAGTAATTTGCTGAGTGTTCCCTGCTGAGATATAAAGTCATTGCAGAATCAGCTGTCACGGCTGAAGACTTGACAACTATCATAAACAATAAGTCTGACACCTTTGTAAGAACTGTCAGGAGGTTGTCACAAACCGGAACAGCTGGTAATCATTGAGAAACTCTATATATAGGACTAATCCATCACAACCAAGACAAGCAATTAAAAAGGTGGAACAAACCAACACAGAATCAGAGAGAGAATTCAATAATAATAAAGGGGGGACCCTTAAGAAGGCAGATCCTGAATAGTCTGCAAGAAAGATTCAGATCTAATTCTAAATTCAAGAAGGGAGTTGTCTGAAGATCAACTTCAACACAAAATGAAGATCAACCTCATTTTGTTCAATCAAGAAGCTTTGAAAAAGTTAAGTCAGGTTGGATATGAAGTATACAGTTTATTCAAGAACTGATCAAGAAGCTCACACCAATTGAGAGTTCTATCTGGGTGAAATTTATATACTACTAAATATTCTTTTTCCTTGTAAGATCTTTTATAGATCTGAGTTGTAAGCCTATGTTTATAAAGGCTGAGGTAGGGCTGAGAGCCTAAGGTGTAGGACTTGTGAAAGTCTGAGTTGTAAGCTTGGTGATAAAGGCTGAGGTAGGGCTGTTGCCTGAGGTAGGGTTCTTGGGTAGAATCTGAGGTAGGACTTATATAAGTATGAGTTGTAGGAACCTATCAGGTTCTGAGTTGTAAGATCTGTGGATCTGAGATAGTGGAAGGAAGTTGAGCTGAATCCAGTTCTCTACTGGATAGGCGAAAGGGGAAAGTGGATGTACCCATAACTTGGGGAACCACTATAAATCTGGTGTACTGTGATGTGCTGTGAATATTATGTTGTGGATTGTATATTCTATGATGTGATAGATCTAGTTACTTGCCTAAAATTATTAAAGAAAATTAGAACATATTCACCCCCTCTAGGTGTCTAGGCTCTTAAAATCAAGTCTTTCAGAACTGCATCCAAACTGGCCTGATTTTAATCCCGTCTTGATTAGCCGGGATTGTAATCCCACCTAAATAGGCGGGTTTAAAATCCCGACTAGATTAGGCGAGATTAAAATTGATGACTACTTTTTGGTCATTGTTTTTGGTATAATTTAGTTTAAAAAATCCCTAAGTTTGTTTACATTTTTTGTTTATTTTATGTTATTTCTCACTTAACGTCTTTTATGGTTGTTATTATAAATATTTCTAATTATTAATATATGTCCTTTGTGTTTTGTTCTTGTTATGTATTATGTTTTATGTTTGTCTAATTTTAATATCAAGTTATAAATGTTTTATGTGTTATGTTTGTTATATGGTATTAAGTTTGTTATGTTCTATTTAGTATAATAATTAATGTTATATTATTAAATTTATCTAACATGTTTGCTTTGTTTTGTAGGTACATTATATAAGCAGCCCATCTCTTTTCCAAATGCAATCCAAGTGCAAGGCAGCCCTCTACCCGATCCCTACAAGTGCAACCCAACTTGGAGCAGCCCGGCCACTCTTGGAGCAACCCCTAGCCCTCTACCCGAGCCCAAGCAAGCAACCCAAGCAGCCCAAGCAGCCCATGTAGCCCCTAGCCCTCTACCCGAGCCCAAGCAAGCAGCCCAAGCAGCCCATGCAGCCCCCAAACCTCTACCCGACCACATACACCCTCCTCATTAATTCCATGCATGCATTTTCAACCCCTTGTACTTGGCCGGCCACTATCTCTTTCCCCTCTATTTTATTTCTTTTATTTCACATTCATCCCCCCTCTTTATTTTATATTTTTATTTTCACTTCCCTTCAAAACAATTCAATGCATGTAGCCTCCCCTCTCTCCTTCCATTTATTAAAATACATGAACCTTCCCTTTCTCTCTCCCCTTCATTGAATGAAATGCATGAATCTTCCTTAGCATGGCCGGCCACCCTATTGTCTTCCTCCCTCTTCATTGCCATCTAGAACATTCCTCCCTCTCCTATATAAAGGACCCCTTGCCTCTTGTTTATGTTAAGTAGTTTTTGGTGAAGTAGTTTTTAGTGAAGTTTTTATATGTAGTTTCTTTTTAGTGAAGCATATGAAGGAGTTCTTGTTAGAGAATTTTATTTCAAGTAGATTAGTGTTTCATGCTTTATGTTTTATTTTGTTAAAGTAATGTTATAATGCCCATTTTATTTTTCCATGTACCTCTCTTTTATTATGCAATGAAATCTTTTTCTTTTTCTCTTTTTCTCATTTCCTTCTCAATCATGTCAAGCTAATTTTATTTTGTGCCCGATCGCGACGATCTTTGCGATGAAATGACGCATTCTTAATTTTATGTTTGGATTTGTATTTTTCTATTTTTGATCCTTCTTTGATTTTTATCGTGTCGACTCCGTATTCCGGTATACGGTAGTAGGCATTTGATCTCAATTCATAGAAGTCGAGAGACTCATTGATTTGAAAGATCACTCAAGGAAGGAAGGAGTTGAACGCACCCCTAGAGATAGGATGACTTAAATCCTCCGGATTGGAGTCAAATCCAATAGTGCGGGTCACTTCGGTAATGCGACTTTAGGCCATTTTGACTTGTAAAGAGATTTCGGTCAAAACGTCTATAAGTTAGGGGATTTAATGCTCTAGCGAGATTATTTTCTAATATCGGATCTATCACGGTCTTAATAGAATTGCAAATGCTAAACTAATTTATTTCGTTATTTTATTTCAAAGTAAATCGTCGATCGAGCACTCTTTTCGTAATATTTTATTTCTCTTTCAATTAAGTTTAGTTTATTTTAATTTTCAAACTCATTAATCGTTCGGTAGGATAATAGAGTCGTTGTGAGTAATAGTACTTGCCTGCCCCGAGTTTTTATACGACCTTGATTTATTTATATCACTATACAATAAAACGATAGGTACACTTGCCTATTCGGATTGTAATCCGTGAGACAATTTTTACGCATCAAAAATCCCACCTAAATTCTGCCACTGGCGAGATTTCCAAATCCGGCCAGCTGGAAGAATTTCAATGGAAATCCCGCCAGGAGGCAGGATTTCCCTCCGACTCGGGTGCCGGGCCCAGGCTAGGCCTGACGCCCGAGCTTTTTCTGGCCCGACCTAGACAACCGACTGATATGGGGACTCTGTAAGACCCCTAATCTCGGCCTTGGCCCGGGTCGGGCCTCGTCGAGCTTTTTCCGGGCGAGCTTTTTCCGGGCCGGGACCGAGCGGGATCCCCGGGCCTAGTCTTTTTGAACAATAAAACTTTACTTTATACTGAGCGATATTGAGAGCTACTGTCATCACCGTTAGAAAGTAATTTATTTAAATAAAGTAATTATTTAATATACGATTTTTTTCAGTTCTAGAGAATTAGAGCATCTTAGATCAAGAGTGAGTTAAGCGCGCACTCAGTCAAATGAAAATCAATCAGCAATAACACAATGCATTTTAGCGTAAAAATCAGGAAAGAGAGAACAACCACATGATCGGATCTTTGTCGGGCCAAAATCAGCTAGATTTCTTGATGTTACGAGATTTTGAGACCCTCGGAGGGAGAAAAGTCACCTCTCCATTCACAAGCCTTCAAGGCAAAGAAAGAAGGAAAAAGATTAAGTCCACAGAGTTGGAGCGTCCACAAGAGCGTTCTTCTGTCTTCTCCTATGCTTGCTAAAGTGTCTATGTGAGCGTTGAGAGCCACCAGACTTGAGAGCAAATAGAGGGAGTTATGAGAGAAGGAATGTTTTAAGTCTCGTATCATTGCTGGAAAATCACGGAGCGCTCTCTTATCTCCCAAGTTCCTCCCCATCAAATGAAGGCTTGTGGGCCTTTTTATAGTATTCATGAATTTCCCAAAAATGATGAACTTGCCCCCCGGCGGGCTGTTCAGGTGGCTTGAGTAAGTTGCCCAGCGACGGTGGCGGTCGGAAGGGCCGACGCGTATGAGCAAGGGGCGCGCACACAACACACGCGCAAAGGGGGCTTCCTTTTTCAAGAAAAGTAAAATAAATATTTATATTATATATTTGTTGCCCATCATTCGAGGTGTTCTTAAACCGATCGAAAATTTGCCAGCCTAACTCAGGAGCGGTCGCATGCGCAAGCAGTCCAAGTAGAATGAGAAGGATGACAAAAAAAAATATTTAATGTGGAAAACCCCAAAAATTGGTGAAAAACCGCGTGGCCGGAATTGTGCCGACCGAGCTTCTATTATATCTTTGCATTGTTACAAAGCATTTTAGAGTACTCGAGGGCGACATTCGCGTCTCGTTACAATTATAGATAGATAGATAGAGAGAGGTTCCGAGAATGACATGTTAGTATGTCACTGCTCGTGGTGCTAAGTATTTTCTAAGTTATTGTAGCGGGAAGCACTATGCTTGCTGTGGTCTGGAGTAGCCAACTGTTGATGCTCTGAAGCGGGAGAGATGCACACGACACAATCTAGAGCCTTTGAGGAGCAATGCACCCCCAATGTCTGTGAGGCACAATGCATGACTAATGCACGCGGGGCGCATTATAGGCCCAATATGCGTGTGACGCAATGTGGGCCCAATGCGCACAAGGAGCAATGCGCGCGGGGGCACAATGTACACGTAGTTCAAAGTGAACGTGTGATGACAACGATGTCCCGCCTTTTGTTCGTGGTGTTGTTCGTCACTGGTTCGGTGGCGATGCTGACTCTACACATTATTCTGACTGCCATGGCCACTTGACTTTTGAAGACGTTGATGGACGTTGCCGAGAAATGTTTGCCAAGCATGAAGAGTTGAAGTTTGTCGTGACATCCTTCGCCAATGCCGCGACATCCTCCGCCGCCATCAAATAAAAATATATAATTATAAACTAAATATTTATAATTATATATTGTTAACAATTTATTTTATTTCAAGCAATTTTCATTATAAGAATTTTATTGTAAGCATTTTATTTTTCCTGTTTTATTTCATGCACTTAAATATTGTATTTCTTAATTTATGTGTATGATGAGTGCCCATAACCATCAAGAGTGTTTTAATTTTCATGAAGGGTGGAGTGGAGTGGTGTAGGCTATTTAAGGCCATGTTGATGAAGGAATTGTAATGAAAAATAAAAAGAAAAACCTAGAATTCAAGATTTGAATTTTCCCCCTCTTTCCTCTTTCCCTCTAAGGCAAATTTTAGCCCCTCCTTATTTCTCCTCCTCACTTGGCCGCCGACCTCATCTTCTTCCCCTCTCCTCCCCCCTCTCTTCTTCTTCACAAATCCTTTCTCCTCTCCACTACGAGCAACAAATCGAAGAACTCCTCCCCTAGAAAAATTCGGCCAACATCCTTTCCCCCTCCTTGGGTGATTTTGGCCAAGGACAACAACTCCGGCGACGAAGAACCATCTCTGGCATGAAGCAAGGAAGGCGGACGAGTTTCTCTCCGTTCGGCGTAATCCCGGCAGAACCGTAGAAGAGCGAACCACTTTTCATCGGAATCATCTATTCCGATTGGGGTAACGAAAATTACTACTCTTGTGTGATTCCCTCTTAGATAGATCTTGTGGTGGTTTTACTTTGGTGTTGATTGCGAAGTTTGATTTTATCGTGGTTTTGATCCAAACAAATTTTTTGTTTTCTTTGATGTATTTAAATTCGTGAGGATTGGCGGACATCGTTTTCTTATTGTTAGGAGAGCTCTAACATTTTCCGAATCATTTATTTTCGGTGGATCTCTTTTGGTACAACACACGCTCGAACGGATAAGGTCGGTCTTTTTCGCTTGAGAGAATATTGGCTCTTAGCTTCTATTTGATCTTTAAGGGTATAGCGAACCCATGCGTTAGCATTTGGTTAATATTATTGCGAATCGGGTGTGCTGTGTTTTAGTTGGTGCGAGCGTATAATTGGAATATGAGAGAACGAATCAGTGTCATTTGTCCGTTGCGGTTCGTCAAGAGATGTAGCCTGCATAAATTTGGTATCAGAGGGAGGTTTACGTCAATTTTCTAATTGGCACCCTCTCCCTTTTCTAAGGACGTCGACACACACTTGTCTTAAACGTTTGTTTGTCAATAATTACAAAAACAATTCTTCTAGTCTGCCAATAGCGGTCTAAATTTTATTTTTCTGCAAAAAAATTCAAAAAAATTTATTTAATAATTTCCTATTTATTTTCAGCAAGAAAATACAAAAAAATATATTTATTGCGTTAGTGGTTTAGCGGGAACAATTTCATCTGTTACAATTTTATAGGATCAAAGTCATTATTCCATTGCAAGTGCACCAGATTCGAGTAGAAAATTTTCTATCCCGTCACCACTAAATTGGCCCATGACGTTAATGTTTCCCGATTCAAACTTCTAGATCCATGTCGAATGTTAGGAAACCAGTTCATTCACCTATAATGGGTGAAATTATGGACTTTCTTAGGCAACTAACGGCTAACCAAGCGACACCACCATCCCTTAAGCAACCCTACCATCATCAGGACCGTTGCCCTGAGCAAGAGGTTGACATATCTAGGTCGTCTAGGAGCATTGCTCCCACCTATGATGGGTTGGGAGGTCCTCAGATCTTCCTTAATTGGGTTGTTGGGATAGAACGTTATTTCGAGTATCTTTGTCTGTGGGACCTCCACAAGATCCCAGTGGGGAGCAAACAGTTAGTGGGTCGAGCCCAGACTTTCTGGTTCAATAAGGAAAGACGTATTGGGTCTCCTATAGGTTGGCCGATCATGAAGAGCCTCTTCACCGATCAGTACGCTTCGACGTGGATGTTCGATGAAGTGGCTACATTATGCCAGGGAAGTAGACCCGTATCGGATGATAGGAGTGGCATATTCCTTAAAGATAGACCATTTCCCCAAGTTGGTAGAGCTACCCATAACATACATGCACCCACCTATGGAGGAAAGGAAATGGTGAGGTCCCATATCCCTAGTTCTGTACAAGTGACTGCTAGGACTTCCATGAGCCAGCAAGGTGAGAGTTGTCCTATCTATAGGGGTAGACAAACGATTACGACATGTGAGTTTAGTGACGTACCTGATCTTGGCTCTACTATGCGTCCTATTACGAATACGCCCGTAGTCCTTTTTGAGTCTCCCCCTGAGCTACCTGATCTAGTCATTGACTCTCCCGATGAGTCTGCGATAGTGTCTAGGACTGAGCCCGCCACTGAGGGCGAGGCCGATTTAACTGACGAGCTTAGTGACGATGAGGAGTTTGGTTACCCCAGTGACATGGAAGAGGAACTCCCCTCTGAAGTGCCACCCCATAGGATTTCTCAATCTACCCTCGACTTTATTCCCAATCCAGCACCTATGGTAGCTGAGGAATATTCCGATTATTCTAAGTTAGTAGATGTACCTACGGTGTTGAAAGATTTACCTTTGAGGTAAGGTTATTTTTGGATGACTTTAGCGCTGAGAAGCCGAAAGATTTTTTTTGATGTTATCACCATTGCCTGAAACTCAATATGAATTAGAAATTTTTTCAGGTTCGATTTTTCCTATTTCTGAGACCTTTACTGATTCTGATTTGGATGGTATATCCAGTGTGTTGGATGAATTTCATAGTGAGGGAGTTGTACTTTTGTATTACGTTATTGTTGTAGACCCGGATGAGCGTCCTTTGATGTTGTCTCCGTTGCATGAAGTTCAAGATGATTTTGATTCTCTCCCGGGTGTGATTTTACCGACCTTCCCTCTCGCTCCATTGACCCGACTAGCACATATTTTAGGACACGAATTTGTTATAACTAGTCCAAGCCATTTGTTGTTGTCTACGTTAATAGCCCATCCGTTGGATATGTCTCGTAAGATTTGTATTAGTGAGTTGTTAGATTTCGTGTTCGGTCTCGTCACTAGTTTTTATAGTTTGGTATCCTCCAGACTTCCTATGAATAATCAATTCTCTGATTATATGTTTACGATGAGGTCATCTATTATGCCAAATTCGGATTTCGTGACGGGTGTGCCACATGGTTTGCGTCCGCTAAACTTTAAATATAAATTAAAACAATTAAACCATTTAGTATCGGTGCCACCTGATTTAGTTTCGTTACCTCCAACGTATAAATCAAGTGAGTTTTCACAATAATTCACTCTTCATATTCACAATTTACATAAGCACATTCATGAAATGTAAGTCGTCCCATATGCATTTTATAAATCTCATGCTAACGTACGTAGGGTGGTGTCTCACTTTAATATTAATGATTTAGTCTTGGTGCATCTCATCCCTAAAAGGTTGCCTTCGCGCTCCATAAAAAAGTTAGCGAATCGGCGAGCCGGTCCTTTCCAAATTTTAAAGATGTTAGGAAAAATGCATATCTTTTGGAGATACCCACTTGTTGGGTATTTCATCCACAATAACCCATATTTGCTTGAAGTCACCCTTGAACTAAGATGAATTAAGTTGTATTTGATATCCTTGTTTAGCTGTGTGTTTGCAGATTACCATTGTTAAGTGTAGACCAATGTAAGTCTACAGTTGGTCATGAACACAGGACCATACAGTGTAATCCCTTACTGTGTGATCCAAGGTGTTGACTCATGTGTAGCCTCTCCATTGGGATACACTTCATATTAAAACCTTGGATCATGGAATGAAGATTGGACTCTTGAAGAGAAGAGAAAGATTTTTTCTAAAGTTTAGAAAATTCTCTAAGTCCACTTCTCGAGAAGTGCCTCTTAGTTATCGAGAAGTCCTTAGAATTCTCGAGATGCTTTGCTTCAAAGTTCTTGAGAAGTCCTTAGAATTCTCGAGAAGCTTTGCTTCAAAGTTCTCGAGAAGTGCTTAGAGTTCTCGAGAAGCTTAGCTTCAAAGTTCTCGAGATGTCCCAAATTTTGGTTCTCGAGAAGTCACAACAGCTTCAATAATTTCTCCAAGTCCAAATTCTAGAGAAGTCCAGTATAGTTCTCGAGAAGCTTAACTTCATAGTTCTCAAGAAGTCATCTTTTGGTTCTCGAGAAGTCCAGACAACTTCAAGAATTTCTCCAAGTCTGAATTCTCGAGAAGTCCAGTGTAGTTCTCGAGAAGTCCTTATATTTCTCGAGAAGCGGAAGTGTAGTTCTCGAGATGTCCTATAGTTCTCGAGAAGCTTAACTTCATAGTTCTCAAGAAGTCAGCTTACGGTTCTCGAGAAGTCAAGTTTGTTCTCGAGAAGTATTAGCCCTGAAGTCTCGAAAAATAACTTAAGTTCCAAACAGTATAGCTCTCAAGAAATCAAATCTATTTCTCGAGAATTTCTCTGGACTAACTGCAGGTCATATTTTTTTGTCAGAATTTCTCTTAAGTCCAGATCGGCCGGATTTTCAAATGACTTGACGTGATTGGTCCACGTATCATCATTAATGTCTTTTCTAACCGTTAGGAGTAATCCTATATAAAGTCTTTTCATTAAGACAAAACCCTAAGAAAAAAAAACAATTACAGAAGTGGATTTCTTCTCTCTGAAATATTTCTGGATCGGCCGACTTTTTCTAAAAGACATTTCTCTGAAGCCGCCGCCGCCGCCGCTCATGAATTGATCGAATTTTCTATTTTCGATCAAGGAAGACTTGCTGTTCAAGGGATCCTCATCCTCTCCTTGATCGAGTAGTTCAAAGTTTTCTCAGGTCAGATCTACCAGTCTTCTTCGACCTTTTCTGAAAGAGCCGCAAAGTTCAAGAAGAAGGCTAAAAGAGTTATTTTTCCAGATCTGAGAAATTTCTGTATTTGTATTTTTCAAATCTCTTTGTTATTATTGTAGGAGATTTTCTCCGAGTGTAGGAGCGTTGCTCTCTGAGTTGTTGGAAGTTTGGTTTATCTTCCGAGTGTAGATCCATTTGGATCGAGTTTGTAGGAACTTAGTTCCGAGGCGTAGGATTGTTTTCAATCCGAGATAGTGGAGTAGCCGAGTCTAGTGATTTGCTAGATCGGTTAGGTAAAGTGGACGTACCCAAGTTTGGGGAACCACTATAAATCTTCTTGTCTTCTGTGATTGCTTGATCTCTTGTGCTAGATCGTTAAAATTTTTATTCCGCAAATAGTCGCACGATTCACCTCTTCACCCCCTCTAGATGATTTAGGTTGACAACTTTTCACATTCAATTAGTATCAGAGGGAGGTTTGTCGTTAAAAGGTTAACACCTTGATCAATTTCCTCTCGAAAGTTGTCATTTGGTTATTCAAGCAATGGACAAGGCCAAAGATTTTTCCAAGCTTCCCCTATGCACAAAGAATAACTTTCCCATGTGGAAAGAGAGAATCAAATTTTTCATGGAAGCTGTGGACCCCCGGATCTTCATGATTGTTGAAGAAGGTCCTTAAGTTCCCATGACTACCTCCACTATAGATCCAACCAAGGTGGTTCCTAAGAAATTGATGGATCTAGATAAGGACGAGATTTCACTTGTCTCTTTGGAAAAGAAAGCTAAAAATATTATAGTAAGTGCAGTCGATGACTCGATGCTGCAGAATATGATTCACTGCCAATCGGCTAAGGAGATGTGGCAGTCTCTAGTAACTCTGATGGAAGGTATTGAAGAAGTGAGGGATGATAGAAGGTCCATACTGAACCAGAAATATGAAGCCTTCAGGTAAGGGTCAAAGGAGACCATTGCAGATACTTTTGAGAATTTCTTCAAGATAGTAAATGGCCTAAGAGTGTATGGCCGAGTCTTCACCAATGGGGAGCTGAATGATAAGTTTATGAGGTCTCTCACAAAGGAATGGGACAACAAAGTCTGTGCCATCCGGGAGTTTGGGAGACTAGCTGAAACAGACCCATAGAATCTATTTGGCAAGCTGATGTCCTATGAACTGCAGATCAATTCAA
Organism: Platanthera zijinensis; assembly: GCA_039513925.1. NCBI lineage: Eukaryota > Viridiplantae > Streptophyta > Magnoliopsida > Asparagales > Orchidaceae > Platanthera > Platanthera zijinensis. The sequence goes on from CM077091.1 coordinate 91,036,764, forward strand.
GAAAAGCTGAAGAAGAGAAAAGTCGCTTCTCCTAAAAAGATAAGTCGGTTGCATTAAAGGCTGACAGTTTAAGGAAGGGAAAAACTGCCTCACCAGCACCTGCTCAAGAAGTGAGTAAAGAAAACTCTGAGCCAAGCACCTCAGGCTCAGAATTATCTGAAGGAGAGTTCTCATTGCTCTCTTGGCAGTTCAAGAAATTCTTTAACAAGAAGAAGCAGTGGAGAGGCAAGGATGCCTCATACAAGAAAATCACAACAAGATGGTGATCAGCGAAAGAAAGGCTCAAGTAGCCATGACAGGTATACCTCTAAACAGAACAAAAAGATTTCTACTGATATTGTCTGCTTCTACTGTAACAAACAAGTTCACGTGATAGCTGACTGCCCCCACAAGAAGAAGGAGGGTGGCAGAAGAGAGGAAAAGAAGTCCTTATACCTAAGAAGAGGACAGAGAAGAGCCTGTTGGCCAAGAAGGGCAAGACTCTCAGCGACTCCGACTCATCTTAGTCGAGTGAAGAAGGGGAAGCCTACTTTGGGCTCATGGCTCAATCAAATGACGAACAAGAGCCCCAGTTTACTGGGGAGGTAAAATCTCACACTCCTCTCTCTGTATCTGAAAGTTCTGAGCATGAACATAAGGATAGTTCTTCTAACGATGAGTCAAAACTTATGGCCCAGTACAAGGAGTTGATCATGACTTACGACAAATGTCGCCGAGTCGTGAAAACTCGGGCTAAAGAGATTAAGTCTCTAAAGGCTATTGAGAGCAGCTTGAGAGAAGAAGTCGCCAAGACTGACTCTCTTCAAGAGAATTTTAATCTTACTATTGAAGAATACAATCAAGCTCTTAAGCACCTCTACCTTAAAGAGGAAATCATCAAAGAGTTTAAAGAATAACTTGAGGCTGAGAAGAAACTCGTTTAAAGTTTCTCTAAGCCTAAGAAAATTCTTCCACTCGTTGCTGAATTCTCAGATAAGGCCCAAGGAGCTGGACTAGGCCATGTTGACGCTCCTAATAAATCTTTTAGGAGAAACAAGTCTCAACGGAAGAATAAGGCCGCCAAGAAGGCCTTGGCCAAAGAAAAGGGGAAAGCCCCTCTAGATCAGACTGTCTTTAAGAAAGTTATCTTCCCAACAAATAAGTTTGATTTGGACTCGTCCTATAGTCACTTGACCAGGCCTACTTATGTAGAGCCAAAGTCTCGGTACCAAGGATGGACTCTCCCTCGAAACTTTGGTGAGAGCGTCTTTAAGGCACCTTATGAAGAAGTGATTCTTCAGGGCTATGGTCCTTATAATCATGGCCACAACTTCAAGAAAGCACCTAAAGTAAAGCTTGTTGGGGAAAGGACTCCGAAGGAGAAGAAATCATGTGACTGCCATCACCATGAATCTTCCTCCTCCAAGGATGCTACCCCTGCTAGACCACCATCTCAAAAGGTCAAGCAGGAGTACGTATGGCAAAGATATAACAGGTTTGACTGTTGGTGTTGTGGCAAAATTGGTCATTTTGCCATCGATTGTTGGTTTAATACCAGGAAGGTTACTATGCCTCAAGTTGGCAACATGAGATTGACCACTCAAAATGCTAATATTCGTAGGGGGAGTGTTCTAACCCGAGACCAAGAACCCAAACATGCTTGGGTTCCTAAGGCAAAGTGATTATGAATCCAGGTATGTCCAAAGACCATCAAAATGCCAATCTGTTACTTGGACAGTGGATGCTCTCGGCACATGACCGGGATAAGAAGCCTACTCCAGAATTTCACTTCAGTCTGCAACGGACCAAATGTCATCTTTGGAGGTTCAGAGCAAGGGATAACTAAAGGCTACGGTATGATCACTAACGGTAGTGTATCCTTTTCGGATGTAGATTATGTGGAGGGATTGGAACACAATCTTATAAGCATAAGCAACCTATGCGACAAAGAATACATAGTTGAGTTCCACGCTGACAGGTGCTTGATAAAGTCTGTTGACAATATGGAAACAATTCTATCAGGCACCCGAAGCAGGAACATATTTTGCTTAAATTTCATTTGTATAGACTCTTCTACACCAGTGTATCTTTTGGCAAAAGATAGTGCGTCTCTTGGTGACCAATGGCACAAGAGGCTAGCACATATTAATTTTAAAATTATTAATAAATTATTCTCCCAGAACTTAGTACGTGATGCCCCAAATGTCAAGCACGTCAAAGAGAGACCTTGTTATGCATGCATAAAAGGCAAGCAAACAAGGGCTACCTTTAAAAACGTCATAGGCAAAAACTCTAATAGGTGTTTACACCTACTTCATATAGACTTGTTCGGTCCACTGCAAGTTAGAAGCTTAGGAGGTAAGGATTATTCGTTAGTAATTGTTGATGACTACTCGTGTTTTGCGTGGGTGTTCTTTCTGAAACACAAGTCAGATACCTTCGATATCTTTACAAACTTTGTTTGGCAGATTTAGAATGAATACAACAACTCCATGGTTAAAATCAGAAGTGACAATGGAACTGAATTCAAATCTAGGGCCATGACAGAATTTTTTGAAAGCCTAAGTATCTTTCATGAGTTTTCCTCTCCTCGTACTCCATAGTAAAATAGAGTAGCTGAGAGAAGGAATAAAACACTCATAGAGGCCTGCAGAACTATGTTGAGTGATGCTTCACTATCGGAGTACTTCTGGGCTGAAGCCATCAATACTGCATGCCACGTGCAAAATCGAGCCCTCATAAACAAGAATCAAGATAAGACACCTTATGAACTTCTAAAAGGCAGAAAACCAACAGTTTCTAATTTTAGAATTTTTGGCTGTAAATGCTTCGTGCTTAACAATGGTAAGTATCATACTACCAAGTTTAGTGAGAAAGGTTTTGAAGGTATTTTTGTAGGATATAGTAGCCATATTAAGGCATACAGGATTTTCAATAGAAAAACTCTAGTTGTAGAGGAATCCATACATGTTGTATTTGATGAGACGAGCTTGCTGCAAAGTAAATCGTCTAGTGTGCTTGTTGAAGATACAGGTACAAGGATTAAAGAGATTAGCTTGAATGAATCGACCGAAGGTAAAGATGAAAAGTTCATCAAGATCACCTCTCCAACCCCTATTGGAGAGGTAGAGGATCAAGATGAAAATATTGTCCAAGTTGATGAAGTCACTCCAGTGGCTGAAAAAGTCCCAAATGCGAGGAATCTAGAGATCAGACATCTGAAGGATCACCCAATGGACCAGATCATAGGAGATCCCTGGGATGGTGTCAGAACTCGTCGAGGTACAACTAACGAGAATTTATATTTAAGTTTTTTCTCACAGGTTGAACCAAAGAAGTTTGAGGAAGCAAACTCAGACACATCATGGATCTTGGCCATGGAAGAAGGGTTGAATCAGTTCAAGCGCTGCAAAGTTTTGACGCTTGTTCCAAGATCCAAAGGTAATAATCTCATCGGAATGAAATGGGTCTACAATAACAAGTTGGACGAGAATGAGATAATAATCAAGAACAAATCCAGACTCATCGCCAAAGGATATCGTCAAGAAGAAGGGATCGACTTCAACCAAACATTTGCTCCAGTGGCAAGACTAGAGGCCATCGGACTGTTCCTAGCTTATGCTATACTGAAGGGGTTCACTGTGTATCAAATGGACGTGAAGGCCGCCTTCCTGAATGGTGACATAAAGAAAGAGGTATACGTGGAACAGCCCCCAGGTTTCGTTGATCCTAACTTTCCTGAGTATGTTTATTTATTATCAAAAGTGTTGTACGGTTTGAAACAAGCTCCTCGAGCTTGGTACGAAACACTATCTACCTTTCTCCTCGAGAACAAGTTCACAAGGGGAAAGAAAGATAAGACATTATTTCTTAGGGAAATTAAAGGCAAGATTTTGCTAGTGCAAATCTATGTCGACGACATTATTTTTGGCTCTACAGACGACAACCTCTGTAAAAAGTTCTCTAAACTTATGCAAGGGAAGTTTGAAATGAGTAGTATAGGAGAGCTGAAGTATTTCTTAGGACTTCAAGTGAAACAATCTGAAGATGGAATTTTCATCTCACAGACGAAGTTCACCAAGGAGTTGATTAAGAAATTCAGAATGGAGAGTGCAACCTCTACGAGGACTCCAATGGCCTCAGCTTTGTCTCTGGACAAGGATGAGAAAGGGAAACCTTTTGATGAAACCAAATTCAAAAGCATAGTTGGATCCTTGCTCTACCTTACTGCCAGTAGACCAGACATAATATTCTCTACATGTGTTTTTGCTAGATTCCAAGTGAACTGTAAGGAATCTCACCATGCTACTGCAATGCAGATTTTGAGATACCTTATAGGTACACCGAATCTTGGCTTATGGTACCCAAGAAATAATGACAGCGAACTAATTAGTTTTTTAGATGCAAACTTTGCAGGTAGCAAAGATAACAGGAAAAGCACTTCTGGGACATGTCAGTTCCTTGGAAGAAGGCTTATCTCATGGAGCATCAAAAAGCAAAATTGTGTCGCAATCTCAACGGCCGAGTCAGAATACATTTCTTCCGGTAGTTGTTGTGCACATTTACTTTGGCTCAAGAATAAGCTAGAAGATTACAATATGAAGGTCAAAGACATTCCATTATTCTGCGACTCATCCAGCGCGAACGCAATCGCAAACAACCCAGTCTCGCACAACCGGACAAAGCACATCGAGCTCAGATATCATTTCATCCAGGAGCATGTGGAGCAAAGGGATGTGGATCTGCAGTATGTGCCAACAGATTGGCAAGTTGCAGATATTTTCACGAATCCGCTGGACGAGACCAAGTTCAATTTCTTCAAAACTGAACTTGGGATGCTAAACAAAGAAGGATAAGTCACAGGAAATCAGTTCAAAGCTCAAGAATCAAGGATACCTCAAACAGGTCAGAAATTTCTCAAGAGTAAAGTACTAGTTCTAGAAAACTTAGTCTACTTCTCGAAAAGAAAAGTACTAATTATCGAAAACTCAAGTTACTTCTCGAGAAATTTGATCTGTCTCTCGAGAAGTCTCTACAGTTCTCGAGAAGTCTCTTCAGTTCTCGAGAAGTCTCTTTAGTTCTCGAGAACTAATATCATACTTCTCGAGAAGTCCTCTGACAGATCTCGAGAACTAACCCTACCTCTCGAGAAATGCCCGTCCTTTTTCAACTTCTGATTAATTTCTTCTATTTCGAAAACCCGCTTTATTTCAGTCCAAACCATATATTAATTAGACTTTTAATTGACAATACTAGGAATATATATATATAATACTTTAGAAATCCCAAATCAACCGCCACTTCAAACAGTCTTCTCGAAAAATCTTCGTCTTCCGCTGACAGAAAGCTTCGTCGTAGCCTTCGTCTTGCGCTCTGTCCGTCACTGCCGTCAGCTTCCATGGCGCAGAGTTCGAAAATAGGAGTCGGCAGTGAACTCGTCATCGCAGGGATTGCATACATTTCGGATGACTTCAAGGACTTGCTCCTTCTCCTGGAAATAGTCGGTCTGATGTTCATTCTCTCAGAACCCTGCGAGATTTCATTTCTAGATGTAGAGGAATTCTTTAGGAATGCCAACGTGTGGAGAAATGGTACAGTTTTGAAAACTAAAGTCAGGGGGATCAAAATCAAGTTGGACAAAACCAGAGTTCCAAAGCTCCTAAAGCTGCCCGTTGTGGATGAAGAGGATGACCTAACACTTGAAGATTATGACAGAACTTACTCTTTCTGTGGAGTTTCTGTGGATTTCATCTCTTTAAGGAGAAATCTCTTCAACGATGTAGGAAAGCTTCTGGTAGATTTAATTGGAAAGATCTTGTAGTGCAGAATAGGGTCCATTAGTTTCATAACCAATGACCTATTTGGTGTTATGGCAGCTATTATCTACAGAAAAAAATTTCAATATGGAATGATGGTATTTGAATTGATCAGGGATAGTATTCAGGCTCCCAAGTTTGTAAGGATAATTTCCCTGTAGCTGTGTGAGATTGACCCAGTAACCTTCAAAACCATAAAGGTACTCAGATCCATCACCTGAAAAAGATTTCATTAGCCTACATCCAAAGATGGGAACTCAAGCTAAAGAATTCCAAGCAATTAGCTAAAGAACTTGCAGCTTCTGCCTCTGAGATCAGGACCCCATCTCCCTCCTCTCATCATGTTGCTGAACCATCTGGTGCCACAACTGTGGGGGAGCCTGCAGCCTCTGTTCTTGTTGTCAGACCTACTCCTTCTTCTCTAGCCAGATCAGCAAGCAGATCACCCATAGGAAGTCCTGTCAGAAGCCAGTAAGCTCTCCAACCAGGTCCCCAGTGGAAATTTCTCCAGATGATACTTTCTCAGATATTCAAGTACAGGAAACCCTCCAGAACACAACTGAAGCCATTGACAGAATGGTTGAAGAACTCACTTCAGATTAACCTCTTCCTCCTCTTTTCTAGTACACTGCTGAAGAACCCTCAAAGGATCCCTCATCAGTTCCATCCTCACCCAAAGCTACTCCAACGCCTTCTCCCTCTCCAAGGAAAGATTCAACTCCAGCTGAATACCCTTCAGCACCAGAGACCATCCTTCTCTCTGCAGAGGATGGGCAAGAACCTGAAGAAGTGGAAACCCCTCTCAAGAACCTTGACTTCTCCCTCCAAATAATTGTCGATGAGGAGGCTGATACAGTCTTTCACACTGTAAGAGCCAAGAGCTCTGTGGTAGTGGCATAGATCCCTCCCTGGGTAGCTCCTCTTCCACACCCAAGTACCTATACTGTTGATGTTACACCTGTTACTGCTGCTACTGATGCCTCTCTCTCTTCTGACATTTTGAGTAAGATTGGAATTTTGCTGACTGAACAAATGAAACATTTTGATGACTCTCTGAAAATAGTGCAAGAAAAAAAGATTGCTCTGGAAACAAAAATGAGCCGAGGATTTGCTGAAATACAATATAACACTGTCTCTCTCAAAAGACTGCTTCAGATTGGTGGCAAAGCTATAGATCACACCATTACTAGTGTTGGTCAGGTAATGGAACAGTCTGTCACTCTTGCTAATAACCAGATTCAGTTAGAAAAGAAAGCTCAAGAACATGTGATGAAGATTTGTGAGGAAGTTGGTACTTTCAAAGAAGATGCCATAGAAAAGCTCTGTGTAGAATTTAGAAAGGGGGAGAATCTAGTGAAAGAACATGTAGTCAAACTTGTGGATAAGTTTACTGAAGATGCAAACACTCTATAGTCAGAGAAATTTTTTTAAATTAATAAGAATGTTTTAGATCAAATCCAGTCAGTGAAGCTCTATACTTTTGACACCACAATTTTGATGCACAACCAAATATTCCCTGGCTTTCAGGCTAATCCTAATATTATTCCTCATCACCTGAACCCACTTGCTGAAGGACAGCCCAGTCAGATGCCAGCTCAGATGCAACAACCTCATATGCCCTGCTTTTCTCCAAGGCCAGAAGATTAGGATCCTCCACCTACTTCTTATGACCAGGTTTGGGATGATATTATTCCTCAGGATTTACCAGAAATCATCACCTCTAAAAAGAGAAAGTATGGGGAAGGCCCCTCTGACAGCAGAAGCATCCCTAAGATAGGATTAGAGAAAAGGAAAGCCCAAGAGTTTGCAGAAGTCTGGAGCCCTACTTCTAAAAGCTTAATCTTGATACTCTAAAATTAGTGATGGACTTTAATGAGAACAGGAATCTCCACTACAACTCCTCTGAGTGGGAATTATATGAGAAGTCCACGACCATGAGAAGAATATATGATAGAGAGTATGGCAGGAATAATTCCAAAGCTCCTCCAAAGCCTCCTAGGTACTATCCTAAGCCCATCAGCTATCAGAGGAGACAGCAGGAGAAGCAGGACAGACAGCATCAAAGCAAAGAATGAACTCTTGTTGATATGTTTTTGAGAATTTGGATGAAATGGTTGTTGATTAGAAATCTAAAACATTACATATATACAATTCCTAGTTTTGCCTATTTGTGTGTTCAATTAATCTCTTATTGCATTTAGATTACATTATTCATTTCTAGTTCTTTCTTAATTATCATAATTCACATTAGTGTAGAGGGTTCTGAGTTCTACAAATAGGGGGAGATTGTTGGGTATTGCATCCACAATAACCCAGATTTGCTTGAAGTCACCCTTGAACTAAGATGAATTAAGTTGTATTTGATATCCTTGTTTAGCTGTGTGTTTGCAGATTACCATTGCTAAGTGTAGACCAATGTAAGTTTACAGTGGGTCATGAACACAGGACCATACAGTGTAATCCCTCACTATGTGATCCAAGGTGTTGACTCATGTGTCGCCTCTCCATTGGGATATACTTCATATTCAAACCATGGATCATGGAATGAAGATTAGACTCTTGAAGAGAAGAGAAAGATTTTTTCTAAAGTTCAGAAAATTATCTAAGTCCACTTATCGAGAAGTTCCTCTTAGTTCTCGAGAAGTCCTTAGAATTCTCGAGAAGCTTTTCTTCAAAGTTCTCGAGAAGTCCTTAGAATTCTCGAGAAGCATTGCTTCAAAGTTCTCGAGAATTGCTTAGAGTTCTCAAGAAGATTAGCTTCAAAGTTCTCGAGAAGTCCCAGCTTTTGGTTCTCGAGAAGTCCAAACTGCTTCAAGAATTTCTCCAAGTCTGAATTCTTGAGAAGTCCAGTATAGTTCTCGAGAAGCTTAACTTCATAGTTCTCGAGAAGTCAGCTTTTGGTTTTCAAGAAGTCCAGACAGCTTCAAGAGTTTCTCCAAGTCTGAATTCTCGAGAAGTCCAGTGTAGTTCTCGAGAAGTCCTTATATTTCTCGAGAAGTAGAAGTGTAGTTCTCAAGATGTCCTATAGTTCTCGAGAAGCTTAACTTCATAGTTCTCGAGAAGTCAGCTTATGGTTCTCGAGAAGTCAAGTTTGTTCTCGAGAAGTATTAGCCCTGAATTCTCGAAAACTAACTTAAGTTCCAGACAGTATAACTCTCGAGAAATCAAATCTAGTTCTCGAGAACTAATGTCACATCTCGAGAGCTGCAGGTCATATTTTTTTTCAGAATTTCTCTTAAGTCCAGATCGGCCGGATTTTAAATTGACTTGACTTGATTGGTCCACGTGTCGTCATTAATGTCTTTTCTAACCGTTAGGAGTAATCCTATATAAAGTCTTTTCATTAAGACCAAACCTTAAGAAAAAAAACAATTACAGAAGCGGATTTCTTCTCTCTGAAATTTTTCTGGATCAGCCGACTATTTTTAAAAGACATTTCTCTGAAGCCGCCGCCGCCGCCACTCACGAATAAATCGACTTTTCTGTTTTCGATCAAGGAAGACTTGTTGTTCAAGGGATCCTCATCCTCTCCTTGATCGAGTAGGTCAAAGTTTTCTCAGGTCAGATCTACCAGTCATCTTAGACCTTTTCTGAAAGAGCCGCAAAGTTCAAGAAGAAGACTCAAAGACTTATTTTTACAGATCTGAGAAATTTATGTATTTGTATTTTTCAAATCTCTTTGTTATTATTGTAGGAGATTTTCTCCGAGTGTAGGAGCGTTGCTCTCCGAGTTGTAGGAAGTTTTTTTTATCTTCCGAGTGTAGATCAATTTTGATCGAGTTTGTAGGAACTTGGTTCCGAGGCGTAGGATTGTTTTCAATCCGAGATAGTGGAGTTGTCGAGTCTAGTGATTTGCTAGATCGGTGAGGTAAAATGGACGTACCCAAGTTTGGGGAACCACTATATATCTTCTTGTCTTCTGTGATTTCTTGATCTCTTGTGCTAGATCGTTAAAATTTTTATTCCGCAAATATTCGCACGATTCACTTATTCACCCCCTCTAGGTGATTTAGGTTGATAACTTTACACTTTCACCACGTATTGGGGTATATCCCTCATTTTAAATATTTCGGATTTAACGCCTTATGTTTCTCCACAACTTGAATTATCTGTCTCTCCGTTTATTTCATCCACTATGTTTTCTAATGGTTGAGGGGTGAGCTGGGTCCTGGATCGCTCTCTCTTACGGTTTCAACTGGAGGTATGCTGAAAGTTGATGTTAAAACTTTTTCTCCTTTTTTGACTAATGCTTTTCCAAGGTTCCCCAAGACCTTCTTTTTGCCTAACAGGTGCTATTTGATGTGGGATGACCACTCTACTATGACTTGGATTGTGGGACCAGATTTTCCCCCTCTTGATACTGTCTTCGACTTTTATCCCCTCCCGGACCACTCGTCGGTGATGAGTAATTTTGAGTGGGGGAGGATTGATGACGACGATTTCCATCCTTTTGTTCGTGGTGTTGTTCGTGACCGGTTTGGTGGCGACGCTGACTCGACACATTATTCTTACTGCCATCGCCACTTGACTTTTGAAGATGTTGATGTACGTTGCGGCGAATTATTTGCCAAGCTTGAAGAGTTGAAGTTTATCGCGACATCCTCCGCCAATGCCACGATATCCTTCGCCGACGCCGCGACATCCTCCGCCGCCTTCTAATAGAAATATAAAATTATTAACTAAATATTTATAATTATATATTTTTATCAATTTATTTTATTTCAAGCAATTTTCATTTTAAGAATTTTATTGTAAGCATTTTATTTTTCATGTTTTATTTCATGCACTTAAATATTGTATTTCTTAATTCATGTGTATGATGGGTGCCTATAACCATCAAGAGTGTTTTAATTTTCATGAAGGGTGGAGATGGAGTGGTGTAGGCTATTTAAGGCCATGTTGATGAAGGAATTGTAATGATGAATGAAAAAAAAACAAGAATTTAAGCTTTGAATTTTCCCCCTCTTTCCTCTTTCCCTCTATGGCAAATTTTTTCCTCTCCTTGTTTCTCCTCCTCTCTTGGCCGCCGGCCTCATCTTCTTCCACTCTCCTCCCTCCTCTATTCTTCTCTACAAAATCCTTTCTCCTCTCCACTACGAGTAACAAATCAAAGAACTCCTCCCCTTGAAGAATTCGGCCAACATCCTTTCACCCTCCTTGGGTGATTTCGGCCAAGGACAACAACTCTGGCGACGATGAACCTTCTCCGACGTGAAGCAAGGAAGGCGGACGAGCTCTGTTTGGCGTAATCCTGGCGGAACCGTAGAAGAGCGAACCACTTTTCATCGGAATTATCTATTCCGATTGGGGTAACAAAAATTACTACTCTTGTGTGATTCTCTCTTAGATAGATCTTGTGGTGGTTTTACTTTGGCGTTGATTGCGATGTTTGAATTCATCATGATTTTAATCCAAACGAATTTGTTATTTTCTTTGATCTATTTAAATTCGCGAGGATTGACAGGCCTCGTTTTCTTTTTGTTGGGAGAGATCTATCATTTTTTGAATCGTTTATTTTCGGTGGATCTCTTTTGGTATAAAACACGCTCGAACGGATCGGGTCGGTCTTTTTTGCTTGAGAGAATATTGGCTCTGTAAGACCCCCCTCCCAGAACATAAGACACGGCACGAGAGGGGTCTTATGCCCAGAACAGCCGCCTTAGGGTAGCACTAACACTCGGGCTAGCCTGTACCACAAGACGCCTATTCTGCCAGCTACAACCAATATCAATATATATATGCCAACCCAACCAAAATAATATAAAGAAATCAAATCCACACAAGCTATAAGTCCAAAAGCACAGTAATAGAGAAGCTAAACATGCTTCTACAAAATCAGAGTACAGCTAATAAGTTGCCCCAAAGGTCTACAACAAAACTCTCATATACTCACATCTGCAACAGACGGTAGTGACAACACCATCCCTTCAGGCCCGGTCGTCCTGGCCTGGCTGATCGGCTCAACGACCTGTTGTACGATCTGCGGGATTTCCTCTTAAAAAGGAAGACGTAACAACTGTTAGTCATAAAGACTAAGTGGCTTCACATCCTCTCCCCCGTCGACTCCTCGACACCGGGTGGAGAAATAGACAGTGTACAATATATGTATATAAGCAGGAGCATAAACAAGCAAGTGGTATAATATGTAGAAAGATAATCTAACATTTCTACCATCTATCACAACATATGAATATCGAGTTATAGTAGAAAGTAACTCAACTTATATGGATGCCCATACAAGCATATAAGTTGAGGATCGTTCAGCAGTAAGTAACTCATCGTATAAGAGTGCCCATACAAACTTATACGATGAGGGTCTTGTGTATGTAATGAGGTGCAATGTTATGTATGCGATGCAATGACTCACCCATGATCACGCACATGCAATTGCTATGTCGACACAGACTAGTAGTTCCCACTTTTCGAGCAAGTTGCTAACCTCTCAGGCGCCAACCATCATGGCCAGACGGTGACAGTAGAACGGGCACATCTACTACTAAGTGGGTATCCACACTACTTCACTTAGGCATCCGTACGCCTCAACGCTAAGAACACAACAACATAGCCCATGCGTACTACGACCCAGCGAGTTCTCTTGGGTAGATGTGCACCAAGATCCTAGCCCCGAAATGGCCTATGCGTGACACGGAAGGAAACTCGGAAATAAGCACGAGGGTCAAGCACAACCGTTCACTTGGTACGGATGGCGCCCCGGGACATGAACACCGAGGTACAAGCTTAACCGCCCAAAGTCTATCTGTTAACTCCCATCGATGTGACGATTGACGAGCCCGTAGACCTGCCACACTATCTTTAACCTAGGATTACGACACCGCATGTCGACTCATACCGCATACAATTCCATAACATCGTGGCATGGAAGGAGCCTCGGAGAAAGCACGAGGACCAAGCCCAACCATCCAACTTTACTCATCTTAACACCATCCCGACTAGTGACGGCCAACGCCGCACTTACTAACTTCCACAATGCTACCCGTTGGGAGACGACTCTCTAAGCATTAGACTACCAAATTTCATTCTATCAATCCAACATACATATGGTCATATTTTATTCATCTATATGTCATACCGAATGATTTCAACATCATATAACAAAATGCGCTTAAATGATAATCTACCAATTTATATCAAGCCATTTCGTTCGATTCACGCTTGCTTCACAACTCGTTATACGAATTCAATTTAACAAACTTCAACCTTCATAACACTACGGTGGTTATCATAAAAGAGTTTACCCGAACCTTGAATTAGATTGCAACATTAATTCCACCGAATCTAAATCCATGTTATACACTACCCAGAAATTTAGGTGCAGAATAAATTTGGACAACTACTTCAACCGAAGATTCCCGTGGCTACAGAAATCCAGTGAGTGCGTGTAACCCCTCGATGGAAAGGTCTTTCTATTAGCTACAAATTTCATGTTTAGCTTGCAACCCAAATCAGAATATAACCCACATGAAATTGGCTCCAAAGCCTGTAGTGTACAAAATATAATTTCTATGCGCCTAGCTTACAACCCTTACTTCGATCAGACATTCCTGTGGATACATGCTTCACCCGAAGGCGTGTAACCACTCGTTGGAAAGTTAATTTCAAGGGCTTAAACTTTTGTGTTTAGTCGAAAGCCCAGATCAAACCATTTTTTGCCTGAAAATAGCCAAGAAGGTCGCTGCGTGCAAAACACAGATTCTGCACGCATCTTGAAGCGGAATGAATGGCATCGGTTCATCTTCCTCCTCAAGCCGATCACCCCAAACTGCTTCCAAAAGTTTCTCCACCCTTATTCTCCCTCTCGAGGTCATTCCCCTTCATGAATCCACCCCCATCAACACTTTGAAGAAGGGGAGAATGAAGATGACTAAACGTTAGAACAAAGTTCTAGATAGGCCTTCCTAAGAAACCTTCTCCTCACACATCAAGACTTATTTGAGTCGATGTCTCGCCTAAGAATATCTAAGAATCTAGCACCAAGGGAGAGGGGAGGAAGCTCACCTCATTTCCAGCGGTACCACCATTTCCGGCCATGGATCTTGTCATCCTCCTCGGCGACATCACTTTTTCCTTGACGGCGGTGGCGTTTCTCCTCCTCCAAAGTTTTCTCCAGCAGTTCTCCTCCTCCAGAAATTCTCTCAGGAAAAAGGGGTGGAATGAAGAGTGAAAACAGCTAGGGTTTTACTTTTCCTTTTTATACAGAAGTGACACGGGTAGGGACACGGCCGTGTCCTTACCCGTGTCCTACTCTGGCAAAGCGGCTCGACTGCCGTTTCATGCTCCTACACGATTACTAACACGCCCGTGTCTATACCCGTGTCCAAGTGACACGGCCATGGTTCTTGCCGTGTCGACACCCGTGTCCTGCTCGAGGCACTGCTCGTTTTGCTTGCCTTGGAGCACACGGGTAGGGACACACCCGTGTCTCTACCCGTGTCCTTCTCTGGCCAGACTCAAAGCCATGGCACTCAAAGCCATGGCACTCAACGCCATGGAATACAGGTAGGGACACTCCCGTGTCTCTACCCATGTCCTGCTCCGGACAAAACACTCAAAGCCATTTCACTCAAAGCCATGGTCACTTAACACCACTAAACACGTGTAGGGACACACTAGTGTCCCTACCCATGTCCTTCTCGGGACACACCACTCAACGCCATTTTTACCACTCAACCCCATGGACACTCAGCTCCATTGAACACGGGTAGGGACATGCCCGTGTCCCTACCCGTGTCATACTCAACACAGTTTGCAGCCTATTTCCTTGTTCCCCGCGAGTGCGCACCTGATCGCATGCACCCCCTTGAGCCTACACCAGCTCTCCTGACACAAAAAAACACACACAAGGGGCCTAGCGCAAATCGGAACGTTATAGGCTCAAAGCTTCTATTTGATCTCTAAGGGTGTAGCGAACCCATGCATTAGCATTTGGTTAATATTATTCCGAATTGGGTATGCTGTGTTTTAGTTGGTGCGAGCGTATAATTGGAACGTGCGAGAATGAATCGGTGTCGTTTGTCCGTTGCGGTTCGTCGGGAGACGTACCTACATCAATTTGGTATTAGAGGAAGGTTTACGTCAATTTCCTAATTGACACACTCTCTCTTTTCTTAGGACGTCGACACGCACTTGTCTTGCACGTTTGTTTGTCAAAAATTACAAAAAAACTTTTCTTCTAGTCTGCCAATAATGGTCAAAATTTTATTTTTCTGCAAAAAAAGTTATTTAATAATCTCCTATTTATTTTCAACAAGAAAATAAAAATATATATATTTATTCCCTTAGTGGTTTAACGGGAACAATTCCATCTGTTACAATTTTATAGGATCAGAGTCATTATTCCATTACATGTGCACCAGATTCGAGTAGAAAAATTTCTGTCCCGTCACCACTAAAATGGCCCATGATGTTAACGTTTCCCGATTCAAATCTTCTAGATCCATGTCGAATGTTAGGAAACCAGTTTATTCACCTATATGGGTGAAATTAGGGACTTACTTAGGAAACTAACGACAAACCAAGCGACACCACCATCCCCTATGCAACCCTACCATCATCAGGACCATCTCCCTGAGCGAGAAGTTGACATATCTAGGTCATGTAGGAGTGTTGCTCCCACCTACGATGGGTTTGAAGGTCCTCTGATCTTCCTTAATTGGGTTATTTGGATAAAACGTTATTTCGAGTGTCTTTGTTTGTGGGACTTCCACAAGGTCCCACTGGCAAGCAACCAGTTAGTGGGTCGAGCCAAGACTTTCTGGTTCAACGAGGAAAGACGTATTGGGTCTCATATAGGTTGGTTGATCATGAAGAGCCTCCTCACCGATCAGTACACTCCCGTGTGGATGTTGGATGAAGTGGCTACATTACACCAGGGCACTAGACCCATATCTGATGATAGGAGTGGCATATTACCTCAGGATAGACCCTTTCCCCAGGTTGGTAGAGCTACCCATAGCATACCTGCACCCACCTATGGAGGAAAGGAAAAGGTGGGGTCCCCTATCCCTAGTTCTGTACAAGTGAATGCTAGGACTGTCATGAGCCCACAGGGTGAGAGTAGACCTATCTGTAGGAGAAGACAGACGATTATGACATGTGAGTTTTGTGGCCTACCTGATCTTTCCTCTATTGTGCATCGTATTACGAATACGCTCGTAGTCCTTTTTGAGTATCCCCCTTAGCAACCTCATCTAGTCGTTGACTCTCCTGATGAGTTTGCGGCAGTGTCTAGGACTGAGCCTACCACTGAGGGTGAGGCTGATTTAACAGACGAGCTTAGTGATGATGAGGAGTTTGGTTACCCCAGTGAAATGGAAGAGGAAATCCCCTCTGAAGTATCACCCCATGGGATTTCTCAATCTACCCTCAACTTTATTCTCAATCCGTCACCTATGGTATCTGAGGAATATTCTGATGATTCTAAGTTAGTAGATGTACCTACGGTGTTGGAAGATATATGTTATGATGGAAGCTTATTTTTGGATGACTTTAGCGCTAAGAACCCGAAAGATATTTCTTTGATGTTATCACCATTGCCTGAAACTCAATATAAATTAGAAATTTTGTCGGATTCGATTTTGCCCATTTCTGAGACCTTTACTGATTATGATTTGGATGATGTATCCAGTGTGTTAAAAGAATTTCATAGCGAGGGAGTTTTACTTTTGTATTACATTATTGTTGTAGACCCGGATGATCGTCCTTTGATGTTGTCTCCGTTGCATGAAGTTCAAGATGATTTTGATTCTCTCCCGGGTGTGATTTTACCGACCCTCCCTCCCACTCCATTGACCCGTCTAGCACATATTCTAGGACACAAATTTGTTATAAATAGTCCAAGCTATTTGTTGTTGTCTATGTTAGTAACCCCTCCGTTGGATATGTCTCGTAAGAGAGGTATTAGTGAGTTGTTAGATTTCGTGTTCGGTTTCGTCATTTGTTTTTGTAGTTCTATATCCTCGAGACTTCCTATGAATAATCAATTATCTGATTATACGTTTACGATGAGGTTATCTATTATGCCCACTTCGGATTTCGTGACGGGTGTGCCCATTGGTTTGTGTCCGCTAAACTTTAAATATAAATTAAATTAATTAAACCATTTAACACCGGTGCCACCTGATTTATTTCCGTTACCTCAAACGTATAAATAAAGTGAGTTTGCACAAGAATTCACTCTTCATGTTCACGATTTACATAAGCACATTCATGAAACGTTAGTCGCCCCATATACATTTTATAAATCTCATGCTAACGTACGTAGGAGAGCGTCTCACTTTAATATTAATGATTTAGTCTTGGTGCGTCACATCCCTGAACGGTTGCCTTCGGGCTCCATAAAAAAGTTAGCGAATCGGCGAGCCGATCTTATCTGAATTTTATAGAAGTTAGGATAAAATGCATATATTTTGGAGATACCCACTAATTTGGGTATATCCCCCATTTTCAATGTTTTGGATTTAACCCCTTATGTTTCTCCACCACTTGAATTACCTTCCTCTCCAATTATTCCGTTCACTATGTTTTCTAATGGGTTGAGGGGTGAGTTGGGTCCTGGATCGCTCTCTCTTATAGTTTCCACTAGAGGTATACTGAATGTTGATGTTGAAACTTTTTCTCCTTTTTTGACTAATGCTTTTCCAAGGTTCCCCAAGACCTTATTTTTGCCTAACAGGTGCTATTTGATGTGGGATGACTACTCTACTATGACTTGGATTGTGGGGCCAGATTTTCCCCCTCTTGCTGTTGTCTTCGACTATTTTCCCCTCCCGGACCACTCATCGATGATGAGTAATTTTGAGTGGGGGAGGATTGATGAGGACAATGTCCCTCCTTTTGTTCGTGGTGTTGTTCGTGACCGGTTCGGTGGCGACACCGACTCGACACATTATTCTGACCGCCATCGCCATTTGACTTTTGAAGACGTTGATGGACGTTGCCGCAAAATGTTTACCAAGTGATGCGTTGGCAAGTGCACCGGTCGCTGTCAAGTAATAATTTTTGAATAGCTTCCCCGAATGTCGATCTCGAGGGAATGCAGGATGGGTATCGTGATAGCGTCATAGAAAGATCGTTATTAAGAGTTAAACGAAACATAAGGGGGTGGTTTTTGATTCCTAATTCTAACAAAACAAAAAGGAAACTAATGCAGGTCATAAGCACCGCTTCGCTTGGTGGATGGAATTAGTGGAGGCCGCTATGCCGTGCTTCGTTGGGCGGATGAACGGAGAGAAAGCGGATGGAATGATCACAAGTGTAGAAAGTGAGGGTCGCAATCACCTCTTCAACTACCAACACTAGCCTTTGCTAGTGTGGTTTTAGTGTGCGAGTGGAGTGGATGTGGATGGAGGTGAGTGCAACACAGCTAACAACAAAGAATGAAACTAACAGAAACAAACTTCATTCATAGACAAATAAAGTAAGTTTAAGTTCATTACAAGTTTAAGAATACACTTCACTATGAGAAAAGGTAGAATAAACTGATAGGAGGAAAGCCTAGACGAGGTTCTAGGCCGGAGTGGTGGGTTTTCAATCCACTTCTCGACTCGGACCGTTGGTTGCTTTCAGAGGTAAATGGGTTGTAAATCCACTTATCTCCCTCCGCCTTCTCTTCTTTCCTTCAATCTTTTCTCATGTTGTCCAAATGAGTTGTACTGAGAGAGTCTTGTTGCATGCTGTTGGTGGCTGGAAACTCTCCGAAGTGTTGAAGATGGCTTTGGATTGCCGGAGAAAGCTTCCCGGAGGATGGAGATGAGTGGAGGACGTGTGGGGGTAAAAAATGGCGCTTCGGGCGCAGCAGCGGGGTGGAAAAATTAAAGGCGTTGACCTAAATCGTGGAGCACAGGCATAAATACAACAACAAAAAATCAGAACGCACGATCAGTGGTGCACGACCGGCATTCGTGTTCACTTGATCCCATGATCGTTCGATTAGCAAAGACAGAACTCAAGAAAAATAGGGGTAACAAGCACGAGCAGTGGCGCATCACCGGTGGTCGTGCGCACTATGTCCAATGGTTGTGCGATTGCCCCAAATAGAATTTGGAAAAGTGGAGAATAGTGTGCATGATTAGTGGTTCATGACAAGTAGTCGTGCGCTATAGGTCCAATGATCGTGCACAGTGTTATTGGACTGTTTGGGAATTCGATGAACAGACCGTGCACGACAAGTGGTCATGTGCTAAGGAGTCCACTGACCGTGCGCTTGTAAAAACGCACGACCAGTGGCCCTTAGGTGGAAAACTTTCCAAAACAATCTGAAACATGCTCACCACCTTTGTACCTGCAGCAAAAAAGCAGAGCCACCGAGACGGGCGTACCACATTCTCCATACACAGCAAAACACCAAGTATGGCAAAAGAATAATAATTATGAAATCACACTGAAAGCGGCCCAAAAGTGCATTCAACATGGAATGGACATAATAACAAATATGAACAAATATGTCTCTAAAGTATAGTGCAACAACGAGAAAACTAGCCCATATGAGTCCAAAAAATATGTATATAACTTGGACTCATCACACCCCCAGACATAAGCATTTGCTCGTCCTGAGCAAATCATCACTCTGTGGAGTAGAAAATAGTTAGCTGGCTTTGTAATTTCCAAATAAAGTAATGAGAGAAATCAAATATATAATGGGCATAGAAAATATAATAGACAAACTTTTTAATTATACTACAGAATTTATACTTTTCGACAGGCGTAAATAAATATTGTATCTACTCAAAATTTTATCTCTGGAGAATCGTTTGGGCATATGTAGGAAGAAAGTAGGCAGGTTACTAAGGTGAGTTTTGCCAAAGACCGGGGCTTAGGATCACCACCAAAGGAATCCACCAATGTCGGCGAACATATGCTTGCCCGTTCACACTCTCTCCACGGTACTAGCTCGTCTCAAGCGTGAATCCGTAGGGCTTTAGGATAATCATGGGGCTTAGGCTAAGGTTTGGTGGTCAAAGATAAACATGGAGGCTACATGCAACCAAAGCGAGCAAACAATAAGCTAGACCAATACAGCCCCTCACAATTGCACGTGTTCCACACCCCAAACTTAGCTTCAAAACTGGGTACGTACACGGCCTAACCAAACCAATATCATGATAACCTGATGGGGATTCCATTTCTCAGTGTAATTCTTTTTTTAAAAAAATTCTTGTTCTATTCTCTACTTTTTTCTTTTTTCCTATTGCAATCCCCAACTTTAGCACGTAGAAATTCTTGAATTCAACCACCACATCACTGAATTCCACACAACACTCCTCGTCAAAATCTTAAATTAACTGGATCGCATGGATTTGGGTTCGATAGGAGGATTGGCTTTAGGCTTTGGTGAATGAACATGGAGTTGAATGAAAGGATGGGTAGGCACAAACTTGGCTTGCAATGGTTAGCTGTTAGGACAAGGTAAACAAGAGTCAAACTAGCAAAATTTTATGGCCTACGTCACGCTCACGCTTGACTAACCATGCATCAATTTTTGGGGAGTAGCTTGGGGAAAGTTCTTATACACCGAGAAAGATGATCCTTCCTCCCGACTCGAGCCAAACGAGTCTAGTGACGACTACACACATCCCTACACTACCGTTCGATTTCACCATATTCAATATTTTGAGTAGTACAAATAATATTTACATCTGCAGAAAAAGTATAAATCTATAAGTATAAAGAAAAATTAAATCGATACTATTTCTACACAGACCATGAGTACTCGATTAGGAGTAGTGCACGAGTTTCACACTACTCTATCCTAAAATCCTAAGCCAGCACCACTATTTTAAAGTTTTCACAAAAGAAATAAATTTGACTCGAGCCGAGCGCGTGTTTAAGATCGCGCTCATGTGGGTGTAGGTGCACAATGCGAACAAGAAATCATGAAAATAGAAAAATAAAAATACTTATGGTATGAAAGTGATAGCAGTGCATGTGCATAAGTAACTCGCTTAACTCTCCCCCACCAGACTTAAACTCAACAACCTAACCAATATTTGAAATAAAATCAAATAAATAAGAGTTGGGGGAGAGGTTACCCATGTTCAGCAAATGAGCATACTAGAAGATTGGCGTTAAATTCAACAGAAAGTCTACGGCCCAAGCGAGCACCACCTACAAAAGAGAACATCTCCACGCACAAAAACAACAAACATATAATCACAAAAAGCTTAATTGAAAGCAGAGAAATGGGGTTGTCTCCCATAAGCCACTTTTCTTTATCGTCCTTAAGGTGGACAAAATACCTATATTAACAGTTATATAATGTTCAGAGCATAAGTTTAATACGCAACAAAAAATTCTAAAGTTACACACATCATTAAGCAAAAAATAAAACTAGAAAAGGCAGAAAAGGGGCCCCAAAGTTCCTTCACTTCTCAGTTGAATGCTGACTTGTGATAGATCCCCCCAGTCACGCGAGATGAGGGAGAGGAGAAAGCATTAGGGCCCAGGGAAGACGAATCTCCCCTGCCCCTAACCTCTTCCTTCTCGCGCTGGCGGGCAAAATTCTACGCCTTGTGCATGAGCAGTTCTTTTCTTTTTAAATCCACGGATGGGGATCGCCAGGGATGTATAACCACTCCATTCGAATCAATAGCATGTCTAGGCTTTCCATCCATGGGAATCCTTTCCTCACCCGCGGCGGGTGATTGATCAGCCCAAGTGACCTGTTTTAATGTCTTGCAAAATTTGTTCAGATAAATAAATGTTTTTAATTCTATCTTCTGCACGCTCTCTACAACCATGCTCAACTCACGTTCCTTCTTATCTGAGTCTTGTTTAACTTCAAGAAACTCCGTCTTCATCTCTCCTTCAGCTAACATCAACAGTTCTGCCACTTTTTTAACCTTATCTTCCTCAATCAGTAAAACACTTCTCTCAACAGCACTAGATAAATAATCAGATAACAAAACATTCAGCTCCGGTAGTTTTCTGGGTTCAATCGGAGGAATAGGGGGAAGGGATGACGTTGAAGGCAAATTAACCTTGGGAGAAAGGTGATGCCTCTCGCATTAAATTGCAATGTAGCTTCACAAGCTTTTAGGAATGGGACCCCCAAGATGGGTTTCGATGCATTTCCTATGGGTCCCAACACCTGGAAGTCAGTAACTATAATAGCCCCATTCAGTTTCACTTCCACCTCCTTAATTTCCCCGTCGGTTTTACTATCGACCCATCGGCTAGCACTAGGGACTTCCAGACATTTGATTCAATATTTAAATTCAGTTTCTAAACATCTTGCAAAGCAAGAATGTTGCACGATGATCCGAAATCACATAAAGCTACCGTATCCACTGCATTAATCTCATAGCTCACGACCACTTCATTTATATTGCACTCATCCTCCTCTCCAACACTCTTCCCTTGCTCACTGGGATTTTCTCCATGTCGCTTGGGAGGGTGTCGCGAGTATGCTCGGAGAGCACCTGGGCCTGTTGCCCCAGCTGAGTGTCCAACTTCCTCATGGAAGCGGTTTGAGTGGACATATTAGATTAAGCCATATCCACAAATTCTTCCATCATTTCCTCCAACGCACTCTTATGAATCCCTTGCGTGTTCTGATTATAACCCGAATGCGGCGGTCGCGGCTGGCTGTTTGAGTCTTGTGCATCAAATTGCTGCTGGCCTCCATTCCACCTTTGACCGGGAGCATATTGATTCCTTGAGAAATTAGGATGATTTCTCGCGTTGGGGTTATACATATTATTATAGGGAGCGACGCGATTCTCATTGTTTATAAAATTAACGCTCTCGTCAGAAGTTATACCTGATAGATCAGCAAATGTTTCTCCAGCAAGGCACTCATAAGCATGATGGTCGGGGTTTCTACAACCCTGGCAAGAAATGTCCATAACTCGAGCTGGAGGAGGAGTCCATATAGTCAGCATCATTTTTCCATCCATCGTAGGATAGCTTCCCTCAGCTTGTTGCACCACTGCATTCACTTCAAATAGATTTCTCGGCCCTCTAGGGGTATTTCTTCCGGCGGTCCAGTAGGTGCTATGGGAGGCGGTATCACAAAGAAGCCTTAACGCCTCGTCAGGAGGTAGGTTCATTATAGTGCCACTGGCTGTCGTGTCGATCATAGCCCTGTAATTTGGCTCAATAGCAAAATAGAATATTTCGACTAAATTCCACGACTCATAGCCATGCTGGGGGCATCGACGCTGCAGGTCAACAAACCTCTCCCATGCTTCAGATAAAGTTTCCTGGTCCAGCTACCGGAAGGTAGCTATTTCCCTTCGGGCATTCACAATTTTTTCCATCGGGTGGAATTTAGCTAAAAACTTAGAGGAAAGAGCCTCACAAGTAGTAGCAGTCCCGAGCGCAATGCTATGGAGCCAAGTTTTGGCCTTGTCCCTCGGCGAAAACGAGAACAGCCTCAGCTTTACTACATCATCAGTAATTCCGGCATAACAGAAGGTGCCTCAAATTTATAAAAACTCCGCCAGATGGAGCTACGGATCCTCACTCGGCAGGCCTGAATATTGCGTATTATTTCGGATCATGTTCAGAATGGCGGGCTTTATCTCGAAATGGTTGTTTACAATGGCCGGTATGAAGCCAGGGTAAAACACTTCCCGTAGTAGGGGTCGTGAAATCACGCATTGTCCTAATGTACGGTTGGACCACCTCATGGCCCTCAACAACCCATTCACCATGGCCATTTCCACCTCGACCTAAATCTTCCAACCTTTCTTCAGCAGCAGTAGCACGCACGCGAGCTCTCCTTGCTCGTGCGATTTCAAGCTCAACTACCAAATCTTTGACTATATTACCGGGGTTGGGATCTGACGTACAACACAAAAAAAAACTATCAAAAATAGCAAAAACACTTTACAAAATTTTCCAAAAGAAAAATGCACACAATGATTACACTCCTGTCTGTCAACGATCTCATACACAACACAAATAACCAATACACCTGCATTCCCCAGCAACAGCGCCAAAAACATGATGCATCGGTAAGTGCACCGGTCACTATCAAGTAATAATTTTGGGAATAACTTCCCCGAATGTCGATTTCGAGGGAATGCAGGATGGGTATCGTGATAGCGTCGTTGAAATATCGTTACTAAGAGTTAACAAAAAAAACTAATGCGGGTCGTAAGCACCGCTTCGCTTGGTGGATGGAATTAGTGCTGGGCGCTATGCCATGCTTTGTTGGGAGGATGGACGGAGAGCAAGCAGATGGAATGATCACAAGTGCGTAAAGTTGGGTCGCAATCACCTCTTCAACTACCAACACTAGCCTTTGCTAGTGTGGTTCTAGTGTGCGAGTGGAGTGGATGTGGATGGAGGCGAGTGCAATAAAGCTAACAACAAAGAATGCAACTAGCCAAAATAAACTTCATTCATAGACAAATAAAGTAAGTTTAAGTTCATTACAAGCTTAAGAATACACTTCACTATGAGAAAAAGGTAGAATAAACCGATAGGAAGAAAGCCTAGCCGAGGTTCTTGGCCGGAGCGGTGGGTTGTCAATCCACTTCTCGACTCAAACCATTGGTTGCTTCCGGAGGTAAATGGGGTTGTCAATCCACTTGTCTCCCTCTGTCTTCTCTCCTTTCCTTCAATCTTTTATCCCGTTTCCCAAATGAGTTATATCGAAAGAGTCATGTTACAAGCTGCTGGTGGACGGAAACTCTCCGAAGTGTTGAAGAAGGCTTTGGATCGCCGGAGAAAGCTTCCCGGAGGATGGAGATGAGTGGAGGACCTGTGGGGGTAAAAAATGGCGCTTCGCGCGCAACAACGAGGTGGAAAAATGAAAGGCGTTGACCTAAATCGCGGAGCACGGGCTTAAATACAACAGTAGAAAATCAGAGAGCACGACCGGTGGTTGTGTGTACTTGATCACATGCTAGTGCGATTAGCAAAGAGAGAACTCAAGAAAAACTAGGGTAACATGCACGAGCAGTGGCACACGACCAGTGGTCGTGCGCACTATGTCCAATGGTCGTGCGATTGCCACAGACATAACTTGGAAAAGTGGAGAATAGTGTGCACAATCAGTGGCTCACGACCAGTGGTCGTGCGCTATAGGTCCAATGATCGTGCGCAGTGTTCCTGGACTGTTTGGGAATTTGATGAACAGACCGCGCACCACCAGTGGTCGTGCTCTAAGGAGTCCACTGACCGTGTGCGTGTAAAACACACGACCAGTGGACCTTAGGTGGAAAACTTTCCAAAACAATTCGGAACATGCTCACCACCATTGTACCTACAGCAAAAAAAGCAGATCCACCAAGACGGGCGTACCACATTTTCCATACACAGCAGAACACCAAGTGGGATAAAAGAATAATAAATATGAAATCACACTGAAAGCGGGCCAAAAGTGCACTTAACATTGAATGGACATAATAACAAATATGAACAAATATGGCTCTAAAGTGTAGTGTAACAATGAGAAAACTAGCCCAGATGAGTCCAAAAATATGTATATAACTTTGACTCATCACCAAGCTTGAAGAGTTGAAGTTTGTCGCGACATCCTCCGCCAACTCCGCGACATCCTCTGCCAACGTCACGACATCCTCCACCGCCATCAAATAAAAATATATAATTATAAACTAAATATTTATAATTATATATTGTTAACAATTTATTTATTTCAAGCAATTTACATTTTAAGAATTTTATTGTAAGCATTTTATTTTTCATGTTTTATTTCATGCACTTAAATATTGTATTACTTAATTCATGTGTATGATGGGTGCCTATAACCATCAAGTTTTTTTTTAATTTTCATGAAGGGTGGAGATGGAATGGTGTAGGCTATTTAAGGCCATGTTGATGAAGGAATTGTAATGAAGAATAAAAAGAAAAAACTAGAATTGAAACTTTGAATTTCCCCCCTCTTTCCTCTTCCCCTCTAAGCCAAATTTCAGCCCCTCCTTGTTTCTCCTCCTCTCTTGGTATCCGTCCTCATCTTCTTCCCCTCTCCTCCCTCCTCTTTTATTCTCCACAAAATCCTTTCTCCTCTCGACTACGAGCAACAAATGAAATAGATCCTCCCTTGAAGAATTCAGAAAACATCCTTTCCCCCTCCTTGGGTGATTTCTGCTAAGGACAACAACTCCGACGATGACGAACCTTCTCCGGCATGAAGCAAGGAAGGAGGACAAGTTTCTCTCCATTTGGCGTAATTCCGGTGAAACCATAGAAGAGCGAACCACTTTTCATTGGAATCATCTATTCCGATTGGGGTAACGAAAATTACTACTCTTGTGTGATTCCCTCTTAGGAAGATCTTGTGGTGGTTTTACTTTGGCGTTTATTGCGAAGTTTGATTTCATCATTGTAAATCAAAGTTGTTGTTATCTTTGATCTATTTAAATTCGTGAGGATTACCGGACCTCGTTTTCTTTTTGTTGGGAGAGATATACCATTTTCCGAATCGTTTATTTTCGGTTGATCTCTTTTAATACAACACACGCTCGAACGGATCGGGTCCGTCCTTTTCGCTTGAGAGAATATTGGCTCATAGCTTCTATTTGATCTCTAAGGGTATAGCGAACCCGTGCGTTAGCATTTTGTTAATATTATTGCAAATCAGTTGTGCTGCATTTTAGTTGGTGCGAGCGTTGAATTGGAACGTGGGAGAACGAATCAGTGTCATTTGTCAGTTGCAGTTAATCGAGAGATGTAGCCTGCATCAATGTGGCATATTGTGTAAATTCTGCGGGTGAAGTTGGATCTTGAGCGACTCTTAGAGGGGAGGGGTGAATAAGGGCAAATGATAATTTTTGCTTAAATGTTTACTTAGCAAAATAGAAAAAGAAATCAGACAATGTTTTTCACAAACAAATACTAATAACATACACTTAGAAATATAATTGAAAATTGAAATGAAAATTTATTCCATAAGTGATGTTAAATATAAACAACATATTTAAATAAAGATTGAAATCTTTGCTGTGATTAAAAATCTTTTTTTTTTCAAATTCACCTTTCCTTCTATAAAGTGAAAGTCTTTGTTTCAAAAGTAGCTATACACCTAGAGGGGGGATATGTCTTCTAGTCTTTTTTGAACAACCTTTAGTTTTGATGTGTTGTGTGTATTATTATTATGTTAGCTTTCAAGAACAATAACAACACACCAGATTTTATAGTGGTTTCCCAAGATATGAGTACATCCACTTTCCCTCCCACCTTTTTAACAGTGTGTTAGACAAGACAATCTTCTTCAAACTCGGCTCAAAGAGCTTACAACACAGATCCCTCAGGATCTCTTAGGCTTCCTCCAAGCCCTATCTCAGGCCACAGCCCTACACACTCATAGTAATATCTACTCCTACAACTCAGTGACCCACCAGATCACCTACCTCAGGCTTATGAAGAATCCCTAAAACTCAGGCAAGAAGGATATCCCTACACTTACATGTAATTAATCTCCTACCTAAGATCTCGACCATATCCTACCTCAGGCACGCAGTCCCTACCTCAGATCCACAATAGGATCCTACTACTCAGCCTTTATATGTTAGGCTTACAACTTAGATAAAAAATTATCCTATAGGAAGAGTAAGTGTTTGATAATGATTGACTTCAGTGGGAACATTCTCTGAGTCTTATTCTTCCTAGACTAAGAAAGCTCAAACCTAACTTCTTCACTGTAGCAAGAATATAGATCTTCAAGATTATTCTGCTTGTGCTGAGAAGTTAACTGCAGAGCCCTGTTTCTCCATGCCTTTTGATGTTTCAGAGTTGAGTATATTGGCGTTGAAGATGAATAGCGCTTTGAGTTTGCTCTGCTTCTTCTTCTTATACAGAAAACAAATTATCCGATCTTACTGTTGAAGACTAATAGATTATTTTTCAGTTATTGATTTCTTCAAAACAGCCAACCTAAGTTTGAATCTTGCAGACCTTCTTGGTAATCCTAGTGTCAAGGATTTTCTTGCTTGATGGAGAGGAAGAAGATTACCAAAAAGCTTCTTTGTGATTTCTCGAAAAGATCCTATTATGATTCGTCAAAAACGGCTATATGAGCTGTATGGGCCAGTCAAATTAGTTAACTGCAACATAACTTTTGCATTAATTATTGTACTAAAGGCATATAACGCCTTTTGTCATCTAGCGTGTAAGTCCCACAACATTTGAATTATGGATGACATCAGCATGGCGTGCTTGTGGACTTATCAACTTCCAGTCAATCTATCTATGCATTGAGTGCAGTCAAGCGATTCAGTGCAAAAACATTTAACATAAATTCTGTTACTAGAGGCGTTGAGTGAGCCTTCATCACTCAACACATTTGACCTTTACAGCCAAACTGAGAAGGCGTTGAGTGACCCGTCATCACTCAATGCTTTTGACCTTAGAAGAATTTTCCTATATGAAGGCGTTGAGTGAAACTTCTACACTCAACGCTTTTATACTTTGCTGAATTTCTTAATGCGACATTGAGTGGTCCGTATTCACTCACCGCTTATGTACTTAACCAAAAATTCTTTTGAGTAGGCATTGAGTGAACTGCCTTCACTCAATGCTTCTGTCCTTGGACAGATTTCAAGTCTGCAACACTGACGCTTTGACTGTTTGGTGTACTATTAACGCTTTTTACCTTCTGGCATTGAGTTCGTGAGTTCACTCAATGCTTCTGGACTTTGCCTGTTTTCAACTTATCCAACAACCTGTCTTGAGTGCAACTGTCATTGTGACCCTGACAACCTGTCTAATCAATGTAAGAGTATACAACATGCATACACTGAACTTGAACATGTATATTAGATACAAACAAGTGTATACCATTGAATTGTGGGCCTTCTTCTAATCTAGGACATTATGATCAATGGATCAAACACAAAGGACTGGCCGGATAAAGCCTAACTCTCCCTAGATACAAAAACTAGCCTCCCCTAAATCTCTCCACAGCCTAGTCACTACACACAAGGCGATGATTTCCCCTAAACCATATAAGGGCCCAGTTGCCACTCACACGACGAAGATTTCTTTACCGTTTACAAAATGAATGGAAAGAAAATAAATCTAAAATTAAAACTCCCTCTAGTCTTGAGCGCTGAAGAAGACGACAAATCCTTGCAAAGGTCGTCGACATTGGAAAGCACGAACGATCCCTTCTTCGCTCTTGAACTTGCTCGAACACTTAGGAGTTTTTCTGGTTCCACAGAGTTATCAGTCTGGGGATGCACGGGATGAAGGCTCTTGGAGGTGTGTAACATCATTTTCCCAAAATCCAGCATATATATAGTTTTTAACAATCGCCGGATGAGAGCTCGATATCGCCTGCGATATCTCCATTTGATGTCATGTGTCCCACTCTACGATAGCGATGCCGAGAATTTGGAAAATGTGTATGGTCGTGGGCCTATCATGTTGCGATAGCTTGATATTGTCGGGCGATATCTCGAGTTAAGTGCTTTGTGGAACCCATTGAGAATCATGGTTTATTTTATGGCTGACGTCAGCATGTTATCGCGGGTCGATAGTTGTTGTCACCTGCGATACTTTGCTTTGCAAAAGTTTGTTGTATGTCACCCATCCAAAATCATCAGTGTATTATACTTGTTATATTTGCATGCCACAAAAATACATTGGTCAAATACATTCGGGATTTGTTATTTTCAAACCAAGGAGTGTGGAACGCATACTCCAATAGGTGAAGGCCGATTAGGTGGTCGTCAGGGTGGAGGTCAGCCGAACTACCAAGAGGGCCCGCTGAGCAGTCTCCTATGAGTCCAAGCTGGTCAGGTACTAGGACGAGCGGCAGGCCATGCAGCCTTATAGCCGCACTACAGGAGAAGCGATAGGGCAACCACGTGCGAGGGCAAATGTTGTAAGACCCCTCTACCCTTACCAAGGAGGTAACCCGGTCTTATGCCCAGAACCCCCGCCTTACAGTGATACTAACACACAGGTTAGTCGCACTGCAAGACGCCGATTTTACCGTCTAGTACGATCATTTAACCTATTCGGCCAACCGAGATTAGAAGTAAAATAAGTAGTATCTAACACTAACTAGCTGCTCCACAAGTAATAGTACAACATCATCAGATATGTAAATGAATATGAAAAGTACAATAGTAGTCCACAATGAGTACAATGAAAGAGAAAAAGGCTTATGCCCAGTACATGGATATCAAATCTCTCTCTCACAAAATCAAACTATGCAGAAGCTAAACTATAATCGGTACACGCGTCAACTTCTGACGTCGGGCTATAGTAGTAGTAGTAGTAGGTTGTGGTATTAACTCCTCACATCCTGCCACCTCGTCCTGCTAGTCGTACTTGTGCTCCATCTCCTCGAGCTCCAAAAATGATTTGGTCACAACCGACCGTTACTCATAAAGAAAAAGCCATTTCCTCCACACCTCGCTCCTTCGACTCCAAGGTACAGTGCGGGAGGATGAAGCGGAGGACAATAAGGGGTAAGAAAGAAGATCAGGTGACAGTGGAACTAAACTATCAGGTCTAGCAGTTCTATATAATACATATAAAGTAAGTAAAGTTCAGCACTGTAAGTAACGTAAGGTAAAGAACAGTAATGAAAGTAAAGTAAGGTAAAGAATAGTACTGCAAGCAAAGTAAGGTAAAGAACAGTAAGTAAACTACACTACTACTAAACAACCATCACAGAAGTACCTTAACTTATATGAATGCCCATACAAACTTATAAGTTAAGGTTTCTAAATGTAACTTATCATATAAAAGAGCCCATACTAATTTATATGATAAGGATCTATGGTACGTATAACCTAAATATGTATGTATGTTATGTATGCTAGTTATGATTCATGCAAGTACAACTCACACACATGACTCTGTGATCACAGACCTTTGGTTCCCGCTTTTTGGAGCGAGCATCACTCTCTGGAACCACCGTTGTGGCTACGGCAGCAGCGAAACGGGCGCTTCCGCTTCTTATGTGGGTATACACACTACCAGGACCAGACCCTTCGCACGCCTCTATACAAGTCCTAGGTGCACTCTAGAGTCTCTGCGTACTAATGCTGGCCAACTGCCAGACTTTCTTGGTTGGGAGTGCATTTTCGGTGATTTTCCTCCAGACCACAGTATAAATAACCTACTGGCCCCTCAAACCCTCACACCTTACCAGAGTCAACATACTGCCATCAGTGTGACGATTGACCCAGTACCGCATGACCCGCCACTAATTTTGTTTCTATGAGCATGCAAGGTATCTAAACCAGAGCCTCCAGCACGCATGAACAAACCCGTCCTGATGTCATACTCCTAAGCCTCTAGCTTGCAGGACCAACCCGTCCTAAAATAAACCTCTCGAGTATTTAGCTCGCAGAACCAACCTAACCTGATATCAAACTCTCGAGCCTCCAGCTCGCAGGACTAACTATCCTTAAACCCTCCAACCCTTCATGGTTGAGATTGTCATATCATTCTCTTAATGCTGAATCCCTCTAACCCTTCACGGGTGAGATTGTCACATCATTTTCTAAACCTATTAGACTACTCTTGTCTAATGTTTGTTATACCAGCAATTTAGGGTAAATCCCAAGACTGCCCTGGGTATTCCCAATGAAGGGGTCTCAGGGGAACTAGGAACCAAGATGGGATTGAAAGCCCAAAGTTCCCTTTCACAAGGATACTTACTTTTATTAATGTCTACCCATGATCCATACCCAGCTCTCGTTGTTACTCTGGAACGAACCTAATGACTTAGGATATTATTGGGGAATCGGCGGTCTTCCACGAGTCTCTGTTCTAGCTGCTGTCCTTGAGGTTTTGCACTCTATCACTCGATACTATGAAGTGACCTACTAGACACCAACCAGGGTTTCAACTTTCTAATTAAATTCTATTTATAACCACTTTTCATATCCCCCCGTGGGTCGTTCTGTTATACCCAACTTTTCTTATACACAACCCACAACCTAATATTTACCCATGTGATATGACTTCCAAATCCCTTGGGTTAGATGCCCCTAATTATTTATCATGGGTTGGTATTGTGTATGATGTTTACCATTCAATATTTCACTACTTTTCTAAGTAATTAAGGCCCTATATTAATTCTTTTAATTGAGTGACCGAAGTCACTTTGTACATGATGTACTAAATACAATTGTTCCACAGATCTAAGAAATTTACCCGGTGTTCAATGAGGTTAAATAAGATTGCCTACCAGAGTTCATAATTTTGCCAGGTAAATTTTTATATAATTTCCATTTAAGATTAAAATCACAATTTGACCAATTTCCAAATGAAGTACATCAACTATACAACCAAAAATTCTAGGAAAATTACTAGAGGCTAATATTGATATAATAAAACATCTTACAGAAATTGATTATCATAAACAGTGATTTGACCTAGCAAAATTCCATAATAGTAATATTACCAAAATGCCACTACTTAAATTTTCAACATACATAATCACCAATAAATTCTAAGATAATTACCCAAGTTCTAATCACAGGAATGAGATACTATAAATATTCCCATAATTTTCCAGCAATGATTTCCTTTACTTTTTATTAATTTCCAAGAAGGAGCAATAATGTAATTCTTCTAAAAACTCAAGCTAAAGTTTTCAAACAAGCTTATAAAATTTTCCAGAGGTGTATGATGTCCTACTAGGGCTTGTGACAGAGTTTAAGAATTTATAAGAGTACTTAGCCCAATTTTCAATTTTTATTTCTAAAAAGGACATAATTTCCAATAATTCCAAATAATGGGATTTTTTGATCCAAAAAATCCCATCCTTACTATAGGAGGTGTATTTCATCCCTATAAGCATCTGTACAACATTTCATGGACATGCATTTGGCCAAATGGGCTAAATTCCCATTTTCCAATTTTTGTTATAGGCACACCAAATTTCAATATACCTTCAACATGCATGGTGGATTTCACAAACATGCAGGGGTCAATATGATCTAAAATTTCTACCATGGTCAGATATTGACCCAATGGCCATGCCACCCAAATTTGGGGGCATATGAAGTTGTAGATCTCCAAATGTTCAATTAATTCAATAAATGACGATTGTCAAAAAAACTATGGAAAAATACATTCCAAAAATTCCCATTTTTTGTCAAAACCTATTTTTTACCTAAACACATGCATGAACAATATCTCAGGTCATGTGGACTTATAGTTTGGCTTGACACTCATTTAAAGATCTGCCCTATCCCAGGACCAGTCTTGGTAGAATGGCCCTACAGGGAGCCCTACTGCTCCAAATTAATACTTTAGGGTTTCATTTTGAAGGTAAGACCTAGATCTACCTTTTTCCTATTAATCATAACTTCTGAAAAATCCTCTAGAAGGTCTAAAAATTACATGCAAGCCAACTGTAATTATGTGACATTAATTTACACTATTCACATATTAATAACATTAAATTTAAATACTTTAATTTGGATGGTATCGGTTCATCATTCCAGACAGCCGACGACTGTGATTCAACCGTCCAATAGGTTTTGATCTTCAAATCCCGGCCACTTGGGCTGCCGCCACCGCTTGCTAATATCTCCACCACCTCCGTTGAGGTCGTGGCTCGCGTTTCTCGGCGATGTGGCCACCGGAGGTGGATCCTCCGGCGATCCCGAGCTGGAACTAAAGCTCAGAAATATAGCTCACGGCTCACATGGTATCGGGATAAATTGAGCCCGATGTCTCGCCTAATAAATCTAGATAGCTAGCATGGGGTGAGGGGAGGTGAAATGGACCTGGATGCGGGCTTGGCGGCGAGTTTGGTGGTGGTGCGCCATGGCCGAAGCTTGCTCTGCCAATTTCGCCCAATTCCTCGATTCTCCAGCAAAAGCACTGCTCCAGGTGTTGAACTGCACTCATCTGGGCTTAGGGAAGGTGATGGTGGGCTTGGTTTTGGCTGGGAGTGGCTTGTTGAATGGTTTCAATGAAAGAGGGTGGCCGTCCATGAGCATAGGATGCTCCTCCTTGCTGTCAAGTGGCCACCAACCCCTAAATCTTGTTGGAATGATGCATGGGAACTCAGCTAAAGGCTTGGGCAGCGGGAAGGAGGGCCATGTGGCCTTCATCCCATCTTTTCCTCCCTTCTCTCTCCTCTTTTTAGCCAAACTTCCAAAAAAACCCCCATACATGTACTCTCTCTCCTATTTCAGAGGGGTGGGTGATGTCAATGACCACTTGGGCTGGTCTTAGGCCTTGACTTATGGGCCTAGCCATTAGGAATGGGCTTGGCTCATTTCTTTTCTTTTCTTTAAGCCCTATGTTAACTTGTTGACTTTTTAGGTTGACTTGGTCAACATGATGAGTGGGCTGGCCCCACTTGATGGTCATGGACCCTATGGTACCACCCAACTTGGGTTGGGCCATGGTGGTGCCCTACTTGGGCTAATTGGTCCCATAGGTGTGGGTTTGACCAATTTAGGGCAAGGGTTGACTTGGTCAATTTGGGTCAAAGGGTGACCCAATGATGTGACTTTTAGTTCACTTAGATTGTTATTAGGGTTAGGGGCATAGTAGTGGGGCCAATGTGTAGCTAAGATCCCAATTTGGGCTAGTTTGACTTGAGTTAACTTGGGTCATATAGTGGGTCCTATGTGACTATACCCTAACTCCCTGGGTCAAACCTAGCCTAAACCCATACCCCCACCACATGTCTTAATCCAATCTAAGTTAAGGGGTCTAATAGGAAATGAGATGTTACAAATCCCAATAAACAAAAAAAAATAATTTCGTCCCCGAAATTTAATTTCGGGTCTACGGGGTTTCTACACACCAGAATTTTAGAACTTTAAACAAAAATTAAAGTATTACCTGAGATAAAAAGCTCTGGGTTCTGCTCTAGCATCAGATCCCTCAGCTCCCAGGTGTGCTCCTCCTGTCCATGGTTGGACCACAACACCTTTACTAGGGGAACCTTCTTCTTCCGCAGCACTCGGACCGCGGTATCATCGATCTGGACCGGATCTAAACCAACTGATCTATCAGGTGCTATCCGGCCTGCTATAGTGATAATATGCTACTCCGACCAAAGGAGATCTCTCCGTAGAGAAGAGACGTGGAAGACGTCGTTCAAGGTCCCTAATTCTAGAGGCAGCTCCAGTCTGTATGCCAAGAGACGAATCCGCTCCAGGATCAAATATGGCCCCATATATCGAGGGTTGAGCTTCTTGTGCCTCCTTACCCGAGAAAAACCATGCACCAGACGTATCTTCAAGAACACTCTGTCCCCGCCTGGAATTCCACCTTCCGATGTCGCGCATCGTAGTACTTGGCCTGCCTACTCTGAGCCTCCAACATCCGATCCCTGATGAGTCATATCTGAGCATCTATATCCTCTATTTTTTCCGATCCAAGTGACTTAGGGTCCTCATCATGAACCCAAGATAGTGGTGTCCGACACTTCCTTTCATATATGACTCGCGGTTGGCGTTTGTGAGCCCAAACGGTATCACGGTGAACTCATATAGACCGTACCTTGAGCTTAATGCTTTTTTTGTATATCCTCCTCTTGTATCCTCAACTTGTAATACCCCGAACGCAAATCTAACTTGGAAAACCAATGTGCTCCTACTAACTGGTCAAATAACGTATCAATCTGGGGTAATGGATAGGTGTTTTGCACCGTCAGCTTGTTGAGTTCCCGATAGTCTATGAACAATCTTAAGGTTCTGTCCTTCTTTTTAACAAATAAAACAGGGGCTCCCCAAGGTGATTAACTCGGGCGAACGAACCCTGATTCTACTAATTCTTGCAACTGAAGTTTAAACTCAGCGAGTTCCTTTGGAGCCATTCTGTAAGGGGTCCGAGAGATGGGCTTAGCACCTGGTACTCACTTAATATGAAAGCCCACCTCTCTAAGCGGGGGTAATCCTAGAAATTTCTCAAAAAATACCTCCGGGAAGTCCCGCACGACCCACCCATCTTTTATACCATTTTTCATTTCTTTTAGCTCGAAGCATATCATATATACCTCATCCCCTTTCATATGGGCTTTTAAGGTCTGAATTGAAGATGATAACATATGGGGTATGAATTTGATACCTTAGAAAATGACTTCGGAGTCTCCATGTCTCAAGGAGATTTGCTTTGCCGCACAATCTATCCTGACATGATGCCAATCCAACCACGTCAAGCCCAAAATAATATCGAATTCAGGTATTCTCAATACCATTGTAGGGGTTTCAAGGAACTTTCCCCAAGAAGTACCTCCAAATCTCACTTTGCGGATGTAGTCATCTCAGAGCCACCCGGGAGGTGTACTCTCCGAGTGATACCGGTGAAGTGTTGCACTCCTTATAATTCTTTAACAAAGTCTGCCCAAATGAACGAGTGAGTGGCACCAATATCAATTAGTGTATGAGCTAGTTTCCCACTAACCATCATTGTCCCTAAGTATCAATTTATATCCACCTCAAAGATAGATTCCTAGTACTTTAGGAAAAATAAGGACAAATGCTTATAACGTATTAATTTCTTCCTCGTGGTCCTCATCTTAAAGCTAGGTCCTGCTTCCATTACTCCTTCATCCTGTCTCATGTTACTAGCCTGGATCCCCAAGTGGTCTGCTTCAAGCCTCTTTGCTATATCTATTGTCTATCCCAGGCTCGAGTCCGCTATAAATAAAAGTTTTTTCCCTAGGGAATCTATCATATCTATTATCTCTGCTAGTCTCGAGTCCGCAATAAATAAATGTGCTTACCCTAGGGACTCTTGCAAGCCTTTGTATAACCATTTTACGTACCCACGATCATCCAAACATTAGCAGATCTATGTAAAAAGCTACAAACCAAGGTTAGGTTGGCTAATCATAAGGTAATGATTGGACATAATTAGTGTGAATTACATATGGGCACACAGCTACTTCCGCTAAGTCAATTTGTCCCCAAACTGACTAATCAATTGGGGGTGGCACCATTATTCAATGAGTTCTTAGTTTTGGATCGTTACAAGCTGATACCAATTCTAAGACCCCCCCTCCCAAAACACAAGACATGGCCAAGGGGTGTCTTATGCCCAGAATAGCCGCCTTGCAGTAGCGCAAACACACGGGTCGACTTGTACCACAAGACACCTATCCTGCCGGCTAAAACCAAAATCATCATTACCAACCCAACATAGGAATATAAGTAGAAGTCAAAATCGACATAATTATATAGTCCAAACAAATACATCAAATAAAAAGAAGCAACCAAGGCTTCTATAATATCAGAGTACATCATGCCAAGAAGGCTACAAAATAAGTCTCTCAAAAACTCACATTAGTCACTAACGGCAGTGATGGTGTCGTCAATTCAAGCCCCATCACCCTGGCCCAGTTTCCCTCCTACGAAACCTGCTGCTCTATCTGTGGGGTTTCCTCCTAAAAAGGAAGATGTAGCAACTTTTAGTCATAAAAACTAAGTGGTTATCAGATCCGCTCCCCCGAAGACACTTAGGCACCAAGCAGAGAAAAGAAGAGGGTACAATATATATATATATATATAAAAAGTAGTACAAGTAGGTTGTATAAGGATAATCAATATCAGAGTATCCAACATGCACAACAAGTGAGTGTATCAATCTACAGTAGCAGTTCCACCATCAACAACAGTATACAAGTATAGTACTACAATGGAAAAGTAACTTAACTTATATGAATGCCCATACAAACATATAAGTTAAGGGTCGGCTTAACAGTAAAGTAACTCATCATATAAGAGTGTCCATACAAACTTATATGATAAGGATCTTGTGTATATAATTTAAAGTCTTTAGTTTCAAGGATAGCTAAATCACCTAGAGGGGGGAGGGGGTGAATAGGTTTCTTAGTCTCTTGTGACTATCTTTTATTTTCTTTCTTTAAGTACTCTGTGAGGGAGAAGTTATTTACTTTCATGCCACACATAACATGCAATTAAAGAAACAATACAAAAAGCACACACAAGATATATAGCAGTTCCCCAGATTATGGGTACGTCCACTTTCCCTCCCACCTTTCAAACTTATAGTTAGACAAGGTACTTCTCCAATCTCGGCTCCTAAGAGTTTATAACACGATCTCGTTGGACCACTCTGTATCCTCCAAGACCTACAGCCCAGAACAATGCCCTACAACTCAGTGATACAAAGATCACCTACCTCTGGCCTAAAGACTATTCAACTCAGGTTGGGCAACCCTGCCTCAGATCCACAAGAGATCCTACCTCAAAGAGAATGACTCTCCTACCTCAGGCTCAAAAGCCCTACAACTCAATGATCAATCGATCACCTACCTCAGATCCAAACTATATTCTATAGCTCAAATTCAAACTTGAATCCTACTATTCAGACCAAATCCCTACTCTAAGATTCTCAACAGAATCCTACCTCAGGAAAAACTGCCCTACAACTCAGATCCAAACTTGGATCCCACCTCAGAGTAAATTTGCTCCTACAACTCTGATCCAAAAGGATCCTACAAGGTGGAAGTGGTTTGGTGAGTTGGTATTGACACAAGAGAAATTTCTTTTAGCCAAACTTCTTGATTGAGATAAACTCAGCCCAAGTTCGAGTCTAGGGAAATAATCTCAGAGCTTATTATTACCTAAACTGAGTAATACTAAGTCCTAACTCCTTCTTCTTTGCTCCAGATATTTTCTTGCTGGAACTGAGAAGTGACTGCAGCTAGTCTTGCTACTACATGAGCTGAGAGAATCCCAACCCTAACCTTTTCTCAGTAAGAAGGATACAGATCTTGCTTTGGCTTGTGCTGGAAGTAAATTGCAGATCTGCTCTTCTTCTTCTTTCTTTCTTGGGCTGAGGAGATTCAGCCCTAACTTCTTCTTCACAGCCTCCAGAAAATGTTCTTCAGAACTGTACAGCTGGAGCTACGAAGTGGCTGCAACTAAGGTTATCCTTAGCTACACCTCCTCTCTCGGAGATTAGCTCTGAACTGCTATTGAGTGTGAAGAAGTCAACAACAAAATTTAAAACTTTCAGATCAGCTGTAGCTAGAGTTTTCTACTGGCTGCTACTTCTTCTTCAAAGAAATCTTTGACCTTGCTGGTGAAGAAATGATACCAGCTTTCTTAGATCGGCTTTAGATCAGCTGCAGCTAGGTAGGACCTGCTGCTTCCTTCTTCTTCCTCAATTATGAAAATCGAGACTTATGTACCGATAATTGGTAAGATGATCAACCCTCCCTCGAAGTTGGGATATACGTAGAGGGTTGCTCGCTTGAATATATCAAAACCCTAGAACAAGGAAAGTCATCATGAGGCGTTAGAAACTCTATCGAGCTTATGAATTAGATAATTATTTGACACAACTTAAAGATATTGATGCATAATGACATGTTATATCTAAAGAACAAAACATGTTATGTACAATGCACAAGAATTCAAACATCTGGCTTTCTAAAAAAACTAAAATCAAAGCAGTTTTGATGACACAAAGGTTCTATGTATAATTAAAGGAGTGTGTTATCTAAACAAAACACGTTCCTAGATGCTCTAACACTTTAACCTAATCGATGTAACACACAATTAATGAATATATTGTCGGTTAAGGATTTGATTAAGGAACTCAGATATATCGCAAGAGAGAGCTAAGGTGAATTGAGAATTCAGTACATCTCAGAAGGATAACTGAAATTTTTGCATAACTAGGGCTATGATTATAACATATTAAATGGGTACAATTGGGAGAAGTAAACACAATGATTGATCACTGCTACCCGCGCCTACCTAACATAACCAGGTCATTCGGTTGGAAACATACAAATAAGGATAGGGTAATGTCATGGTAATATGAAGGAGTGGTTGCGGGTCTTAACTGTTATATGATCAGAACCAATAAGTGAGAATTCAAAGTGTTTGAATAATTTTGTTTATGACATTGGGAGTATAACGACCCCAGAAAAATTAAGATCAAGTGAAAAACCATACTAAATTGTAATATGTATATTATAAGTACAATCATTTGGATGTGTATTTGATGATCACAAGAATCAAAACAAAAGTGTTTGATGATATAATAATTGCCTTCAGAAATATTCTGGATTTTGAGAACAAACACAGGATTATGAATATGTTATTATCCTTAGAACCAAGTATTATAATAATTCGAAGGATTTGAAATGCCCACTTTGAGGGTAACAAATGCTCTATTATGTTTAGTGAACTTAGAAAAACTTGATCATGAGTAGACAATGCAAGCATATCGTATGCACCAAGGAATGAATAAATTCAACCTTGCATATATTGGATAG
This sequence comes from Platanthera zijinensis, assembly GCA_039513925.1. Classification (NCBI taxonomy): domain Eukaryota; kingdom Viridiplantae; phylum Streptophyta; class Magnoliopsida; order Asparagales; family Orchidaceae; genus Platanthera; species Platanthera zijinensis. The sequence goes on from CM077091.1 coordinate 91,076,733, forward strand.
TGCGAATTATATTTTTTTAGGTGTTTGTAAGTGATAATAACTCATGAACTTAGAGAAATGATAGTCTCTACCATGAAATAATTTTTGGAGGTTAGATTGAAGGTTACTCATACATATTCCACACATGGTTGAGCTAATCTCATGAATATAATGGCTTTAGATGAGTATTCACCCACGCTTGCCTAATAAAGACAACTATATGAACATGTATAGGAAAGTTAGTACGAGCATACCTATGTTGAAACTTTGAGCACATAAAAGATTAATTTGTCAAGGAATTACATTAAAAATGTAACAACTCAACAAATGGGAATGGGGTGGATGATTAGTTGAAGCGTACGCATAGTTATGACCCCTCGATTATGATAACATCAAGAATCGGGACATGTACGTTGATAACCTCATGATCACCTTAGGAAAACCATGACTTAAAAAATGAATTTTGATTTGCAAAGGTGTATACGGTGAAATTAAACGAGGAGTAATAAGTGTTTAATAAGATTCTCTTTATGATGAAATCGATTTGTGTCAGACCTCTCCATTTTTGAAAAAATATGCTTATAAATTTATGAATTAGACTATATGTGAAAAGCAATTGGGTGTCATCTATATCAACATCAATATCAATAATGATCATTTGATGTATGCTTGAAAGGTGAACACTCTATGAATTATGTATTACTGTTTATGTAGAGATGTGATAGGTCTTGAATTTGGGAGAAACAAAATGATGATCTTTTCATCACATCATGATCTCAGAAGTTAGTTAACTATTATACATAATAGTATTGGTCTAATGTGCATGATATTTTTGGGGTGATTGTACGTTCACGTTGGGTGATAAGTAATAATCTAGGTGCACATGAATAGAAAAGATTTCTACTTATGAGATTGTTGATTTTCACATATTTTGGTGATCATTGGTCATAAGGGATTCCAAATCCAATGTGTGATTAAGATTTATTTTAATGATAATATGTTAGGAGACTTGGAAATATGTCCACATAATTTTGATGGTGAGTATAGCGAAGTATGATGTGAATACATTTGTAAGGAGGATGTTACCGCTGATACACAACGAAATCCTTTTGGTAAGTCAAACTAAGGTGATGTCCTAATTGGATTGGCCTAACTCATTGTTTAAATGGACTATTTCTGTGACTTTTTATATATGGGCACACCATTGCTTCCACTGCATAGTTTGTCCGCAAACTAATGCTCGTGCGTGGTGACCCAGTATTGTGGACTTCTTTCTCATATGATCATTTGTTCAAGTGATACCAGTTTTTAAGAAAACTCACCCCTTACCAAGGAGGTAACCTGGTCTTATTCCCAGAACCGCCTCATTACGGTGACACTAACTCACGGGTTAGTCGACACCGCAAGGCGCCGATTCTGCCAGCTAGTACAATCATTTTACCTGTTCGGCCAATCAAGAGTAGAAGTAAAACAAGTAGTATGTAACACTAACTAGCTAGTCCACAAGTCATAGTACAACATCATCATATATGTAAATGAATATGAAAAGTACAATTGTAGTACACAATGAGTACAATGAAAGAGAAAAGGGCTTATTCCCTGTACATGGATATCAAATCTCTCTCTGACAAAATCAAACTATGCAGAAGCTAAACTATCATCGGTACACACATCATCTCCCAACGTCGGGCTATAGTAGTAGTAGGTCGTGGTGATATGAGCTTCTCACGTCCCGCCACCTCATCCTGCTGGTCGTGCTGGTGCTCCATCTCCAATAGATCCTAAAATGATTTGGTCACAACCGACCGTTAGTCATAAAGATTAAGACATTTCCTCCACACCTCACCCCTATGACTCCTAGGTACCGTGCGGGAGGACAAAGCGGAGGATAACAAAGGGTATGAAAGAAGAGCATGTGATAGTGGAACTAAACTATCAGTTCTAGCAGTTCTATATAATACATGTAAAGTAAGTAAAGAACAGTACTGCAAGTAAAGTAAGGTAAAGAATAGTACTGCAAGTAAAGTAAGGTAAAGAACAGTACTGCAAGTAAAGTAAGGTAAAGAATAGTAAGTAAACTATACTACTACTAAACTACCATCACAGAAGTACCTTAACATATATGAATGCCCATACAAACTTATAAGTTAAGGTTTTCAAATGTAACTTATCATATAAAAGAGCCCATACTAATTTATATAATAAGGATCTATGGTGCGTATGACCTAAATATGTATGTATATTATGTACGCAGGTTAAGATTCATGTAAGTGCAACTCGCACACACGACTCTGTTATCACAGACCTTTAGTTCCCGCTTTTTGGAGCTAGCATCACTCTCGGGCACCACCATTGTCGCTACGACAGCAGCGGAACGGGCGCTTCCACTTCCTAAGCGATTATACACAGTACCAGGCCCAGAACCTTTGTATGCCTCTGTACACATCATAGGTGCGATCTAGAGTCTCTGCGTATTAATGTTGGCCAACTGCCAGATTTTCTTGGTCAGGTGTGCGTTTTCGGGGATTGTCCTCCAGAATGCGGTATAAATAACCTACTAGCCCCTCAAAGATTCACACCTCACCATAGTCACTGTACTATCATCTGTGTGACGATTAGCTCATTACCACATGACACACCACTAGTTTTGTTTCTATGCACATGCAAGGTATCTCAACCCGAGAATACAGCACGTAGGACCAAACCCGTCTTGATGTCAAACTCCTGAGCCTCCAGCTTGCAGGACCAACCTGTCCTGAAATAAACCTCTTGAGCCTTCAGCTCGCAAGACCAACTTTTCCTAATATCAAACTCTCGAGCCTCCAGCTCGCAGGACTTATTGTCCTGAAACCCTCCAGCCCTTCACGGGTGAGATTGTCACATCATTCTCTTAATCCTGAATCCCTCCAACCCTTCACGGGTGAGATTGTCACATTGTTCTCTTAACCTATTAGACTACTCTTCTCTAATGTTTATTATACCTAGCAATTTAGGGTTAATCCCAGGACTGCCCAGGGTATGCCAAATGAAGGGGTCTCGGTAGCATTAGGAACCAAGATGAGATTGAAAGCCCAAAGTTCCCTTTCGCAAGGATACTTACTTTTATTAATATTTACCCATGATGCATACCCAACTCTCATTGTTACTCTGGAAAGAACCTAATGACTTTGGATATTATTGGGGAATCAGCGGTCTTCCGCCGGTCTCCGCTCTAGCTGTTGTCCTTGGGGTTTTGCACTCTATCACTCGATACTATGAAGTGATCTACTAGACACCAACCAGGGTTTCAACTTTCGTATTAAATTCTCTTCCTAACCACTTTTCATATCCCCCTATGGGTCCTTGTGTTATACCCTACTTTTGTTTTGCGCATCCCACTACCTAACATTTACCCATGTGATATGACTTCCAAATCCCTTGGGACGGATGCCCCTAATTGTTTATCATGGGTTGGTATGGTTTATGATGTTGACCATTCAAGATTTCACTACTTTTTTAAGTAATTAATACCCTATATTAATTCTTTTAATTGAGTGACCTAAGTCACTTTGTACATAATGTACTAAATACAATGGTTACACAGATCTAAGAAATTTACCTGGTGTTCAATGAGGTTAAATATTACTGCCTACCAGAGTTCATAAATTTGCCATGTAAATTTCTATTTAAGATTAAAATAATAATTTGACCATTTTCCAAATGAAGTACATCAAATATACCACCAAAAATTCTAGGAAAATTACTTGAGGCCAATATTGATATAATAAAACATCATACAGAAATTGATGACCCTAAATAATAATTTAACCTAGCAAAATTCCATAATAGTAATATTACCAAAATGCCACTACTTAAATTTTCAACATACATAATCACCCATTAATTCTAAGATAATTACCCAAGGTTATAATCACAAGAATGAGATACTATAAATTTTCCCATAATTTTCCAGTAATGATTTCCTTTACTTTTTATTAATTTCCAAGAAGGGTAAATAATGTAATTCTACTAAAAACTCAAGGTAAAGTTTTCAAACAAGCTTATAAAATTTTCCAAAGTTGTATGATGTCCTAATAGGTCTTGTGATAGAGTTTCAGAATTTATAAGAGTACTTATCCCTGTTTTCAATTTTTATTTCCAAAAAGGACATAATTTCCAATAATTCCAAATAATGGGATTTTTGGTCCCAAAAAACCCATCCTTCCTATGGGAGGTGTATTTCATCCCTATAAGCCTTTGTACAACATTTCATGTACATGCATTGGGCCAAATGGGTTAAATTCCCATTTTCCCATTTTTACTATAGGAACACCAAATTTCAATATACCTTCAGCATGCATGGTGGATTCCCCAAACATGCAGAGGTCAATATAATCTAAAATTTCTACCATGGTCAGATATTGACCCAATGGCCATGCCACCCAAATTTGGGGGCATTTGGAGTTGTAGATCTCCAAATATTCAATTTATTCAATAAATGATATTGTAGGATTAAGCGCATACCCAACTATTCCCAAAGCCCGGACCGTTTGAAAGGGCGCTACATAATTTCGTAAATAAGTAGCAGAGCGCCACGGGTCAAGTGAAGGAATGTCGGACCCAACAATCCCCCCTAGCACCCAGCATAACCCGTCGGCTCAGAGGTGGGGTTACCACATGGCCCACATGGCACAGAGGTGGGGTTACCATATGTCCACGGTTTGCCTGACCCGCCGGACCCACACATGCACAAGGGAAAAATCAGGATTTAATAACGCCGCCCTGGGTCTTGAAGCCGTGACCTCCTCTGATACCAAATGTAGGATCAAGCGCATACCCAACTGTTCCAAAAGCCGGGACCGTTGGAAAGGGCGCCACTTAATTTCTTAAATAAGTAGCTAAGCACCACAGGTCAAGTGAAGGAACGCCGGACCCAACAGATATTTCTCCAAAAACTATGGAAATATACTTTCCAAACATTTCCATTTTTGGTCAGTACCTATTTTTGACCTAATCATATGCATGACTAAAGTCTCAGGTCATGTGGACTTATAGTTTGGCTTGGACACTCATTTAAAGATCTGCCCTAGCCTTGGACCAGTCTCGGTAGAATGGCCCTACAGGGAGCCCTACTTGTCCAAATGAATAATTTAGGGTTTTATTTTGATGGTTAGACCTAGATCTACCATTTTATTTTAATCATAACTTATGAAAAAGCATTTAGGTGGCCTAAAAATTGCATGCAAGCCAACTGTAATTATGTGACATGAATTTTCATTATTCACATATTAATAACATTAAATTTAAATCCTTTAATTTGGATGGTATCGGTTCATCGTTCTCGATAGACGACGGCTGCGATTCTACCGTCCTGTAGGTTTTGATCTTCAAATCCCGACCACTTGGGCCGCCGCCACCACTAGCTAATAACTCCACCACCTCTATTGATGTGGTGGCTCGCGTTTCCTGACAATATAGCCGCTAGAGGTGGCTCCTATGACGATCCTGAGCTAGAACAAAAGCTCGAAAGTCTAGCTCACGACTCATATGGTATCGGGCTCAATTGAGCCTGATGTCTCGCCTAATCGATCTAGATAGCTAGTACGGGGTGAGGGGAGGTGAAATGGACCTGGATGCGGGTTTGGCGACAAGTTTGGTGGTGGTGCACCATGGCTGAAGCTTGATTTGGTGATCTAGCCTAATTCCTCGATTCTCCAGTTATAGCTCTTCTCCAGATGTCGAACTCCACTCGTTTGGGCTCAGGGAAGGTGTTGGTGGGCTTGATTTTGGCTGGGAGTGGCTGGTTTAATGGTTTTGATGAAAGAGGGTGGCCGACCATGAGAATTGGATGCTCCTCCTTGCTGTTAAGTGGCTACGAGCCCCTAAATCTTGTCGGAATGATGCATGGGAACTATACCAAAGGCTTGGGCAGAGGGAAGGAGGGCCATGCGGCCTTCATCCCCTCTTTTCTTCCATTCTCTCTCCTCTTTTTACCCTAATTTACAAAAACACCCCCATGCATGTACTCTCTCTCCTATTTCAAAGGGGTGGGGGCTGTCAATGACCACTTGGGCTAGTCATGGGCCTTGACTCATGGGCCTAGCCCATTAGGAATGGGCTTGGCTCATTTCTTTTCTTGAAGCCCTATGTTGACTTGTTCACATTTTAGGTTGACTTGGTCAACATGATGAGTGGGCTGGCCCCACTTGATGGTCATGGACCCTTTGACACCACCCAACTTGGGTAGGGCCATGGTGGTGCCCTAATTGGGCTAATTGGGCCCATAGGTGTGAGTTTGACCAATTTAGGGCTAGGGTTCACTTGGGTCAATTTGGGTCAAAGGGTAACCCAATGATGTGTCATTTAGTTCACTTATATTGTTATTAGGGTTAGGGGCATAGTGGTGGGGCCAATGTGTAGCTAAGATCCCAATTTGCGCTAGTTTGACTAGAGTTAACTTGAGTCCTATAGTGGGTCCTATGTGACTACACCCTAACTCCTTGGGTCAAACCTAGCCTAAATTCATGCCCCCACCACATGTCCTAACCAAATCTAAGTTAACGGGTCTAATAGGAAATAAGATGTTACACATGTAGCCATGCGATTACTGATATTGGGCGGCTGCGGGGAGGGTGGAGCTGTCACGCGCACGGTAGCGGGTGATGCAACTGCACAGTTGCGCACGTGCGGCTCGGTGTTGAAGACGGTCATGAAATTAATTGGATTGAATTTGTTCATCCCCACTTGGCCCCCATTTTCCCCCACCAAGTTAATGGGCAGATGTGAATTTTGGCTATTCGTAGCCTATTTTATGATTAAAAGAATAAGTACAATTATGATGTACAAGATTAAAATACTAAAAAAATAATATATAATATTATTCTAGGTCTCCTTATTTTCCTCTGATAAGGAGAATCAGACCGTCTTAGCCTCGAGTAAGATCGGACGCACAAACAATAAAATGAGAAATCAAGCAGTAATGACAAGAAACTTTTTTAACGCGTAAAACACGGGAAGTGTGAAAAACCACGTTGTCGGTTCTGTCCCGGGCCAAAAATCCACCATTTTCCCTTATTTACAGATGTTTACGTTCCTTGTAATGTGTCATGCTACCACTCTATTATAAGCTTTGATTACAAAAAGTTGGGAAAAAAATCCAAGTCCACGGAGTTTCCAAGAAATGTCCACAAGAGTGTCCAAGAGAGCGTTCCCCCAATGACTTCTCCATGGATCTTGGAAGCACCCATATGAACATTTAGCGAAGAACGAACTAGAGAAGGAGCGAAGCAAATCCCGTGTGAATGAACAATCTAAGTCTCACGTTCTCGCCAAAAATTCTCAGAGCTTTCTCTGATCTTTGGAGTTGATTGTCTTCAAAGGATGGCATGAGGACATATTAGAGGTTTCTTGAAGGGATGCATTGGTAATTGCACCTGATTGAATCATGAGTTTGCAAATGGTGTTTCTTCCTGTCACGAATATCACCAATTTCACCATAATAGAAATCATGCCCCTTGGGCGAGTTGGGCAGCCCAGGAAGAATTCTTGGCAAAGGATGAGGCTAGTGGTGGCGACGAACGGAGATTGTGCGGGTGTGCACACAAGTGCAAGGTGCCCGCACCCATAAAACACATGTATATGGCTGCACGTAAGTGGGCGCCCGTGCAGCGCACGTATCTGCATGGGTTCTCATGCGCTGGGGGCTCACAAGCACCAGTGTGGGGTGCACACGTGTACGGGTTGTTGGGTACATTGGACACAATGTACTTAATTTGAAGAAGCCCTTTTCAACTCAATGATATCCACATGTTTGTATTTGATATATGTTTCAGTTTATGTATACAGGTTGTCTACTTCATGTTGATTGGACAGGTGTACAAAAGAAGCTGACTGAATTTTGAAGAAAAATTGTCTAAGTACAAAAAGCGTCAAGTGGAGTCCGCAAAGTGCTGAGTGAGTCAGGACAGTCTACATTCAGCAACATGCAGTGCAGAAAAAGGGCTAAGTACAAATGTGTCGACACACTTCAACTGTGTCGACACCTTTGCAGAAGTTGTGTCGAGACAAGTCAGTTAACTCGATAAATAGAAGATACAAGACAGCTGTGTCGAGATAAGTCAGTCGTCTCAACACCTTGAAGACTAAGTAAGTATACTTGACACTATAAAGCTTAAAGTAGTTGTGTCGAGATAATACAACTGTCTCGACATAAAGAAGACAGGAGATTTTACTAAGTAAAAATATGTCGAGGCAAATCAACTATCTCGATACAATGAAGAATTAAAGTATAGACTTTTGGACATCAGGCAGACATGTTTGTCGGGACAACCCAACTGTCTCGACACAAGGAAGAATACAAAATGTCGACGCTGACAATGCTTGTGTCGAGACAAGTCAACTGTCTCGACACTCTCAAGTTTCAGACGAAAATTATTTCAAGTAGAATTGTGTCGAGACTACTAAGATGTCTCGACACAAGTATCGAGACACTTTGGACATCTCGACACTTATGTTTTAGAAAATGTATAGAGTCAACACAGAAGTGTCAAGATAAGTCAGAACTATCATATCAGCTATAAGAATAAGATATTTTAACAGAAATAGTCTGAGGAAGGATCTGTAGTATGATGTCAGAAGCTGATGTCATCATTCAATTACCAGCCATCCATGAAGGTTATAAATAGAGGGGTTGTCTACACCAACAAAAAACACAGAATCAGGAAAGGAAACAAAAAATCTCATTCTTATTACAATTCCGAGAAGGAGGAAGAAGCCGAAGGTCTTCAAGAAAATCTCCAGATCCTTTATCAAAGTCAATCTGAAGATCAATGTGGATTTGATCTATAATTGCTCTTCAAGGTTTTCAACCCGATCAACATCAAGAAGATTGCAAATCCAGAGAAGCAACTTTTTAACCAGCCAATTTATCAAGAAGACATTCATTGCTGCTGAATTGAAGAATCTATGCTAACGGATATATCAGATTACAGATTTTCTATTTTCTGAGAATTTTATTTTTCATTTTTAACTCTACATTTTGTAAGATCTCTTTGAGATCTGAGTGGGTAGGATATCTTATCTCTGAGTTGTAGGCCTATTTTATAAAGGTTGAGGTAAGATTCTTGAGGAACCTGAGGTAGGTGGTTTGAGTGAATCACTAAGTTGTAGGCCTATTTTATAAAGGCTGAGGTATGGTTCTTTAGGGACCTGAGGTAGGAGATTGGGAAAATCTTCTAGGTAGGACCTGTTGGTCTGAGTGTAGGGTTCTTAAGAGAAACTGAGCCTGTAGGATCTTTAGATCTGAGTTAAAGAGGAGGAACTATAACCTCATCTAGCACATTGCTAGTGAGAAAGAAGGGAGAAAGTGGATGTATCCTAGATAGGGAACCACTATAAATTCTGTGTGTGTTGTGGATTATTTTTTTTCTTGTGCTGTGATCTAAGTCTTTGTAATTGCAAAATTAATTGAGTGATAAAGATCTGAAAAAGTAACTTAAAAAGTCACCTATTCACAACCCTCTAGGTGATAATCTATCTATAGGATTATCTTTCAAGTGGTATCTGTGGGAGGTTGTTCAAGAAAGACCTAACAGTCTGAAAAAGATCCAAAGGGTATTAGAAAAATATCAGATCTATGGCTTCTGAATCTCACAGAGAACTCACTTATATGAAACTGCCTATATGTACTGAGGATAACTTTGCCATATGGAAACAAAGAGTGATATTGTTCATGGAAGCCTCAGATCCAAAAATCTTTGTCATTGTAAAAGAAGGACCATATGTACCAATGAAAACATCTATCTTAGATGCAAATGTTCAAGCTCCTAAGAAATTGTTAGAAATGACAAAGGATGAGGTGGTACTTGCCACCATGGACAAAAGAGTACAAAATATAATAGTCAGTGCAATAGACAATTCAACCTTTCAGAATCTTATGCACTGTAATACATCCAAGGAGATGTGGGATACTCTTATTGTATACATGGAAGGTGTAATGCCTCCATCCGTCATATAGAATATAACAGAGGGTCCGGTCGGGGACCCACGCCATATTTCACAGACAGACAGCGGAATCAAGTGTGAATACCAAAATACTTTATACTCACATCTTAACTCAGAGCATTCTAGCGGAAGTTTAAAGCTTATAAGAGCTCATTCAACGAATGTCCACTAAATATATAATTGTTATTTATATATAGCACCAGGAATGTATACAAACACAAATGCTCATGTCCTTAAGGCCTTACATATTTCTCTTTACAAGAGGTGGTTTCATACATCGGCATGCAGGCCGGCCACATATGAAATCCAATTCTTCGAACGGCCTTTAAGGGCCTACAAGCAGCAGCAGCAAGGGCTTCAACCCGCTCAATCCAGTTCAGTCCGCAACACCTGCTTATGGACGTACACCCCAAGGGTGATAAACAAAGCAACGGTCATCGTTCAGCTCACCTATTATAATGACCCTACCCCTTACTCGGGGCAGTGGTTCCTTCCTTGCATGTATTGCAATAATAATATATATATCACAACAAGTGCACTCAGGCACAACAACACCACCCACGCCGGCCTTCGTGCCAGGCGCTCTATGACCTCATGGCACGCTTACAGTGTACCGGATCATTCCAGGTCCCACCACCGATCAGAGGTTATTAAGTTGTTAGCCATAGGCACTAGTCTACCGCAACACGCATGCTGGAGACATCCTCGCCCATACCACTCAGAGGTTGTAACCTCACGACAACACTTTAGCATTCAAGATTGACGAGCAATTCCGGTCTTCTAATCGATCTCTCATTATGCACTCCAACGCGGCTATTCTGGACTTCTCTCGGACGAACATAATGCAGGTACAAGTCAGCCCTTTCCCGTTTCTCAGCTCATTAATAGCGCAGATCTTGACGCGGGTCGGCTTTCCCTTTCTTTTCCACAAAACCATCCGAGCTCACAGCTCTCTCTCTCAGGAGTTCATAACTCCATTATCACACAAGCTCTTAGCAGCACACTGGTCAACCAATCACAAAATCTGGCTGTCACGGCCACAACGCATTCAGCTCATGTAAAGCATAGAACCCAAGGAACTCAGAAGCATCCTCACAACCTCTGCAACCTACTCATTACGTACACAGAGTCTTCTCTGGTTCACAATACAAACATCACCAATCCAGACTAACCGTCAAGATGGGCTTCACACTCATCCCTATTCAGTACTACTCATTTCCAGATCAAGATGTAGACTCAACCAGGGATATCGACTATCAACCCGTTGGAATCACTTACGCTTTACACCTCTTGATGGAGGATCCCATGCACATGCATAAAGTAGGACTTCACTAGTCCAAGAAGGAGATCGTAACCCTTGATAATCGCTTTGGAGCCATGGAGTAACTAGCCGGTTGGAAAGAACCGCAGTGGCCTTGCCTCCACAATGCTGACCTCGGCTCTTGATTCAGATCGCTGAAGCTCCACCGATGGCTGGATCTCTTCTCCTTCTTCCTTCCTTGCTCTCCTCTCTCTCTTCTCTTTAGAAAGAGAATGGACAATATTAGAATGTGAATTCCTTCTCAATCCTTAGCCTTATAACAGTAGGAAGAAGCTTGGACCACAAGATCCAAATAGAAGGGAATGAACGGCCAAGATTCACTCTTAAAAGCATCTTTTTAGGGCTGACACAGCTTGTGACACGCCTGTGTCACAGGCCATGTCCCTTAAGCAGCACACAACTGACTCAATCAAGACCAGGACATGGGCTTAGACACGCCCATGTCAAGCAAGTAACATGCCTGTGTCAAAGAGTACATGCCCGTATTGAGGGGCGTGTATCTCAATCGACACAGGACCAACAATATCTAAAGGGACGCGGGTTCCCAACACGCCCGTGTCATATTTGACATGCCCATATCACCTAGAACATGCCTGGGATCCTGGCCGTGTTCTTCACCCGACACCACTCGGCTACCAACCTGAGCAGGACACTCCCTGGGATACGCCCATGTCACAGGCCGTATGCCTACACAGTGAAGGACATGCCCTGGATCATGCCCGTGTCCCAGGCCATGTGCCTCACTCGAGACACACTCGAGGTCCACTCGAGTCCTACTCGAGACCTACTTGAGTACAAAAAGCTGGATGATGAGTATAAAAATATACAATTTTGTTTCATATTAAATATACATATTTATAAATAAAAACCTTAGTTTTGATATATAAAACTAACTATTTTTATTATATTGTATTTTTTTTTGCTTTAAAATTAATTTTTAAGTTTTTCTGAAATTTTGTAATTTTTTCTTAGGTCACGCCCCTAGGTCACACCCGTGACCTAGGGCGTGACAGCTCATTTTAATTCCTCTTTTCCTGCTGTTTTGCTGGACAGATAAAACTTGGGAGATCGATGGACATGCCTGCTGAACACGGCCGTGCCAAAGGCGACACGCCCGTGACCTAATGAAATTCTATCCAGAAGTCCAGCAAGCTGTCGCGCTGTCGCCATGCCTCGTGCCGCCTGATGAATCACATGCATGACACGCCCGTGACCTATTCAGACACGCCCGTGCCCGACCCAAATTCTATCCAAATTTCCAAACCGCTTGACACCTGTCCCGACAGGCTGGAAGTCACGCCCGTGACCCTGTCACGCCCTACCCGACACGCCCGTGTCAGGGGGCGTGTCACCTGAATTTTTTTCTATAAATAGGCCGGCAGGGATTTGTAAAATCATTCGAACTCCAGCAGATTCCTTAAGAACTGTTAGGACTCCCCAGCTCTCTGACAAGGAACTGGTAGTAGCTTTCAAGTAATCTAAAGTTCTGTAAGTTGTAATTTTTCAGCTTTATTTTCAGCTTTTTAGAAAGTTGTAATATTTTCGAACTTTTATAAAATAGACTCTTTCAAATTCAATTCTGAGTACTTTACTGCTTTATTTTCAGTTTTACTTTTCCTTTTTTTTATACTATCCCGAATGAAAGGCGAAGCTCTGCTTATGTCCTGGATTAAGATAGTATAAAACTGCTTTAAAAATTATTTTCAAAACCTTATTTCGTACTATCCCGAATGAAGGGCAAGGCGAAAGCCTATGACCTGGATTAAGATAGTGCGGAAGCTCTGCAAAATTTTACTACCCTATCTCAAAAACAAAGGTGAAGCGAAAGCTTAAATCCTGGATTGAGATAGATAGGTAGATATTATTTTTTGTACTTTATACCACCCCCATCCTGAGAAGAGGCTAAGAACCCTTAGCACTTGGTCAAGATGAGCTCTGGGCTGGATACTATTTTCAACTATTTCAACTCTACTTTCTAGTTATTCTAACTAGGGTTTTCTGTTAATTGATCATATACCAGGTGACGAGACACTACGTTTACGTTAACCCGTTTAAACGCAAGCCTTCCCGGTCGTACTTTCGAGTCAGTGATGCTACCAAAGGGACCCTCTCGTGAAGTTAGATAATTAAGAAATAAAGTTGTTCTTTAATAGCTGAATTAATATCCGCTCAAAGTAATTCTGAAATCGAGGACTAAACTCTAAGTCCCTCTCTTAATAAAATCACGTATATAATTTTTTTTGTATCTTTTAATTTTAAAATAAACCCCACTCCGTTCTTTCGATAAAATAATAGTTAGTTCTAAAAAGTAGAATAATTAACACCGATCCCAGGAAAAATACGACCTTGATATTTTCTATAAAATACTATACTCCTATGCGATAGGTACTCTTGCCTTAATCCATAGGATATAAGTAAGTAAAAAAAAGAGATAGACTTATATACGTAAAAGATTATATAAAACCAAATCTATCTTCTTTAAAACAAAATTTACTTATCAAGCTTTTTGGCGCCGTTGCCGGGGACTAGTTTATTTGTGTTAATATTTGAAAATAAAAGAACACTATTAATTTTATCTTTTCTTTTTCTTGTTATTTAAAAACCTTAGTTTTTATAAAAATAAAACAAAAATAAAATTCCCTGAATTTAAAACTTTGTTTTTATAAAACCTAATTTTTTTTAACAAGTTTATTAACCACTAACGAATTCTAACAGAAAAAACCTAACCTACTTTTTAACGTATTTTATATAAAACTTGAAAAAATAAAAAGTAGTTTATAATAAAAAACCTGCTTTTATTATAAAACTTCTTTTATAGAAAACTTGTTTTATATAAAAAACCTATTTTTAGTTATTTTCCGTTTTACGTCTTTTCGTGTGTTTGTAATTTTTTTTTAACTTAGTTTGTTTTACTCTATTTTTTTTTATACAAAAACTCTTTTGTTTAGTGTATGACCCGCAGAACTCCATCTAATTTAACTCTTGAACTTGATCCTGAAATCGATCGCACCTTTCGCAGGCGCCTCCGATCTCTGAATCAAGAGCTCGTATTAAATCTGGAAGAGTCCGTAGGCACCGCACACGTTCAAGAAATGGCAGCAGAGCAACAACAAATGCCAGAGGTGGTCCCCCAAAGGACCATGTCTTATTATGCACGACCTAATTTAGATGACACCGGGTCTAGTATCGTTCGTCCACCAATTGCTAATAATAACTTCGAGATTAAATCGAGTATAATCCAAATGATTCAAAATTCTGTTCAATTTGATGGATTGCCCGATGAAGATCCAAACACGCACTTGTCAAATTTCTTAGAAATATGCGACACATTTAAGATAAATGGCGTCACTGATGATGCCATCCGTCTTCGCTTATTTCCTTTTTCTTTACGAACGAAAGCAAAACAGTGGCTAGGTTCTCTCCCTAGAGGATCTATTACCACTTGGGCCGAAATGACCGAAAAATTCCTTACAAAGTATTTTCCACCTGCAAAAACCGCACGTCTGCGTGCGGATATTTCTTCCTTTGTGCAAGGCGAGTCCGAGTCTCTTTATGAGACTTGGGAACGTTTTAAGGAATACCTACGTCGGTGTCCACATCATGCACTGCCAACTTGGCTCCAGGTACAAATATTTTATAATGGTTTGAATATTCAAACTAGACAAGCCATTGATGCTGCCGCTGGGGGCACGCTCAATAACAAAACCCCTGAGGCCGCTCAAACCCTCTTTGAGGAGATGGCCATGAACGCGTACTAGTGGAACGTGCCAAGGTCACGCCCTAAACAAGCTGGAATTTATAAGCTCGACACTTCTTCTACTTTAGCACTCCAAGTAGAAAATTTAACTAAACAATTGGCAGGAATATCTGCTTCCTCCGCCACTACTTGGAATCCGAATAATAATATAATTGAAGAAATCGATTATATGGGGAACTCTTATAGACCTTCCTATAATCCTAATATTAACTTAAATAATAATTCTTATAATCCAGGATATAGGAACCATCCAAATTTTTCGTGGAGCAACCCCAATAATGCTCAACGCCCTCCGACTGCAAATCCAAGTGGATTTGCACCACAACCCCCACAACCACAAACACCACCACCACCACCGAACCAATTTAGGCCAACCCTGATAGAAGACATATTCACGAAATATGTCAGTATTAATGAGTCTAATATCCGGAACCTGACCGGATCAATTAAAAATTTAGAAACACAAATTGGACAAATTTCAAAAATGCTATCGGAACGCCAACCTGGTAATTTGCCAGGAAATACGGAACCAAATCCGCGGGATATTGGCCATTCCAGTAACCCAAGTTGACAAGCCGTCCAACTACAAAGTGGCAGGGAGCTACCACCACCCGTTAGTGTAGAAAAAGAAGCTAAGGTTAGCCCTCCTACACCACTTCTCGTTACGACTCTGCCTCCTCAACCCCCGCGAATTTCTTCCCCAAATGTTGTTGTACCTTATCCATCTAAATTAAAAGATGAGCGAGAAGATGAACAATATAAAAATTTTCTAAAAATGCTAATATAAATTCAAATCAATATACCTTTCTGCGAGGCAATTGCACAGATGCCTAAATACGCAAAATATTTAAAAGCGTTATTTTCAAATAAAAAGAAACTCGAAGATATTTCGAGAGTTTTTCTTAACGCCGAATGTTCAGCCGTTTTATTACATAAATTACCCCCAAAATTAAACGATCCGGGACGATTTTCTATCCCGTGTCTTTTCGGTAATCTTTTAATAAAAGATGCGTTAGCAGATTTAGGTGCTAGCATAAATTTAATGCCCTACTCGCTCTTTCAAAAACTAGGATTAGGTAACCCCAGCCCAACTAAAATGAGCATCCAGTTAGCAGATCGTTCTATTAAATATCCAATAGGGATAGTAGAGGATGTTCTGGTCAAAATAGACAAGTTTATCTTCCCGGTAGACTTTGTTATACTTGACATAGAGGAAGACGCCGATGTTCCCATAATTCTCGGACGTCCTTTCCTCGCAACCTCTCGCGCGATAATAGATGTAAGTAACGGTAGACTTCTCTTACGAGTAGGAGATGACGAAGTTACTATCGATATAGATCCCTCTATGAAAAACTCTTTAATAAATGACGATTCCTGCTACCTTGCGGAAGCCTCTTTTGAGGAAAATGGTTTTCCCTATTCTAATTTATTTTTAATGACTGTAGAAGAATCGGACTTGGCAGACTTACCCATTTCAAATGAAATGCCTACCGATGACCCTTTAGAACCTTTTATATCTTTAACTTCTACAACTTTAAAAACTCCAACTTCATATGAAAAACCACCAACCCTCGAGCTGAAAACACTTCCTGCACATTTAAAATACGTTTTCCTTGAAGCTGAATCTAAACTCCCTGTTATCATTTCTGCCGAATTAAATGATAAGAAAACGTCTGAATTAATAGAAGTGTTAAAACAACATCGTCATGCATTAGCATGGCAAATTTCTGATATCCAAGGACTCAACCCATCTTTTTGTACGCATAAAATATTTTTGGAAGATAACCCTCGTAAATCTATCCAGCCCCAACGACGTTTAAATCCTAATATGAAGGATGTCGTAAAAGCTGAAGTAATGAAAATATTAGACGCAGGAATTATCTATCCAATCTCATATAACACATGGGTTAGTCCCGTACAAGTCGTCCCTAAGAAGGGTGGTATAACGGTAGTACCAAACGCTAATAATGAACTAATTCCAACACGTACTGTTACGGGTTGGAGGATGTGCATCGACTATCGAAAATTAAATGATGCCACCCGTAAAGATCACTTTCCACTACCGTTTATAGATCAAATATTAGAGCGACTCTCGGGTCACTCATATTATTGTTTTCTCGATGGTTATTCAGGGTATTTACAAATTCCTATAGCCCCTGAAGATCAAGAGAAAACTACGTTCACTTGCCCCTTTGGTACTTTCGCCTATTGGCGAATGCCGTTTGGACTTTGTAATGCGCCAGCTACATTTCAAAGATGTATGCTAGCAATTTTTGGCAAGTTAGTAGAGGACGTTATGGAAGTATTTATGGATGATTTCTCCGTCTTTAGAGACTCATTCCATACGTGTTTAGACAACCTCGCTTGTGTTCTTCAACGCTGTGAAGACACGAATTTAGTGTTGAATTGGGAGAAATGCCATTTTATGGTCCGCGAAGGTTTAGTTCTCGGTCATAAAATTTCTTCTCAGGGAATCGAGGTCGATAAGGCCAAAATAGAAATAATTGAAAAACTTCCTCCTCCAACAAATGTAAAATCTATTCGAAGTTTCCTAGGCCATGCAGGTTTCTATAGACGGTTCATTCAAAATTTCTCTAAAATAACAAAACCGTTAACTCATTTATTAGAAAAAGAAGCCCCATTTATATTCGATAGTGAATGCTTAGTAGCATTCAATATTATTAAAGACAAACTTATCAACTCTCCTATTTTAGTAGCCCCAGACTGGTCCTTTCCTTTTGAGATCATGTGTGATGCGAGTGATTATGCGGTAGGAGCTGTCTTAGGACAATGAGTAGACAAATATTTTCATCCTATCTATTATGCAAGTAAAACCCTCACATCTACACAAACCAATTATACGACCACGGAAAAGGAACTACTGGCGATTGTATTTGCATTTGATAAGTTTAGATCTTATATTACACTATCGAAAGTTATAGTTTTTACGGATCATTCTGCTTTGAAATATTTACTAACAAAGGCAGATGCCAAACCCCGTTTATTACGTTGGATTCTCTTATTACAAGAATTTGATTTAGAGATCCGAGATAAGAAAGGCGCAGAGAATTTAGCAGCCGATCATCTTTCTCGACTAGAGAATGCTGCAACAGATACACTCGTGGAAGCCGACATCGAAGATAAATTCCCTGAAGAAAGTCTCCTTGCCCTCGAAAAGGTAACAAACTCTTCTACTCCTTGGTTCGCAGACTTGGCTAACTATTTAGTAGCCCGAGTCCTTCCAAAAGCTTTTTCATTTCAAGAAAAGAAGAAATTCTTTTCTGACTTGAAAAACTACTTTTGGGAAGACCCATATTTATTCCGAGTCTGTGCCGACCAAGTAATTCGAAGATGTATTTCGAACGAGGAAGGACTAAAAATACTACGGCACTGCCACGAAGGACCAACCGGCGGACATTATCAATCCAACCGGACTGCACGTAAAGCCCTTGAAGCAGGATTCTTTTGGCCTACTTTATTCAAGGACGCTCAAAAATTGGTAAGCGTTTGCAACCGCTGCCAACGGTCAGGTAACATTTCTCGTCAGGACGAAATGCCCCAAAACTTTTACTTAGAATGTGAAATTTTTGATCTGTGGGGCATAGATTTTGTAGGCCCTTTACCTCCTTCTTTTAAAAATCGTTATATCTTAGTAGCGGTCGATTACGTTTCACGATGGGCTGAAGCGCAAGCTTTGCCCACCGCTGACTCGAGAGTCGTCGTTAAATTTCTGAAAACCTTATTTTCACATTTTGGCACGCCTAGGGCTATAGTTAGCGACCGAGGTACTCATTTTTGTAACACCCAGATGGCTAAAGTGTTAGCCAAATATGGAGTTACTCATAAACTCGCTACCGCTTATCACCCCCAAACAAGCGGCCAAGTGGAGGTAGTCAATAGAGAACTAAAGCGCATATTAGAAAAGACTGTAGATACCAATCGAAAAGATTGGTCCCTCAAATTAGATGATGCACTTTGGGCCTACCGCACAGCATTCAAAACTGCGATCGGTTGTACACCTTATCGTCTAGTATATGGAAAGGCATGTCACCTACCTGTAGAATTAGAACATCGCGCATATTGGGCGCTAAAATTTCTTAACTTAGATACAAACTTAGCCGCCGAACAACGTAAATTTCAACTCAATGAACTTGAGGAATGGCGTGCAAACGCCTATGAAAATAATAAATTTTATAAAGAGCGATCTAAGTTTTATCATGATAGGAAAATTAAATTTCCAAAATCTTTTTCACCAGGTGATCTTGTCCTACTATATAACTTACGCCTTAAATTATTTCCAGGAAAATTAAAATCTCGATGGACCGGACCCTATACTGTTAAACAAACCTGGCCATATGGGACTGTTCTTATTTCTCACCCTGAACTAGGAACTTTCAAAGTAAACGGGCACCGTTTAAAACTATATTTTACTGGGGACCCTTTTCAAAAAGAACCTGAAACCCTAACACTACTCCATAACCTCGAAATATAAATTCCTTTGTATATTTCCATCTTTTATGCTTTTGTATATTCTGTACATATTTTTCACTTCATACATATGCCTAACATAAGTATGGGGGTGCTTTTAGCTGCAAGTTATTTTCATTTTTATGATATCTATTATGTTTTAAATAAAAGCATTGTTTATTTTAGTACTCACCAAAACAAGTCAAAATTTTCAAAACCATACTATGTAACTATATTCCAAAATTCTGAGTTGATCAAAAATGCAATTTATTGAAATTTCAAATTTACTACTCCTTCTCATAACTAGATAGATATAAATATCCGGAATAAATATGTAAAATCCTATCTTATAAATTTCATTACAATCAGAGTTATTATTTTAGCAAGCCTGCTTTCAATATCAAAAGAAATATATATATATACAATAGAAGCAAACATATTATGTTCACCAAACAATTGTAGACTGTAATTATCCTTACTCCATTCTTAACGAAATATAAGAAATACAAACTATTATAGTTGCTCTCAAAATTTTTTATCCAACTCTTGAATATTTATTTATTTCTACTTGGCATGTTTTCTTACGCAAGCAAGTATCTAGGAGTATGTGCTCCTAGTAAAAGAAAAGATCTTATGTCAATGGGAATAAGATTTCATTCCGTACACATAGGCATCCAATAAATATGAAAAGATTATATGGAAAGGAGTATGTGCTCCTCTAAATATACATTGGATTCAAATAAAAACTCAAGTATGCTTTGTAAATTTTTTGCCACTTTGGAATTGCATTCCTTAGTAGTTATAACAACGCATAACTTAGATAAAAAGATGATAGAATACAAAAATCTATCACTTCTACAAAAGCCTATTGTATAGGTAAAAAAATTCCACCCTTCCAAAGTTGATATTCTATTTTTGTTTAAAATTTTGAGAGAGCATAAATAATAGAATGCACATTTTCCAATATATCTCGTATAAAGATATAGTAATCATAAAGCCAATCTATCCTTGTTATATCTGATTTTAATATATGCTTACTATTTGTTTTCAAAAACTTTTATGGCTATAAATTCTAACTCTGGTATCAATGATATGTACGATAACATTCAATTCTCTATTCACCGGATGTTCATACCTATTTTATCTTGACGAATCAAATTGATAGTAAATAGAAAATTTATTAACCTTGTAAAAATACTCAACTCTATAATTGCTCTGGAATAGCAAAATCTAAGTATGGGGGTATTTGATGAGTATAAAAATATACAATTTTGTTTCATATTAAATATACATATTTATAAATAAAAACCTTAGTTTTGATATATAAAACTAACTATTTTTATTATATTGTATTTTTTTTTGCTTTAAAATTAATTTTTAAGTTTTTCTGAAATTTTGTAATTTTTTCTTAGGTCACGCCCCTAGGTCACGCCCGTGACCTAGGGCGTGACAGCTCTTTTTAATTCCTTTTTTCCTGCTGTTTTGTTGGACAGATAAAACTCGGGAGATCGATGGACACGCCTGCTGAACACGGCCGTGCCAAAGGCGACACGCCCGTGACCTAATGAAATTCTATCCAGAAGTCCAGCAAGCTGCCGCGCTGTCACCACGCCCCGTGTCGCCTGATGAATCACATGCATGACACGCCCGTGACCTATTTAGACACGCCCGTGCCCGGCCCAAATTCTATCCAAATTTCCAAACCGCTTGACACCTGTCCCAACAGGCTGGAAGTCACGCCCGTGACCCTGTCACGCCCTACCCGACACGCCCGTATCAGGGGGCGTGTCACCTGAAATTTTTTTCTATAAATAGGTCGGCAGGGATTTGTAAAATCATTCGAACTCCAACAGATTCCTTAAGAACTGTTAGGACTCCCAGCTCTCTGACAAGGAACTGGTAGTAGCTTTCAAGTAATCTAAAGTTCTGTAAGTTTGAAAGAGAAGGGATAGATACTACTCTAGAGGGGGGGGGGGGTGAATAGAGTTATCAAATTTTGCACAAGACAAAACTTAATGGTCTACCCAACTCCCTTGGAGTGAATTGCGGAATTAAAAGATTATAGATATAAAATTAACCCTATAGCCTAACATAAGTGAGGTGCACAAACTCAAGCTAACTGTAATTACAGTTAAGGCTTGGAAATCCTAATCAGCAACTAGCAACCTAGTTATATCTATTCACAGCCACAATGCAGGAATTAAACAAGGCAATCCAGACGATACAAGGAATTTATAGTGGTTCCCCAAACAACTTGGGTACGTCCACTCTTCTACCAACAAGGTAAGAATCCACTCAGGTTTTTGATCAGGTGCCCTGCCACCAACAAGATCTGCTTCAGGTAGATCCAGAAACCCTTTAGACTTTTGATCAGGTGTCTAAGAACCAAGCACAGGTTTTTGATCAGGTGCCCTGCCACCAAGGGATAATTTTGAAGGGAGTAATAACCCTATACAGGAGGGGGAAGAGGGTTAAGATGTCTTCTCTATTTTACAAAAGATTAGAGAAGCACAAGAACTTGCACTGAGCTAGAAAGCTCTAAAGAATCAAGGCTCCCCCTGGCTCAAAGATGTCCAGGTGAAGTCTTGCTTCAGTGCAGAAAACTCTTCAGAAAGATCTGAAGGAAAAACTACAAGAAGATAATAAATAATAAAATTAAAGATCTTCAAGCAGCTATCTTCTTCTTCTTCTTCTTCAAAAGAACTCTGAGTTGAACTTCCTGAAAGCAGGAGAACTCAGGTTGAAGAAGAGTAGAAGATCTTAACACTTCTCAGTTGGATGAGTATTGCTGAGAGCAGAAGGCTTGATCTTGATGAAGGCTTGAATGCTTAAGTGAACAACTGGTTAGCTATTAGCTTGAATCCTTCTTCAAAGGGTCCTTTTTATAACAGCAACAAGCAACGGCTCTCTTTAATTTGAATTACTTGTCTTCTTCTGAAACTTGAGACCTGGGCTGTAAATATCAAGAAGACAAGACAATCTCTGCAGCAGAAAAATTCTATAAAAGGGATAAACCTTTTTCTACGAAGCTGCAGGAAGCAATCTGATAATAAAGTACTAAATAAAGTCACATCAGAAACAAACTCTTTATAGCAGAAGAAAGACTTTTCAGTCTAACGGCTATAAAGGACTGACAGCAGATAAAGTAAAATACAAAGTCAGCTAATAAGACAAACAACTTTATCTGAAAAGATTTTACTCAGGAATAAGGGATGGAGCAAATATTGCCTGGAAATATTATCATAAACAACTAAAAAGATATGCCAGATAATGTATCAATTAATTAAATATAATAAATAAATACAAAATATAAAGGCAGACAGAAAACGTCGAACGACCTTCGGAGATCGTCGACCGACGCACGGAGATCGTCGAACTATCGGATAGATAGTCGAACGATCCAGATAGTCGAACTATCACAGGAGATAGTCGAACTATCACAGTAGATAGTCGAACTATCAGAAGATAGTCGAGCTATCAGATAGTCGACCTATCAACAGATAGTCGAGCTATCAAAGCGAAACAGATAGTCGAACTATCACCAGATAGTCGAGCTATCAGATAGTCGACCTATCAACAGATAGTCGAACTATCAAGGCAAAACAGATAGTCGAACTATCAACAGATAGTCGAGCTATCAGATAGTCGACCTATCAACAGATAGTCGAACTATCAAGAACAAACAGATAGTCGACCTATCAACAGATAGTCGAACTATCAGATAATCGAACTATCAAAGCAGATAGTCAGACTACCAAGCGAGAACAGATAGTCGACCTATCAACAGATAGTCGAACTATCAACGCAGAACAGATAGTCGAACTATCAACAGATAGTCGAGCTATCAGATAGTCGACCTATCCAAGCAGATAGTCGAACTATCAAAGCACACAGATAGTCGAACTATCAGTCGATAGTCGAACTATCCTCGCATACTGAAAGTCGAAAAACTGATAGACGATCGTCGAATAGTTAGTCGACGATAGTCGAGCGGCGTTCGACGATAGTCGAACGAACAAACTACTTAACCAAATTCTTCATCTGGAAAAGTGAGGACTCTACAGCTAGACTACTAACCATTGACCATAGATATTTCTTGGGTCAAGGGACTAAAAAGACAAGACTAAACTCAAATCAAACTAGGGTACCAACAATCTCCCCCTATTTGAGTTAAGTCTCTCAAAAACTAAAACAAAGAACTAACTATAGAGCAATAAAATTAATACAGGAAACAGATAACAATTAACTAGCAGTTATCAAACAGATAAATAACAGTCAAATATATATAACAGCAGTCAAACAAAATTAAGGATCTACAGAGTCTGGCTTAGGATTAGACGAACTAGGAACAAAGGAAACTTTCCGTAAAGGATCAATTGCCTCTTTCTTAGACATCTTCAAGTCTTGCGCGCCAATAATCTTTACTTCTGCAGCCCTTGGAACAACGGCTTCCGGGTGCTTTTCCATATATTTTGAAGGGTCAAAGACCTCAGGATTAACCTGGAACTTTTCGAACTCCTTCTTTCTGAAAGTAGACATAGTGGTTAAACCAGTAGTATCTTTTCCTTCAGCTTTTGCTTTCCTGATTTGAGTTGCTCCAACCAATTCGTGAAAACGAGCCATCCTAAAGTTAGGATCAAGCTCAGGACTTTCATACACAGTCTCAGCAGAAGTATCATCTGGTTCTCTATCTTGATTAACTTTTGAAACCTCTTTTTCAGAATGCACTGGCATTGGAGGTGAAATTCTTTTCTTTGGAGAAGGAGGAGGGGAAAAAGTTGGTCTTTGAAACACAACCTCCTTCACTTGTTCTCTTACTGAATCAGATCTTTGATGGCCAGAATATGATTTTCCATGAAAACCTTGAGAGCCTTTTCTTGAAGAAGACTGAGACGGAGCAGATTTTCATGACTGAGCAGACGGATTGGCAGATAAATTCCCAGAGGCTCCTGCACCAGGAGGCGGAGGAGGAGGACCTCTGGATGTCCATCTAGGGGTAGGACTATCATATTTCTTAGCTTTCTTTCTCTCTTTCTGCTGGTTCTTGGAGAAGCACATCCAATGCTGAAACTCTTTTGATTTGGGATCTATTCCTTTCAGAATATAGTATGGAGTATCATTATCACGGCTGGGAGGAGGAGGAGCAATTGCTTTTCTTTTCTTTTGAGCAGCTTTCTTTTTCTTTGAATTTTCAGATAAATCAGAATCCTCTTCATCTTCAGAGTGAGATGAAGGAGGATTGTCATAAGGATCATAGGCTTCAGAAACAGCCTTTTCCTTTAAAGCAGCTTTCTCTTTTTCCTCTTCAATGGCATCCTGAGCCAGAAGGAAATCCAAATCTAACCCTGGTGAGTCATCCCAAACAGTTGACTTTTCAACTTGCAAATCTTTTTCTTTTTCCTCTAACAAAGATTGAACTCTTTGATTCCAAGCAACTCTTGCTTTCTCTTCTTGATTTTCAGATACATCTTCTAAATCATCTAAAAATGAGTCCAATTCTGGATCTTCTTGAACATTAGGAACATCTGGATCAGCTTCAGAAACAACTACTATAACCTGAGCAGCTAAATCTTCTTTAATATAATCTGTAGATTTATGAACACAAATCTGCTAAATAAGCTAAAATCATTCCTTCTAGGTATTCACAAGCTAGCAAATTAATTGACTCGTCAATAAAGCGGATGAGTGAATTACCTTCATATTTTACCAACTCCCAAGATTCATCTAGGTAGGATGTAATAATCCCTTCTAGGAAATGGGCAACCACGGGAGTGGTGAGATCTTCTAAGCAAACTTTCACCGCAAATTCAGATAACATAATAGCATCAGATATTTCTTTTTCCGATAACACAGAAACTGATTTATCTTGAACTTGAACTACATCAGTCTCTTCTTGAACTACTGGAGCTTCTGCTGGAAGGGAGGCGGGAGGCTCTGAGGCATCTTCACAGAACATCTCCCCCTGCCTGATTTCAGTGGAAACTGAAACCAGGCCCCTTTAAGAAGAGGGCTTAGCAGATTTAGAAAGTGATTGGATGGAAGCAGTCAGGGTGGAATTGGAGGAGGCAAGTGGAGCAATTGCCTCTTCAATCATAATTTTGATTGAAGGAGTAATCAACTCCAAAATGCTAGAAATGAAAGCTGGGGTGATCTCAAAAGATGATGGAATTGCAGTGGATGGAGATGCAGCAGAGATGGTTGTAGTGTTAGGATGAGAAGTGGTGTGGACTGGAGATCGAATTGGAGATGGAGCTGGAGAGTTAACAGGAGTGTTAACTGGAGAATGAATAGGAGACTGAGGAGGTGTTGGAATCCTCTCAGATCCTAACAGATCAAAACTAGGAGCAGATATCCTAGCCAGATGAGAAGGAAGAGGAGATGCTGGAGGGGAAGGAAGAACAACCGTGGTTGTTTCTCGAACAGGAGAAGGGGAAAGTCGTACTTCAGTTGAAGTTGATAGAACTTCAACTGAAGCAGACTGCATAGCAGAAGAAGATGAGGGAAGGGAAAGAGCTGAGCCAGCTTCTACCGGGTGAGGAGCGACCGAATCAGTCCTGGTGCTCTCTGATGTCGCTGGAGCAACCCCTGTGAGAGCGGGTTTCACAAAAGTCCTCTTCCACTTGGAGAACAAATTTGGGTCCATCTTCTTGCTTGCATTTATGGTTGTTGCACCGGAGACCAGCAGCTGAGGATACTTTTCCTTCAGGAAAATTCCAATAACTCTTCCTAGGGTGACCTCTTTCTTACTATTCTTTTTCCTTATCAGATCAAACATTACTCCTGCCCAATCAATCTTTTTCTGATTAACAATTGCACACATCAGTGCAAATTGTTGCCTTGTGATATTGTCATGAGCAGAGTTCTTTCCGAGGAGCACTTTTCCAACTAACTCTGCGAGAAATTTAATCTTAAAGGGAAAATTGACCTTGAGCAACTTGGTGGGAATGCCCTCCGCATGTCCCAGGTCAGTCAGCATCCTTCCAAATTCTTGAGCATCTTGCTCATAATCATCTTCACCATTTATCAATCCAAAAACATCAGTCAGAACGGCCGGAGTTAAAACTACCTCTTCTCCGCCGATGGTGCCAGTCATCGAATCATCGGTGGAGGACGAAGTGAAAGCCCATTCCTTGATCTCGGGAATATTTAACTTTATCCTTGTCGACATTAATCTTTCTAGACCTTGATCCCGGCACAACTGAAGAACTTCCACGATCCCTGCTTCACAGCAACTGAACGCGTAAAAATCGACGCTGAAGCCTGCATCGAACTTAACAACGGCTAACACTGCGGGAGAAATCGCCATTGAATTGCTGGAGAATGCGCGAGAAGGACGGCGAAGACGAAGGATACGAAGCGGCAGAAAATCGCAAGCGGGAAGACAGAATGCGAAAAGTCACGCTCCGTCGAAGAAAAAACAAAAGATCTTTTAACCTAGGTCGACTATCGGCTTTATATTAGACCGGAGATAGTCGATCTATCTAAAAAGATACTAGACCCGATAGTCGAACGGCCGTTCGACGATCGGCCCAGAAGCAGAGTAGTCGAGCCATCGTTCGACTATTTCTGGCTTCTCAAACAATAAGCTGTCGTCATCCAGAGATCGACGATAAGCTCGACCTGTTCGACGATCTTCGAACGCCGGTCGACGATCTTCAAACAGATAAGCTATCATTAACCAGAGGTCGACGATAGGCTTAATCCGTTCGACGTTCTTCGATCATCGTTCGACGATCTTCAAGCAGGTTTCAACATAGGCAGATATAGTCACACTTAGTCTCGTCCATTGATCATGCCTAGTTGAACTAAAAAGAACAGAGGCTTCTGTTCATCTAAAGGCTTGGTGAATATATCACCTCTCTGAAACTCAGTGGATATGAACTCAAGACAAATCTTGTTCTTTTCCACACAATCTTTCAGGAAATGGTGCCGAATCTCAATGTGCTTCGTTCTAGAGTGGTGCACTGGATTTTGTGCAATTGAGATAGCACTGGTACTGTCACACATGATTTTGGTATTCTTGTGTGAGTAACCATAATCCACAAGCTGGTTTTGAATCCACAGGATCTGTGAACAACAACTAGCAGCTGCTATATATTCAGCCTCTGCAGTTGAAGTTGAGACAGATTCCTGCTTCTTACAGAACCAAGAGACCAATCTCTCTCCCAGGAACTGACAAGTTCCTGAGGTGCTCTTCCTGTCAACTCTGCAACCAGCATAGTCAGAATCAGAATATCCAATTAATTCAAATTCTGACTCAGCTGGGTACCAAAGTCCTAGATCTAGACATCCCTTCAGGTATCTCAGGATTCTCTTGATAAGAATCAGATGAGATTCCTTGGGGTTGACCTGGAATCTAGCACAAAGGGATGTAGCAAACATTATATCAGGCCTACTTGCAGTTAGATATAATAGGGAACCAACAATGGCCCTATAATTCTTTTGATCAACTGGCTTGCCGTGATCATCAGAATCAATAACTACATTAGTACCCATAGGTGTAGGCATTGCTGAAGCATCAGCCATCCCAAATTTCTTTACCAATTCCTTGGCATATTTGGATTGGGAGATGAAGATACCATCAGCATCTTGCTTAACTTGGAGACCAAGAAAGTAAGACAACACACCCATACTACTCATCTCAAACTTAGAGTGCATCAGGTCAGAGAACCTTTTGCAAAGTTTGGGATCAGTGGAGCCAAATATAATATCATCTACATACACCTGAACTAATAGGATTGTGTCCTTGTGATGCTTGACGAAAAGGGTTCTATCAACTACTCCCCTAGTAAAGTTGTGCTCTAAAAGGAAACTAGCTAGAGTCTCATACCAGGCTCTGGGAGCTTGCTTTAGTCCATATAGAGCTTTCTGCAACTTAAACACATGAGAGGGCCGAGTTGAAGAAACAAACCCTGGTGGTTGTTCAACAAACACTTCTTCCTTAAGCTCACCATTCAGGAATGCACTTTTGACATCCATTTGGAACACCTTAAACTTCATGTAGGCTGCATAGGCCAAGAAGATCCTTATTGCTTCTAGCCTTGCAACAGGAGCAAAGGTTTGGTCATAATCTATACCTTCCTCCTGTCTGTAGCCCTGAGCTACAAGCCTTGCTTTATTCCTTACAATAATTCCATTTGCATCCAACTTGTTTCTGTACACCCACTTGGTGCCTATGATCAGTTGGCCTTTAGGTCTTGGAACCAAAGTCCAAACTTTACATCTCTCAAACTGATTGAGTTCCTCTTGCATGGCAATGATCCAGTGGCGATCTAGCTCTGCATCTTTAAAGGTGAGGGGCTCAACCTGTGAGAGGAAACAAGCATGCATCACATCCTGTCTTAATTGGTGTCTTGTTTGCACACCAGCTGATATGTCTCCAATCACTTGAGATGTGGGGTGATCTCTAAGTGTGACAATATCAGCAGGTGGGATGTGATCTTCAGCAACAGTTGGGATTAATTCCTCAGGAGGAATTTGATCTACTGTTGGTGGTACAACAACAGCTTCTGCAATGTCTTCATCATTGTCTGATTCAGTGATCTGAAGAGTTGATAGTTGAAGAATTTCTTGAGGAGCATCAGGTACCTGCAATGAACTAGAGGAAGGAGAATTTTCCTTCTCCTTGTAAAACATCTGAGACTCATCAAAAGATACATGCACAGATTCTTCAATTTTACAGGTTGATTTGTTATAAACCCTATAAGCTTTGCTTACTTGGGAATATCCAAGCATGATTCCCATTGAAGCTTTTGCTTCAAATTTTCTAAGGTATTCTTTATTGTTATTATGAATATAAACAATACAACCAAATACTCTAAAATAATTAATTTTAGGTTTCTTTCCTTTAAGCAACTCATAAGGAGTTTTACACTTAAGCTTGTGTATCAAACTTCTATTCAAGACATAATTGGCTGTACTAACAGCTTCTGCCCAATAGGAGAGAGGCATGTTAGCATCTACCAACAATATACTAGCAGCTTCAATGAGTGTTCTGTTCTTCCTTTCAACTACCCCATTTTGTTGGGGAGTTCTAGCAGCTGAGAAACTATGTTTGATACCTTCTCTCTCACAGAATTCTTGCATGAGAAGAGAGTCAAACTCAGTACCATGATCACTTCTGATCAAGGCCACATGAGTAGAGTACTCAGTCTGCACACATAGTAGAAAGTTTGTAAGGGCTTTGAAGTTATCATCCTTAGTTCTCAAGAAGAAAACCCAACTGAACCTAGAGAAGTCATCTACAATTACTAAGGTGTAATACTTCCCTCCTAAACTCTGTACATTTATTGGGCCAAATAGGTCCAAATGTAATAGATACAGGATTCTAGGAGAATCACTCTTATTTACTGATTTAAAAGAGTTTTTGGTTTGCTTGCCAAGCTGACAAGCCTTGCATAGGCTCTCCTTCTTGTAGGGGCAAGAAGGTAAACCTCTAACAAGGTTGTGTTTAGATAACCTAGATATATTTTTAAGGTTAACATGACTAAGCCTCTTATGCCACAAAGAATTATTATTAATTATTACTTCATTAAATAGACAGATTTCAGAGAGAGATGAATTGAAATCTACTAAGTAAATATTACCTATTCTAATGCCTACTAAAACAATATTATTGTTTAAAGTAATATTGCAAGAGGAGTTAGAAAATGAAACCTGGTAGCCAGCATCACATAGCTGGCTGACTGAGATCAAATTGTGCTTCAGTCCTGTCACATATGCAACTCTCTTGAAAGTAACATCTCCAATAGTAATCCTGCCATAGCCTTCTGTCTGACCACAGCTGGAATCTCCAAAGATAACCTTTGGGCCGAGCTTAGCTTTGAATTTTGACAGATGATCTTTATTTCCTGTCATATGCTTGGAACATCCACTATCCAAATACCACTTATTTTGAGTGATTGGATAGGCCTTCACCTGCAAGACATTTATTTAGACAGAGTGGACCTAGGTAACCTTGGGTCCCTTGTTTTTCACATAAGAAAAGCTGGAAATATATGAAAATGCAGGCTGAGCGTGATAACCTAATGGGTGAGATCTCCTAGGTGGGATTCTCCATGCAGATGATGGGTCAACAAACCTAGGGTTTCTATTTTCATTTAGGTTTCTATGGTACTGATTATGATTTTGAAAATCATGTTGAAAACGTCGATCGACGTTCGACGATGGGCGCTCAGATCGTCGAGCTTCGTTCGACCATTGAGCTTCCGATCATCGAGCGGCGTTCGACGCTCTTTGCATTTCTTTAAAAAATTTCTTTTTTTTCTCTCTCTTAGCCTTATTTAAAGTTTTGTTAACTAGGTTTACTTGCTCAGTGTTCTTCATTCCACTAGCTGAAATGAAGTTCACTGGAGTTGAAAGATTATTTTTAAGAATGACTGGGGGTTCACTTGGAGAAGCTCCTAAGCCTAGTTTGTCATTACCTGACCTAGTGTTAGACATGCTAGTTATCTCTAACAACTTAAGGCTTCTACCATTAAGTGATTCTTCTAACCTTTTAGACTTAGCTAACTCTATTTTAAGAAATTTAATTTCTTCACTACAAGTAGTGATATCTTCCTTTAACCTAATATTTTCTGTAGCAATTAATTCTGAGTCAGCTAACTTATTTCTAAGTTCTTTTATCTCCTTTTCTGAGCTAATCAAATCTAAGCATAAAGATTTAAAATCTAATTTAAATTCTTCAGAAGTGAAGTCATAAGAAGATAGTACCTCATCTTCTGTTGGCATCTCTTCATCTGAATCTGAACTCTCTGCAGCTGAGTGTTTGCTGCAGGCATCTATTGCCATGAGGCAAACTTCTTTTGCCTTCTTCTCTTCCTCATCCTCACTGGAGCTTGAGGAGGAGGATTCTTCATCAGAATCACTCCAGGTTTCAGCAATGAAATCTCTCTCCTTTTTCTTGTTCTTATAGGAGGATGGCTTGGAGTGCTTCCTGTGCTGTTCCTTTTCTTTCCTCTTGTCTTTGTTCTTCTCCTCTGGACACTCTGGTAAGATGTGTCCAGGCTTCCTGCAACCATAACATATAATTTCTTTAGCAGGTGAACGGTCATACCTTGGTTTGTCTTCATAGCGTGAAGACTTCTTTCTGAATTCCTTTCTCCCCATCTTGAGAAACCTCTTGGCAAACAATGCCATTAGTTCCTCATTTGATTGGCTGCCTTCAGAAGCATCAGCAGCCTTAAAAGCTAGAGATTGCTCTTTTCTTGTTGGAGTAGAGGTCTTTGCTTCTGCTTCTGCTTCCCTTGTCTTCAGCACTTGCTCAAAAGACTTGAGCTTGCCGAGAAGGGCTTCAGTGGAGATCTCTGTGGTGCTTCTGGCTTCCTTGATGGGCCAGATCCTTAGATCCCATGTGCTAGGGAAGCACATTAGAATCTTATCATTGACCTCTGTCAATGATATGTCCTTGTCAAGGGTCCTCAGCTCATTGATGATTGAGCTGAGCCTAGTGTACATGGCTTCAACTGATTCAGCATCAGTTTTCTTGAAGTTCTCATATTGTGAGATAAGGTTGGACCTTCTGTCCTTCCTTTCATCAGCTGAACCAGCTACAATCTGGTTCAGTGTATCCCACATAGCTTTTGCTGAAGAGCAGTCAGCTACCTTCTGGAATACCTCATCAGACATTGTCTGAGCCAGTATATTCATCGCCTTGGCATCTGCTATCTTGGCCTTCTTGTACTCATCGTTGTAATCTAGAGGAGGCACTGCACTCATATCAGTTGATGATGAGGCAGTGGCAGCAGCAGGTGCTCTTGGAGGTCCTGACAAAATAGAAGCAAAGATGCTTTCATCAATAGAATTCATATATAATTTTATCCTTGCCTTCTAGATGCCAAACTTAGCTAAGTTGCATGCTGGAGGTCTGGTGCTAGAATAATCCTTGGACTGGGCCATGATAGTGAATATCTATAAGCTTTGGTATCTATCAGGATCTTGTGACTTAGGTGTTAGCCTATTCAATCAGTCAACCTCCCTCTGATACCAATTGAAAGAGAAGGGATAGATACTACTCTAGAGGGGGGGTGAATAGAGTTATCAAATTTTGCAAAAGACAAAACTTAATGGTCTACACAACTCCCTTGGAGTGAATTGCGGAATTAAAAGATTATAGATATAAAATTAACCCTATAGCCTAACATAAGTGAGGTGCACAAACTCAAGCTAACTGTAATTACAGTTAAGGCTTGGAAATTCTAATCAGCAACTAGCAACCTAGTTATATCTATTCACAGCCACAATGCAGGAATTAAACAAGACAATCCAGACGACACAAGGAATTTATAGTGGTTCCCCAAACAACTTGGGTACGTCCACTCTTCTACCAACAAGGTAGGAATCCACTCAGGTTTTTGATCAGGTGCCCTGCCACCAACAAGATCTGCTTCAGGTAGATCCATAAACCCTTTAGACTTTTGATCAGGTGTCTAAGAACCAAGCACAGGTTTTTGATCAGGTGCCCTGCCACCAAGGGATACTTTTGAAGGGAGTAATAACCCTGTACAGGAGGGGGAAGAGGGTTAAGATGTCTTCTCTATTTTACAAAAGATTAGAGAAGCACAAGAACTTGCACTGAGCTAGAAAGCTCTAAAGAATCAAGGCTCCCCCTGGCTCAAAGATGTCCAGGTGAAGTCTTGCTTCAGTGCAGAAAACTCTTCAGAAAGATCTGAAGGAAAAACTACAAGAAGATAATAAATAATAAAATTAAAGATCTTCAAGCAGCTATCTTCTTCTTCTTCTTCTTCAAAAGAACTCTGAGTTGAACTTCCTGAAAGCAGGAGAACTCAGGTTGAAGAAGAGTAGAAGATCTTAACACTTCTCAGTTGGATGAGTATTGCTGAGAGCAGAAGGCTTGATCTTGATGAAGGCTTGAATGCTTAAGTGAACAACTGGTTAGCTATTAGCTTGAATCCTTCTTCAAAGGGTCCTTTTTATAACAACAACAAGCAACGGCTCTCTTTAATTTGAATTACTTGTCTTCTTCTGAAACTTGAGACCTGGGCTGTAAATATCAAGAAGACAAGACAATCTCTGCAGCAGAAACATTCTATAAAAGGGATAAACCTTTTTCTACGAAGCTGCAGGAAGCAATCTGATAATAAAGTACTAAATAAAGTCACATCAGAAACAAACTCTTTATAGCAGAAGAAATACTTTTCAGTCTAACGGCTATAAAGGACTGACAGCAGATAAAGTAAAATACAAAGTCAGCTAATAAGACAAACAACTTTATCTGAAAAGATTTTACTCAGGCATAAGGGATGGAGCAAATATTGCCTGGAAATATTATCATAAAACAACTAAAAAGATATGCCAGATAATGTATCAATTAATTAAATATAATAAATAAATACAAAATATAAAGGCAGACAGAAAACGTCGAACGACCTTCGGAGATCGTCGACCGATGCACGGAGATCGTCGAACTATCGGATAGATAGTCGAACGATCCAGATAGTCGAACTATCACAGGAGATAGTCGAACTATCACAGCAGATAGTCGAACTATCAGAAGATAGTCGAGCTATCAGATAGTCGAGCTATCAACAGATAGTCGAGCTATCAAAGCGAAACAGATAGTCGAACTATCACCAGATAGTCGAGCTATCAGATAGTCGACCTATCAACAGATAGTCGAACTATCAAGGCAAAACAGATAGTCGAACTATCAACAGATAGTCGAGCTATCAGATAGTCGACCTATCAACAGATAGTCCAACTATCAAGAACAAACAGATAGTCGACCTATCAACAGATAGTCGAACTATCAGATAGTCAAACTATCAAAGCAGATAGTCGGACTACCAAGCGAGAACAGATAGTCGACCTATCAACAGATAGTCGAACTATCAACGCAGAACAGATAGTCGAACTATCAACAGATAGTCGAGCTATCAGATAGTCGACCTATCCAAGCAGATAGTCGAACTATCAAAGCACACAGATAGTCGAACTATCAGCCGATAGTCGAACTATCCTCGCATACTGAAAGTCGAACAACTGATAGACTATCGTCGAACAGTTAGTCGACGATAGTCGAGCGGCGTTCGACGATAGTCGAATGAACAAACTACTTAACCAAATTCTTCATCTGGAAAAGTGAGGACTCTACAGCTAGACTACTAACCATTGACCATAGATATTTCTTGGGTCAAGGGACTAAACAGACAAGACTAAACTCAAATCAAACTAGGGTACCAACAAAGTTGTAATTTTTCAGCTTTATTTTCAGCTTTTTAGAAAGTTGTAATATTTTCGGACTTTTATAAAATAGACTCTTTCAAATTCAATTCTGAGTACTTTACTGCTTTATTTTCAGTTTTACTTTTCCTTTTTTTTATACTATCCCGAATGAAAGGCGAAGCTCTGCTTATGTCCTGGATTAAGATAGTATAAAACTACTTTAAAAATTATTTTCAAAACCTTATTTCGTACAATCCCGAATGAAGGGCGAGGCGAAAGCCTATGACCTGGATTAAGATAGTGCGGAAGCTCTGCAAAATTTTACTACCCTATCTCAAAAACAAAGGTGAAGCGAAAGCTTAAATTCTGGATTGAGATAGATAGGTAGATATTATTTTCTGTACTTTATACCGCCCCCATCCTGAGAAGAGGCTAAGAACCCTTAGTACTTGGTCAAGATGAGCTCTGGGCTGTATACTATTTTCAACTATTTCAACTCTACTTTCTAGTTATTCTAACTAGGGTTTTCTGTTAATTGATCATATACCAGGTGACGAGACACTACATTTACGTTAACCCGTTTAAACGCAAGCCTTCCCGGTCGTACTTTCGAGTCAGTGATGCTACCAAAGGGACCCTCTCGTGAAGTTAGATAATTAAGAAATAAAGTTGTTCTTTAATAGCTGAATTAATATCCGCTCAAAGTAATTCTGAAATCGAGGACTAAACTCTAAGTCCCTCTCTTAATAAAATCACGTATATAATTTTTTTTGTATCTTTTAATTTTAAAATAAACCCCACTCCGTTCTTTCGATAAAATAATAGTCAGTTCTAAAAAGTAGAATAATTAACACCGATCCCAGGAAAAATACGACCTTGATATTTTCTATAAAATACTATACTCCTATGCGATAGGTACTCTTGCCTTAATCCACAGGATATAAGTAAGTAAAAAAAGAGATAGACTTATATACGTAAAAGATTATATAAAACCAAATCTATCTTCTTTAAAACAAAATTTACTTATCACTGGACACGCCCTGGGACATACCCGTGTCTCAGGATGTGTTACCCAGCCTAAACTCTAAATCGGGGATTAAGGTGTTACAACCCTCCCCTCCTTACAGAAATTTCGCCCCGAAATTTAGCGCAACATATACACCAACACTACCACTCTGTTGCAATATAAACAAAAACAATTTGGGTTTAGACCTCAGAGGCCGCAGCTTGTCTCGCCCCATGACATCGCACAAACACAAGTGTTGTTAACAAATACATCCCCAGACATACATACAACATGTATATAGTACATCACACAGATAGTAAAGTGCACCCTTTACTTTACTTCCGCTCATCCACGTCTCTCATAATCCGTTTTACGGCCTCCTGTAACTCCAGATTATACACACGAGGCTGCTGTAATTCATGATTCGAGCCTTGTGGCTCCTGCAATTCGAGGTTGTACACTTGAGGTTGTGCCCAGGATGCAAATGAATCTGCCACCGCCTTGCCCTTTTACTCATAGGACGCACCAGTCTTTTTGTCACCCATTGACAGACCACTCCAATAATCACGGGCTATATTCCCCTGCTTCCCACAAGTGAAACATGTACTTGTCTCAACACGTCCTTGCCCATATGTTGCTCCTGAAATAACATTCGACAAAGTTTGTTTAGCAGGTCTGAACCTCTTCTTGTCCCGTTTCCTAAACCCCGATTATTCCGACTATGGAACTTTGAACTCTGGCTTTTCCACCGCCAAGTTCTTCTTGTCCTACAGCCATTTCAAATCCTTCTCCAATGCACAGGCTATATATACTAATGCTTGGAAGCCTTGGTTCACCGAACTCGGAAGCGCCAACCTCAGCTCATCACAAAGTCCCTCATAGAACCTATTTGTCTTCCACGCTTCTTCTGAAAAATTAGACCCTGCATAGTGCCCTAGCCTGGTAAACTCATGCTTGTAATTCTCAACAGTACTTTCACCCTGCACCAGACGTTGAAACTCATTCTCCATTGCAATTCGCCGTGACACCAGAAAATATTTTGCCCGAAAGAATCTGGAGAATTCCTCCATTGATATCTCTCCTAGGCCTCTGCCTGCCAATTGGTACAATTCCACTTCATCCCACCAAAGACTCGCCTCTCATTCCAACAGGAAAGTGGCCAAAGTAACTTTCTGCCCCTCATCAGTCCTGATCGCTTTCAGGATCCTCTTCACTCTTGTGAGACAATCCTCTGCCTACGTTCGGGAACCCGCCCCATCGAACGTAGGAGGATGAAACTTCATAAACCGCTTTAGTTGCTCATCGGCCGCTTGCTCATCAATCAGAACCTCAACACGCTCTTGCCTCACACAAACCTGCACTTGCTCCACTGTAGGTGTTGCCTGCCCCATAGGTTGTGCATGAATCAAGGCAAATAGCGCTTCCGCAACTAAGCGTATAGTCTCCGCAGAGGGAGGAGGTGTGGGAACCTCAGCTGGTACCGCACTCTAATCCAAACGCTGGGGTTCAGACTGCCCAGCTCCACTCCTTGTCACCTATACGTGAACAAGACATCATTAACGTCCATTCCAAAATGGCAAACATGCCTAGTATACACGCTCACACTCCTCAAACGCATGTATTGCATTCCTAGTGGACATTCATGAGTTCAATTATGTGATCCCTACCAAACCTTAACCTCTGATACCACTTTGTTATGCCTCAATCCGTCACATGGAATATAACAGAGGGTCCGGGCGGAGCCCCATGCCATATTTCACAGACAGACGGTGGAATCACGTGTGAATACCAAAATACTTTCTACTCGCATCTTAACTCAGAGCATTCTAGCGGAAGTTTAAAGCTTATAAGAACTCATTCAACGAATGTCCACTAAATATAAAAATAATTATTTATATATAACACCAGGAATGTATACAAACACAAGCGATCACGGCCTTAAGGCCTTACATAATTCTCTTTATAAGAGGTGGTTTCATACATCGGTACGCAGGCCGGTCACACACGAAATCCAATTCTTCGCACGGTCTTCAAGGGCCTACAAGCAGCAGCAGCAAGGTCTTTAGCCCGCTCAATACAGTTCAACCCACAATACCTGCATATGGACGTCCACCCCAAGGGTGATAAACAAAGCAATGGTCAGCATTTAGCTGACCTATTATAACGAACCTACCCCTTACCCGTGGCAGTGGTTCTTTCCCAACATACATTGCAATCACAATATATATCACAATAAGTGCACTCAGGTACAACAACACCACCCACGCCGACCTTCGTGCCAGGCGCTCCGTTCACTCTTGGCACGCTTACGGTGTACCGGATCATTCCATGTCCCACCACCGATCAGAGGTTATTAACTTGTTGGCAATGGGCACTAGTCTACCGCAACACGCATGCTGGAGACATCCTCGCCCATACAACTCAAAGGTTATAACCTCACGGCAACACTTGAGCATTCTAGATCAACGAGCCATTTCAGTCTTCTAATCGATCTCTCATTATGCGCTCCGATGCAGGTATTCCAGCCTTCTATCGGATGGACATAACGCAGGTACAGGTCAGCCCTTTCCCATTGCTCAACTCGTCAATAACGCAGATCTTGATGCGGGTTGGCTTTCCCTTTCCTGTCCACACAACCATCAGAGCTCACAACTCTCTCTCAGGAGTTCATAACTCCATTGCCACACAAGCTCTTAGGAGCACACCGCTCAACCAATCACATAATCTGGCTCTCACGGCCATAACGCATTCAGCTCATGTAGAGCATAGAATCCAAGGAACTCACAAGCATCCTCACAACCTCTGCAACCTACTTGTTACATATACGGAGTCTTCTCCAGTTTGCAATATAAAAATCACCAATCCAGACTAACCGTCCAGATGGGCTTCACACAACATGCCTATTCCATACTACTCATTCCCGGATCTAGATGCAGACTCAACCGGGGATATCAACTATCAACCCGTTAGAATCGCTTACGCTTTCCACCTCTTGATGGAGGATCCCATACACATGCATGAAGTAGGGTTTCACTTGTCCAAGAAGGAGATCGTTACCCTTGACAATCGCTTTGGATCCATGAAGAAACTAGCCGGATGGAAAGCGCTGCAGCGGCCTTGCCTCCACAACGCTGAACTCGGCTCTCGATTCGGATCGCTGAAGCTCCACCGGCGCCCAAATCTCTTCTCCTTTTTACTTCCTTGCTCTCCTCTCTCTCTTCTCTTTAGAAAGAGAATGGCCAATATTATAATGAGAATTCCTTCTCAATCCTTAGCCTTATAACAACAGGAATAAGCTTGGACTACAGGATCCAAATAGAAGGGAATGAACGACAAAGATTCGCTCTAAAAAGCATCTTTTCAGGGTTGATACAGCTTGTGACATGCCCGTTTCACTTAAGAGGCACACAAACAACTCAAACCAGACCGAGACAAGGGCTTAGACACGCCCGTGTCAAGCACCTGACACACCCATGTCAAAGAGTATATGCCCGTGTTGAGGGACGTGTCACTCAATCGACACAGGACCAATAATCCCTAAAGGGACAGGGGTTACCAACACAACCGTGTCACCTTTGACACGCCCGTGTCACCTAGAACACACCTGGAATCCCGGCCGAGTTCTTCACCTGACACCACTCGGCTACCAACACGAGCAGGATATGCCCTGGGACACGCCTGTGTCCCATGTCGTGTGCCTACACAGTGAAGGACATTCCCTAGGACACGACCGTGTACTAGGACGTGTGCCTCACTCGAGACACACTTGAGGCCCATTCGAGTCCTACTCGAGACCTACTCGAGTACGCAGAGCTGGACACGTCCTGGGACACCCCTGTGTACCAGGCCGTGTCACCCAGCCTTAACTCCAAATCGGGGTTTGGGGTGTTACAGAAGGTATAGAAGAAGTAAGAGATGCCAGAAAATCTCTCCTCAACAACCAGTATGAGGCTTTCAGATAAGGAATGTCTGATTCTATAGAAATTGTAATGAAAAGTTCCTTAGAATAGTAAATGACTTAAGAAACTATGACATAAATTTCTCAAATTATGAGCTGAATGAAAAATTCTTGAGTTCCCTAAATAAAGAATGGGACATCAAGATTTGTGTTGCAAGAGAAATGGGGAATCTAAGAAATATGTTACCCCAAGACTTGTATGGGAAGCTTATGTCACATGATCTTCAACTAAACTCTAGAAAAGCAGAAGAAGAATCTGCCAGAAGTTCAACTCAGACTAAAGTTGTGGCCTTCAAAGCAGATACATCTAAGAAAGCTAGAAGAGAAATCCCTCATCACCCAGAAGGGATGAAGATATAGATATCACAGGAGCCTGTTCTTCATTAGAAGAACTTTCAGATGATGAATTAGCATTGTTTAACAGGCAATTCAAGAAAATTCTAAGGAGAAGGAAGAAGTCGAATAAAAAGAAACCTTCTGGATCAAGCTTCAGTAGAAGCAAAGACAATCACCGAGACAAATCTATGGTCTGGTATGATTCTCATCAGAATAAACAATTTAAGATATGCATTATTTGCTTTTGTTATAACAGGCCTGGGCATGTCATAGCTGACTGTCCAGTAAAAAGGAAGGAGAACAAAAAGTCTAAAGAAAAGAAGTTATATAAAAACAAGAAATCTGAGAAGGGTCTGATGGCAAAGAAGGCAAAGACCTTATCTGATAGTGATTCTGATTCAAATGAATTAGAAGAATAACTTGCTGGACTTTCTCCTATGAAGAAGAATTTATCAGAAAGTATATAAACAAGTAAAAGGCTCCTCAACTTCATCACACAATCGTGATTCATAAGAAGATATGGATATCAATTTAATGACACTATCTGATGATCTAGAAATAGATGCTCTTGACTGTCAGGAGACTTAGGTAATCTATAATAATTCAACATGTCCTAAATCTTCTATATATGAGACTGGGGATGAGCTAGACTCATGTGACTCAAAGTTTGATTCACATGAGACTAACTCTATGACTAAACTACATCAGCTCACAGTCAAATTTGGAAAGTCGTTGGAAGCCCTAGTAAGCAGCAAGAAACTTGTCAAAATTCAAGCTATAGAGATAGCATCACTAAAAGGTTTTGAGTATCACCATAAGATGGATACTTAGAAAATTAGTCTTCAAAGTACTAAGTTGGCAATGCTTACTAAGATCATTGATGATCAAATGTTATTGCTGAAGTAGAAGGATGCAACTATTTAGGAGCTGGAACTCAAACTCTTGAATGAGAAAAGATTAGTACAAAAATTTTCTAAACCTAAAACTGTATTGCCCATTATAGATACCTTCTCAGGAACACCTGGAAGTGTTCTTGAGTATGTTAAACCCAAGAGAAAAAGGGGCAAAAAACTGGCAAGACAAAAGGGTCCAGTCATTCCACAGACTGTGTTTCAGACAAAGGGAAAAGAATTCCAAAAGTCAAAACTATCTGGACCAAGTTCATTTGTGAATAGGAAAGCTATTCCTAATGTGCCTGCTCCAAGGAGGATAGTTGTAACTAAGACACAAAAAAACTTGTTTGCTCTCAGTAAAAATACAACTGACAAGTGTGCTGATTCTTATCCTAAGGAATGTCAGCCCAATGTTCCTTCTGTTACACCAAAGAGGAGGTACAATAGGTATGAATGTTGGTGTTGTGGAAAGGTAGGACACTTTGCCTTGGATTGTTGGTTTAATTACACTGTGTCTCACATTCAGAAAAGATATACAATTAAGAAACTCACTAGTTGTTTCAATAGAGCTACAACTAACAAGAACCTAGGACCCAAAATAACTTGAATTCCTAAGGAAAAATAAATTCTTATTTTGCAAGAATGTCCAAGCACAAGAGATAGACCAATCTGGTACTTGGATAGTAGGTGTTCCAGACACATGACTGGAATAAGAGCCAATTTGAGGGAATTTGTCCCCATGGAGAATGAACAAAAGGTGATCTTTGGAGGAGCAGACAAAGGAATAACCAAAGGTTATGGTAAGATCACAAATGGCTTTGTCACTCTCACCAAAGAAGCTTATGTGGATGGGTTGCACACAACCTTATAAGCATAAGCCAACTTTGTGATCTTGGCTATGACAATTCATTCCACAAAGATGAGTGCCTAAGTCAAGTGACCAATAGGTCATCTTGATAGGCACTAGATGTGGGAATGTGTATTGTTTTATTTTTCTTTGTTTAAATTCAGACTCACCCTTATGTCTAGTTGTAAATGAGAAAGCCTCACACTGTGTCAAATGGCACAAGAGGCGAGCTCATCTTAACTACAAGGCCATAAGAAAACTTTTCAGTAAGAGCTTATTAGGAATGGACCTATCATTAAATGCTCTAAGGAGAGTATATGCTTAGCATGCCAAAAAGGCAAGCAAACCAAAGCTTCAATCAAAAGTATTGAATGCAAAGACTCAGTGAGGTGTTTATACTTCTTGCATATGGACATGTTTGTTCCTATGCCAGTTCATAGTTTAGGAAGGAGTGTCTACACCTATGTAATTGTTAATGACAATTCCATATTCACTTGAGTTTTCTTCTTAAGGAAAAAGTCTGAAACCCCTGATGTTTTCAAGACTTTTGTCAAAAAAAAATCAGAATGAATTGAACAGCTCTGTGGACAGAATTAGAAATGATCATGGAACTGAGTTTCAATCTGATTATATAACAAAGTTTTGTGAAGAACTGGGGATTCAGCAAGAGTTTTCCTCACCAAGAACACCCCAGCTGAATGGGATTGCTGAGAGGAAGAATAGGACTCTCATTGAAGCTGGAAGAACCATGCTGAGTGATTCTTCACTTCCAAAATACTTTTGGGCTGAAGCTATTAACACAACATGTCATGTTCTTAATAGTGCTTTTGTCAACAAAAGATTGAATAAAACTCCTTATGAACTTATGAAGGGCAGAAAACAAAACTTGGCCTATTTCAGAATCTTTGGATGTAGATGGTATGCACTAAATAATGGGAAAACATACATATACAAGTTTGCTGAGAAGTCCTATGATGGCATATTTGTTGATTATAGTGACCACAATAAGGCCTATAGGGTCTAACCCTTGGGGGATCAAGTTATGGAGGAGTCTGTTTGTAAGACCCCATTTTTTTCTTAAAACTACCAGGGGTCTTATGCCCAGAACTGCCGCTTTGTGGTGACAACAACACACTCGGGAAGGTCGTAACTACAAAACGTTGTTCCTGCCGTCCATACCGATCGCAGAAGAGTAGAATAAATATAAGAGTACATGAAAACTCAAATACTGGTCCACAAAAAATCACATTAAATATAATAAATCTCCACAAAGGGAGATTCCACAGAAAAGATAAAGTAAAGCACTAAAGAGGGTTCCTGCCCGTTACATCAAAGTCCTCACTACAAATCACTCATTGCGGAAGCAAATGTATAATCTCTACTAATGATAAGGACACACTATCCCTGCTGGCTGAACTCCCGTGCTAGACTGTCCCGTCTCCAAGCACACCGACCTCTGGGGCTGCATCTCCTGGTTTGTCTCCACGATCCCCTAAAATTATTTGGTCAATGACCATTAGTCTAAAGACTAAGTCCTATCATCCCCCGCCCCTCCCCCATGGCTCTTAGGCATCGAGTAGGGAGAAGGAAAGAGAAGGTAATGAAGGTGGAGAGTAACAAAGGTAAGCAGGTGGCGGTGGAACTAGTCTATCATGAGTTCATAAACAGAGCAAGTATATGTAAGCAGTATAAGTATACACAAGAACAAGTGAGTAAGTAAAGTAGGATAAGGTAAACTAAGTAAGTAACCATGACCTATAAAAATGATCATACAAACCTATAGACCAAGGGGTCATTTTGTATGGCCTATTGTATAAAGTGTCCCATACCTTTTTATATATTAGGTGTTAGGGGTTATATGCAATGATGATGCTATGACATGCAAGTATGATATGATTGTAACAAGAAAGTGCAACACACACACTTGACTCTGTGCACACAGACCTTTAATTCCCACTTTCTAGAGCCTAACATCCCAGGATACCTCCATAGTGGCAAATGGAAGCAGTTGGTTGGGCCTATGCCACCTCTAAACCGGTATCAACACTTCCAGTCAGACCTATCATACACCTCAATGCTGGTGCACTAAGAGGAGCTCCTATATACCCTTGTCGGCTGCGCACCAGGCTTTATTTGGCCAAGTGCTAAACCACACTTGCCGAGTCAACGTATTGGTGTTGGTGTGATGACTCCTTAATACCGAAGACCCACCACCTTATATCTTTTGCACATGCAACCTTAGTATGCTTTTCCACCAAGCCAAAGCTCCCCAGACTATCCCATCTACCACAATATCTACCGAGCCATCGGCTCGCCGGGCTATGTGCCCATCACTAAAACCACCGATCCTACCGCTCGCGGGACCCAACCTATCTCCCACAACACCGGGGAGTGTGAGTGTAAGTGAAATCCTAGTTATACTAGTTACTCTTAAACATTAATTATTCTTATGGTTTAGGTTATCCCAGGACTGCCCTAGGTATTCCCGGTGAAGGGCTCTCACAGGGCACTACAAACTATGATGGTAGCTGAATCCCATCGTTTCCTTTCGCAAGGAACTTACTATTATTGGTTATTACCCAATTCCCAATCCCTTTTAATATTATACTGGAGCTAACCCTAGTGTATTTTGACTCTCTTCCTCTCCACAGAAAAGACGAACTTTCGTCGATCCCGAGCACTACCAAACACTAGCCAACCCAACATTCCCCTCATTATGACTCCTAATGAAGCTCACTTTTTCACCTTACCAAACCATCAAACATTACTCCCCACTTCTTATGACCATCCCCCATGTTAACACAATTTTCGCAGTTTTACTAAATGTAGATCAACCTAAGCTATATGATGTACATGATAGATGGTACTAAAATTTTTCATCCAAATGCGCCAAGATAATTATTGTGGGTCTATCATGACATATTTTGCCTAAATCCAGACACTTGTAATTTTTCTAATTACTAGATTTTCTCAAAAGTTAGGTCATTGTTAATTTTGAACATGAAGTACTAGATTTTCTTAATTTATGACCACCCAAAAATTATGAATAGTGTATGATTGCAAAACATCAGTGAGTTCCAAATTTCATAGATTTTC
Organism: Platanthera zijinensis; assembly: GCA_039513925.1. NCBI lineage: Eukaryota > Viridiplantae > Streptophyta > Magnoliopsida > Asparagales > Orchidaceae > Platanthera > Platanthera zijinensis. The sequence continues at coordinate 91,121,557 of CM077091.1, forward strand.
ATAAATGTAAGAACCTCTAAATAATTAATTCAAGATAATTGAAATGATTTTAGACAATGAAGGGAGTAGCATATTTCATAGTCCAAAAATTGTATAAAAATTACCAGAGTTTCATTATGATCATAAAACATTACTGACTAAGTTTCACGCAATTCCTTGGTCAGTGAGCCATGTATAAAAATACTTCAACTAATTCCATTCGAGTGCACTTTATGAAGAACAATTCTTATAAACTCATCAAAATAACATGTAACAAAGTTTCTAGGGTTTATTCTGACCTAAAAGATTCTCTGGCCAAGTAACAAAATTTTCCCGCAAAGTATAATATTTATTATCTATTTATCGAAGTATGGTGAAGTAGTTTACTTTACACATGAAGAACTATGAAGAAATACCCAAACGATCCAAATAATTTATTAGTGCCTCTAAATAATATTTAATTGACTTTGCCGGAGTTTCATATCATTCTAAGTTAATCTAATCATGGTTACCTTAAAATCATCAAAAAGGGCAAGGTGGAGATTATACGTATAAGTATGAGCTACTGTTTTCTAAACATCCTATAATAAATCTCAGAAGTCAATAACATTATAAAATTACTTCTACCAAAGTTTCATAAGGATCAAAGGTCATAAGACCCCTTATTTATTCATTAAGGTGTATAGACCTAAATAATTTCCAAGTGATTTAAGTGGTGTGAATGTGTCCAAATACTACCAAATTCATTCCTATGGTATTTCACCACCCTAAGATCACATGGACTAAACACCAAGTCCATACAAGGACATATCACGCCATGTCCTTCACAAACCCCAAAGTTCAACCTTAGGGTTTGAACTAGGGTACTAGGGCAAATCCACCATAATCCTCCCTAAATTCCATGTGAGGGTGCTTAAACTAACCATGGGGCTCTGGAAAAAGTCCCAACCCCTTTGGATGAGAATTGGTCCCTCCATGACCCAAGCTCACATTGGCCCTAATTAACCCTTAAAGGACCACACTTTGGTCTCACAAAAACCTATTCAAATCTAACCCAATTGGGCTGAGACTTTTATCATGGTCATAATATGACCCTTAAAGATAGTCACCAAAATCTTCATGGGTTTAGAGGTCATTAGACCCTTTAAATAATTCTTACATGGTTTATTAAATTCCTTCAAAAATTAAATTCTCATTTTTGGATATGTTATAGGTATAGGTAATAGTGACCCCCTGTAAAAATCTTAAGTCATTTGGATGGCTGGATAGGTGGGGGCACTCAAAAAAATCTCTGAACAAGCCTAGGTATAAACCTCACCAACAAGAGTGTTGTGGTCTAACCTGAACTCCAAATTCATTCAAATAAATTTTAAATTAAACTAGACTTATAGGGATGCAATTTTCATATTGGCCACTTTTTATGAGTAGGATCCTAGGTATTTTTAAAATAGCCCTATAACAGTGACAGAAAATGAAATAAGATGAATTAATAGCACGAATCATACAGCATGATCGTGTGACTCCTGGCTTTCTTCTTCCTCCATCCAAAGGCTGTTATTAACTCGACCTGAAGCACTTCCAAGTCCATTTGCCGGCCACCCGGCTACCTCCCTGGCCAACCACCGCCACCACCACCTTCATTGAGATGAGGGCTATCGACAAGAGGTGGTTTTGTCGTCGGAGACGACATATTCCAACATGCACGACACTTTCATTTTCATGGAAAACCAGTGGAAAAATTCCACTAGATCGTTCTTAATTGTGCCTGATTCTCATCTCTTAGGATTCCTAAGATCTAGCCCATGAAGAAGGAGTAGAGGATGACATGATTTGCGGCCTGAAGACATGCGCTTTGCCTCTTCACCATTCCGGACATCGAGCTTCTTGCTCTTCTACAACTTCTACACCAATCTCAACGGAATTGAAAAGTAATCGGGGGAAACGCTTGCCCTTGCTCTTGTGAAGGTCCTTAAAGAGGGAATTTGGTAGAGGAGGTGTAACGCCCCCGATTTTTTTGACGATTTTATTTAAATGAGAAACATCATATTTATGACGTCATGGCGTTACCTTTAACGTCAAGATGGCGACATAATGCCATAAAGGCATTTTCGCGTCCATGCGGTCAAGTCGGCCGAATTCTTGTTGTTATGAGAAAATTTTTCATTTGGAATTTAAGTTGAGTAATTTTTGATTTACTCGTCAAGTTTCGTCGCGATCCGAGCGATATTTGGGCCTCGGCGTTTTTTCCAAAGTTTTGTAGAATTTATGTTCGTCGTAAACTTTGAAAACTTATATCTCGAGAATGGCTCGTCTGATCTTGGTTTTGACTTCGCCGTTGTGTTCGTAGCGTCTGTGTTCGCCTACAGCGTGAGTTTCGTTCAATTCGGCGCTCGTTTGGGCCTCCGTTTTGATCTCGCGTTTCCTTATTCAAATATATATAAATACGATTATTTTAATATTAAATTACTATTCAAAAATGAAAAGTACTATTCATTCTTATAGTTTGATCAAAAGGTTAGATTTGCCAAGAAATTGTTTTTCCTGCAACCTTGACTTGTGTGAAGTTTCTGCTCATTATGTAAATCTTCTGTTCCTCCAATTCTGTATACTCGAGTAGTCTGTCTATGTATACTCGAGTAGCCTTCTGTATACTCGAGTAGTCTGTTTCTGTATACTCGAGTAGTCTGTTTCTGTATACTCGAGTAGTCTGTTTCTGTATACTCGAGTAGCCTTCTGTATACTCGAGTATTCTGTTTATGTATACTCGAGTAGCCTTCTGTATACTCGAGTAGTCTGTTTTTGCATACTCGAGTAGTCTGTTTCTGCTTACTCGAGTAGCCTTCTGTATACTCGAGTAGTCTGCTGTCTTCTCGTGTAGTCCGTCATAGTTTGTATTCGAGAGCCTTTTTGAGGGTCAAATCAGTGTCATATGGAAAAATGGCTAACATGAAATTTGTTCGTCTCGACGAGATCTACAACTTTCATGTTGGAAACTTTTCTATTTGAAGCCATTCTAGACCCCTAATTTTATGTTCCGCGAACTGCTCGTACTTAAACTATTTTTTTATATATTTAGACAAAATTTTTTATAACTACTTTTATATATATATATATTCTTATACTTAGGTTATTTAGAAAAATAGGAATACTTCTTCTTCTCCGATTCTTTCCCCCGAACCAGAGCGGCGTGAGCGAGAGAGAGAATATTTCGTGAATCTTCCGGTGCCCGCCGACGGAGCTCCGGTGCTCGAAATCTTCAACCGAGCGTAGATTTGGAAAGCTCTCACCGAGAGCTACGCTATCGTGGTAAATTTTTCCACTTTCTTTGAGTTTTCTCGTTAGGGTTTTTCGGCCCTAACCCCCTTTTTGACCATTTTTGTCTAGATTTCAACTTCCTCCATCCTCTTTTGCCCCGATCTGTGACGTGGACTAATATGGAGAACTTTTCCGGTAAAACCAAGGCAAGTGGTGGTTTCCCCTCATTTCTCCTTGTCCGATTTGATGGTAACGGTTCAGTTTTTATGTTCTTTAAAATTTTCTTCACTTTGTTTTCCAAGTTATTGCTACGATTAACCTTTTTGGATGATCACTCGAGATGGTAAGATTTTGTCTTGATGAACTTGATCTTGTCTTAATATATTTAATCGTTCTTGATGTGTCTTATTAATGTCTTTAAATGCATTACCTATCGTTATTGATCGTATTAGAGTTTGTCTAGGATTGTAAATCGTTCATAGGGGTTGATCAACCATGTCTTGAAAGTAGAAGTGTCAAGTAGAATCCGACGAGCCAAATCTCGAGATATATGTGATGGGTTCTTCGTGGGTTTTCTTGATTGCGGGAGTTAGTGGATGAAATCACCTCCGCAAAGTTTGATGCCTTTATTAGTACCTTGTGGAAGTCTACCAGGTTTTTGGGCATCTGTGGTGTATGGTGGAGAGTATGAGACTCCCTCGCAGTTAAGCAGATATTTTATTCGTAAGGGTGTGTCCAGTTGAGTGACCACCTTGCCTGTGTTTTTGGGGTAGAGTTGACCACGGGTGCCTAATAAAGGTTTTTTATTTCTTCTTTATGATTTATTCATGTTGTCACCTTATAGCCTTGTGCGTCTGGTGTACTCTTGTGACGAATCACCTAAGTGTTCTTTTTTTTCTGATGATGCCTTCTTTCTTTTTATACTTTACTTCAAAGGTTCTGGTCTTGGGTTGGTACCCCTTTTGACCCTTATTTATTTTGGCTTATTTTTCTGCCACCATTTGTATCCTCTTACTGAGGTGTTCTGTCTTTGGAATGCCTCAGGTTCAGAGCATTAGCAGGTAGCGGAGCCGGTTTTGGAGCCTTAGCAGCAGTAGTTTGGCTGTAGTTTTCCCCTCACCGTAGCGAGGTAGTTTGTTGTTTTAGTTTTCTTTGACCAGTTTCAGACATATTCATACTGTGGGTTCGTGTTAGGTTGTTGACGCCCACAGGTTTGTTGACCTTTTTGGACACTTGCTAGCTGTTGTGGTTTCCTTATGTTTGGTTTACATTACTTGCTCTCTGGGATAATTTATTGCTAGGATTGCATGTTAGATATTTTTAACCTATAAAACCCTACTATTAGTAAAACATACTTGTCATCTCTTTCAAAACTAAGCCACTACTTTTATTTAGCGTAAAGACTTTCCTACACTTATTATAAATCTAGGGTTTGCATTGTATGAGTTGTTCCTCGGGGACATTTATACTCATGTAGGATATTATAGTCAATTTAAATAAGTATTTTCCGCAAGCGTATAATTTATATTTTAAATCGTGAACTAGATGATTCACTAAGCCGAGGGATACGGCTACCATCATAACTTAAACTGGATTTTATTCATAACCATTTATGTTTTCTATTAAAATTGTAGAGTTTGGAGTCTTGCCTGAACGTCTGCAGTTATCTCCTGCACGGCGTGGCATCACGACACATATTTTCCCCTTGCTCTGATATAATTAAATTGTTGGGAAAAATGCGGGTTGTGACAGTTGGTATCAGAGGGAGGTTGCTTGACAATTGGTCGGGCAACCTTCCCTTGTTAGTGTTAGTTGTTTAGTGTCATGTCATACACACACTGATGTGCCATCAATATATCTTGGCTGAAGCATGAACACTACACTCATAAGCATGATTAGAAGTATACGGGGCATATTATGTAGTATGGGATGCATAATATGTGTTTGTATATGGATCCACCATAGGTGGCAACATGTGAGGGTTATGTAGTATGGGATGCATAACCTCACCACATGAATGCCCATTAGCACGTTTTCTTTTCGTTGCATGCAATATTATGTAGTATGGGATGCATAACATTGCATGTATACGCCGCTCATAACATGCATTAAGGCCTTTTATAGAATTCATAGCACCACATGCATAGCATAACATAACATAAGCACAACATGCCAAGCTAAAGATTTACTTGATGACATATGTACACACATGATTTTAAATAAGAGTAAAGGATTCATGCATTCATATCATAGGCACATGAGTCAATAGGATGATAAGATATCATCCTGAGTTGGACATATCATCATCATATAATCCCAGAGCAAGTGACAGCTTTAGCAAGTTTCTTTCAAGTATGGTCTGAACTAGTTTTGTTTGCCCTAGTCGTAATCTAGGATTTTAATTGGGTTGTTCGTTTGCCATTTTAGAAATGCCTCCAAAGCGTATTGCGACGAGATCGACTCCCCAGTCGGAGGGTGAGTCATCTGGTGCGCAGAGTGATGCGTTGATTGAGAGTTTGCGCCAGAGCAATGAGGCTCTGTCAGGGCAAGTAGTTGCGATGCAAACGCAAATTCAGTCATTGTTGTCTACCGCTCCAGCGCGGTAACCTTCAGTGCAAGAGCCTGCCTTGGGTCAAGTCGTGCCCAATACCCCTGCTCCTCTGGTGGCCCCGGTGGCAATACCACCAGAAATGAATTTCATATCGCATTTCCAGCGATTGGGACCTCCCACCTACGACGGGAGTGCCGACTTTATGATTTTGGATGATTGGATCATCTCAATCGAGGAGATGTTTTTGTATTCCGGGATTCTAGAAGCCCAGAAGGTTATGATTGCAGCCTATCAGCTAAAAGGCCTAGCAAAGAGTTGGTGGATTCGTTAAAAGGAGAGTCTGAAGGAAGGCTGTACCTGGGACTCTTTCAAGAAGATGTTGCTGAAGAAGTTTCTGCCCTCGGTCGAGCAGGACCGTCTCATGAATAACTTCCTGCATTTGAAGCAGAGACAGCTCACAGTGAGCGAATATGAGATTGAGTTTAGCAAGTTGAGTAGATTTGCTCCCGATTTGGTAGCTTCGGAGGAGGGAAGAGTGAAACGTTTCCTGGGAGGACTAAGAAGTGATGTCCAGCAGTGGGCATGCGCTTATGGAGCTGACAATTATGATATGGCAGTGGAAGCCACACTAAAAGTTGAAGCGATTGAAAATGCCAAGAACCGCGGTGCTGCGGCGAGGAAAGAGAAAAGGAAGGGTGTTGAGGATGGTAGCTCCAGGGCATCTGGCCCTTCTTCGAAGAAGAAAGGTAAGGAAGTGTGTAGTTTCTGTGGTCGTTCTGGCCACCCTTACGAAAGATGTTTCAAGAGAACAGCCACCCTGAAGCAGCAGCAAGTGCACGCCATCCAAGGTGCACCTAAGGGAGAGCTCGTGTGCTCGTTCTGTGCAAGGAAGGGTCATGATGTGAGTCGGTGCTGGATGAAAGAAAGGACCTGCTTCCAGTGCGGGCAGAAGGGACACCAGAAATCTTCGTGCCCCCAGGCTCAAACCCCACTGCATCCTGCCCCGCTTCGAGCTCTATCACCACCACCAACCCTAGATAAAGGAAAAGGAAAGTTGAACGTGATGACTAGCGAGGAAGCTCAAAACTCTACGCAAGTTATTTCAGGTTAGCCCCAGTCTATTTTATCCCTATTATTTATCGTTGTTGCCGTGGTCATCGTTCGTTTAGTTATGTATGTTACGGTTTTAGGGGAGTTTAAGGTGCGGAAAAGGTGGGCGCGTGTTCTGTTCGATTCGGGTGCCACTCATTCCTTTGTGGCCAGGCGGTTTGTTGATAAACATCGCCTGGATGTTGATCAATTGAAAGACTCCTTCAACGTCAAGCTTCCCTCCGGTGATTCGGTGATATCCAATCAAGGAGTTCTGAGATGCCCTATTTATCTTGGCAATTTTCTGGCCCTTGCGGATCTGTTGATTTTAGACCTGACTGATTTTGATGTGATTTTGGGCATGGATTGGCTGTCCAAGTATGATGCAGTCATCCAGTGCAAGGCAAAAAGACTGGACTTCAGGATGGACAATGGCCAACCTATGAGCGTCTATGGATTTCAGGACAGAGTTTCCCCTGTCATTTCTGCGGTACGTGCTATAAAGTCTGGTTGCGAGGCGTTTTTAGTTTCTATTTCTGCTCTAGAAACAGCTTCTGTTACACCACGTCTCGAGGATGTCTCGGTGGCGCAAGAGTTTCCAGATGTCTTTCCTAATAGTCTTCCAGGACTTCCTCCTGAGAGGGAGATTGAGTTCGTGATTGACCTCGAGCCACGCACTCGTCCCATCGCCAAAGCACCGTACCGTATGGCTCCGCGTGAGTTGGATGAGTTGCGTACTCAACTCGATGAGTTGCTGAGGTGTGGTTTTATTAGACCAAGTTCTTCTCCGTGGGGTGCTCCGGTTTTGTTCGTAAGGAAGAAGGACGGATCGATGAGGCTTTGCATCGATTATAGGGAATTAAATAAGGTGACCGCTAAGAATAGATATCCCCTGCCAAGGATCGATGATTTGTTCGATCAGTTGCGTGGTAGCTCGGTATTTTCAAAAATCGATCTTTGCTCAGGCTACCACCAGTTGAGGATTCGCGAGGAAGATATTCCCCGAACCGCATTCCGTTCACGGCATGGACATTATGAGTTTTTGGTGATGTCTTTCGGTTTAACCAATGCACCCTATGCTTTCATGGATTTGATGAATAGAGTATTTAAGGATTTCTTGGACCGATTCGTTATTGTGTTCATAGATGATGTCCTAGTACATTCCCGCAATGTTGAGGAGCATACTCAGCATTTGCGTTTGGTTTTGTCGACCTTGAGGGAGCATAAGCTATATGCGAAGTTGAGCAAATATGAGTTCTGGCTACCTCAGGTGTCCTTTCTGGGTCATGTTTTAGGCAAGGATGGTATTTCTGTAGACCCGACCAAGATTTCTGCCGTGATGGAATGGGAAAGACCTTCTACACCTAAGGAGATTAGGAGCTTCTTAGGCCTCGCTGGCTACTATAGAAGATTTGTTGAAGGATTTTCGGTGTTGTCTGCTCCTTTAACTAGACTTACTCAGAAGAATACTGCATTCATTTGGAGTGATAAGTGTGAAGAGGCTTTCCAAGAGTTGAAGAAGAGATTGTGCACTGCCCCAATTTTAACCTTACCTACTGAAGGAGTCGAGTATGTTGTGTACGTCGATGCGTCACACATCGGACTTGGTTGTGTTTTAATGCAAGATGGTAAGGTGATCGCGTATGGATCGAGGCAACTAAAGATTCACGAGAGAAACTATCCTACGCACGATTTGGAGTTTGCTGCCGTAATTTATGCGCTGAAGCTGTGGCGACACTTATTGTATGTCGCGCTGTGCAAGATCTATACGGACCATAAGAGTTTGAAGTACGTCTTCACTCAGAAGGAACTAAACCTACGCCAGCGTCGGTGGTTAGAATATGTGGCGGATTATGAAGTAGAAATTCTTTATCATCCGGGAAAGGCTAATGTAGTAGCTGATGCCTTGAGTAGGAAGACCGCTAAAATTTTTAATCTATCGGTACAGTCCTTGGTAGAAGAATTCTTGTTGATGAACATCGAGATTGGGAGTAGTTCTACGCCTGCTAGTTTGGAAGCAGAAGCGCCCTCTTGGATTTCCCTTACTAGGGTACACCAAAAGGATGATCCGGAATTGTTGCACCTCTGGAATAGGACTGAGAAAGGAGAGTTACCTGATTTTCTTTGGACGAGCTAGGTACTCTGAAATATCAGGGTAGACTCTGTATTCCTGACATGGGTGACATTCGGGCTAAAATTTGTGAAGAAGCTCATGGTTCCAGTGTTTCCTATCATCCTGGTTCCACAAAAATGTATAAAGATCTAAAGCAAATTGTTTGGTGGGCAGGGATGAAGGGCGATATCGCAAAGTTTGTATCAGAATGTTATACGTGTCAGCGTGTCAAGGCTGATCATAGAAGGCCTGGTGGTAAATTGACACCTCTTGATATTCCAAGTTGGAAATGGGAAAGTATTTCAATGGATTTTATCACCGGTCTACCAAAATCTCCCTGTGGGCATGACTCAGTTTGGGTGATAGTCGACAGACTGACAAAGTGTGCCCACTTTGTTCCGTTTAAGATTGGGTATTCGATGAAGAAGATAGCTGAGCTATATCTTGAAGAGGTCATCAGGTTACATGGAGTGTCTGTTAGCATTGTATCAGATCGGGACTCCAGATTTACGTCTCGCTTTTGGAAGAGCCTGCAAGAGGGGTTGGGTACCGACTTGAGGTATTCCACCGCCTATCATCCACAGACGAATGGGCAAACAGAAAGAGTAAATCAGATCGTGGAGGACATGATTAGATGTTATATTTTGGATCATGGTGGTGCTTGGGATGAGCGTCTCAGACTCATGGAGTTTGCTTACAATAATAGTTATCAAGAGAGCTTGCAGATGGCCCCATTTGAGGCCTTGTATGGGAGGCGTTGTAGGACTCCCTTATTTTGGGCTGAGGTTGGTGAGAGACCATTGCTAGGTCCGGAAGCCCTTAAGGAGATGAATTGTGCGGTGACTTATATTCGAGAGAAGCTACGTGTAGCACAAGAGCGTTATGAGAAATATGCTAATCGACGAAGGGTCGATTTGGAGTTTGTCGTTGGGGACTTGGTTGTCCTGAAAGTTTCTCCGATGCCAGGAGTAAAAAGATTTGGAAGGAACCACAAGTTAGACCCCTGGTATGTGGGACCTTTTCAGATTCTGGAGCGCATCGGAGTGTCAGCTTATCGACTAGAATTACCTGCTAGTTTCCCTGGTGTCCACGATGTGTTCCATGTGAGCCAGTTGCGGAAGTGTGTTCGTAGTGATCGTTAAATTCTTGACTCGGTGCCCCAAATTCAGCCCAATATGTCGTATGTGGAAGAGCCTATCCGCGTTTTGGAATCTCAAGAGCGTGTCTTGCGAAGGAAGACCATCCCCATGGTTAAGATTCTTTGGAGAAATCAAGACGTCGAGAGCTCGACGTGGGAATTGGAGTCAGCAATGAGAGAATCTCATCCGCACCTCTTCTCCTAGTTTCGGGTACATCGATATGTTTTCAGTCACGTTTGATTTTATCATTTTGATTTGGTTTTGGAGTTGTGTTAAGTTTCGGGACGAAACTTCTTTTTAGGGGGAGTGACTGTAACGCCCCCGATTTTTTCGACGATTTTATTTAAATGAGAAACATCATATTTATGACGTCATGGCGTTACCTTTAACGTCAAGATGGCGACATAATGCCATAAAGGCATTTTCGCATCCATGCGGTCAAGTCGGCCGAATTCTTGTTGTTATGAGAAAATTTTGCATTTGGAATTTAAGTTGAGTAATTTTTTACGTACTCGTCAAGTTTCGTCGCGATCCGAGCGATATTTGGGCCTCGGCGTTTTTTCCAAAGTTTTGTGGAATTTATGTTCGTCGTAAACTTTGAAAACTTATATCTCGAGAATGGCTCGTCTGATCTTGGTTTTGACTTCGCCGTTGTGTTCGTAGCTTCTGTGTTCGCCTACGGCGTGAGTTTCGTTCAATTCGGCGCTCGTTTGGGCCTCCGTTTTGATCTCGCGTTTCCTTATTCAAATATATATAAATACGATTATTTTAATATTAAATTACTATTCAAAAATGAAAAGTACTATTCATTCTTATAGTTTGATCAAAAGGTTAGATTTGCCAAGAAATTGTTTTTCCTGCAACCTTGACTTGTGTGAAGTTTCTGCTCATTATGTAAATCTTCTGTTCCTCCAATTCTGTATACTCGAGTAGTCTGTCTATGTATACTCGAGTAGCCTTCTGTATACTCGAGTAGTCTGTTTCTGTATACTCGAGTAGTCTGTTTCTGTATACTCGAGTAGTCTGTTTCTGTATACTCGAGTAGTCTGTTTCTGTATACTCGAGTAGTCTGTTTCTGTATACTCGAGTAGTCTGTTTCTGTATACTCGAGTAGTCTGTTTCTGTATACTCGAGTAGCCTTCTGTATACTCGAGTAGCCTTCTGTATACTCGAGTAGTCTGTTTATGTATACTCGAGTAGCCTTCTGTATACTCGAGTAGCCTTCTGTATACTCGAGTAGTCTGTTTCTGCATACTCGAGTAGTCTGTTTCTGCTTACTCGAGTAGCCTTCTGTATACTCGAGTAGTCTGCTGTCTTCTCGTGTAGTCCGTCATATTTTGTATTCGAGAGCCTTTTTGAGGGTCAAATCAGTGTCGTATGGAAATATGGCTAACATGAAATTTGTTCGTCTCGACGAGATCTACAACTTTTATGTTGGGCACTTTTCTATTTGAAGCCATTCTAGACCCCTAATTTTGTGTTCCGCGAATTGCTCGTACTTAAACTTTTTTTTTTATATATTTAGACAAAATTTTTTATAATTACTTATATATATATATATATTCTTATACTTAGGTTATTTAGAAAAATAGGAATACTTCTTCTTCTCCGATTCTTTCCCCCGAACCAGAGCGGCGTGAGCGAGAGAGAGAATATTTCGTGAATCTTCGGTGCCCACCGACGGAGCTCCGGAGCTCGAAATCTTCAACCGAGCGTAGATTTGGAAAGCTCTCACCGAGAGCTACGCTATCGTGGTAAATTTTTCCCCTTTCTTTGAGTTTTCTCGTTAGGGTTTTTTGGCCCTAACTCCCTTTTCGACCATTTTTGTCTAGATTTCAACTTCCTCCATCCTCTTTTGCCCCGATCTGTGACGTGGACTAATTTGGAGAACTTTTCCTGTAAAACCAAGGCAAGTGGTGGTTTCCCCTCATTTCTCCTTGTCCGATTTGATGGTAACGGTTCAGTTTTTATGTTCTTTAAAATTTTCTTCACTTTGTTTTCCAAGTTATTGCTACGATTAACCTTTTTGGATGATCACTCGAGATGGTAAGATTTTGTCTTGATGAACTTGATCTTGTCTTAATATATTTAATCGTTCTTGATGTGTCTTATTAATGCCTTTAAAAGCATTACCTATCGTTATTGATCGTATTAGAGTTTGTTTAGGATTGTAAATCGTTCATAGGGGTTGATCAACCATGTCTTGAAAGTAGAAGTGTCAAGTAGAATCCGACGAGCCAAATCTCGAGATATATGTGATGGTTTCTTCGTGGGTTTTCTTGATTGCGGGAGTTAGTGGACGAAATCACCTCCGCAAAGTTTGATGCCTTTATTAGTACCTGGTGGAAGTCTACCAGGTTTTTGGGCATCTGCGGTGTATGGTGGAGAGTATGAGACTCCCTCGCAGTTAAGCGAATATTTTATTCGTAAGGGTGTGTCCAGTTGAGTGACCACCTCGCCCGTGTTTTTGGGGTAGAGTCGACCACGGGTGCCTAATAAAGGTTTTGTATTTCTTCTTTATGATTTATTCATGTTGTCACCTTATAGCCTTGTGCGTCTGGTGTACTCTTGTGACGAATCACCTAAGTGTTCTTTTTTTTCTGATGATGCCTTGTTTCTTTTTATACTTTACTTCAAAGGTTCTGGTCTTGGGTTGGTACCCCTTTTGACCCTTATTTATTTTGGCTTATTTTTCTACCACCATTTGTATCCTCTTGCTGAGGTGTTCTGTCTTTGGAATGCCTCAGGTTCGGAGCATTAACAGGTAGCGGAGCCGGTTTTGGAGCCTTAGCAGCAGCAGTTTGGCTGTAGTTTTCCCCCTCGTCGTAGCGAGGTAGTTTGTTGTTTTAGTTTTCTTTGCCCAGTTTCAGACATATTCATACTGTGGGTTCGTGTCAGGTTGTTGACGCCCACAGGTTTGTTGACCTTTTTGGACACTTGCTAGCTGTTGTGGTTTCCTTATGTTTGGTTTACATTACTTGCTCTCTGGGATGATTTATTGCTAGGATTGCATGTTAGATATTTTTAACCTATAAAACCCTACTATTAGTAAAGCATACTTGTCATCTCTTTCAAAACTAAGCCACTACTTTTATTTAGCATAAAGACTTTCCTACACTTATTATAAATCTAGGGTTTGCATTGTATGAGTTGTTCCTCGGGGACATTTATACTCATGTAGGATATTATAGTCAATTTAAATAAGTATTTTCCGCAAGCGTATAATTTATATTTTAAATCGTGAACTAGATGATTCACTAAGCCGAGGGATACAGCTACCATCATAACTTAAACTGGATTTTATTCATAACCATTTATGTTTTCTATTAAAATTGTAGAGTTTGGAGTCTTGCTAGGATTGCTCTGATATAATTAAAATGTTGGGAAAAATGTGGGTTGTGACAGGAGGCTTGTAACTCCCAAATGTCATTAAACTCCATTAATGGCCATTAACCTCACCCCTTTAGTTTCAACCAAATTGAGGGGCTGAAACAAATTAATGCCCGACCACCTCCAGAAACTCCTCCTCTCTCTCAGACGAATAAAATCCCCATAAAAGTGGGATTTATGGAGCCTCCATGGCTATTCCATTCATCAAACTCCGCTCAGCCTTTCTCGAGGCATTCGTCGAGCTCTGCTCGAGGTATTCGTCGAGCTCCGCTCGAGGCAATTGTCGAGCTCTGCTCGAGGCATTCGTCGAGCTCTGCCTGGCGATTCCGTCGGGCTCTGCCCGGCGATTCCGTCGGGCACTGCGCGGCGATTCTGTCGGGCTCTGTCAGACAATTTCGTCGAGCTCTTCCCGGCGATTTTGTCGGGCTCTGCCCGGCGATTCCGTCGGGCTCTGCCCGGCGATTCCGTCGGGCTCTGCCCGGCGATTCCGTCGGGCTCTTCCCGGCGATTCCGTCGGGCTCTGCCCGGTGATTCCATCGGGCTCTGCCCGGCGATTCCATCGAGCTCTGCCCGGCGATTCCGTCGAGCTCTGCCCGGTGATTCCATCGAGCTCTACCCGGCGATTCCGTCGAGCTCTACTTTGCAATTCCGTCGAGCTCTGACCGGCGATTCTGTCGAGCTCTTTCCGGCAATTCCGTCGAGCTCTGCCCGGCGATTCCATCGAGCTCTGATTGGCGATTCCATCAAGCTCTACTAGACGATTCCATCGAGCTCTGCCCGACGATTTCCTTCCATCTCAGGTTACTGTCCTGCTCGGTCCGCCTAGCCTGTACTTTTTGGGTGTAATTAGACCCTTTAGTGCTTATCAAGGTTTTATCATGACCTAGTCATGACAAAACCATCATAGGGGTCTAGAAGTCTGATGGATATTACAAATCCCAATACATTAAAAGAAAATTTTCATCCTCGAAATTCAAGTTAGGCCTACGGGGTTTCAAGCACGAGAAATAAAATGTAACATCCCGAGAGATTAACGGGAATACCTGACGTGAAAAGTCCCGGGTACCTTTGTTGCATCAAGTACTGTGGCTCCCACGTATGCTCCTCTTGTTCATGATTCCTCCACAATACCTTTACCAGCAGATCCTTCTTACACCGCAAGACTCGCATCCCAATATTGTCTATCCGGATCGTCTTTAGGTGCACTGATTAATCAGAAGCTATAGGCCCATCTGTAGTCGTAATCTACTGCTCTGGCCAAAGTAGAGCTCTCCTGAGTGAGGAGATGTAGAAGAAGTCGTGAAAACCCTCTAGCTCTGGCGGTAGATCCAGTCTATAAGCCAAGTTGCCGATCCGCTCCAAGATCCTGTAAGGCCCCATGTATCTCGGACTAAGCTTCCTCCGACCACGCGCCCGCGAGACTCCATACATCGGTTGTATCTTTAGAAACACCCGATCTCCTACCTGAAACTCTACCTGACAATGTCGAGCATCATAATACTTGGCCTATCTACTCTGTGTCTCCAGCATCCTACCTCGGATCAGTCACACCTGGGTATCTGTGTCCTCCATCAAATAAAATTATGCCCGGAGTGCAGATGTGGTAACCTGTGTATGAAATTCTTAATTATATCCTCGAACCTCCACTCTAACTCAGGCAGTGACTGTAGTAGTTCCCTAAAAATCCTTACACTGACCTACACCAGCCGACAGACCTCACCGTGCTTCACAAAATCCATGACGTCTTCCTTCACTCCGGGGAGATACATGTTCCGAGATACACCAAACTTCCGGTGATTAGATTTCTCGTTTGTGTGGGTAGGCAACAACTCTATAAAATCTCCACTTCACAATCAAATTCTTATCCCTATGAATACACCTAAGTAGCATCAAATACGGTTTATATCAATTTCACTATATTCACGACGCAATGTTTTCTAGATGAGGTCTAAGGGAAACCCAAATTAGTAACTACTTTGCCCAATAAATAAAAGACAAGTTCCCAATAAAAAAAAGATAAGCCCCTACCTACCTTGAGCTAAGTATATTTGATATTACCATATTATATCCGTCCAAGCTGGGTGCAAAATCCCTAGGGCATCAACCCTAGATTTGGGTTTCCATCCTGAAACTTGTCAAAATTCAACCTGCAGAGATAACATCACTAAAAGTTTTTTAGTATCATCATAAGATGGATACTCAGAAAATTGGTCTTCAAAGTCCTAAGTTGGCAATACTGACTAAGATCATTGATGATCAAATCTTATTGCTGAAGCAGAATGATGCAACTATTCAGGAGCTAGAACTCAAACTCTTGAATGAGAAAAGATTAGTACAACAATTTTCTAAACCTAAAACTATATTGCCCATTATAGATACCTTCTCAGGAACACCTGGAAGTGGTCTTGGGTACGTTAAACCCAAGAGAAAAAGGGGCAAAAAACTGGCAAGAGAAAAGGGTCCAGTTATTCCACAGACTGTGTTTCAAACTAAGTGAAAAGAATTCCAGAAGTCTGAACTAGCTGGACCAAGTTCATTTTTGAATAGGAAAACTATTCCTAATATGCCTTCTACAAGGAGGATAGTTGTAAATAAGAGACAAAACAAATTTTTTGCTCTCAGAAAAAATAAAACTGTCAAGTGTGCTAATTCTTGCCTAAGGAATGTCAGCACAAAGTTCCTTCTGTTCCTCCAAAGTGGAGGTACAACAGGTATGAATGCTGGTGTTTTTGAAAGGTAGGACACTTTGCATTGGACTGTTGGTTCAATTACACTGTGTCTCATATTCAGAAAAGATATCCAGTTAAGAAACTCACTAGTGGTTTCAATAGAGCCACAATTAACAAGAACCTAGGACCGAAAACAACTTGGGTTCCTAAGGAAAAATATATTCTTATTTTGCAGGAATGTCCATGCACCAGAGATAGACCAATCTGATTCTTGGATAGTGGGTGTTCCAAACACATGACTTGAACAAGAGGCAATTTGAGGGAATTTGTCCCCATGGAGAATTGACCAAAGGTGATCTTTGGTGGAGCAAACAAAGGAATAACCAAAGGTTAAGGTAAGATCATAAATGGCTTAGTCACTCCCACCAAAGTAGCTTATGTGGAAGGGTTGCACACAATCTTATAAGCATAAGCCAACTTTGTGATCTTGGCTATGAAATTTCATTCCACAAAGATGAGTGCCTAATAAAGAAGTCAAGTGACCAATAGGTCATCTTGACAGGCACTAGATGTGGGAATGTTTATTGTTTGATTTTTCTGTGTTTAAAGTAAGACTCACCCTTATGTCTAGGTCCAAATGAGAAAGCCTTACACTGTGTCAAATGATACAAGAGGCTAGCTCATCTGAACAACAAGGCTATAGGCAAAATTTTCAATAAATAGCTTGTTAGAAATGGACCTAACATTAAATGCTCTAAGGAGAGCATATGCTCAGCATGCCAAAAAGGAAAACAAACAAAAGCTTCATTCAAAAGTATTGAATGCAAAGACTCAGTGAAGTGTTTATACCTCTTGCATATGGACTTGTTTGGTCCTATGCCAGTTCATAGTTTAGGAAGGAGGGTCTTCACCTATGTAATTGTTGATCACTATTCCAGATTCACTTGAGTTTTCTTCTTAAGGAAAAAGTCTTAAACCCATGATGTCTTCAAGACTTTTGTTAAACAAAATCAGACTGAATTGAACAGCTTTGTGGTAAGAATTAGAAATGATCATGGAACTGAGTTTCAATCTGATTTTATGACAAAGTTTTGTTAAGAACTGGGGATTCAGCAAGAGTTTTCCTTGAACAGAACACCCCAGCAAAATGGGATTGCTGAGAGGAAGAATAGGACTCTCCTTAAAGCTATAAGAACCATGCTGAGTGATTCTTCACTTCCAGAATACTTCTGGGCTGAAGCTATTAACACAACATGTCATGTTCTTAATAGAGCTTCTATCAACAAAAGATTGAATAAAACTCCTTATGAACTTATGAAGGGCAGAAAACCTAACTTGACCTATTTCAGAATCTTTGGATATAGATGTTAGGTCCTAAATAATAGGAAAACATAAATATCCAAGATTGCTGAGAAGTCTTATGGTGGCATATTTATTGGTTATAGTGACCACAGTAAGGCCTATAGGGTCTACAACTTGAGGTATCAAGTTATGGAGGAGTCTGTTCAAGTTGTATTTGATGAAAGTTCTATATTTCACAATGATAAGACGGGTTCATCAAGCACAACAGGTGAAGACTTGAAGCTAAAGAAGCTAACTATAGAAGATATTGTTCCAGCAAGCCAGAATATGCAAGATGGAGTCAACATTGTTGATGAAGTACTTGCACAAGAACAACAAGGAGAAGAAATTCAGCATGATGTAGGTGTTCCAGGAGAAGAAGTCACATTACCTGTTGCTATGATCATCTAAGGGAATTGGTTATAGGAGATGCTGCATAAGGTGTGACCACAAGAAGCAAACATCACAATACTGTGATGTACTCAAGTTTCCTATCCCAAACAGAACCAAAGAAAATTGAAAAAGCTATTGTGGATCCATTTTATATAGGTCCAATGCAAGAAGAATTGAACCAGTTCAAGAGATGCAATGTGTGGAAGCTGGTTCCTAGACCAGATGACTGTAACATCATAGGAACCAAATGGATATATAGAAACAAACTGGATGAGAATGGTGTTATAATCAAAAACAAACTAGACTGTTAGCAAAGGGATATAGGCAAGAAGAGGGGATAGAATTTGATTAAACCTTTGCACTAGTTGCTCGATTGGAGGCTATAAGACTCTTCCTAGCATATGCAGCTTACAAAAGTTTCAAAGTTTTCCAAATGGATGTGAAGTCAGCCTACCTAAATGGTAACCTTAAAGAAAGAGTATATGTTGAACAACCCTCTTGTTTTGTTGATTCTACTAAACGTACTCATGTTTATTTACTTTTAAGAGCTCTCTATGGTTTAAACTAAGACCCAAGTGCTTGGTATGGGGACTCTGTCTAAGTTTCTTCTAGAGAATAAATTCTCAAGAGGGAAAATAGAAAAAACACTACTCCTAAGGGAATTCAATGGCAAGACCATCCTAGTATAAATATATGTTTATGACATTATATTTAGATCTACTGATGAGTCTCTTTTCACTAAGTTTGCTAAATTAATGCAAGGAAAGTTTGAGATGAGTAGTATGGGTGCACTCAAGTTTTTCTTGGGTCTCCAAGTTAAGCAAACTTTAGATGGACTTTTCATTAGTCATTCTAAGTTCACCAAGGAGTTAATCAAGAAGTGTGGCATGGAAACAACCACTTCAATGAGAACTTCCATGGGGTCCAATATGTCTTTAGAAAAGGATGGTGATGGGAAGCCAGTTGATATCACCTTGTATAGGGGCATAGTTGGATTACTGCTCTATCTAATAGCTAGTAGACAAGACATAATGTATGTCAATTATGTCTATATCAGGTATCAAGCATGCTGTTGGGATTTGTCTCCACAATACCTCAGATTTGTAGGAGGTCAGACCTTGAACTATGATGAATTAAGGTGTATTTGATATTGTGTTCAAGTTGTATGTGTGCAGGTTTTTATTGCTAAGTGTAGATCAATGTCAGTCTATAATGGGTCACCAAACACAGGACCATACAATATAATCCCTCATTGTGTGATCCAAAGTGTTGGCCCATGTATAGCCTCTCTATTGGGATACACTTCCTATACAAGCACTTGGATTGGTGGACTGAAGTTTTGAACTTTATCTTTTCAGAAGAAATTTTTTCTAAGTCCACATACTCGAGTATGTTTCTTCATATACTCGAGTAAGTGACTTAGTACTCGAGTAGATCCTTAGACATACTCGTGTAGACTCTGTGTACTCGTGTAGATAAGTTTATACTCGAGTAGATAGTCAGTCACTCGAGTAGGTCATATCTTATACTCGAGTAAATCCTTCTGCTTTTAGATCCAGAATTTTCTCTAAGTCCACATACTCGAGTACATCTCTTGTATACTCGAGTAAGTGGGTCTGCACTCGAGTAAGTTGGATTACATACTCGAGTAGACTGTTTTACTCGAGTAGATGATAACTTGTACTCGAGTAGTTGGTTAGTTACTCGAGTAAGTGGTATGCTCATACTCGAGTAGATCTGTGCTTCTCATCTCAGAATAACTCTAAGTCTACATACTCGAGTAGTTCCCTATATACTCGAGTAAGTGACGCTGAACTCGAGTAGATGTTTTTCATACTCGAGTAGTTCAATGATTACCCGAGTAGCTTTTCCAAGATACTCGAGTAATTCATTCTTCTCTTACTCGAGTATCTCCAACTCTTCTACTCGAGTAGTTCCTCCTCTTTTCTGAGAAATTTTTCTAAGTATTTTTACTCGAGTATATACTCTCATACTCGAGTAGTTCTAAATTCACTCGAGTGCTGATCTTTGAATCACTCGAGTAGCTTATCTTCATATACTCGAGTATGCTCCTTCTTATCCACTCGAGTATATACCATCTGATACTCGAGTATATCTTTTCTTTGACTCGAGTATATCTGTTTAAATTTCCCTGAAATTTCTCTAAGTCAATTCCTCTATGTATTTCAAATCAATCATTTCTGATTGGTCGACGTGTCATCCCGAATTAATTTTCTAACCGTTGGAGTCCACCTATAAATAGGTCCTCTCAGATTTGACTAAACACAAGTCTTTGAAAGATTATTATTTTAAGTAAGAGAAAAAGGAAATCCCGTGAACCCTAATTCCTCACGTCGTCGCCGCCATTAACGTTCACGGAAGAAACTCTGGATCGACGATCTTCAATCACTGCCTTCAACTTTTATTCTCCAGCGATCCAGACAAAAGTTAATCACTCGATCTCGTCGAGCCTCAAGGATTTCAGATCTATTTTCTCGATCGAGGTGATTCAGTTTCTCAGATTTGTGGATCTCTCTCCTGTCGTCTTCAACATACTCTGATCAAGCCAAAGCTCTTAAGGAAGAAGAATGTCAAGATCCAGATCTGAGAATATTGTTGTTTGTATTTTTCTTTTCAAACAATTTATTTTGTAGGAGTTTTGTTCTCTGAGATTTGTAGGAAGGATTTATCTTCCGAGTGTAGATCCAGTTGGATCGAGTTTGTAGGAACGTGGTTCCGAGGTGTAGGATTGTTTTCAATCCGAGATAGTGGAGTAGCTGAGTCTAGTGATTTGCTAGATCGGTGAGGAAAGTGGACGTACCCAAGATTGGGGAACCACTATAAATCTCTTGTCGTCTGTGATTGCTTGATGTGTGCTGTGTTCATCTTTTAATTCCGCATTTGACACGCATTTCACCTATTCACCCCCCCTCTAGGTGATTTAGGCTAACAACTTAGCACTCTCAATTGGTATCAGAGGGAGGTTGATCGTTAAAAGGTTAACACCTTGATCTTATCCTTCTAAGTTGTTTCTTGAATAGTATCAAGCATGAGTAAGACCAAGGATTTTGCTAAACTCCCTATCTGCACCAAGAACAATTTTCCTATGTGGAAGGAAAGAGTAAATTTCTTCATGGAAGCAGTAGATCCCCGGATCTTCATGATTGTTGAAGAAGGTCCCCACATTCCTATGACTACTTCCACCATAGATCCCACCAAACAAGTTCCCAAGAAATTGATGGATCTAGATAAAGATGAGATTGCACTTGTCTCTCTGGACAAGAAAGCTAAAAACATTATAGCAAGTGCAGTCGATGACTCAATGCTGCAGAATCTGATTCATTGCCAATCTGCCAAGGAGATGTGGCAATCCCTAGTGACTCTAATGGAAGGTACTGAAGAAGTAAGGGATGATCGAAGGTCCCTACTGAACCAGAAGTATGAAGCCTTCAGGCAGGGTCATAAGGAAGCCATAACTGACACTTTTGAGAACTTCTTCAAGATAGTAAATGGCCTCAGAGTTTATGGACGTGTCTTCACCAATGGGGAACTCAATGAAAAATTCTTAAGATCCCTAACCAAGGAATGGGACAATAAGGTATGTGCCATTCGGGAGTTTGGAAGGTTAGCTGAGACAGACCCGCAGAATCTGTTCGGAAAGCTTATGTCTTACGAGCTGCAAATAAACTCAAGAAAAGCTGAAGAAGAGATCAGCAGGTCTGCATCTAAGGAGAAGTCTGTCGCTCTAAAGGCAGATAGCTCAAGGAAGACAAAGGCTAGCTCTCCTGCCCAAGTTCCTGAAGCTGATGATGAAGAATCATCGGATCCAAGCTCATCTGGCTCAGAACTATCTGAAGGAGAGTTCTCATTGCTCTCCCGGCAATTCAAGAAATTCTTAAACAAGAAGAAGCAATGGAGAGGCAAAGATGCCTCATTCAGAAGATCACGACATGATGGTGATCAGAAAAAGAAAGGCTCAAGTAGCCATGACAGGTAAAACTCCAAACCGAACAAACAGATTTCGACTGACATCATTTGTTATTGTTGCAATAAGCCAGGACACGTCATCGCCGACTGCCCTCACAAAAAGAAAGAGGGTGGAAGAAGAGAGGAAAAGAAATCCTCACACCATAATAAGAGGACAGAAAAGAGTCTCGTAGCCAAGAAGATCAAAACTCTCAGCAACTCCGACTCATCTGAGTCGAGTGAAGAAGAGGAAGCTTACTTTGGGCTCATGGCTCAGTCAGATGATGAACAAGTCCCCCAGTTCACTGGGGAGGTAAAATCTCACACTCCTCTCTCTGATTCTGATGATGACAATGAGCAAGAGGGCTATTCCTCTGAAGATGAATCTGAACTCTTGGCCCAGTACCAAGAGTTGCTCATGACCTATGAGAAATGTCGTAGAGTAGTGAAAACTCAAGCCAAAGAGATAAAATCTCTACAGGCTAGTGAGAGCAGCTTGAGAGAAGAAGTCAATAAGACTAACTCTCTTCAAGAGATCTTAAACAGTGCTATGGATGAATACAATCAAGCTCTCAAGCACCTCGACCTTAAAGAGGAAATCATCAAAGAATTGGAACAACAACTCGAGGCGGAAAAGAAACTTGTTGAGAGTTTCTCTAAGCCTAAGACAGTTCTTCCAATCGTTGTTGAGTTCTCTACTAAGGCCAAGGGTGCTGGTTTAGGCCACATTGGCTCTTCCAGTAAATCCTCTAGGAGAAACAAGGACAAGAGAAAGAATAAGGCTGCCCGGAAGGCTCTAGCTGAAGAAAAAGGGAAAGCTCCCTTGGAACCTGTTCTGTTCAAGAAAGTTATCTTTCCTACGAACGAGCTCGACTATGAGTCTACCTATGGACACTTTTCTAGGCCGATCCCTGAGAAGCCTAAGTCAAGATACCAAGGTTGGACTCGTCCCCATAACTTTGGCGAGAGTGCCTTCAAAGCACCTTATGAAGAGATTCAACTTCAAAGCTATGGACCTTATGCTCATGGTCATAATATAAAAAAGACACCAAAAGTAAAACCCATTGTAGAAAAGCCTATGAAGGAGAAGACTTCATGTAATTGCCATCATCATGAAGCCTCTTCCTCCAAGAGTAAAGCTCCTGCTGGACCTTCATTCCAGAAAGTCAAGCAGGACTACACAAGGCAAAGATACAACAGGTTCGACTGTTGGTGTTGTGGCAGAATTGGTCATTTTGCCAGTGATTGTTGGTTCAATCCTAGTAATGCTGCAACCCCTCAAGTTAGCAACGTGAGAATGACCACTCATGAGGCTAATACTCGTAGGGGGAGTATTCTAACTCGAGACCAAGGACCCAAACTTGTTTGGGTTCCTAAGGCTAAATGATTGTAATTGCAGGTATGTCCAAAGGCCACCAAAATGCCAATCTGGTACTTGGACAGTGGATGTTCTCGGCATATGACCGGGACAAGGAGCCTACTCCAGAATTACACCTCAGTCTGCAACGGACCAAAGGTCATCTTTGGAGGTTCAGATCGAGGAATAACTAAAGGCTATGGTATGATCTCTAACGGTAGCGTATCCTTTTCGGATGTAGCCTATGTTGAAGGATTGGAACACAATCTCATCAGCATAAGCCAACTATGCGACAAAGGATACGTAGTTGAATTTCATGCTGACAAGTGTTTGATAAAATCGGTTAACAAAATGGAAACTATTTTATCAGGCACTCGAAGCAGAAATATTTTCTGTTTAAATTTCATTTGTATAGACTCTTCGACACCAGTATGTCTTTTGGCAAAAAGTAGTGCATCTCTTGCTGACCAATGGCACAAGAGACTAGCACATATTAATTACAAAACTATTAATAAATTATTCTCTCAAAACTTAGTACGTGATACACCTAATGTCAAGTGCATTACAGACAGTCCTTGTCATGCTTGTATCAAAGGCAAGCAAACAAGAAGTTCGTTTAAAAGCATAATAGGCAAGGATTCTAATAGAAGCCTACAGCTTCTCCATATGGACCTGTTTGGTCCACTGCAGGTTAGAAGTTTGGGAGGTAAGGAATATACGTTGGTTATTGTGGATGATTACTCGCGCTTTGCGTGGGTGTTCTTTCTGAAACACAAGTCAGATACCTTCGGTATTTTCACTAATTTTGTTAGGCAGATCCAGAATGAATACAACTGTTCCGTAGTCAAAATCAGAAGTGACAATGGAACGGAATTCAAGTCTGGAGCCATGACAGAATTCTGTGAAAGTCAAGGTATCTTTCATGAGTTTTCCTCTCCTCATACCCCACAGCAAAATAGAGTAGCTGAGAGAAGGAACAGAACACTCATAGAGGCTTGCCGGACTATGTTGAGTGATGCCTCACTTCCAGAGTATTTCTGGGCTGAAGCCGTCAACACCGCTTGTCACGTGCAAAATCGAGCACTCATCAACAAAAATCATGATAAGACCCCTTACGAACTTCTAAAAGGCAGGCAACCAACCATCTCATACTTTAGAATCTTTGGCTGTAAGTGCTTCGTACTTAACAATGGTAAGTATCACACTACCAAGTTTAGTGAGAAAAGCTTTGAAGGTATTTTTGTAGGGTATAGTAGCCATAGTAAAGCCTATAGAGTATTCAATAGAAAAACCCTGGTGGTGGAAGAGTCGATACATCTTGTATTTGATGTGACGAGTCTGCTGCAAAGCAACTTGTCTAGTGTGCCTATTGTAGATGCAGTTATAAAGTTGAAAGAAATTAGCTTGGATGAAACTATTAAAGGTAGAGATGAGACGTTCATCAAGATCACCTCTACAACCCCTATTGAAGAGGTGGATGATCAAAATGAAGAACACATCCCAGCTGAAGATGCAACTCCAGTGGCTGAAGACATCTCAGATGCAAGGACTTTTGAGTTCAGACACTTGAAAGATCATCCTGTTGACCAAATTATAGGAGATCCTTGGGATGGCGTCAGAACTCGTCGAGGTACAACTAACGAGAATTTATACTTAAGTTTTCTGTCACAGGTTGAACCAAAGAAGTTTGAGGAAGCAAACTCCGACGCATCCTGGATTCTAGCCATGGAAGAAGAGCTCAATCAGTTCAAACGATGCAAAGTTTGGACACTTGTTCCTAGACCCAAGAGTAAGAACGTCATTGGGACAAAATGGGTCTACCGGAACAGGATGGACGAAGATGGAACAATTATAAAGAATAAAGCCAGACTTGTCGCCAAGGGCTGTCGTCAAGAAGAAGGAATCGACTTCGACCAGACTTATGCTCTAGTGGCAAGACTGGAGGCGATCAGGTTATTTCTTGCCTACGTTGCACTTAAGGGCTTTACCGTCTATCAAATGGACGTCAAGTCCGCCTTCCTAAATGGTGACATAAAGGAAGAAGTGTATGTAGAGCAACCGCCAGGTTTTGTTGATTCAACCTTTCCTAATTATGTTTATTTACTGCAAAAAGCACTATATGGTCTTAAACAAGCTCCTCGAGCTTGGTATGAGACGCTGTCCACCTTTCTTCTTGAGAACAAGTTCACAAGAGGAAAGATAGACAAGACATTATTTCTTAGGGAAATAAAAGGCAAGATTTTGCTAGTGCAAATCTATGTCGACGGCATCATTTTTGGCTCTACAGATAACAACCTCTGTAAGAAGTTTTCTAAACTTAGGCAAGGGAAGTTTGAAATGAGCAGTATGGGAGAGCTGAAGTATTTCTTAGGGCTTCAAGTGAAGCAATCTGAGGATGGAATTTTCATCTCATAGACCAAGTTCACCAAAGAGCTACTTAAGAAATTCGGAATGGAGAATGCAACCTCTATGAGGACTCAAATGGCCTCAGCTATGTCTCTGGACAAGGATGAGAAAGGGAAACCTTTTGATGAAACCAAGTACAGAAGCATAATTGGGTCCTTGCTCTACCTTACTGCAAGTAGACCAGATATAATGTTCTCAACATGTGTATGTGCTAGATTTCAGGTGAACTCTAAGGAATCTCACTACATCGCTGCAAAGCGAATCCTGAGATACCTCAAAGGTACACCAAATCTTGGCTTATGGTACCCAAGAAGTAATGATAGTGAACTAATTGGATTTTCAGATGCAGATTTTGCAGGTAGCAAAGATGACAGGAAAAGCACCTCCGGGACTTGCCAATTTCTCGGAAGGAGACTTATTTCCTGGAGCAGTAAGAAGCAGAACTGTGTAGCTATCTCAACGGCTGAATCAGAGTATATCTCTGCAGGCAGCTGTTGTGCACAGCTTTTATGGATCAAGAATCAATTTGAAGACTACAACATGAAGTTCCAGAACATTCCTTTGTTTTGCGACTCATCCAGTGCTATAGCAATTGCCAACAATCCAGTCTCCCACAGCCGGACCAAGCATATAGAGCTTCTCTATCATTTCATCCGGGAGCATGTGGAAAATGGAGACATTGATCTACAATATGTCTCCACAGACAAGCAAGTTGCAGATATATTCACCAAGCCGCTGGACGAGTCCACGTTTTCGTTCTTCAAAACGGAACTCGGGCTACTCAACAAAGAAGACTAGTAATGGACTCTCAAAGTTGTAGAGATCTATGTCAGTGAATATCTCCAAGGAAAATTGTCCTTCAGAGTAAGATACTCGAGTATATCAAAGACATACTCGAGTAAACAGGAAATACTTGAGTAAAAAGTTTCACATACTCGTGTATGAATTTTACACACTCGAGTATGCTTCGTTACTACTCGTGTATGAACTTTACATACTCGAGTATGCTCCGTCTCTACTCGAGTATGAACCTGACCTACTCGAGTATAAGGACTTCTCTACTTTGAAATTCTAATTTCTCTATTCGCACCGAGCTATTTGCCACTTCATTCAGGTATGAAATTATATTTATTTTTTTTTCTAAAACCTAATTAGGATTATATATATATATAGAAAAATCGGGAAAACCCTTTCCACTTCTCATTTACTCGAGTAGCCGCCGACTCCTCATCTTCCAGAAATCGCAAAGCATCGCCTTCTTCGCCTTCTCATCTTCCAGAATCGCAAATGGCTCCTTCCTCTAAAATCGGCATCGGCTTTGAACTCGCCCCCGCGGGTATAGCCGATCTCTCAGATGATTTCAGAAATCTTCTGATTTTGTTCGATACCGCCGGATTATCGTTCGTTCTTGAGTCGCCGTGCAGAGTTATTCTTCCAGCAGTTGAGGAGTTCTATCAGAATCTGAAGATCAAGCGTAATGGAAAGCTCCTGAAAACCAAGGTAAGAGGGATAAAAATTCGATTGGATAAAGGTTCTCTTGCAACTCTGTTGAAGCTCCCAGTAGTCGATGAAGATGCCGATATGACTGAAGAAGATTCCTTAAGAACTAGCTTGTTCTGTGGAGCTAACCCTCAAGCACATTCTTTTAGCAGGGCTGACTTTAACTCAGAAGGAAAATTCCTGGTAGATGTGATTGCAAAAGTTCTGTTGTGCAAGACGTATTCTATTCGAGAAATCTCTATGGAAATGTTTGACATAATGCAAGCTATTGTCTGCCGCAAGTAGTTTCAGTTTGGACTGTTGCTCCTAGACAAAATCAGAGACAGTATTAAGCATCCCAGCTTTGCCAGAATCATCTCCCTCCTGCTTCATGAAGTTAACCCATTAATGTTTAACCTATCCAAAGGAACTCCCCTACATCACATGAAGAAAGTCTCCATTTCCTCCATCCAGAGGTATGATATTAAGATTCTGAATTCTGCCCAAGCCTCCAAATCTGCTGTTTCTTCAGAAAAGTCCAAAGAACCTAGTTTATCTGAAGACAGGATTCCATCTCCTCCTCTAAATCAAACTACTGCTACCTCTGGTGCAATAGTTGAGGGGGAGCCTGCCTCTTCTCATCCCAAGTACCCAGCTTCCTCAGAACCTTCAGACCTAGAAGAAGTAAGAGTTTCTACTCCTCCAGCTTCTCCTCCTCCAGCAACTCTAGAATCAGAGCTTCCAGATCCAGCATCTTTACTGTCTACAGCAGAAGATATAAATAACTTCATTAATGAGCTAAGCTCAGATGCTCCTCTCTTTCAGAATGAATCAGCAGTTCAATCTCTAGTTCAGATTCAAGATCAGACTCCAGTTCAATCTCCTGCTCAGGACCCAGTTCATACTCCTGTACAATCTCCTGCCCAGTCCTCAGCTAAAGAGTCCAGCCAGTCTGAACAGATTCTGTTGTCTGATGATGAGGAAGTATCTCCAGAACCAGTGGATGCCCCTCTGAGGACACTGGACTTCACCCTTCCTTCCTTCATCAACACAGAAGACTCTGTTGAGATAGAACCCTTCAAAAGAGCTGTCAGCTCAGTAGTCATTACAGAAATCCCTCCATGGTTTGCTCCTGCTCCTGCTCCTTCAGTTCCTGCACCAACCTCAGCCCCTTCTTCTTCTTCAGATCTGGTGAGTAAGATTGAACAGATGCTCATTGAACAGAGAAAGCACTTTGATGAATCTCTAGCATCAGTCAATAACAAGGTCACTACTCTTGAACAAGAGATGAGTAGAGGCTTTGCTGAAATCCAAGCCAATACTGATGAGCTTAAAAGACTGTTCCAGATAGGTGGAAAAGCAATAGACCACACTATCACAAGCATAGGTGAACTGAGAAATCAACAATAAACTGTTGCACATAATCAGATAGTAATGGACAAGAATGCTGAAGCAAATGTGATAAAAGTATGTGAAGAAGTTGGCACCTTCAGAGATGAAGCTATTGCTCAGCTATCTGTAGATATCACCAAGGGGGAGAAGGTAGTAAAAGAACAAGTGGAAAAACTATCTGAACAAGCTCAAGCAGCTATAAAAGAACAAGTTGAAATCCTATCTAAACAAGCTCAAGCAGCTGTGGATGGTCTTGTAAAAGACATGAAAGCAGATATTCTATCCCAGCTCCAGTCTGTGAAGTTCTATACTTATGACACTGCTGTTTGGCTGCACAACCTGAATTTCCCTAATGCCCAGCTCAACCCTACCATCATTCCACACTTCTTAAATCCTCTTGTAGAACAACCTCCAGCAGATGCTCCAGCCCAGGCAACCATTCCAGAAGGTATGCCAGTCTTCTCACCTAGACCTGATGGTGATGTGACTAAGCCCCCTCTCTCCTATGATGATATGTGGCAAGATGAAATTCCAGCTCCAAGAAAGAAAAGAAAATATGGTGAAGGTGCTTCTACCAGTCGATCTGCACCTAGAAAAGATCCTGCCCTAGCTTCTGAAGGTAGACCACCAATTGTTCATTCTGAGGTTTGGAGTCCAACCTCCAAATCCCTAATCCTTGATACCTTGAAGTTAGTGATAGATCTGGGTGAGAACAGAGATCACTTTTACAGTCATTCAGAATGGAAAGCCTATGAAGTGTCCCAAATCAAAATCAGACTTCATGACAGGAATTGGGGGCACAATAACCCAGCTGCTCCTCCTAGGCCCAGAACTTACTTTCCTAAGCCATTCAGCTACCTAGAGAGGCAAGAGCTGAAAAGAGAAAGGATGCACAAAGAAGCCCCTGCCTGAGTCTATGAGAATGTGGAAATGGATATTTTGAACTGTTAAAAACATTTCTATATATATATATCTGATTCTGGTTTTGACTATTTTTTATTTACCCTGCTTTAGCTTACTTTATTTTTTTTGGTATATGTGTATTGTTCTTTTTACTCTTAAAGTAATTCACCTTAGTGTAGAGGGTGCTGACATCTACAAATAGGGGGAGATTGTTGGGATTTGTCTCCACAATACCTCAAATTTGTAGGAGGTCAGACCTTGAACTAAGATGAATTAAGGTGTATTTGATATTGTGTTCAAGTTGTATGTGTGCAGGTTTTTATTGCTAAGTGTAGACCAATGTCAGTCTATAATGGGTCACCAAACACAGGACCATACAATATAACCCCTCATTGTGTGATCCAAAGTGTTGGCCCATGTATAGCCTCTCTATTGGGATACACTTCCTATACAAGCACTTGGATTGGTGGACTGAAGTTTTGAACTTTATCTTTTCAGAAGAAATTTTTTCTAAGTCCATATACTCGAGTATGTTTCTTCATATACTCGAGTAAGTGACTTAGTACTCGAGTAGATCCTTTGACATACTCGTGTAGACTCTGTGTACTCGTGTAGATAAGTTTATACTCGAGTAGATAGTCAGTCACTCAAGTAGGTCATATCTTATACTCGAGTAAATCCTTCTGCTTTTAGATCCAGAATTTTCTCTAAGTCCACATACTCGAGTACATCTCTTGTATACTCGAGTAAGTGGGTCTGCACTCGAGTAAGTTGGATTACATACTCGAGTAGACTGTTTTACTCGAGTATATGATAACTTGTACTCGAGTAGTTGGTTAGTTACTCGAGTAAGTGGTATGCTCATACTCGAGTAGATCTGTGCTTCTCATCTCAGAATAATTCTAAGTCTACATACTCGAGTAGTTCCCTATATACTCGAGTAAGTGACGCTGAACTCGAGTAGATGTTTTCCATACTCGAGTAGTTCAATGATTACCCGAGTAGCTTTTCCAAGATACTCGATTAATTCATTCTTCTCTTACTCGAGTATCTTCAACTCTTCTACTCGTGTAGTTCCTCCTCTTTTCTGAGAAATTTTTCTAAGTATTTTTACTCGAGTATATACTCTCATACTCGAGTAGTTCTAAATTCACTCGAGTGCTGATCTTTGAATCACTCGAGTAGCTTATCTTCATATACTCGAGTATGCTCCTTCTTATCCACTCGAGTATATACCATCTGATACTCGAGTATATCTTTTCTTTGACTCGAGTATATCTGTTTAAATTTCCCTGAAATTTCTCTAAGTCAATTCCTCTGTGTATTTCAAATCAATCATTTCTGATTGGTCCACGTGTCATCCCGAATTAATTTTCTGACCGTTGGAGTCCACCTATAAATAGGTCCTCTCAGATTTGACTAAACACAAGTCTTTGAAAGATTATTATTTTAAGTAAGAGAAAAAGGAAATCCCGTGAACCCTAATTCCTCACGCCGCCGCCGCCATTGACGTTCACGGAAGAAACTCTGGATCGACAATCTTCAATCGCTGCCTTCAACTTTTATTCTCCAGCGATCCAGACAAAAGTTAATCACTCGATCTCGCCGAGTCTCAAGGATTTCAGATCTATTTTCTCGATCGAGGTGATTCAGTTTCTCAGATTTATGGATCTCTCTCCTGTCATCTTCAACATACTCTGATCAAGCCAAAGCTCTTAAGGAAGAAGACTGTCAAGATCCAGATCTGAGAATATTGTTGTTTGTATTTTTCTTTTCAAACAATTTATTTTGTAGGAGTTTTGTTCTCTGAGATTTATAGGAAGGATTTATCTTCCGAGTGTAGATCCAGTTGGATCGAGTTTGTAGGAACGTGGTTCCGAGGTGTAGGATTGTTTTCAATCCGAGATAGTGGAGTAGCCGAGTCTAGTGATTTGCTAGATCGGTGAGGAATGTGGACGTACCCAAGATTGGGGAACCACTATAAATCTCTTGTCGTCTGTGATTGCTTGATGTGTGCTGTGTTCATCTTTTAATTCCGCATTTGACACGCATTTCACCTATTCACCCCCCCCTCTAGGTGATTTAGGCTAACAACTTAGCACTCTCACATGCCCTAAAAAATCTCACTATACAGCGGTTAAAAGAATATTGAGATATTTAAAGGGCACACCTAATCTTGGCCTATGGTATTCTAGGAATAGTGATTTTGAACTGATAGGCTTTTCAAATGTAATTGTGCAGGATGTAAAGAAGACAAGAAAAGCACATCAGGCTCATATCAATTTATTGGAAGGAGGCTGGTGTCATAGAGCAGCAAAAAGAAAAACCTCTGTAGCAATATCCACAGCTGAATCTGAGTACATTTCAGCTGGTGGTTGCGTGTACAATTGCTTTGGATTAAGCATCAGTTACAAGATTATAATTTCAAGCTAAGTAAAATTCCTTTATACTGTGATTCTACTAGTACTATTTCTATTGCAAACAATCTTGTGTCATATAGTAGAACAAAGCATATTGAAATTAGATATCATTTTATTAGAGAACATATAGAAAATGAAGGTATTAACTTAGAATTTGTTCCCACAAATAAACAAATTGCTGATATCCTTACTAAGCCTCTGGAAGAAGAGAATATTAATTTCTTTAAATTTGAACTTAGAATGTTAAATCTTGAGTAAAATAGTAATATTATAAGTATAAAATTGATTAATCAGTAATTAAGTCTACTCATTTAGGTTTCAAGGATAAACTTCAAAAGTGTCATGAATCAACACTTAAGAAAAATAAAATTTTGACTAGCCAATGTCAAGACACAAGAAAGTGTGTCGACACTGTATGTAGTAATGTGTCAAGACACCAGAGAGTGTTTCGACACTATAGTTAGTGATGTGTCGAGACACATGAAAGTGTGTCGACAAAGGATAACCTTAAGTGTCGAGACACTAAAGTGAGTGTCGAGACATACGGGTGTCAAGACCCTAAGGTACATGTGTCGAGAGACATAATCCTTGTGTCAACACATCTCGACAGACAATATATCCTTGTGTCAAAACTAGGTATTTACCAAAAAAATCAGAATAGAATAAATGCAGTGCACCTTTTCGTCTTCTGCAACAATTACTATAAATATGGTGTCAAAGAAGTTGTCGTCTACGCTTACCTGATATCCTGAGAGATTGATCCCTGAGTGTCGAGACCTAGAATTCTGATTAGTCAACACTCATCATTCCTTTCCTTCACCTTCAATGGCTCCCAAAAACGACGATAACATCTTCAAAGGATACGAGCTTGTTCGTAATGGATTCCAGTCGGCGGATGACGAAATCAAGGAGGTGGTAAACCTAATCGATGAAGCTGGCTTGGAGTATTTTCTTTCTAAACCAACAAATATCTGGAAAAGAGAAGTATCTGAATACTTATCCAATATATCACTGGAATAAAGCTCAACAAAGATAAAATCAAAGGTGAATGGAACAAAAGTGAAAATCACGATAAGAAGACTGGCCGAGGTATTCCACTTATCTAGAATTGACCAAGAAGAAGACTAAAACTCTGCCAAGACCGCAAATGCATTAGAATGGTGTGGATTGGCTCCAACAACCAAGCTATGAAGCACCCTGTTCCACAAAGGTATGAACAATCAAGGGAGATTACTGTCAGAAATAATAGGGAAGGTGTTGCTGTGCAAAATAGGAGTAATGACATGATATCAGCCAACATGTTTCAGCTAATGGATCGAGTAATATTAAAAGTCAAGACTGACGGGAGAAAAGTAGTCTTTGACAAGATTACAGAATGACTTAAGAAGCCAAATCTGGGCAGAATAATAAGCCTCTACTTAGTATAGGCCATTCCGGATTGTTTGAACCTGAATACTGGAACAAAGATCAACCATATGCACAGAGTGGATATGAGGATTTTATCCAGATGGGATAGAGTTCTATCCAAAGAGATAACTGTAGTAGTAAAGAAGAAAGAGAAAAAGAAGAAGGCTGTAGTGGTGGAAGAAGATTCTTTCAGTAAATCTGATGGAGAAGAGAGTTCAAGCTCAGATGACCAAGATGTACCAGCCCCAGAAATTTCTCCTAGGCCAACATATGGAACTAGGGATCAGATGCAGGGAAGATAATTCTAGAGAAGGAACACATTGAAGAAGAAAACCTCAATGTGCTTCCAACTTTAGAAAGTGAAATTGCTGGCAAAATAGTGATGGATGTGATCCTAGACCTGAACACAGCAGAAGGATTGGCTGATGCTACTGCACAGGATCTGCAGATGACATATGAAGATACTAGAAATGCATTCTACAAGGATACTGAAGAAGAAACTCATTTGGATAAAGCAGATGACATCTAGGGGAGATAGCTGCAACTTCAGTGAACCAAGTTCCTGATGCTGAAGTTCAGCAAGATGAAGCTCTCTTGGAAGACATCAATATTGATAAAGAAGATGCAAGGGTTGAGGGGGAGTTGGCCCAAAATACTAACAAAGCCAAAGTGACAACATAAGTTGAAGAAGTAGGTTCCTCTGAATTTGAGGAAGAAGAAGTCTCTCTGCTAAAGAAAAGTAAATTATCTAAAATAAAAAAGATAAGTAGGATCTATAAAAGGTTTATTCAGTCTAAACAACTTCCAGCTCCTCTAGTGGACTCAAGCTCACTATTAGTTCAAATGCAGATTATGTTAGACTAGTAGAGAACTAAACTTGAGCAATATATAGATGAAGGAATAAGGAGCTACAGTTTCAGCTGGCCAAAGACATCAAATAAATACGATTTGAGGTCAATCTTTTAAAGAAGGATATAACAGATTACTTCCAGAGAGGAGCACATATAGTATACATGACAAAACAACAAGAAGACTCAAAGAAGATTGAAGATGACATGACAGTCAAACAAGGCTATATCCTTGAAAATCAGACCAAACATATTGAAAATTTAATAGAAATACAGGATATTACCCTGAATAAGCTACAAGAACACACTACAACTCTGGAAGCAAAGATAGATACAACTTCTACTGCTGTTGAATACAAGATCTCAACATAGTCAGATTCTGTGGTCCTAGCTATCAAAGATTCTACCAAAACCCTCACAGATAACTTGACCAAAGTTAAGACTCATCTTACCTTAGGACTATATTATACTGTTGATAAGGTAAGATTTCAGAAGAATGATTTGCGCGATCATATTGCAAGAGAAATCATAAAGGGGGAGAGAGTAATGATAAAAGCAAGCTCTGATAATGCTAAGTGGATTCCTACCTGGGTGGTAGAAGAGTGGATGTACCCAGATTTGGGGAACCACTATAAATTTTCTTGTGTCGTCTGATTTGCCTTATATTTCCTTTGTGTGTTGTGTTAGCTTGGTTTGTTTTATTCCCTTATTTATAAGTATTAGTATTTTAATTCCACAATAAATCTAAATAAATTTTTAATACTCTATTCACCTCCCTCTAGAGTAAATTCTATCTATCCCTCACTTTTAATTGGTATCAGAGGGTGTGTTTTTAAGGTTGTACAAGCTAACACCTGAACCTAAGATATCTGATAGATATCTTTTTACTCTACTATTTTTTATTAAACTATGGCACAGTACAAGGACTTTGCAAGCACCAGACCTCCAGTTTGCAACTTGCAAAAGTTTGGAATCTTGAAGGCAAGAATCAAGCTTTATATGAATTCTATTGATGAAGACATTTATGCTTCTATCTTAACAGGAGTACCACCACCACAAGCTGCCCCTTCAAGTACTTCCACAAACATGGCTGCAGTACCTCCTCCATACTACAATGATTCTTACAAGAAAGCAAAGGTTGCTGATGCAAAATCCATGAACATATTGGCACAAACAATGTCTGATGATATATTCCAAAAAGTGGCTGAATGTGAATCAGCTAAGGCTATCTGGGATTCCTTAAACCAGATGGTTGCAGGATCAGAAGATGAAAGGAAGTACAGGAGAGCTCATCTCATTTCCCAGTATGAGAACTTTAAAAAGGTAGAAACTGAGCAAGGTTTTGAGATGTACAACAGACTCAGCATCATTGTTAATGAGCTGAAAACTCTTGACAAAGACATCTCAGTAACTGAAATAAATGACAAGATTCTCATGTGCTTCCCCAGATCATGGGATTCTAGAATCTGGCCTATCAGAGAGACCAGAAGCACACATGAGATGACAACAGAATTAGTCTTATGAAAGCTGAAATCCTATGAATTGATCCTGAAGACAAGAGAAGTTGAACAACAAAAGACTGCTACACCAACTAGGAAGGAGCAAAATATAGCCTTCAAAGCTTCTGAAGAATCAGAAACTTCTCCATCAAATGAAGAGTTGATGAGTCTCTTTGCAAAGAGATTCTTCAAAATGGGGAGAAAAGAATTTAGAAGAAAATCATCAAGAAGTGATGACAAACCAAGGTATGACATGACCCCTTCTAAAGAGATTATCTGCTTTTGTTACAGGAAAGCTAGACAAATTCTTCCAGAATGTCCAGAGAACAAGCATAAGGAAAGAAGGAAGGAGAAAGACTCCAAGAAGCACTCCAGCAAACCATCCTCCCACAAGCACAAGAAGAAGGAGAGAGGGTTTGTTGCAGAAACATGGAGTGATACTGAAGAATCATCTTCCTCCAGTTCTAGTGAAGATGAAGAAGAAGTAAAGGCCAAACAAATCTACTTGATGGCCATAAAAGCTTCAGGATATGGTTCAGAAGAAGGAGAATCTGAAGAATATTTAGATTGTGATCAGGTATTGGAAGATTTTGACTTTACTTCTGAAGATTTCAAAAATGATTTTAAATCTATGTGTAATGATCTGATAAGATCTGAGAAGGAAATCAAACTTCTCAGAGATAAACAACATAATTATGATAGCTTAGTGTCAGAAAACATTAAGTTGAAAAATGAAATAAACATGTGTAGTGAACAAATCACTTTCCTGAAAGTTGAATTAAGTAAAGCAAAACAGCTAGAAGAATCACGGAATGGAAGAAGCAAACAATTAGTATAAATTACCAGCACACTTATTGCTAAGCTTAATAGAAGTTAATTTGGATTAGGTGCATCATCTAGTGAACCACCAATCATTCAGAAAAACCATCTCTCTCAACCTGTAAATTTCATATCAAATAAAGGTAAGAAGAACACAGAACAAATCAAAACAGTTAACAAAGTTTTGAAACAAGTTGAGTTAAATAAAGAAAAACAAAAAACTAAGGCTAAACAAAAATCGTCGAACCAAGATCGACGATCTCAGCATTATTCGTCGAACGACGATCGACGATCTCAAAACCCAGAGCTTGAGCCTAAACACTCTACAAACGGGGATCGACGATATCATTATGTATCGTCGAACAGAGATCGACGATCGTGGAACCCAGATAATAGTCACTATTATTCTGAGAACCAAGATCGACGATATCAATGCTGGTCGTCGAACGCAGATCGACGATCTCAACATAAATTGTCGAACCCAAATCAGTTTCATCAAAACTATAATTTCAATAGAAATTTCAATAAGAACTCTAATCCTAAACCTTTCTATCCCTTAACTAACTAGACAATCCCACCTAAGAGATTTCATCCCTTAGGTTATAAAAGTCAACCTGAATACTCTTATATTTCAAGTTTTAAATATGAAAAGAAGCAAGGACCCAAGGTTACCTGGGTCCAAAATATATAAGCTGTTATTTTGCAGTTGAAGACCTATTCTACCATATAGGATAAGTGGTATTTGGATAGTGGATGCTCCAAGCACATGACAGGAAGCAAGTCCAATCTAAGTAACT
The DNA here is from genome assembly GCA_039513925.1 of Platanthera zijinensis. Lineage (NCBI taxonomy): Eukaryota > Viridiplantae > Streptophyta > Magnoliopsida > Asparagales > Orchidaceae > Platanthera > Platanthera zijinensis. The sequence goes on from CM077091.1 coordinate 91,158,769, forward strand.
ACAAGGCAAAGCTAGGTCCAAAGGTTATATTTTGAGACTCAAGCTTTGGTCAGACAGAAGGTTATAGAGAATTTACACTTGGAGTTGTCACATTCAGAAAAGTGGCATATGTAAGTGGCTTGAAACATAACTTGATATCTATAGGTCAGCTATGCGATGCAGGTAATTAGGTATGTTTTACTGAATCAAAATGCAATATTTCTTTAAATAACAACACTGTATTATCAGGTATGAGACTAGGCAATATATATTTAGTTGATTTTAATTTTGCTAGTTCACAAATCTGTTTGTTCAACTAGGTTAGCAATAACAATACATTATGGCATAAAAGGCTAGGACATGTAAATCTTAGAAACATTGCTAGGTTATCTAGGGACAATGATGTAGGGATGTCTCTTCGAGACACGTCGCGTGATCGCGACGACGCTTATGACACGATCTATGACCTCTAACCCGCACACTAACGTAAACGCAGCCACAACAATTATTTTATTTATCGCACGCGCTAACAATACGGATCGCCGTTCCGCAATTAGATCGAGTGTCGGCTATAGGCCGAACTCTTTCCGGCTAAAAGGGATAATATTGATCCCGGACGAGCTTCTGGGTTGTACCAAAATAGATCCACCAAGAACAAACGATTCGAAAGGTGGTTGGATCTATCCCAACAAAAGAAAGCGAGGAGTGCCAAATCCTTTTACGAATCCGTCGGAAAACCAAACGAAAAATACAAATCGGTTATTTGTTAACCTCGAAGAATAATAATTCAGAAAATAACGCCAAAACGTCCACCACAAGAACTACCTAGGAAAAGAAAATCTCTTGTGTAGCGATTTCGTTACCCCTCTCGGATTCGTAGATCCGTGATGATTGGATCCACCAAGAATGATCGTTTCTCCGTTGAAGGCCACGGAAGAGCGCTATGGGTGAAGATCTTGTTGTCTCGTTCACGTCACGCCGATGAGGAATCCCTAGACTTCCTCCTTCCTTGCAAACTTTAGAGGAGATGGTGGCGGTTTGGATGAGGAGAGGCAAGGGGAGATGGTGAAGGTGGCGGTTTTGAGGAGGGGAGACAAAGAGAGGTGGTGGCCGACCCTTGAGAGGAGGGCCTTGGAGGCAATCGGGTATGGGAAGACGAGGAGAGGGGAATAGGGTGGCCGATCCTTGGTTGGCCGCCGGTTTTGGGAAAGGGAAGAAGAGAGGGGGGCGGCGGCTAGGGAGAGAACAAGAGAGGAAATAGGGTTAGGCAATAGTAATCTCAATTTAATTCAATATTAATCTACCCAAATGAAAGGTTTTGGCCTTTATATAGGCTTACATCTCAAATAACAAAAGCATGTGGCTAAAGACACACCACATAAATAAAATGCAGGAATAAAATAATGTTTTAAATAGCCTCTCATGAGATGGCTATTAGCACACCAAAAGTAGAAATAATCAAATACGAGTCTTGTTGCGCGGGCGAAGCTTGTAGCCATGACCGCTACGGCGTCGCACGTCCTTTGCCGGTACATCCTCGGTCCCAAGTGCTCCATCCTCTGCCGGTACCTCTTCAACATCCTCTGTCCCAAGTGCTCCATCCGGATGGCCTTTGCCATCAATCCTCCTCCGCTCGAAAGGACTCATCACCGATGAGTGGGCTGAGAGATAACGGCGTAGGAGGCCCGCGTCAAGAAGATCCAACTGTGCAGTAGATAGCCAAGAGTCGTCCGAAGCCGGACGACCACGCCAACGAACCAAGAACCTATGACCGTCGCCGTCTGGAGTGGGAAATACATCATCCTGCAAAATCTTGTCAGGCAAAAACTCTGTCCGGGGGAACCTCGGAAAAGCGTTAGGTGAATTAGAAAAACAATTTTCATCATCAATAGACTGCATACCTCCCATAGACTTCGCAGGAGAAAGCGATCCAGAATTTATCTCACCCCCCCACCCCATTAGATTGTATAGTGGACGTATTAAACGGAGAGATAGACAATTCAGGTGATGGAGCATCAAAAAGCGTTAAATCGGAAATATTAAACACAGGGGAGATTCCCCAATCAGAAGGTAACTCTAACAAATAAGCATTTTCGCCTAATTTCTTCAAAATTCGAAAAGGACCAGCTTTCTTGTTCGCTAATTTCTTTATGGTGCCCGAAGGCATCCGTTCAGGGATTAGACGAACCATCACCAAATCGCCTATGTTCAAAGAGACTACTCGCCGATGTACGTTAGCGTTCGATTGATATATAGAATATTGCTTAGCCAACATCTTGCCAATGTGCTCGTGGAGAGTGTGAACGTGTGAAGCGAAATCTAGTGCGAATTGACTTGACTGAAAAGACGGTGGTAACGGAATCAAGTCAAGTGGCACTGGCGCTTTATAACCATGCACTATCTCATTCGGGGACAACTCAGTGGACCGGTTCTTAGAATTATTGTACGCTAGCTGGGCATGCGGGAGGATGAGATCCCATGTACCTTTATGTTCGCCCACTAAACAACAAAGTAACCCTCCCAAGCTACGGTTGACGACTTCCGTTTGCCCATCCGTTTGGGGATGATAGGCCGACGAAAATAACAGTTTTGTGCCCATTAATTTCCAGAGTGTCTTCCAAAAATAGCTTGTAACATTTACATCTCGATCACTCACTATCGTCTTGGGTACACCTCGATGTGCTACAACCTCTTTGAAAAATAATTTTGCTACATTTGAAGCATCGTAGGTGTTGTTGCTTGCGATAAAATATGCCATTTTTGAGAATCGGTCTACCACCACTAGTATGGAATCGTGACGCCTAAAAGTCATAGGTAAACCCAATATAAAATCCATGCTAACATCTTGCCATGGTACCGACGGAATCGGAAGGGGTGTGTAAAGACCCGCATTGGTCTTGTTTCCCTTAGCTAGTTGACAAACACGACAACTTCGGACAACTTTGTTGACCATGGGTTTGAGGCCCGGCCAAAAGAATTTATCTTCCACAAGTGTTATCGTTTTGTCTCGCCCAAAATGTCTGCCTAATCCCCCGCTATGTAACTCCCATATAATAAAATGTCATAAAGACGATCGGGGAATGCATAATTGCACATGTCTAAATAGATATCCATCACGAATATAGAATGCCGAGATAGTGGTAGGGGAGTTGTCCTTAGCGGCGAAATAAATGTCCTTAAAGTCTGGGCAATGGATATATTCGTCCTTGATCCTATCGAATCCTATGACTGACACTTCCATGGTATTTAATAACAGAGTGACTCTACTTAGCGCGTCCGCTACACGATTTAGTGTACCCTTCAGATGCTTGATTATGAAGGTGTACTCCTGTAGATAAGATATCCATTTTGCGTGTCGTGGACTAATCTTATTCTGAGAATTCACAAATTTGAGTGCCTCGTGGTCCGATAATATTAAAAATTCTTTGGATATAAGGTAATGTCGCCAATGTTGGAGACATCGGATCACCGCGTAGAATTCACGATCATAATTTGAATAATTTAATTTCGGCCCGGCTAGTTTCTCACTAAAGTACCCTAGCGGGTGACCCTCTTGGCTTAACACTCCACCAATTCCTACCCCTGATGCATCGCATGATAATTCAAAAACTTTACCAAAATCCGGTAATCGGAGTAAAGGAGCTTCAGACATTCGTTCCTTAATCGCTTGGAAGGCACTAGTGGCCGATTTCGTCCATATAAATTCTCCCTTTTTCATACATTCAGTTATGGGTGCCATAATACTACTAAAGTTCCGAATAAATCTTCGGTAAAACGTGGCCAACCCGTGGAAACTTCTAACGTCCCTAATATTCTTTGGTTCCGGCCATTCCTTAATTGCTTGGACCTTCTTGGGATCCACATGAATGCCATCTAAACTCACGATATATCCTAAGAACTCAACAGAAGGCACACCGAATGCGCATTTTTTAAGGTTGATAAATAATTTCTCTTTGCGCAACGTGGTAAGAATTGTTCTTAGATGAGTCTCATGATCCCGCGGCGAGGTGCTAAAAACCAAAATGTCGTCAAAATAGACCACTACAAATTTTCCCATAAAAGGCTTAAAAATTTGGGTCATCAATCGTGAAAAAGTACTGGGTCCATTGGTAAGTCCTTCTCCAAGCACTAGCCATTCATATAGCCCATCCTTAGACTTGAAAGCCGTCTTCCATTCGTCTCCCTCCCGTATTCGTATTTGATGATAACCGCTCTTAAGGTCCAATTTAGAGAATATAGCGGCTCCTGATAGCATATCTAGTAGATCGTCCAAACGGGGTATAGGAAATCTATATTTGATCGTAATTTTATTTATAGCCCGATAATCGACACATAATCGCCACGTCTTATCTTTCTTCGGGACTAATAAGGCGGGGACGGCACAAGGACTTTTGCTGTGCCGAATAAATCCCTTTGCTAGCAGATCGGAAATTAATTTTTGTAACTCTTCATGGGAGGATGGGTTGAGTCTATAATGAGGCTGATTTGGCAATGACGATCCCGGGACAAAATCTATCTCATGTTGGATGTCACGTATCGGTGGTAAATCCACCGGATAAACATCCTTATATTCTTCCAAGAGATTTCGTAGCGATAATGGGAGGCTCTCAAAAATAGGTGACTCTTCCTTCGCTTGTAAACATACTAACGCGTATATAACGCCGTCCATGAAAGTCTCACGTTCGAGTTCCTTTTTACTAATCAAACTTATCGTTTTCTTTTCCACAGGCACCACTGTGTCTTTGGAACTAGATGATGAATCCTTAGGCGCAGATGGCCTCAAAACAATAGTCTTTCCATTAAATTTAAACTCGTAGGTGTTCGCGCGACCGAAGTGGGTCACGTCATAATCGTACAACCAAGGTCGTCCTAATAAAACATGGCACACGTCCATAGGAATGACGTCGCACCAAACTTTATCAATGTAGTTTTTCAACGTCAAAGGAACCAGGCATCGCTTAGAGACCGCTATGGCTGTCTTGTTTACCCACGCAATTTTATAAGGATGTGGGTGCGGCTCGGTTACTAAGTGCATGCGAGTGATGGCGTTCTCCGATACTACGTTCATACAACTGCCGCTGTCGATAATTAACTTACACCATTTTTCACCGTCCTTAAAATTTAATGTAAATATATTTGTCCGGTTATATTCATCCAACGCTCGCGGTGTAGCTAAAATGCATCTCATCACCATCATGTAAGAATCATCCTCTATGTCACTCGATTCACGATCAGATTCTGCGCCATAGTCGATGTCGGCAGGCTCGGTCGTGGAGTCTAATAGGGCTAACGGTTTGATCTTAGTGGGACACTCGCTAGAATAGTGCCCTTGGATTCCGCAGGAATAACACGTGGCGTTAGTCTTGCTAATCCGTCCTATCGGCACTCGCTCGCCGGTGGGGTTTCTATTATTCCTAGCAGTAATAATAATGGACTCCGAATCCGTGGATCGATACTTTCCTTTATCACGCGAGGATGAAGAAGGGTGCGGGCCTAAGATGGATTTCCCTTTCTGGAAATTACGTCCTTTGGACTTGTAGGCGTTATGCTTTTCAATATCCAAGGCGGCATTGAAGGTGGTGTTAAGGTCGGTGTGACCATAACGCAAGAGTTTCCCTTGTATATCCGGGTTGAGGCCCTTTCGAAATCGTGAGAGTGTAACTTCGGGCATTTCACGAACATCACAACGCACCATCATATCCTTAAGGCGTCCCATATAATCTGCTACCGACGTATTCTCTTGCCGAAGGGTGGCTAAATCGTCGAACATCTGAGTTCGGTGATATGTGGGAACATATTGGTCGTGTAGTAGCGCTTTCATTGCGGTCCACCCAAGTAGGGGTGTTCCGTTTACCGTTCCTAGGCGCCTCTCTTCGTTTAACCAATATGTTTTGGCCCTTCCTAGTAGTTTCATACGTGCGACCTTCACTTTCTCAGCGTCAGTTAAGTCGTGCCATTCAAAATAGCACTCGATGTCCATGACCCAGTCTAGGAAAAGTTGGGGCTCTCCCATCCCATCATAGGAGGGTGCGTTCATTTTCACGGCCCTTGTCACATCAAACTCATAATGACCTCGGGGTGAGTACTCATCGTCTAGATCACGTGGGTGATTTTGTCGTTCCTCTCGCTGGTTGGCTGCCGGGGGTTGGGGGCCCTGTCGGTTTCGAGGCGCCGCTTGATTTACAGCGAGCCCTTCAACTAACTGAGTCAGTGCGTCAAACCTAGCATTAAACTCTTCTCGGAGCTCGGCGATCGTGGCCGGAGCAGGCTCGTCTCCTTGGGTGTTGGCCATGTGTGAGGTGGAGGGAAGATATTCCGTGCCCAGCCTAGTGCGCATGAACGAACGGTACAAACAACAATTTTGTCCTAACTTAAATTACGCGTTTGAATTTTTTGACGCAAAACTATTGAGCAACAGGAAAATTTTTTTTAGACTTTTTTTCTTAAAAAAATGAGAAGAAAATTCAGAATTTTTTTTGTAATTTTCTGGAAAAAATAAAATTTGTGAGTTTTTACTAAACGCAGCCCAAAATTCAGATTTTGACACGGTTCGTAACGAAAGTGCACAACGTAAAGGAAAAGACAACCCTATGATAAAAGTGAGGATGGTGTCGATTGGGAAATCAGCACAACCTCCCTCTGATACCAAATTGATGTAGGGATGTCTCTTCGAGACACGTCGCGTGATCGCGACGACGCTTATGACACGATCTACGACCTCTAACCCGCACACTAACGTAAACGCAGCCACAACAATTATTTTATTTATCGCACGCGCTAACAATACGGATCGCCGTTCCGCAATTAGATCGAGTGTCGGCTATAGGCCGAACTCTTTCCGGCTAAAAGGGATAATATTGATCCCGGACGAGCTTCTGGGTTGTACCAAAATAGATCCACCAAGAACAAACGATTCGAAAGGTGGTTGGATCTATCCCAACAAAAGAAAGCGAGGAGTGCCAAATCCTTTTACGAATCCGTCGGAAAACCAAACGAAAAATACAAATCGGTTATTTGTTAACCTCGAAGAATAATAATTCAGAAAATAACGCCAAAACGTCCACCACAAGAACTACCTAGGAAAAGAAAATCTCTTGTGTAGCGATTTCGTTACCCCTCTCGGATTCGTAGATCCGTGATGATTGGATCCACCAAAAATGATCGTTTCTCCGTTGAAGGCCACGGAAGTGCGCTATGGGTGAAGATCTTGTTGTCTCGTTCACGTCACGCCGATGAGGAATCCCTAGACTTCCTCCTTCCTTGCAAACTTTAGAGGAGATGGTGGCGGTTTGGATGAGGAGAGGCAAGGGGAGATGGTGAAGGTGGCGGTTTTGAGGAGGGGAGACAAAGAGAGGTGGTGGCCGACCCTTGAGAGGAGGGCCTTGGAGGCAATCGGGTATGGGAAGAGGAGGAGAGGGGAATAGGGTGGCCGATCCTTGGTTGGCCGCCGGTTTTGGGAAAGGGAAGAAGAGAGGGGGGCGGCGGCTAGGGAGAGAACAAGAGAGGAAATAGGGTTAGGCAATAGTAATCTCAATTTAATTCAATATTAATCTACCCAAATGAAAGGTTTTGGCCTTTATATAGGCTTACATCTCAAATAACAAAAGCATGTGGCTAAAGACACACCACATAAATAAAATGCAGGAATAAAATAATGTTTTAAATAGCCTCTCATGAGATGGCTATTAGCACACCAAAAGTAGAAATAATCAAATACGAGTCTTGTTGCGCGGGCGAAGCTTGTAGCCATGACCGCTACGGCGTCGCACGTCCTTTGCCGGTACATCCTCGGTCCCAAGTGCTCCATCCTCTGCCGGTACCTCTTCAACATCCTCTGTCCCAAGTGCTCCATCCGGATGGCCTTTGCCATCAGACAACCTTGTTAGAGGATTGCCCTATTGCCCCTACAAGAAGGAAAGCCTTTGCAAGGCTTGTCAAGAAGGCAAGCAAACTAAAAATAGTTTTAAATCAGTTAATAAGAGTGATTCACCTAGGATTTTGTATCTGCTTCATTTGGACCTTTTTGGACCAATTGTTGTACAAAGCATTGGAGTGAAGTTCAATACTTTAGTTATTGTAGATGATTTCTCAAGGTTCTATTGGGTTTTCTTCTTGAGAAACAAGTCTGATAATTTCAAAGTTCTTGCAGACTTTCTAAAATGCATAAAGATTGAGTACTCTACTCTAGTTGCATTGATTAGAAGTGATCATATCACTGAGTTTGAATCTCTTCCTATGCAAGAATTCTGTGAGAAGGAAGGTATCAGGAACTGCTTCTTTGCTCCCAGAACTCTTCAACAAAATGGGGTAGTTGAAAGGAAAAATAGAGCACTCATTGAAACTGCAGGCACATTGCTTGTTGATGCTCATATGCCTCTATCCTATTGGGCAGAAGCTATAAGCACATCAAATTATGTCATGAATAGAAGTTTGATACACAAACTTAAGGGCAAGACTCCCTATGAATTACTCAAAGGGAAGAAACCTAAAATAGACTACTTTAGAATTTTTGGTTGTATCTGTTATATACATAATAATAACAATGAATATATTAGAAAGTTTGAAGCTAAAGCTACAATGAGAATCTTTTTAGGATACTCCCAAGTTAGCAAGGCATATAGGGTTTTCAATAAATCATCCATGAAAATTGAAGAATCTATACATATTACATTTGATGAAGCTAATATGTTTTATAAGGACAAGGAAACTTCTACCAGTAACTGTTTGCAGGTACCTAACTTATGTAAGAAGTTGGATGACTTAAATCTCACCCAAAAGGTGATATCAACTCCCTCTCCATAGATTGATGAAGATAATGAAGAAGAATCTCTGGAAGTTGCTGAAATTACTCCAATAGAAAATTTAATTCCACAATAGGAATTGGTTCATAATGCTGTTGCTGAACAAACTCTACCTCCTGACTTTGTTACACTTAGAGATCATCCTATATCTCAAGTGATAGGAGACATGTCAGTTGGTGTGCAGACAAGGCATCAACTTAATCAAGATGTGATGTATGCCTGCTTCTTATCTCAAATTGAGCCCTCATCCATAAAATATGTTGAGCAAGATCCACACTAGATTATTGCAATGCAAGAGGAGCTCAATCAGTTTGAGAGATGCAAAGTTTTGAATTTAGTTCCTAGACCCAAAGGACTTCTAGTCATTTGAACTAAATGGGTTTTCAGAAACAAACTGGATGCTCAAGGCATAGTTATCAAAAACAAAGCAAGATTAGTGGCACAAGGCTACAAGCAAGAATAAGGTATTGACTATGATCAGACCTTTGCACTTGTTGTAAGGCTTGAAGCTATCAAAATATTCTTGGCTTATGCTGCTTACAAGAAATTCAAAGTATATCAAATGGATGTCAAAAGTGTCTTTCTCAATTGGGAACTCAAGGAAGAAGTATATGTGGAACAGCCACCAGGTTTTATCTCTTCAACTCACCCCTCTTATGTTTTCAAATTGCATAAGGCTCTCTATGCTTTAAAGCAAGCTCCAAGAACTTGGTATGAGACCCTATCTAGCTTTCTTTTAGAGCATAAATTTTCTAGAGGCATTGTAGATAGGACTTTATTTATAAGACATCATCATTATAGGATTCTGTTAGTTTAAGTATATGTTGATGATATTATATTTAGATCTTATGCATTCCAAGTTTGAAATGAGTTGCATGGGTGAACTCCCTTACTTCTTGTTCTTCAAGTGAGGCAAGCTCCTGATGGCATCTTCATAATCTCAGTCCAAGTATGCTAAGGAATTAGTAAAAAGGTTTGGGATGGCCGATGCCTCAGCTATGAAAACACCTATGGCTTCTAATGCAGTAATTGATTCTGATGAAAAGGGTAAACCTGTTGATCAAAAAAATTATATTGCCATTATTGGGTCCCTATTATATCATACTGCAAGTAGACCTGATATAATGTTTGCAATATGTCTTTGTGCTAGATTTCAAGTCAACCATAAAGAATCTCATTTAATTCTCCTCAAGAGAATTTTAAGATATTTAAAGGGTTGTCCTAATCTAGGACTTTGTTATCCTACAGAGTCAGATTTTGACTAACTGGTTATTCTGATGCTGACTATGCTGGATGCAGAGTTGATAGAAAAAGCACTTCAAGAACTTGTCAGTTCGTGGGTGATAAATTAGTGTCCTGGTTTTGCAAGAAACAATCATCTATGTCTATATCAACTACAGAGGCTGAATATATAGTAGCTGGTAGTTGCTATTCACAGATCTTGTGGATTCAAAACCAGCTACTAGATTATGGATACTCTCTCAAAAATACCACCATATTTTGTGACAGTACCAGTGCCATATCAATTGCACAAAATCCAGTCCTTCATTCTAGAACCAAGTATATAAAAATAAGGCATCATTATCTTAGAGATTGTGTTGACAAAAATAAAACTAATCTCAAGTTTATCCCAACTGATTTTAAAAGAGGAGATATTTTCACCAAACCATTAGATGAGCAAAAATATCTATTCTTTTTGAATCAGTTTGGAATGATAAATGACATAGATTAAAATTGAATTTTGTCTTTGTGAAGATTTATTCAACAATCGTTGAACGGAGATCGACGATCATCGAAGTCATCTCGAGCTCTATCGTCGACCTGAGTTTGATGACAGCTCTGTGTGAAGACAAAAATCATCGACCAGAGATCGACGACTTTGCTTCAGTAAATTAATCGTCGACCTATGCTCGACTATTAATTTATGCTACTGAGATCAGAGACCAACGATATTATTTGTTTATAAATTAATTGTTGACCTAAGATCGATGTTTTTGGTTTTATTGTCGAACAGAGATCGTCTTTTCGTATTCCAAAAACCTATATATAGGTTTCTCTTCGATCTCTATCCCACGCTTTCATTTTTTTCCCTTTGATCTTGATCTCTTCTCTCTTGAGTCTATAGAACTTCAATGGCGATTTCAGCAGCAGTTCTATCAGTGATGAAATTCGACAATGGTTTCGACATAGATTTTGAATCGATCAGTCATTGTGATCCAATATTTCAAGAGATGTTACAGTTATGTAATGATCAGGGTCTGAAGAATTTTATGTCTACAGGGATTAAACTATCTGTTTCAGAGATCAAAGATTGGGTGTATTCTTCATCAACTAATGACTCTTCCATGATCAGATTCATTTCAGGACAGCAGGTTATTCTAAACCCTTCAATTCTTACCGATATTTTTGAGTTGCAAAATGGAACCGAAGAGTTAGATTGGGATAGTACTGAGTACAGCCGGATGTTGATAGAGATGGGTCATGCTGAGGGCATCCCATCTAAGCTTTTGAAGAAGAATTTATCTGTTGGTTTTAAGTTTCTTATTGATATTGTGGGCAAGGTATTGCAGGGCAAGCATTCTGCTCATGACAATATAAAAAGGCAAAAGTTTGCCATTATTTCTGCTCTAGTTAACAAGAAGTCCATAGATTGGGCTAGTTAGTTTTTTGATTTGCTAAAGAGGAAAAACAACAAGAAGGAAGTTTGCTAAGGAAGGATTCTGGGAATCTTCCTGTAGAAGAAAGCTCCAGAGCTATTGGTTTCTTTAACCATAGCTATCAATGCAAGCAAGATATTGGACTCTTCTCTATTTGGGAAGTGGGAGAGGGCAATTCAAAATCCCTCCAAGGCTGGACCTTCCTCCAATATATCTGAGGACACAAGGGCTGTAACAGCCACTTCTCACCCTAGTGAAGAAGTTCTTCCTCCCACTCCATCGTCCCCAGTCATTCCTCATATTTCCTCTCAACCTACAAATGTTGTTCAGAGTCCTCCATCTTCCCCAGCTATCCCTCTCTCTCCCACTCAGTCACCAATTCCCCAACATCTTGTTGAACCTCAAAACCTCAATAGTATGTCTTTTCTTAATTTTGACCCACTCTCACCTCACTCATCACCTTCCCATCAAAATGATTCTCCCATCAACATTGATGCCTCACCACAAAATTCTCCTCCTAACTCTCCTATTCAGGATGAACTCATGACTGATTTCATTCCTCCTCCTACCCATCATTCTATATCAACTCAGACACCATCTGAGTTTCTTCATTTTGATACCCATTTCCTCACTCATCTTCTGGAGCTCATCACTCCAACTCTTAAATCCTTGATAGCAGAGGCCATTTTACCTCTAGCTCAATCTATCTCCACTCTATCTGCTTGCCTTTCTTATTCTATTGTCCCTTCTTCATCTTGGGGCCAGGTTCTTATTACCACTGAAACCAGACAGGGGGAGATATCCAATGAAGATGCAGCAGGTTCAGCCTCAGCAGATCTTCAAGCTCTGTCTTCTCCAGCAGTGCAAGAAGTAGAAGTTATTCAGAATTTTTGTTCAGATATAGTTCCTTACTCAGATTTGCTTATTTCATATGAGGACACTGATGTGTCATTTCCTGGCATTTCTAGTGGTGATTGCTTTATAAATCCCACTATTAATTTACAATTTCTTTTGCATTTGTTTTCTGTGTTTAGATCAGCTTTTACTTTAGTTGAGATCAATACTTCCAAGACCATGGTCTGTTATACAATACCCATGAGTCCTCAAGCTGTGAAACAGCTCATGCAGATTCAGTAAGATTCAGTTTGTACAGAAATGCCATCTACTATTGTTGTATAGCCTACTTTTGTTACAGAAGATAAGGATGAGTTATATGCTCTTTTAATTGTTGAGGAACTGATTTGTCTAGTGGCTTCAAAAAATCTGGTTTCAGGCCTAGAGACAAGATTAATAAACCTCTGTGAGCCAAGAGCTCCTCTTATTGAACTGTCTCCATTTTCTATGGATGTTGATCCAGTCCCAAGTCCCCTTGGACCATCCTACCCCATAGATGACAGTTCCCTTCCCTCTTTGGATGATCTCATAGCTCTTGATATTCAAGAAGAAGCTAAAAAGAAAGCTGCCAAGAAGATTGATGATAAACAGCTAAAGGAAATCAATGACTTATATGACAATCCTCCTGATACATCTGATGATGTTAAGGATGATGATTTTGAGGATTCTAATCCTAAGAAGAAGAAAAAGTCAAAGAAAAGAAGGGCTGCTCCCAAAGCTGCTTCCAAGCCAGGCAATACTAATGATACCCCTTACTATATTTTGAAAGGGATTACACCATACCCAGGCATGGAAAGATGGATGTGGTTGTCTAAGAATGAACAAAAGGCTACAAAGAAGAGCAGGAGATACTCTCCTCCTCCTCAGAAGTTCAAGAGAGGTCCTCCTCCTCCTCCTCCAGCTGGTGCATCAGGAGTTGTTCCTCAAAGATCCGATGCATCTTCCAAGCCTACCTCTTTCACTAGAACTTATCAAAGGCAGGATAGATCATCCAGATCTCATTCCCAAGGAAGCAGTCAGTAGCATAGAAATCAAAGTTCAGCAGAGCAAGTAAAAGAAGTTATATATCAGGACCCCTCTTTTTCTCCTCCTCAACAACAAGCTTCACCCAAAGTTCTGAAGACAGCTCACTATCAACCAAAGAGGCATGATGAATCTCATAAGCCCAAAGGAAAGTATAGTGAGGATTCTCCTCCAAAATCTCTTTACTCTCAAAGTGATGAACAATATAGTATGGCAAGTTTTCAGGCTCAATCCACTCAGTTTAAACCAGTTACCATGTTTCCTCCTCAAGATGATCAGCCACCTATTGATCAGGAAGTTGATCCAAACTTCAGGATGGCCAAGCTTCAAGAACTGATTGGTCTTTCTCAGATAAGGAAAGCTATAGAAGAAGGAGAAGATCCATTAAAGTTCACCACGATGTCATCTTATAGAGAAAAGGAACTGGAAAAGCTACAAGTTAGCAAGAAAATATTCAATCCAGCTGAGTATATGACACTGCACCCTGAAGCAGTTGTGCCCAGAACAGGTACTCAGACAACTCTTGGTGGAAAGGACCTGAAGATATCTAAGAAGGAAGTACCATATCCCAAAAGAAAGATAATTTTCTTTAAACCCTCCTATGGTCCCTCTTCTGATAATTTATAGTTTGTGCTCTGTAATGTTTTAATATTTAACTGAATTATGTACAATGCATTGCTATAGTATATCTGTTGATGTTATTTCGTCCTTAAAGATATTTTTGGTCTTTGTATTCTTATTTCTTTTCATTTCTATTTTTGAGTGACCTCACACAAATAGGGGGAGATTGTTGGAACGCTTGTTTGGATTTGTGCTAGGTCTGCTCTTAGGATGTTTTGACCCACTTTTATAGCCAGGTTCTTTGTCTAGTCTAAGTTAGGTCCTTTTTAGGTCAGGTTTGGGCAGACCAGCATTGCAGTGGACTCAGAATTAGACTTAGAAGAATTCAGTGGAATATATATATATCAGTTCGACTATAGTCAAACTCAGCTCGACGATCATCGATCTCCCATCGACGATCTCAGAGTCTTCTACTCTAAACTGAGCTCAACGATCTACGAGCTCAGGTCGATGATCTCTTGTTTCTCAACAGTTATCTCGGTTATACGATAGTTGTTCTCAGGTCGACGATCTCTTAACCCAGTTCGACGATCTCTGAACTAAGTTCTGCGATTTTATGCTTCTCGCAGTTATAAATTTACAGAAACGATCTAAAGTGTTTATTTTGTGTATGATTAATTATCTAATGGAAATTATATTCTGATAATGAATGTTGATATTCTCAAGGCTTATAGCCGAATTTCATGAAGCATTAATTATGGTATTCACGGAATATTTTATTGGCTTATCTTATGAAGACAGTTATGGAAGTGCATTTATATTGCCAGCTATTCTAGCTGTTTGGGCTCCTAAATTCTTGTAGGAAATTAAGTATTGTCTTAGGAATTCAAATATATGTCATTTTCCTTTTTGATTGAACATAACAATAAACAAAGAGAGAAAGATAGCAAGTTAGTCAGTCAGTGAAATAGAGAAAAACAATCTTCAGCCGTACTCACTCTTTCTCAAGGACTGTTGCATTGCTTTCAAAGGAAGAAGAAGAACATTTTTAAATCAACTCTCTCAAGTCTTCTTCATTCCTCAGCCTTCAGAGATCTACATAGATCCTCAATCAAAATCAGTCTACAGATCTAGAAGGATTTACAGCAATTCTTTGAAGACCTACACCCAAGACCAAGTTTCCTCTTCCTGAATCAACACATCATCTCAGGGGGAGCTTGGGATTTCTACAGCAATCCAGATAGTCTTCTCATTTGCTTGAGAAAGATAAGACTTCCATAAACTTTTTCTTTTACCTCCATCTATACAGGGTTATTTCTCCTTTCAAAAGTGAACTCTTGGTGATAGGGCAACTGATCAAAAACCTATTAGATTTTTAGTTCCTGATCAAAAGCTCAAAGGGTCTCTAGATCTACCTGAAAGAGATCTTGTGGTGGCAGGGCACCTCATCAAAAACCTATAGTGGATTCCTACCTGGGTGGTAGAAGATTGGATGTACCCATATTTGGGGAACCACTATAAATTTTCTTGTGTCGTCTTGTTTGCCTTGTGTTTCCTTTGTATACTGTGTTGTGTTGTGTTAGTTTAGTTTGCTTCATTCCCTTATTTATAAGTATCATTATTTTAATTCCGCAATAAATCTAAATAAATTTTTAATACTCTATTCATCCCCCCTCTATAGTAAATTTATGTATCCCTCACTTTCACAAAGATACAATCTGGAAAAGGCATAGTCATCAAAGAGCCAGAGGATTCGTAGAATTTGTTTTCTAGGCATTTTGTAACTTTACTTTTAGAACATTGTAACAAATCAAACAAATGTAATCCTTGAATAAACTTAAATGAAAAGATTTGGTTGCACATAGTGCTATATATGTTATTATAGTTGTGTACATCTATGTTTAGCTCAGCATACTTTTCCCATATGTTTTAATTTTAATATTTTAATAGTGAAGTGTATATCATTGAATTGGGGTTACGACTTCTCCAAATAAGGGGAGATTGTTGGGTATATTAGACACAATGTACTTAATTTGAAGAAGTACTTTTCAACTAAATGATATACACATGTTTGTATTTGATATATATTTTAGTTTATGTATACAGGTTGCCTACTTCATGTTAATTGGACAGGTGGACACAAGAAGCTGACTGTATTTTGAAGAAAAATTATCTAAGTACAAAAAGCGTCAAGTGGAGTCAGCAAAGTGTTGAGTGTCAGCACAATTTATATTCAACAACATACAGTGAAGAAAAATGGCTAAGTACAAAAGTGTCGACACACTTCAACTGTGTCGACACCTTTGCAGAAGTTGTGTCGAGACAAGTTGGTTAACTCGACACATAGAAGATACAAGAAAGCTATGTCGAGAAAAGTTAGTCGTCTCAATACCTTGAAGACTAAGTTAGCATACTTGACACCATAAAGCTTAAAGAAGTTGTGTCGAGACAATACAACTATCTCGACACAAAGAAGACATAAGATTTTACTAAGTAAAATTGTGTCGACACAAAGAAGAATTAAAGGATAGACTTTCTGACATCAGTTAGATAGTTGTGTCGAGACAACCAAACTGCCTCGACACAAGGCAGAGTAAAAAATGTCGACACATACAATTCTTGTGTCAAGACAAGTCAATTGTCTCGATACTCACAAGTTTCAGATGAAAATTCTTTCAAGTAGAATTGTATCGAGATTGTTAAGATGTCTCGACACAAGTATCGAGACACTTTGGACATCTCGACACTTATGTTTCAGAAAATGTGCAGAGTCAACACAGAAGTGTCAAGATAGGTCAGAACTGTCACATCAGCTACAAGAATAAGATATTTTAACAGAAATAGTCCGAGGAAGGATTTGTAGTATGATGTTAGACGTTGATGTCATCATTCAATTACCAGCCATCCATGAAGGCTATAAATAGAGGGCTTTTCTACACCCACAAAAAAGACACAAAATCGAAAAAAAAACAAAAATTCTCATTCTTATTACAATCCCGAGAAGGAGGAAGAAGATGAAGGTCTTCAAGAAAATCTCCAGAACATTTATCAAAGTCGATCAGATGATCAAGGTGGATCTAATCTACAATTTATTCAAGGTTATCAAACCGATAAACATCAAGAAGATTGTAGATCTAGAGAAGCAACTTTTCAGCCAGCTAATTTATCAAGAAGATATTCATTGCTGTTGAATTGAATAATCTGTGCTAACAGATATATCAGATTACAAACTTTCTGTTTTCTAAGAATTCAATTTTTCATTTTTACCTCTACATTTTGTAAGATCTCCTTGAGATCTGAGTGGGTAGGAGATCTTATCTCTGAGTTATAGGCCTATTTTATAAAGACTGAGGTAAGGTTCTTGAGGAACCTGAGGTAGGTGGTTTGAGTGAATCTCTGAGTTATAGGCTTATTTTATAAAGGCCGAGGTAGTTTCTTGAGGGACCTGAGGTAGAAGATTGGGAGAATCTCTGAGGTAGGACCTGTTTTCCTGAGTGTAGGTTTCTAAACAGAAACTGAGCTTGTAGGATCTTTGGATCTGAGTTAAAGAGGAGGAGCTATAACCTCATCTAGCACATTTTTAGTGAGGAAGAAGGGGGAAAGTGGATGTACACTAGATAGGGGAACCACTATTTATTTTGTGTGTGTTTTGTGCTGTGGATTATTTTTTTGCTTGTGATGTGAACTAAGTCTTTGTAACTGAAAAATTAATTGAGTGATAAAGATTTGATAAAGTAACATAAAAAGTCACCTTTTCACCCCTTCTAGGTGATTATCTACCTATAGGATTATCTTTCACGGGTACATGCTCCAGTGTATTGGTTGCAAGAGCACAGGGCGGGCTCACACTGGTTGGTGGCATGCCCTAGCTATGAAAGTGCAGGCTGGGTCCATGTGCGCTCTTGCACGTGCGTGGGTAGTGTGTGGTTCCCTTGTGTGCTTTTTTTCATCCCCCCTTTCAGCGTAACTTTGGATCATTTGAGCGGGTGTGACTCAAGTGCCCGGCTGGTGAAAATCTTTAGTTTCAAGAGTAGCTAACACTTAGAGGGGGCGGTTAATAAGTTTTAGGTCTTTTTAGACTTTCTCCTTACTTTGGTGTGTTATGAGTTAGATTAAGTTAGCTTTCAAGATCACACAATAAGCGCACTAGAGATTTATAGTGGTTCCCAAGATTATGGGTACATCCACTGTCCCTCCAACCTTCCTAACAGTTTGTTAGACAAGGCCACTTCTCCAAACTTGGCTCCTAAGAGCTTACAAATCAGATCCCTCAGGATCTCCCAGTTTCCTACAAGAATGACCTCAGGCACAAAGACCTACCACTCAGAGCAAGCAAATCTCTTACAGCTCAGTGATCCACAGACCACCTACCTCAAACTTATCACTATGTTTTTAACGCCCCAAATTTACTTTGGCATGAGATGCTTCTCTAGGGGTTACTGTCCAATGGTAACTAGTTACCGCGCGGCTGTAGCTCTAGGGTTTGTGTCGAGAGTTTCCGGCTGTCGAGAAAGCATTGAGCTCTCGAGAAATACATTATCGCGCGATGGAAAGCAGTTACCGTGTGGTGGTAGTAGGGGACTTAATCTGGAAGGCCTCTCGGGAAGCTATCGCCCAGCGATAGGGTTACTGCTGGCGATAGCTGGGTTAATTATTTTGCTATGGTTCTCGGGATCATACTGCACGACGGTAGAAGTTCGCACATAGCGATAGCGCCTGGTGTCGTGTCATAACTGATGCCTCTATCGTGTAGCGTTAGCATCCTATAGCATGTTGGTAGTGAAACCAAAACAGCGCTGGCCACGTGTCGGCCTGTGATTGGAGGGTTTGGGCGATTGCGCTCGAAATGAGGCGTTGAATTAAGATATCGCACGGCGGTAGATTTATTTATATGCCTGATTTTGGCCATTTTCACTTCATTTCTTTTGGAGTAAGGAGTTGGCCTGGTTTTCTTGGAGGAGGAGCAACGACATCGGAGGATCGTTGAAGTTCCAGAGTTCTGATTCAAAAGACGAGTCCGGATCTGTGGAGGCAAGATCGTTGCGGTCACTTTCATCCGTCTAGATCTTTGGCATGACACCAAAGAGAGTGCAAAGGGTAACGATTCTCAACTTGGACATTTAAAGTCCTCTTTCTTTTGCATAGGAAACCATCTCCTGCGATTGTTCAGTGAGCGTGAGGTTTTTCCTTCGGGTAGATACGGTATATCCCCGTAGTTTTGCATTAAGAGTTGGGAATCGAAGTACGAATGTAGGCATTGTATGTGAAGCCCATCTGGACAGGTTGGTCTGGATTTGTGATGTTTTCATTATGCTTGTATTGGCCGGAGAAGACTCTGTGATGTTTGTTTTTGGGGTTTCTACACGGTAGATTGCAGTAGGGAACCTTGGGGACTAACTCCAAGGAGCACCCGAAAAATTGGGCAGAAGCGCATTTCTGCCAGATATCGTGCGGAGGTAGTGCTACCGCAGGTGATAGCTTCTTGATTTGTTTGTGGCCGGTGTCGTGGAGACCTGGGGCTTGAGATGTGGGGTTGTGAGTTGTGGGAGCCCAGCCAGGTGGCCTATGAGCCACCCATATAGCATAACAGGGTTATGTTTTGACTAGAGGAGTGGGAATGGGGAGGCTGACCCGTGTCGCGGTAGTTTTTGCCCGACAATGTGAGCAATAGGAAAGGGCTGAACCTACCCAGTAGCTTTGCGGTGCATCCATGGGTAATGATGCATGTCGTAGACATAATTACGGGTCTTAGGCCTTGCGTGGGCCGTAAAGGCTTCCAAGTTCTCATGTTTGTTGACGTCTTATGATCGGTGGTGGCCCTGCCTTTTATTTGGATACCGAGAATGTGTCTTGAGTGCATGGGGTGTGTGGCCGTTCGTTCCTATGCCTGTGGTGAAGTGTGCTTAAATTGCACTTTCATTACTATGTGTAATTTTGCCAACAAATTGCAGGGAAAGAGTTTCGCTGTCCTGAGTAAGGGCGGGGTCTTTATAATTTGGTCAACTTTAGCAAACTGTTGCCTTATTTTGCCATCGTTCGATGGATTGTTCTTATGTTGGAACCGTTGAGCCAAGTGGAAAGTAGCAGGATAAAGCCCTTGATATTGTGCTATCCCTTGAAGGCCAAAGCAAAGTGTTTACTTTTACTGTTTTCATGTATGGCCTACATGCCGAAGTATGTAAAACACTTTAATTCAAGTTGAATGTTGTAAGGTCTTAAGGCCAAGTCTGTTTGTGGATTTGTTCTTTCATTCCTGCTTTGGGTTATAGTGGACATTCATGTGCCGTGAAGGGTTCTTCTAACTTGCTTAAAAGTTTCCGCTATAGTGCTCTGTGTTAGGTTTCAAAATCATCTCATAGTATTTTGGTATTAATATTTAACTCCATTGACTGTCCGTAGAATAGGGCGTGGGGCTCCGGCCGGACCTTCTGTTATATCCCATGTGACGGATGGGGGAGTTATAATTTTGTATTAGAATAAGGTGTCGGTCTTACTTAGGAGAATTTGTGGACGAATTCTTTCTAAGGGGTAATGAGCACAACCTTGTGCGTCATCGATATAACATGAAAATAACCCATGAATTTCCACTTAGGAATGAAAATACACATGTTTGAGGAATTTGAGTGTTCCTATGATTGTTTTTTTGGCAATTATTTGTCACCTAATTGAGTATTTCCCAATTATAGGTGATTAGGAGTGGTGTTGTGCAGTGACAATGTCAGCACTCTGTGGAATGAAGTGCGCTTAATGACATGCCTACGACCCCTCCTTCTACTGAAACCATCTGATGGGCAACGGAAGTTGTGCTCTCTATGATCAATGCCAAACATGGAATGCATGTGCAACCCCCTTGTACCTGGGGTGGCTTCAATACTGGTTGGTGCTTTGGAGGAAGTAGAGATTAGAAGATCATCGAATCAGCAGTTGAACATGCTTTTGACGCAAGGGACACACTCTGTTGATGAGTATTTGTATGCGTTTGTCACAATAAGGTGCTACTCAGAGTTTGAGTTGAAGGACGAGCAGACTATAGTAAACAGGTATTATAACGGTCTACGTGATGATTTACGACTTCTATTGTTAGGATCGAAGTTATTGGGATTACGAGCATTGGTGGAGTCAGTTAGATCATTGGAAGTAGATTTGGAGAAAGTCCACTAGATGCCATTGTGTAGGGAAACAAACTCCGCGGTTTCTGCAAAGTCTGAACACCACAGGAGTTAGCATAAGAGGTCTAGAACCTCTACTGGTCAAACCCCTTATTCTTGTCATACTCTGTGGCAAGTCAGGACACCTTACCTGCGATTGTCATGCTGATGCCCCAAATACAAAGAAAGCTAAGTCTAGAGCAAACTTTGGATGAGGAGGCCCAATCCACTGTTATAACTATGGCAAGCCGGGACATATTGCTCGTGACAGTTGGGGTATGTTTCTGAAGACAAAGAAAAAGGCAGAAGGCCATAAGAAAAGGGACGAGGTTATAGGTATGGTTTTAGCTTATAGCTTTTATACCTATGACTTGTTTAGTTATTGACTTATGATTTGTGTAGGTGGGCTTTGTCCAACTCTTGGGGGTGGAGAGTACTATTCGCTGTGGGACTTCTCGCTCCTTAGCGTCCAAGGTTTCTTTGTGGACCGTATTATTTCTTTTTGATGTATCGATTATTTATATACAAACCAAACGAAAACATGGTAATTAAAGATTGTTGGTGGTGTAACTCTTAGGTGGTCACACTGGCGCTAAACACCGAAAGAGAAACTAAGTTAGCGTTTCTTGAGGAGGGGTGAAATTGTTATTAACTAGAGACTATGAATCCCGAACCTAGGTTGGTCGGTGATTTGTTGGTGTCGGAGCTTGCCGACATCTTCCCCGAAAGTGTCCCTGGAGCCCCACACCGAAGAGAGATCGAGTTCACCATTGAGTTGAATTCTGGTGCCAAGCCGGTGTTGCGGTCTCCTTACTGCTTAGCATCATGAGAGATGGTTGAATTGAAGGCGCGACTTCAAGAATTGATAGAGCAGGGGTTTGTGCATCCAAGTTCATCACCTTGGAACGCCCTGGTTCTCTTCGAGGAAAAGAAGGATTGATGACTTGTAGAAGAATAAGTACCCAATTCCGAGGATTGATGATTTATTCGATCAACTAGTTTGGATGGACTGTGTATTGATTAGCGAGAGTTGAATAAGCTGATAGAGAAGAATAGATATTTGATCCCGAGGATTGATGACCTCTTCGATCAGCTGGTCGGGTCAACTATGTACTCGAAGCTAGATTTTAAATCCGGGTAATATCAGTTGAGAATTAGGGAAAGTGACATTCCCAAAATGATTTTCAGTACACGTTATGGGCATTATGAATTCACTGTCAGGCCGTTTGGGCTGACGAATTTGCCATCCATGTTTATGGATTTGATGAACAGGACGTTCAGAGAAAACTTCGAGCAGTTCATGATAGTCTTCATCGATGATATATTGGTGTACTCACAGTGCGAGGAGGATCATTTCAAGTATCTTCATATGGTTTTTGAGACCCTAAGGAGATACCAACTGTATGCCAAATTCTCCAAATGTGAGTTTTGGCTATCCTCGGTAGCATTCCTTGGTCACGTGGTTAGTGGTGAGGGAATTGCAGTAGATCCGGTGAAGTTAGTTGTGATACGGGAATGGCCTGTGATGTCTTATGTGTCGGAAGTCCGGAGTTTTTTGGGGTTTGCCGGCTATTATAGGCGCTTCGTGGAGAACTTCTCACAGATAGCACTTCCCCTCACTACATTGACAAGGAAGGATCAGAAGTTTGTTTGGTCGTCGGAGTGCGCATAAGATTTCGAAGAACTAAAGTGTCGTCTGACCACGACGCCTGTTTTATATTCGTCTTATGGTTTGGAGGGCTTTGAGATTTATAATGACGCCTATGGGAGTGTATTAGACTATGTTCTTCTTCAGCACGGGAAGGTGATAGCCTTTGGATTGCGTCAGTTGAAGGTGCATGAAAGGAATTACCCAGTCGATGATTTGGAGTTGGCGGCTGTGGTATTAACTCTTAAGCTTTTGAGGCATTATCTGTATGGGCTTAAGGTCAATATCTATTCAGATCACTTGTGCCTAAAGTATCTGATGGATCAGAAGGATCTCAACAAGCGACAACGTAGGTGGATGGAGTTCCTTGGGGATTACACCTACAAATTCATTATATTCCCGGGAAGGGGAATGTGGTGGCGGATGCTTTGAGCCGTAGGACCCCTGCCCGAGTCAATTGATTAAAGATGCACGCCGAGCAGCTTATTCGGGATCTGGAGGCCTTTGAAATCTCTTGTGTTGACAAGGGCGTTAGTGCAAATGCATGTTTGGGTTGGACAGAGGTACAATACAACCTCGCAGGCAGGATTCGACATGCCTTGGAGTTAGACGTGAGCTTGAAACTTCACTGGGTAGATGCCGTTGATTGGTCTAATGATCAATTTTTTATCGATGATGGCCTCTTATGGAAAGGCAGCCGATTATGCATCCCCAACATGGGGAAGTTGCGAGAAGAATTGTTGTATGAGGCGTACTTGACGAAGTACTCGATTCACCCCGGGATCACCAAGATGTTTAAGGACATGAAGAAGCTGTTTTGGTGGCCAGGTCTGAAGAAATACATAGCAATGTATGTGGCAAAATATCAAACTTGTGCCTTGGTGAAGGCCAAATGCCAGAAGCCTGGCGGTTTCCTGAAGTCCTTGCCTATATCGGAGTGGAAATTTGATGACATCACAATGGATTTCATTCACGGTTTGCCGAGATCGCACAATGGGAATGATGCCATTTGGGTTATCATTGATCATTTAACGAAGGTGTCATACTTCATACCCAATAGGAAGGATGATTCAGTTGAGAAACTAGCGAAGCTTTATGTGGACAACATAGTCCGTTTGCACGACGTACCCCGGAGCATCGTTAGTGACCGAGATGGTCGTTTCACATCTAATGATTGGAGGCTCATTCATCAATTTTTGGGTACCAAGTTGAACTTTAGCACATCTTTTCACCTACAGACAGATGGTCAGACTGAAAGGGTGAATAGGACGATGGAAAATATGATTCGTATGTGTGTTTTTGATTTCTGGAAAAGGTGGGAGGACCATCTTTTTATTATTGAGTTCGCGTATAATAACAACTACCAAGACTGCATTCAGATGGCACCTTTTGAGGCTCTGTACAGAAGGAGGTGACATACACCGATGGCTTAGGTAGAAACGGTAGAATCGAAGCTGTACAAGCGAAAGGACATTTAAGATGCTACTTCAACGATACGTTTGATTCGATAACGACTACTGATTGCTCAAGATAGGCAGGCCAAGTACTACAATGCCAAGCATCAGAACGTGGAGTTTGCGGTGGGTGATTGGGTATACCTCAAGATAAAACCATTTAAGGGTGTATCAAGAATTCGATGCTTAAAGAAGCTTAGTCCAAGGTATGTTGGGCCTTTTGAGATCTTGGAGTGGGTTGGTGAAGCCGCCTATCGTTTGGATCTTTCGGTGGAGTTGATCGATTTGAACGATGTATTTCACATCTCAGTGCTACGGAAGGCCATTCAAGAGCCTACTCAAGTGATTTATGCGAGTCAAGTGCTGTTCAATAGTGGGTTGACGACGAAGGTCAACCCCTTTCGGATCGAGGACGTAGAGGTCAAGCAATTGCAGAACAAGTCCATTAGAATGGTCAAGGTCCTTTGGGACAACTGTAGCAGAGAGGAGCGTTCTTGGGAGCTTGAGCAGTTTATGAGGGAGAAATTCCCTAAGCTATTTCTCTAAGGTAATCAGATGCATTGTTTACTTTTTATATTTTCCCGTAACGTCAAATTTCGTGACGAAATTTCATTAAGTGGGAGTGATTTGTAACGCCCCAAATTTCTTGAGGCATGTGATGCTTCTATGGGGGTTACGTCCCGACGGTAGGTAGTTACCGCGCGGCGGTAGCTCTGGTGTTTGCGTTGAGAGCATCGAGCCCTTGAGAAAGCGTCGAGCTCTCGAGAAAGACGTTACCGTACGGCGGAAAGCTGTTACCGCATGGTGGTAGCAGGGGATTTAATCTGGCAGACTTCTCAGGAAGCTATCGCCTGACGTTAGGGTTACCGCTAGAGATAGCTGGGTGAATTTTTTTGCTATGGTTCTCGGTATCATACCACACGATGCTAGAATTTAGCGTACGGCGGTAGCGCCTGGTATCGTGTCGTAACTGATGCATCTATCACGCAGCATTAGCATCCTATCGCGTGGGGATAGTGAAGTCGAAATGTCGTTGGCAACATGTCGGCCTGTGATTGGAGGGTTTGGGTGGTTGCACTCAAAATGAGGCATTGAATTAAGGTACCTCATGACGGTAGCTAGTTACTGCACGACGGTAGCTTTATTTATACGCTTGATTTTGGCCTTTTTCAATTCAGTTCTTTTGGAGTGAGGAGTTGGCCTGGTTTTCCTGGAGGAGGAGTAATGGCACCAATTGGTAAATGTCGCCGCCGTTAAAGTTCCGGAGTTTCGATTCGCAACCTGAGTCCGGATCTATGGAGGAAAGATCATTGCAGTCGCATTCATCCATATAGATCTTTGGCATGGCACCGAACAGAGCGCAAAGGGTAATGATTCTCAACTTGGACATGTGAAGTCCTCTTCCATTTGCATAGGAAACCCTCTTCCACGAGCGTGCGGTGAGCGTGACGTTTTTCCTTCGGGTAGATACGGTATATCCACGTAGTTTTGCATATAGAGTTCAGAATCAAAGTACGAACGTAGGCATGGTGTATGAAGTCCATCTGGACAGGATGGTATGGATTGGTGATGTTTTCATTATGCTTGTATTGGACGGAGAAGACTCTGTGATGTTTGTTTTTTGAGTTTCTACACGGAAAATTACAGCAGGGAACCTTGGGGACTAACTCCAACGAGCACCCAAAAAACTGGGCAGAAGCGCATTTCTGCAAGATACAGTGCGACGGAAGTGCTACCGCGGGCAGTAGCTCCTTGATTTGTTTGTGGCCTGTGTCGTGGAGACCTAGGGCTTGAGATGTGGGGTTGTGAGCTGTGGGAGGTCAGCCAGGTGGCCTGCGAGCCACCCATATAGAATAATAGGGTTATGTTTTGAGTAGAGGAGTTGGAATGGGGAGGCCGACCCGCATCACGGTAGTTTTTGCCCGGTGATGTGAGCAACGGGAAAGGGCTGAAACTACCCAGTAGCTTTGTGGTGCGTCCGTGGATAGTGATGCCAGCCGTAGAAATAGTTATGGGTCTTAGGCCTTGTGCGGGCCGTAAATATTACCAAATGCTCATGTTTGTTGTCGTCTTATGAACGGTGGTGGGCCCTAGCTTTTATTCGGAAACCGAGAATGTGCCCTGAGTGTAAGGGGTGTGTGGCCGTTCGTGCCTATGCTTGTGGTGAAGTGTGCTTAAATTGCACTTTCATTACTATGTTTGGTTTTGCAAATAAATTGTAGGGAAGGAGCTCTACCGCCCCGAGTAAGGGGCGGGGTTGTTATAATTTGGTCAGCTTTAGCTGACCGTTTCCTTGTTTTTCCACCGTTCGGTGGATTGTTCTTATGTAGGAATAGGTGAGCCAAGTGGCAAGTAGCGGGCTAAAGCCCTTGATGCTGTGTTGTAACATCCCTCAAACAACTAGACCCCTAGGAGTGGTTTTTTCATGACTAGGTCATTACAAAACCCTAGAAAGCCCAAAAAGTCCAAGTGAATCTATGAATGAAGGTGAGATCACCTTGATCTGCAAATAACACATTCCAATTATCTAACCCAGGGTTTGACTTTAGGCCCTCTCCTTGACACTTTGACCCCACCATAACATCCCTACCCCTTTAGAAGGTTCATTGGGTCACCAAGGACACATTGGGGTCAACTAAAAAGGTCAAGTTGACCAAAGTCAACCTTAACCTTAAATTGTCAATGCGCCCTATCTAGGGCCAGTGGACCTTCCCTTTGCCAATTTGACCCCATCCAAACCTCCCTAGCACAAAAAGGGGCTCACTGGGTCATTAAGGACCCTTTGGGGTCAACTAAAGAGGTCAAGTTGACTAAAGTCCACCCTAGCTCCAAAGTGGTCAAAGTGCCCTAATTAAGGGTCAAGTGGCCTACAAGGTTTCAAACCAACCCTACCCAAGTCTTCCTTACCCTTAGGGGAGTCGAATGGGTCACTAACCACCCATTAAGGTAAACCAAAAATGTGAAATTGACCAAAGTCAACTCAACCCTAAAATAGGTCAAACTAGCCTAAATGACCTAACCATGCCCAAGCCAATTGTGCTAAGCCCAATTTGAGTGTCCCATTAACTTGGAGGCTAATATTTACATGAAATTTCATCTAAATTTCGGAGGGGGTGACTAGGAGAGAGAAAAATGGGAGTTGTTTCCTTTAATGGAGGAGAGAGAAAGAAGAAAGAGAGAGATGAGTTATGGAGGGAGGCCATGGGTCAATCCATTCATCTCCTCATTACCCCCATTCATCTCCCTTGCATCTTGGGATGAGGATGCTATCAATTCCAACCAGCCAACACTAATGGGGGGAGCCCAACCACCATGGCAACCCCACCCCTTCACCTCCCCTCCCATGAAAAATATAAATCTCCCAATACAGCCCCCCAATTCCCACTTGTGATCATACCATCACCTTCAAAACGTCCTTGGGAGTCAAAATAATGTATTAGATCAATGGTTTTGGTGGAGGATCGAGGAATCGGGCAAGCACGATGGAGAGGAAAAACGCCATGGCCGACCACCGCCGTCGTCGTCGAACCCCAAACAAGGTCCGCTTCTCCTCCTCTCCCCTTGTGCTAGTATCTAGATCAAATTAGGCTGAGAAATCGGGCTCAAATGTGCCGATCCAAGTGAAAAAAATGGAGAAATTCCAAAAATCATGGTGGCGGGTTCACCGAAAACCACCACCTCCGGCGGCCAAACCACCGTCGGGCGTTAGCCACCACCTCGACGGAGGTGGAAATGGCGGTGGCTGGCCAGGGAAGTGCCCGGGTGGCCAGCGTTAAGCTTTGGAAAAGCTACAGGAAATGTAAAATTCTGGTGTCTGTTCGGGTTCATCGGTGAAGATGAACAGTGATATCTTTTAGTATTATATATATATAGAATATAGAGATTAATTATCTCTTGTCTTAAACTTTTTGATGCTACTAAATGAGGCTCTTAGAGGTCATTTTATGAAACGTGGCCAACATGAAAATTGTAGCCCTTGAAGTCTCATTTAATTTAAAATTGACTTCAACCCATTTGGGTAAGTGGTTTGACCACAACACTCAAAATGGTACAGCCTATATATAGGCTTGTCCAGAGACTAAATTGAGTGCCTCCATCAATCCAACCATCCAAATGACTTTAAATTTAGGCTGAGGATCACTCTTACCTATACCTAAAACATATCCAAAAAGGTAAATTTTTGGAAAACATTTTTCTATAGTTTTTGTAAAAATTTAATAAACTATTTATGAATTATTTAATGGGTCTAATGACCTCTAAACCCACCAAACTTTTGGTGGCTGACTCTTAGGGTCATATTATGACTCTGATAAAAAATGCAGCCCCTTTGGGGTTGATGTTAATAGTTATTGGTGTGACAAAAGATTGGACCCTTAAGGGTAATTTAAGGCAAAGAGTGAGCATGGGGCATGGAGGGGCCAATTCTCTACCAAAGGGGTTGGGACTTTGTCCAGAGCCCCATGGTTAGTTTAAACACCCTCACATGGAGTTTAGGGTGGATTAGGGTGGATCTGCCCTAGGACCCTAGTTCAAACCCTAAGGTTGAACTTTGGGGGTTTGTGAAGGACATGATGTGATATGTCCTTGTATGGATTTGGTGTTTAGTCCATGTGATCTTACGGTGGTGAATAGCCCTAGGAAGGATTTTGGTAACATTTAGACTTAGACACACAACTTAAACCAATTAGGGATTGTTTAGGCCTATATCTTTTAAGAAAATATTGAATGGTCATATGATCTTGGATCTTCATGAGATTTTGGTAAGAGTAATTTTATAGTGATATTGACCTCTGAAATTTATTATAAGATGTTTAGATAACAGTAGCTCATACTTGTAGTTATAACCTTCATCTTGACCTTTGTGATGATATTGAAGTAACCATGGTTAATTTAAATTAGAATGATATGAAACTCTGGCAAAGTTAATCAAATACCATTTCTATGCATTGATAAATTATTTGGAATAATTGGACATTTCCTCTTTGTACTTCATGTGTAAAGTGAACTAGTACACCTTAGTTTGATAAATAGATAATAAATATTATATCTTGCTGGAAAATTGTGTTACTTGTCCAGAGAACTTTTTAGGGCATAATAAAGCTTAGAAAATTATTACATGTTATTTGGATAGGTTTATAAGAATATTTCTTCACAAAGTGCACTATCATGAATTCACTTGAGGTATTTTTCTATATATTTTACTGACCTTGGAATTACATGAAACTTAGTCAGTAATGTTTTGTGACTGTAATGAGGCTCTGGTAATTTTTATATAGTTTTTGGACTATTAATTGTGATACTCCCTTCATTACCTCTAATTATTTGAATTGCATTGAATTAATTATTTAGAGGATATTAAATTTATGAAAACCTGTGAAAGTTAGTATTCACTGATATTTTACTATGATATAGTGTTCATGATTTTTGGGTGGTCATTACTTAAGGAAATCTAGTACTTCATGTTCAAAACCATCCATGGCCTAATTTTGGGAAAAATTTAATAAATGCTAAATAAATTAGGAAAATTACAAGTTTTTGGATTTAGGCTTCATTTGGGGGGCTATTTACACCGGTCAAGAGGTTATGACCGCATGAATTAGAGCATAATTATGGTCTGATTCATGTGGTCGTAACCGCTTGAAAGGTGAAAAAAAGTCCCTCCAAACGGAGCCTTAGTCTAAATATGTCATGATAGACCCCCAGTAAAAATTCTAGGGCATTTGGGAGAACATTTGAAGGGGTCACCCCGCATGCTCATCATATCGCTTAGGTTGGTCTGCATATAGTGAAACTATAGATTAATGTTAGTATGAAGAATGTACATAAGGAGTTGGGTTGACTGTATACTGATTTGGTAAGGTGAAAAAGAGAGCTTCATTAGGAGTCATAATGAGGAGAGTGTTGGGTTGACTGGTGTTAAGAGGTGCTTAGGATCGACGAAAGATCATCTTTCCTGTGGAGAGAGAAATAGTCAAAATACACTAGGGTTAGATCCAGTATAATATAAAAAGGGATCGGGAATTATGTAATAAACAATAATAGTAAGTTCCTCGCAAAGGGGAATGATGGGCTTAAGCTACCATCATAGTTCCTAGTTCCCTATGAGAGCCCTTCACCGGGAAGCCTTGGGCAGTCCGTAGTTAACGTAAGTTGTAAGTCTAATGATTTACAAGAGTAATTAGAAATACTCTAGGATTACACTTATACTCACACTCCCCGGTGTTGTGGAAGTTAGGTTGGGTCTCACGAGCGGTAGGCTCGGTGGTTTTGGTGATGGGCAGGTTAGCCCAGCGAGCCGATGGCTCGGTAGATATTTGTGACTGACGGAATAGTCTGGGGAGATTTGGATCAGTGGAAAATATATTAATGTTGCATGTGCATAAGATATAAGGTGGTGGGACTTCAGTATTATAGAGTCGTCGCACCGACACCAATACATTGACTCGGCAGGTGTGGTATAATGTTTAGCCAAATAAAGTCCGGTGTGCCAACCGGCAAGAGTACGCATAAGCTCCGCTTAGTGCACTGGCATTGATGCGTATGATAGGTCTGACTGGTAGTGCTGATACCGGTTTAGAAGTGGGCGAGGCCCAACCCACCGGTTCCATTTGCCACTACAGAGGTATCCTGGGAGGTTAGGCTCTAGAAAGGGGGAACTAAAGGTCTGTGCACACAGAGTCGTGTGCGTGTATTGCATCTGCATGTTCATATCATGGCATAACATATCACTACACTCATACCTGCATTAAACCCGACACCCCATCATATAAATTGGTATGGGACTTTTTATACGATGGGAGTCTTGCAAAAGACCCCTCTATATAAGTTTCTATGGACATTTAAATAAGTTAAGATTACTTATTTCTTAGTTTACTTTTCATACACTTACTGCTCTAGTCTACTTGTTTACTATACTGCATCCTAATTATATAACTGCTAGCTTGTTTTTTTCTTTTATAGTTCTTTTATACATACACCTTCTAGGATAATTGTCACCTGCTTGTTCCAATCTGCTTTCATCCTCCCCATACGGTGCCTAGGAGACGCGGGGGTGAGGCGAGGATGATTGTGACTTTGTCTTTATGACTAACGGTCGGTGACCACATCATTTTAGGGGACCGAGCAGTAGGAGCATTAGCACCAGAAGGTCAAGGAGGCAAGACATGAGGAGCAGTTACTGCGCACTACCACTACTACACAGCGATATATGGAGGATGGATTTCGATTTGCTTCCGCTTAGATGTAGAGAGTTACGAGAGTGTTGTAGTTAGGACTTGATGTAGCGGGCTTAAGCCCATTTATATTTCTATTTTCCTTTCTGCTTCAGTACCTCTTTATCATGTGGATATTGCTGTGATTTCTAGTTCATATTATATATGATATGTGGACTTGAACTTATCTGCATACTTCTCTTTCTTTGGTGATCGTTAAGGCCGGTAGGATTGGCGCTTTGTAGTGGCAACCCACCCGAGCATCGGTGTCACCGCAAAATGATGATTCTAGGAATAAGACCCGGTGGTTTAAAGGAAAAAAAATTGGATCTTGCATGTGCTGGCCCTTGAAGGCGAAAGAGAAATGTTTACTTTTACTATTTTCATGTATGGCCGGCCTGCGTGCCGAAGTATGTAAAACACTTTAATTCAAGTAGAATGTTGTAAGGTCTTAAGGCCAAGACTCTTTGTATATTTGTTCTTTCATTCCTACTTTGTGTTATAGTGGGCATTCATGTGCTGTGATGGGTTCTTCTAAATTGCTTAAAAGCTTCTGCTAGAGTGCTTTGTGTTAGGTTTCGAAATCATCTCATAGTATTTTGGTATTAATATGTGACTCCAATGATTGTTCGTGGAATATAGTGTGGGGCCCCGATCGGACCTTCTATTATATCTCATGTGACATATGGGGGTATTACAAAGTCATACAACTCAGGATAGGAGGATATCCATACCACTCAGAGAGAATGACTCTCCTACATCAGACTAATAACCCTACAACTCAGATCCAAACTTGGATCCTACCTCAGATTCACCACTTGAATCCTACCTCAGATCTATAAAAGATTATATTCAGCCTTTATGTATTAGTCTTATACTCTGATCAAATGATCCTACAGAGAGAGTAATGGTTTGTTGATGATGGTTAGGCACCAGAGAAATATTCTCTGTGTCTTCCTCCTTCCTTACTGAAATAGCTCAGTCCAGTCTTCTTCACAACTCCAGTAAGTGTTCTTCAGGAATATTTAGCTTGCGCTTGTGAAGTGGCTACAGCTAGGTCTTCCCTTTGCTGCTTCTTCTTTCTCAGAGATGTACCTCTGAACTTGTTGTTAAGGATGAGAAAGACAACAACAAACTTATTAGAACTTTCAGATCAGTAGTTTGAACAACTTCTCTTAGCTCTGCAACAATGTCTAGAGGAATAAGATGAAGTTCAGCACTTCCCAAAAGTTAATCTTCTCTTTACAGATCTGTAGCTTTTTATCCTGATGTCCAACGGTTCTTTGAGCAGTGGGACCAACTGTAGTTGTTAGCTTTAACTTTCCTTTTGCATTAAATGCAGTACAAGAGGCATGCGACGCAATTTGTTGTGTACTGTAGACTTCATGCAACATTTTCAATTTTTGCTGACGTCAGCAACTGTGGACTTAATCAATTTCAGACAATTCATCATAATCATCGAAGGAACAGCCTTCACTCAGCGCCAAAATACTTAGACAATTATCCTGCAGCACTACGCGTCAAGTGATTAGTCTTTACTCGATGAATATAGACATTAACTGTCTTAACTGATTAGGCATTGAGTAAATCTCCATCGCTCAACGCATTTGGACTTATCTGCTTTTCTTCTATATAAAGGCATTGAGTGATGCTTATGCACTGAATGCTTTCTGCCTTAGCTTGTCATCTTGATGAGGCGTTGAGTGAACAACCTTCACTCAACTCTTCAATACTTAGTAGAATTTCTTGTTGAGCTGGCGTTGAGTGAATAGCCATCACTCAATGCATCTAGACCTCGACAGAATTTCTATCTTTAACTTCTGAGGCTTTGACTGAACTTTGTTCTATCGACGCTTTCTTCTGTAGGAATTGATTGAACTACCTTCACTCAACGCTTCTGAACTTAGCCAGAATCCTGCTCTGATTCTTAGATTCTTGGATTACTTGAGCTTGACTAGATGCTTCTGGCTCTAGTAGTTGAGTGAACTGCCTTCACTCAACGATTTTTGAATTAACCAAAATTCTGCCTTGGAAATAGTTGGGCTTTGACAGTCCATGCTTTACTCAATGCTTCTTATCATCTGCCATTGAGTGAACTGCCTTCACTCAATGCCTGTGCACTTAGACAGATTTTTGTCTTTCCTGCATCCTTCCTTGTGTCCACCTAACCTGTCCATCATTGTAACAAGTACTCATCTGTATACATAGAACTTATTGAGACCATTAGTTATACACTTGTGTATGTCATTGTCTAGTAGGCCTTCTTAAACTCAGCGACATTGGGATCAATGGACCCAATATCTAGTTCGATCAGGTTGTTTTTCTTTAGTGTTTCAACCATAATCCTATCGATTTGGCTCGGGAATCTTTAGGGAGAACCCCATCGAGTACCCCTCAATTTTCATGGGTTTTGATTGTCGAAGCGACGAGCCCAATTTTTTTTACCTTAACCTCTTTGCCTTGGGGGTCATGACTTTGAATCATTATTGCACTTGTATGCCACAAATTAGTTTTCATTTGGGGCATGGAGTGTAATATATCAGGTTTCCCTCAGTTGAAAAACAACAAAGTTGTAGTTTGGAGCTATTGTCGGCGATAGCGATTTCATCAGGCATTATTGGTCAGGTCAATGCATCCGACAAATAATGCAGTCGATACTGTTGATGTAGTTGATGCAGTCGATATAGCTGATGCAGTCGATGGAATGCTGAAGTCAATTTGATAATGCTAAGCGATAGAGATAAAGCTGGCGATAGTGATTGTTGGGTACATTGGAAAATGTGTACTAGATTTGGAGAAGACACAACTTAGTCAATGATACGCATCAATGTGTATTTGATAGAAGTTTGAGTTTCATTGTGCAGGTTTAAATATTTGAA
This sequence comes from Platanthera zijinensis, assembly GCA_039513925.1. Taxonomy (NCBI): domain Eukaryota; kingdom Viridiplantae; phylum Streptophyta; class Magnoliopsida; order Asparagales; family Orchidaceae; genus Platanthera; species Platanthera zijinensis. Next base: position 91,193,024 of record CM077091.1, read on the forward strand.
GGAAAATTTTCTAAGTACAAGTGTCGACACTTGTGAAGAAACTGTGTCGACACTCAAGGAGACTGTGTCGACACTCAAGCAAGCTGTGTCGACACACAGGCGAAATGTGTCGACACTTATGAAGAAGCTATGTCGACACCCAGCTTCTATGTCGACACTCAGGAAAGCTGTATCGACACACTGGCAAAATGTGTCGACACTTATAAAGAAGTTGTGTCGACACTCAAAGCTATGTCGACACTTATAAAGAAGTTGTGTCGACATCCAGAATTGTGTTGACAACTTAAAACAGAATTGTGTCGACACTTAAAATAGAAGATGAGTCGACACTCAGGAGCTATGTCGACACCTGAAGCAATTGTGTCGATACACAAGACTTGTGTCGACACACCAACTCTCAAAAGGCTGTGTCGAGTTTAGAAGTAATTGTGTCGACACACAGGACTTGTGTCGACACACACTCAATGCCATTTTATAAACACTCAACGCCATCTGTCTGCAATAGAAATGTCGAGACAAGAAGCTATTGTGTTGACACACAGGACTTGTGTCGACACATACAACAAAAAGCAGTGTCAAGAAGCAGAAGTATGACTGTGTCGACACTTGGAGTATTTGTATCGACACCTTGAAGACTTGTGTCGACACTTAGCCTATATGTGTCGACACATGTGAAGCAGTCTGCTGAGTGTTGTGTGCTGAGTTGGGAAGACATTGAAGAACCTTGTGACGTGACTGGTGACTTGACAGCTGTCATAACTAACCAGTCTGACACCACTGTCAGAACAGTCAGAAGTCTGTTATGAACCGGATCAGCCGGTAACCATGGAGCAAGCTCTATATAAGAGACAAATCGAAAACGAAAAACATACAACAACATGAGGCATCAATATGAAGAATTCTGACAGATCAAAGGCTGTGTGCAAGAAAGATTCAGAGTTCTATCTGAATTTAAGGAAGAAGCTGATTGAAGATCATCTTCATCAACAGAGAAGATCCAACTTATTTTGTTCTAATCAAGAAGCTTTGAAAAGCTAAGTTAGGTTGGATCAGAAGGATCAGTCTATACAAGAACTGATCAAGAAGACAACATCAACAGAGAAATCTAGCTGGTGAAGTTTTCTGATACTTATTACTCACAAATTCTTTTAGGATCTATTGTTAAATATGAGATTGTAAGCCTAAAATTATAAAGGCTGAGGTAGGGCAGTGTGCCTTAGGTAGGACTTGTGGAAAGTCTGAGTTGTAAGCCTAATTATAAAGGCTGAGGTAGGGCTGAGGCCTGAGGTAGGATTCAAGGAAGAATCTAAGGTTGGACTTGTGTAAAGTCTGTGGTGTAGGAACCATTTTGGGTTCTGAGTTTGTAAGATCCGCGGATCCGAGCTAGTGGAAGGAAGTTAGGCTGAATCCAGTTATCTGCCTGATATGCGAAGGGGGAAAGTGGATGTACCCATATCTTGGGGAACCACTATAGATCTGCTGTTTGCTGTATTGTATTTAATTTCTGTAGATAGAATTATTCTGTGCTAAAAGAAGTTACAAATATCTGTTTGCCTTAAAATCAAAAAGACACAAAAAGATTGGAACCTATTCACCCCCCCCCCCCCTCTAGGTGTTTAGGCTCTTGAAACAAAGTCTTTCAAGTGGTATCAGAGGGAGGTTCCTCAAAATTTGACCTAACAGTCAGAGGATTTCTCCAAGGAAAATAATAGACAACAAGAATGGGTTCAAGTGAAAATCAAAAGGAGTTTGGTTCTATGAAATTGCCCATATGCAGGAAAGAATCTTTTGGCATTTGGAAAGAAAGGGTCGGGCTATTTATGGAAGCATCTGATCCAAGAATTTACATCACAGTACAGAAAGGCCCCTTCATCCCAATGAAGGTTTTAGTTCTTGATGCAATCATTCAAACTCCAAAAAGTTATTCAGAGATGACTAAGGATGAAATCATCTTGGCTATATTAGATAAAAGAGCTCAGAATATAATTATAAGTGTCATAGATGATGCAACATTCCAGAATCTTGTGCATTGTAAAACTTCCAAAGAAATGTGGGATACATTGATTGTCTATATGGAAGGCACAGAATAAGTCAGAGAGGACAGAAAGTTTATGTTAAATCAGGAATATGAGAGCTTTAGGCAGAATAAAACTGACAGTATAGCTGGATGCTATAAAATGTTTTTTAGAATAGTGAATGAACTGATGACATTTGGAAGAGTCTTTAGTACTTATGAATTGAATGACAAGTTTCTTAGGTCCCTAATAAAGGATTGAGACACTAAGATATGTGCCATCAGGGAAGTGGCCAAACTGGCTGACACAGCACCACCTATACTTTTTAGAAAACTGCTTTTATATGAAATACAGCTTACTGCTAGGAAAGAGGAAGAGAAGGGAAGCAGATCTGAACATAAAGAAAAGTCAGTAGCCTTAAAGGCTGAGGGCTCAAGGAAGGGTAGGAGAAAATATCCTTCTCCACCTAGAAGGAGTACTGAAGCATAAGAAGGTGTTCCTGAAACAAGTACATCAGATAGTCATAGATCTGATGAAGACTTTGCTGCCTTCACTAGACAATTTCAAAGGTTCATGAAGAAAAAGAAATGGAAAACCAAGCCTTCATCAACATACTATTCCAAGGATGAATACTACAGAAGAAGAAAACACCTAAAGAGGACAGGTATGCTTCTAAACCTGGTAAACAATCTAATTGTAAGATTGTGTGTTATTGCTGCAACAGGTCTGGGCATGTTATAGCTGACTGTCATGACAAAAGAAAGGAAACAAAGGATAAGAAGAAGTAGTAAATCAAAGGCAAGAAGGAGAAGTCTCTAGTTGCTAAGAAGGAGAAGAGTTGGACAGACTCTTCATCTTCAGAATTTGAAGAAGAAGAGGCAGAAGCATATGTTGGACTCTTCTCAACAGAAGAAGATTCTAGGGAACTAGAATTCCTATAGATGCTGGACTCCATAAATGGAGTGGAAGAGTATTACTGTAAAGGGCTGATGGATCAATCTGAAGAAGATAAGTGCTAGGATCAGCCTGGACCAAGTAAGGTAAACAATTCTTCCCCAGTCTCAGATTACTTTACTGGATCAGATTCAAAAGCATCTGATTCAAAAGAAGTGGATGGATCTGAGTCTGAGGGGGATGTTCACCAACTCATTGATGAGTATGGTGGGTTGTTGCATGCTCTAAAGAAGAGCAAGTTTCTTGTTAAAGAGCAGGCCAAGGAGATTGAGTCTCTCAAACTGGCTGTAGTAGATTCAACAAAACTGCTAGATCAAAAACTTAATGAGGTTGTCAAATTGAAAAACATTACATTTATTCAGATGGGTACAATCTCATTCAAAGAGAATCATATCAAAAAACTAGAGGGAAAACTTCAGCAAGAGAGAGAGCTAGTTGCAAAATTCTCCAAGGCAAAATCAGTCTTACCTTTGATAGATAATTTTGTTACACAAAAAGGAAATAGGCTTTAAGGGAAGAACTAGGGCTACCAATTCTCATAGAAAAGGTAAAGCCACAGTTCAACCTCTAGCTGTTAATCCCCCTATTTTCTTTAAGAAGGTAGTGAATCCTACTAACAAGTATGATCATGACATTACACATGGTCACTGTTAGCATGAAAATCTCATGTTCAAGGGTGCAAATGTAAATAGATCAATATATATGCATGCCCATCATATTCAAGAGGAGTTCTTGAAGAATGCTGTTCCAGCACTAACACTTAATAAGTCTACTAACAACAAAGTAAGAAGGTCTGTACCTAAGTGTTAGGTATTGTATCCACAATGGACCTGATTTGAAGAAGCCCCTGAACAAGCTAAGCTGAATTGATAATGTGTTTGACGATCTTCTATCAAGTTGTGCTTGCAGCTATTTCATGCTAAGTACACACCAATGTAAGGGTGCAGTGGGTCAATATACACGGGTCTGCGCAACGTAATCCCTCGTTGAGTAGATCAATGTGTTGACTCACATGTGCTCTCTCTATTAGAGTGTACTTATTTTCAAGTACAGGGATAAGGTAGATCAAGAGCAGAAGGAGCAAAGATGGGTCAACGACCAAGTCTTCAAAGGAAGGAAGAGAAAAATCTTCTAAGTCAAAATCGACGGGAATCACTAAGTCATTCCCGCCAACTTCGATGAGAGTCATTTGTGATTCCCGCCGTCTTCGATGAGAATCGTTAGTGAATCCCGCTGATTCAACGAAAATACGTCTGCATTCCCGCCGACTTCTTCTGGCTGACAGTTTTCCAACAGGAATTCTTCTAAGGCAGAATCGACGGGAATCGTGAGTGATTCCCGTCGACTTCGACGAGAATCAGTCTGCATTCCCGCCGACTTCTTCCGGCTGACAGTTTTCCAACAGGAATTCTGCCAAGGAAGAATCGACGGGAATCGTGAGTGATTCCCGCTGACTTCAACGAGAATCACCAACGATTCCCGCCGATTTTGCCTTAAGCAAATTTCCTCCGTTCGCTGGACCGAACCAAGATGTCGTGCGCTGTTTCGGCCGTGGCTAGGGTTTCTCCTTGTTGGTCCCACAATGGTCTTTAGGGTTGGCCTCTTGTATATATATACCCGAATTTTGAACCTCTACAGACAGTCATTCACACGAAATCAAAAGTAGCCAATGTCGCGCCCTAGCCGATCACGGAAACCACCGATCGCTTGTCGCTTGTCGCAGTTCGTCGTCGCCGCTAATCTCTGATCTTCTTGGATCTTCCGATGACAGTACCGAGGCGAGCAGAGCGTCTCATGCATCTCTCTTGCGATCTCTTTTCTCTCGATTCGTTGAACGAGACTAGTTCTCCATTCCAAATCGGTGGAGACGATTGATCCGACTGAGATCATTGGTAGACCTTGCTTGCTTCGTCAAGAAGTTTGGATATACAAAGTATCACCGCCGCAATCACTTGCCACCGCCGATCTTGACAAGATCCTCTACAAGTGAGAAATCCGGTTGTGGACTCTTTGTAACTTTCAAGAAAGCTTCAACGGACGAAGAAAGACATTGGAATCTCCAAAAGCTTTGTTTTTATTTTCCTTTACATTCAATTTTGGTTTGTTGTAAAGGAATTTTAATTCCTAGTTGTAAGGGTTGGGTGCAACCCGTGGTGGTGGAGTTGTGACTGCTTTGTTGGAAGGGTTCCTTCCATAGTGTGATGATTGGATTTCAATCCGTTTGGAGAAGTGACCGAGTCGTCCCTTGGTGGGAGATAGGTTGAAGGGGGAAAGTGGACGTACCCAAATCGGGGAAACACTATAATTCTCTGTGTGTTTTTTGTCCTCTGTTTGTTAATTTGTGCAGGTAAATTTAATTCCGCCAAAGACTGCACGACACCTATTCCCCCCCCCCCATAGGTGGATTTAGTCGACACTAGAGACTTTCAAGTTGTATCAGAGGGAGGTTGCTCATCAGTAAGGTTAACACCTTGAGTAAGATCCTGTGTCTAGTGTCCAGAAGGAAGAAGATCTCGGGAATGGACGGACTCAAGTATTCAGGAAAGATCCCAGTATGCACCAAGCTGAACTTTCCCATCTAGAAGGAAAGGATCAGGTTCTACATGGAAGCAGTCGACCCCGACTCTTCATGATAGTGGAGGAGGGACCTTATATCCCCACTAAGGCCACCACCATTGATCTGACCAAGATGGTGCCCAAGAAGCTCTCTGAAATGGATAAGGATGACATGGTGCTTGTCGGACTAGATAAGAAAGCTCAAAACATCTTAGTAAGCCCCGTCGATGACTCCATGATGCAGAATTTCAGCAACAGTAGGACTGCCAAGGACATATTGCACTGCCTGATCATTCTGATGGAAGGCACAGATGAAGTAAGGGATGATCGAAGATCCCTTCTAAACCAGAAGTATGAGGCCTTCAGGCAAGGTCCCAAGGAAGAAATCGGAGTGACATTCGAGAACTTCCTGAAGATTGTCAATGCCCTGAAGGGTTATGGCAGAGTGTTCACCGATGGTGAACTAAATGACAAATTCCTTAGATCCCTTACAAAGGAATGAGACACCAAGATCTGCGCCATCAGAGAGTTTGGCGAGCTGGCAGAAACTGATCCCCAGATTCTGTTTGGGAAGATTTTGTCCTATGAGCATCAGCTGAACACCAGAAAAGCTGAAGAAGAAGCCGATAAGGCCGCTGCCAAAGAAATGACTGTAGCCCTGAAAGCCAATCACTCAAGGAAAGGCAAGGGTGCAGCCTCGTCCCACTCTTGGAAAAAGGATGAGGAAGAATACTCTGAGCCATGCTCTTCCGGCACAGAGCTATCTAAAGAAGAATTCTCCTTCATCACTCGATAGTTCAAGAAGTTCCTCAAGATGAGGAATCAAAGAAAGAGAGACGGCTCCTCCTCCAGACATCAGAAGAAGAATTACTCTTCTGACAGGTATAAGTCTAAACAGAACAAACATCGCTCTGCTGACATTATCTGCTTTGGATGCAATTAGCCAGGCCACGTTGTTGCTGACTGCCACCAAAGAAAGAGAGATAAGGGGAAAGGAGAGGAGCACAAGTCCTCTAGAGATAAGAAGAAGGAGAGGAGCTACATTGCTAAGAAGCCAAAGACACTGAGTGAATCTGATTCGTCAGACTCTAGTGATGATGAGGAAGCCTACTTCGGGCTAATGGGTTGCTCCGACTCTAATAGAGACTATCCACCATTTACTTGGAAGGTAAAAGATCGCACCCCCCTCTCTAACTCTGACTCTGAGTCTCCTTAAGATGATCACGAGGACAGTCCATCTGCCCGTGAAGTTGAACTCCTCGAAAAGTTTGAGCTTCTGCTCAATACTTTTGAAGAGTGCCAAAAGAGGTTGAGCGCTCATAAAAAGGCAGTCAAATTCCTTAAGGCTGAGGGTGTGTCCCTAAGAGAAGAGATCACTAGCTTGATTTCTCCCCGACAGGAACATCTGGACCTGACTTCTGAGCACTCAGATTCTCTAAGGCTCCTTGACCAAAAACAGGAAGAAATCAACAAGCTGGAAGAACAGCTTGCGGCAGAGAAGAAGATTGTCAAAATCTTCTCTATGCCCAAGACCGTTCTTCCTCTGGTTGATGAATTTTTTGCTCAGGCTAAGTGGGCTGGCTTAGGGCATGTGGGTGAGCCTAGTAAATCATCCAGGAGAAACAGAAATCAGAGGAAAAATAAGGCTACTAAGAAGGCCTCTGATGTAGAATAGGGAAAGGCCCCACTCAGTCCTGTTTCATTCAGAAAGCCTAGCTTTCCATGCAATGAGCATGACTTTGAGTCAACCTATGACCACTTCTTCCGGCCCTCGGTTGAAAAGCCCAAGAGCCGGTATGATGGTTGGATCTTCCCCCGCAACTACGGTGAGAGTGTCTTCAAGGCACCTTATGAGGAAATCCAAGTTGAGAATTATGGTCACTTCTCTAGCGGCCATAATAGGAAGCAGGCACCAAAGGACAAGCCTGTTATACTGATGGAACAAGAAGTGAAGAAATCGTGTGACTGCTGTCATCATGATGCCTCCACCTCCAGATCCAAGGCCCCGGCTGGACCCACCGTTCCAAGGGTGAAGCAGGAGCCTAGGAAACGGTACAACAGGTTTGATTGTTGGTGTTGTGGCAAAGTTGGTCACTTCGCCGTGGATTGCTGGTTTAATCAAAGATTCAACGAGACTCCTCATGGAAGCAATGCGAGGCCGACCACTCGTAGGGTTAACCACCCAAGGGGGAGTATGCTAATAAGGAATCAAGGACCCAAGTTCAATTGGGTTCCTAAGGGAAACTTATTCTGTTTTGCAGGTATGTCCAAAGGCCACCAAAACGCCAATCTGGTACTTGGACAGTGGATGTTCCCGGCATATGACCGGGACAAGAAGCCTGCTGCGTGATTACTCCCAAGTCAAAAATGGACCTAAAGTCATCTTTGGAGGATCAGATCGAGGAGTCACCAAGGGTTATGGTATGATTTCCAACGATGTATTCTCAATCACAGACGTGGCCTATGTTGAAGGGTTAAACCATAACCTGATTAGTGTAAGCCAGTTTTGTGATAAAGGATACGACGTTAAGTTCTATAAGGAGAAGTGCTTGATAATATCGTGTGCCTCTTCGGAGATGGTATTAACTTACAATAGGAGCAGAAATATCTTTTGCTTAGATTTTCTTAGCTTAGACTCTTCTACCCCCGTGTGCCTAGTAGCAAAAGTCAGTGCATCTCTCTGTGAACAATGGCACAAGAGATTAACACATATTAATTTCAAGAATATTAATATGTTGTTTTCCAAGAATTTAGTAAAGGATGCCCCTACTATTAAGTGCATCAAAGATAGCCCTTGTCCTACATGCCAGAAGGGCAAACAGACTCGGGCTACCTTTAAGGGCATTGCAGACAAAGACTCATCCAGATGTCTTTATCTTCTGCATATGGACTTTTTCGGTCCAGTGCAAGTTCATAGCTTAGGAGGCAAATCGTATACGCTAGTGATTGTTGATGATCACTCTCGGTTTACGTGGGTTTTCTTCTTGAAACGAAAGTCAGATATGTTTGACATCTTCACTAAATTTATCAAGCAGATTCAGAATGAACTTAACTGCTCCGTGGTCAAAATCAGAAGTGACCATGGAGGAGAATTCAAGTCTGGTGCTATGAAAGAATTCTGTGAAGAACATGGTATCTTTCATGAGTTTTCCTCCCCGTGTACTCCTCAGCAAAACAGAGTTGCGGAGAGGAGAAATAGAACGCTCATTAAAGCATGTATGACAATGTTGAATGACGCTTCTCTTCCAGAGTACTTCTTGGCAGAGGCTGTAAATACGGCTTGTCATGTGCCGAACCGAGCATTGATCAACAAGAATCATCGTAAGATGCCTTATGAGCTATTTAAAGGCAGGAAACCGACCATGTCCTCTTTAAGGATTTTTGGTTGCAGATTCTATGTATTCAAAAATGGGAAGTACCCACATACTAAATTCAGAGAAAAATGCTTCGAAGGCATCTTCATGGGCTATAGTAGCCATAGTCGGGCATATAGGGTTTTCAATAATAAAACCCTAGTGGTAGAGGAGTCCATTAATGTTGTATTTGATGAAGGAAGCTTGCTTCACAGGAATTCTTCCAGTGACATTCTTTAAGATGTAGGTGCAAGGCTTGAATAGCTAAGTCTCGATGAGACTGCTAAAGATGAAACTCCCAAGTATGTCAAGGTCTCCACCTCAACGCCAACTGGAGAAGATGACGATCGGGATGGAGAAAATCTCCCATAAGAGGAAGGATCCCGAGAAGCTGTTAGAGCTCAAGATGCCAGACTCTTAGAGCTCCGACATGTGAGGGATCATCCCAGAGATCAGAACATAGGAGATCCTTGTGACGGTGTCAGAACTCGCAGAGGTACAATTAACGAGATTCTGCACATTAGTTTTCTGTCACAGGTTGAGCCAAAGAAGTTAGACGAAGCGAACAAGGATGCATCATGGATATTGGCCATGCAAGATGAACTACATCAATTCGAACGATGCAACGTCTGGACGCTTGTTCCCAGACCAAAGAAACAGAATGTGATCAGCTCTAAGTGGATCTTCAGAAACAAACTGGATGAACACGGTGTCATCATCAAGAACAAGGCCAAACTGGTGGCTCAAGGTTACAGACAGGAGGAGGGGAATGACTTCGACAAAACCTTTGCACTAGTTGCAAGGCTCGAGGCGATCAGATTGTTCCTGGCTTATGCCTCTCACAAAGGATTCACTGTCTATCAGATGGACATTAAATCTGCGTTCCTAAATGGAAATTTGAAAGAGGAAGTATATGTCGCGTAACCCCCAGGTTTTGTTAATCCAACATTCCCTAATCATATTTACTTTCTCAATAAAACATTATATGGCTTGAAACAAGCTCCTCGAGCTTGGTATGAGATTCTGTCTAGTTTTATTCTTGTGAACAAGTTCTCGAGAGGAAAAATAGATAAGACATTGTTTCTTAGGGAAGTCAAAGGCAAGATTTTGCGGGTGCAAATATATGTCGATGACATAATATTCGACTCAACGGACAACAACCTGGCAAGAAGTTTTCTACACTTATGCAAGGGAAGTTTGAAATAAGCAGCATGGGTGAGCTGAAGTACTTCTCGGGACTTCAAGTGAAACAGTCTGAAGATGGAATTTTCATTTCTCAGATGAAGTTCACAAATGAACTCCTCAAGAAATTCGGAATGGAGAATGCAACCTCTATGAGGACTCCAATGGGATCAACTGTGTCTCTGGAAGGGGATGAGAAAGGGAAACCTTTTGATAAAACCAAATACAGAAGCATAATTGGATCTCTGCTCTACCTTACTGTTAGTAGATCGGATATTATGTTTTCCACATGCGTTTGTGCCAGATATCAGGTGAAAACTAAGGAATCTCATTATGTTGCTTCAAAGCAAATTCTTAGATCCTTAAAGGTACACCAAATCTTGGCTTGTGTTACCCAAGAAACAATGATGTCGAGCTGATAGGCTTTTCAGATGCTGATTTTTAGGGAAGCAGGGATGATAGGAAAAGCACTTCCGGGACATGCCAATTCCTCGGAAGAAGGCTTATTTCATGGAACAGTAAAAAGCAGAACTGTATCGCAACCTCTATGACTGAATCAGAGTACATCTCAACAGGCAGCTGTTGCGCACAACTTCTATGGATCAGAAATCAAATCTAAGATTATGACTTGAAGTTCAGAGAAGTTCCTATGTATTGCGACTCCTCGAGCGCAATAGCAATTACGAACAATCCTGTGTCGCATAGCAGAACAAAGCATATTGAAGTGCGCTACCACTTCATTCGGGAGCATGTTGAAAACAAAGATATCTCTCTCTGCTATGTCCCCACGGATAAGCAGATTGCAGATATCTTCACAAAGCCCCTAAACGAGGCCAAGTTCAGTCTCTTCAAAACTGAACTCGACATTCTGAACTATGAAGATTGAATACTGAAGGGCTCCAGGCTCGTGGATCAAGGGGGAGCATCAGCAAGGAACTCAAGATCGGGCACGGATGAAAGAATTGAGGGGGAGCTTTATGCTCTAAGTGAAGTCCCAGATTTGCAGAAGCTGAAAAGGGGGAGATTACCCTCTCGGCTAAGGCTAAGGTGGCTGCCAATACTAAGTATGCTCTCAGGAGAATGGTAATGGATTTCACTCTTAACTGCCTTTTCATTTTATGATTTTCATTCCAAACCGTTCTATTCACCTTAGCTTGTAGGGTTTAGGCTTCTTCAAATAGGGGGAGATTGTTGGGTATTGTATCCACAATGGACCTGATTTGAAGAAGCCCCTGAATAAGCTAAGCTGAATTGACAATGTATTTGACGATCTTCTATCAAGTTGTGCATGCAGCTATTCCATGCTAAGTACACACCAATGTCAGGGTGCAGTGGGTCAATATACACGGGTCTGCGAAACATAATCCCTCGTTGAGTAGATTAGTGTGTTGACTCACGTGTGCTCTCTCTATTGGAGTGTACTTATTTTCAAGTACAAGGTTAAGGTAGATCAAGAGTAGAAGAAGGAGAAAAAATGGGTCAAAGACCAAATCTTCAAAGGAAGGAAGAGAAAAATCTTCTAAGTCAAAATCGACAGGAATCACTAAGTCATTCCCGCCGACTTCGACGGGAGTCACTTGTGATTCCCGCCGACTTCGACGAGAATCGTTAGTGATTCCCGCTGATTCGACGAAAATCAGTCTGCATTCCCGCCGACTTCTTCCGGCTGATAGTTTTCCAACAGGAATTCTGCTAAGGGAGAATCGACGAGAATCGTGAGTGATTCCCGCCGACTTCGACGAAAATCAGTCTGCATTCCTGCCGACTTCTTCCGACTGACGGTTTTCCAACAAGAATTCTGCCAAGGCAGAATCGATGGGAATCGTGAGTGATTCCCACCGACTTCGACGGGAATCACCAACGATTCCCGCCGATTTTGCCTTAGGCAAATTTCCTCTGTTTGTTGGACCGAACCAAGATGCCGTACGCTGTTTCGGCCGAGGCTAGGGTTTCTCCTTGTGGGTCTCACAACGGTCTTTAGGTTTGGCCTCTGGTATATATATACCTGTATTTTGAACCTCTACAGACAGTCATTTACGCGAAATCAAAAGTAGCCGACGTCGTGCCCTAGCCGATCGCGGAAACCACCGATCGCTTGTCGCCGCTCGCAGTTCGTCGTCGCCGCTAATCTCCGATCTTCTTGGATCTTCCGACGATAGTACCGAGGCGAGCAGAGCGTCTCACACATCTCTCTTGAAATCTCTTGTCTCTCGATTTGTTGAACGAGACTAGTTCTCCATTATGAATCAGTGGAGACGATTAATCCGACTTAGATCGTTGGTAGACCTTGCTTGCTTCGTCAAGAAGTTTGGACTTACAAAGTATCGCCGCCGCAATCACTTGTCGCCGCCGATCTTTACAAGATCCTCTCTAAAAGAGAAATCTGGTTGTGGACTCTTCGTAACTTTCAAGAAAGCTTCAACGAACGAAGAAGGACATCAGAATCTCCAAAAGCTTTGTTTGTATTTTCCTTTACATTCAATTATGGTTTGTTGTAAAGGAATTTTAATTCCTTGTTGTAAGGGTTGGGTGCAACCCGTGGTGGTGGAGTTGTGACTCCTTTGTTGGAAGGGTTCCTTCCGAAGTGTGAGGATTGGATTTCAATCCATTTGGAGAAGTGACCGAGTCGTCCCTTGGTGGGAGATAGGTCGAAGGGGGAAAGTGGACGTACCCAAATCGGGGAACCACTATAATTCTTTGTGTGTTTTCTGTGCTCTGTTTGATAATTTGTGCAGGTAAATTTAATTCTACAAAAGACTGCACGACACCTATTCCCCCCCCCCCCATAGGTGGATTTAGTCGACACTAGAGACTTTCACTAATAATAGGTATAATAGGTTTGAGTGTTGGTGTTGTGGCAAGGTGGGCCACTTTGCCATGGATTGCTGGTTTAACTTAACTGTTAAAACCAAAAGTAGGATTCCTGTTAGATCAGTCACAGGGTTTCAAACTAACAATGACCTAGGACCCACTAGCAAGTTGGGTTCGAAGGGTAAGTGATTCTTTATTTGTTGTAGGTAAATCCAAGTGACCATACCCCTATATGGTACTTGGATAGTGGTTGTTCCAGACATATGACTGGAACAAGGAGAATGTTGAGGGACTATGTGGCCATAAAGAATGGACCAAAAGTTATCTTTGGTGGATCCGAAAAGGGAATCATCAAAGGATTTGGTAACATATCTTGTGATTCAATTACTATCACTAAAGTGGCCTATGTAAAGGGTCTAAAACATAACCTGATTAGCATAAGTCAACTTAGTGACCTAGGTTATGATATTTCTTTCCTCAAAGGGGTGTACCTAGTAAAAAGGTCAAGTGATCAAGAGATCATTTTGACAGGCACTTGGAAAGGAAATGTGTATTGCCTTAACCTAGAGGGTGAGTCTTACAACTCACCTATTTGTTTGGTTGCAGGAGAGAAAGCTTCTCTAGGTGTCAAATGGCACAAGAGGCTAGCTCATCTGAACTATAAGTCAATTGGACTGCTGTTCAGCATGGGATTAGTGAGGAATGGTCCTCAAGTTCAGTGCATAAAAGAGGGTGTGTGCTCAGCTTACCAAAAAGGCAAGCAGACTAATTCCGCTTTTCAGTCACTTGACTACAAAGATTCAAAGAGATGTTTGTATCTCATGCATATGGATTTGTTTGGTCCTATGCCAGTCCATAGTCTTGGTAGGAAAGCATACAGACTTGTTGTTGTGGATGACTATTCTAGATTTACATGGGTCTTCTTATTGAGGCATAAATCTGAAACCCCAACTATTTTCCAGACTTTTGTCAGACAAATACAGAATGAATACAACACCTCAGTGGTCAAAATCAGAAGTGACCATGGAACAGAATTTCAGTCTGAATGTATGACAAAATTCTATGAAGAACTTGGGATTCATCAGGAATTCTCTTCACCTTGAACTCCTCAGCAAAATGGTGTTGCTGAAAGAAAGAATAGGACTCTAATTGAAGCCAGTAGAACTCTACTAAATGACACTACTCTCCCTGAATACTTCTGGGCTGAGGAAGTAAATATTGCATGTCATGTGCTCAATAGGGCCTCCATCAACAAGAAACACAAGATGACTCCCTACCAGATTTTAAAAGGTAGAAAACCAAACATATCTTATTTCAAAATCTTTGGTAGTAAGTGTTTTGTACTAGTCAATGGTAAACACTACAAAACTAAGTTTGCTGCCAAATCCCTAGAAGGGATATTTATTGGGTACAACAACCATAAAAGAGCATACAGGATCTACAACTTGACTACTCAAGTTGTAGAAGAATCTGTGCATGATTTATTTGATGAGTCAATGTTTATTAATTGTGAATTGTCTAGTTCTTCAGTTAGTTCTACAGGTCTAACAGATAAGCTGGACAAGCTGACCATCAATGAAGATGTTCCTTCTAAACTGGATGAGGATAAAGATGTCAGCTATCTAGGGGGAGATCAAGTCCCTCTTGGTGAAGAAGAAAATGTGGAGCATCAAGATGAGGAAACTGGAGATAGCCATAATGCTGACAGAATTCCTCCAACAAGGAGACACCCGAAGGATCATCTAGCTCACCAGATAATTAGTGATGCAAGTCAGGGTGTTCTAACAAGGAGCAGGAGCATGAACACAGTTTTATGTTCTAGCTTCCTATCTAAGATAGAACCCAGGAAGATTGAAGAGGCCATGCAAGACACCAACTAGATTGATGCACTGCAAGAAGAGCTCAGTCAGTTCAAAAGGTGTAAGGTCTGGGAACTGGTGCCAAAACCTATGTAAGACCCCTTTTTTTTTTCAAACCCGGGGTCTTATGCCCAAAATCACTGCTCTGCGGTGACACCAACACGCCCAGGATGGTCGTCACTACATAACGCCGATTTTGCCGGCCATATCGAATCATAACGCAGCAATAACATAAGAGTTTATAAAAATCATAACTCCAACATCAATCCACATAAATCACATAAAAAGATAATCTCCACAAAGGGAGTGTCCACAGAAAATCATCAGAGTATAAATAGTCTGGAAATAAAAGGGCTCATGCCCGGTACATTAAATCCTCACTACAAGTTCACTCATCGCGGAAGCAAAACTATATAGCTACTAATGAATAGGGACTCATGGTCCCAGCGGTCTGAACTCCGGAACTAGACTGTCCCGTCTCCAAGCGCACCGACCTCCGTGGCTGTGCCTCCATGCTCGGCTCCACGATCCTCTAGAATGATTTGGAAAAACGTCCGTTAGTCTAAAAGACTAAATCCCATCATCCCCCACCCCTTCCCCATGCCATAGGCACCGAGCGGAAAGGAAGAAAGGGTAGGTAAACATGGTGGAGAATACAAATATCAGATGGCGGCGGAACTAGTCTAACAATTATTTACAATAATATTTATAACAGATAACGAAATATGTAACCTTAACTTATATGAAGACATATAAGCCAAGGGGTCTTTTGCGGGGCTCTCATCGTATAAAAAGTCTCATTCCGATTTATACGATGAGGTGTCAACTTAAACAATAAGCAACATAAGTATATATGAAATTAACCATAACCTCTAAGCAAGATCACTCAAGCTTATAGACTAAGGGGTCGTTTTGCAGGGCCTAATGTATAAGACGTCCCATACCGCCTTATACTTTAGGTGTCAAGGTTTAATGCAATGCTTATGCTATGACTTGCAGGTATGCCATGATATATACATGCAAGTGCAACACACACACCCGACTCTGTGCACACAGACCTTTAGTTCCCCCTTTCTAGAGCCTAACCTCCCAGGATACCTCCGTAGTGGCAAACGAAAGCGGTGGGTTGGGCCTCGCCCACCTCTAAACCAGTAATTGCACTACTAGTCAGACCTATCGTACGTCTCTGAAGGACACACCAGAGTTTCCACGTACTCTTTGTCGGCCAATCCACCGAACTTATTTGGCTAAGTGTTAATCCACACTTGCCGAGCCAACGTATTAGCGTCGGTGCATCGACCACTAACACCGAAGACCCACCACCTTATAACTTATGCACATGCAAGATTATTATGTTTTCATCGAGCCAAAGTTCCCCGGACAATACCGTCCGTCATAATTACCTACCGATCTGAAGGCTCACCGGACTATCCCGTCCGTCACCATTAACTACCGTGCCGAAGGCTCGCCGGACTATCCCGTCCGTTTCCACAACCACCGAGCCTACTGTCCGACCATCCTAATCAATCTAACCTTCCCGTCACCGGGAGTGTGAAAGTGAATCCCTAGTTAAACCAGTTACTCTTTAAAAGATTATTACCTCTACAGTTTACGTTAGCCCATGACTGCCCCCGGCATACCCCGTGAAGGGTTCTCAAAGGGCACTAGGAACCAAGACGGCGGCATTACGGCCCGAAGTTCCCTTTCGCAAGGCACTTATTATTATTGGTTGTCTACCCTTTACCCAATCCCTTTTTAATGTTATAATGAATCTAACCCTAGTGTACTTGACTCTTCCACTCCTAGGGTAAGACGATCTTTCGTCTACCCCGAGCACCTCCTATGCTAGCCAAACATATCTTTACTCATCATAATCTCCAATGATGAATTCCATGCTCATTTTCCCAAGCCTATAAGGTACAAAACTCCACCCTTATATCCAAGTCTCATACTAACACTGTTCATGCCTTTTTCACACCAGACATACCCTTCTACCCTATACGTTGCCCATGATAGAACGTCCATTAAATTCTCTTCCAAAACCCCTGGTAATAATTACTGGGAATCTACCATGTCATAATATGCCTAAATCCAGAAAATTATAATTTCCCTAATTAAATTGATAATTAATTAATTTTCCAAATAATTGACCATGGGTGATAATGAATATGAACTACATGATCTACTCAAGTATTGGTCATCCAAAAATTATAGTTACTGTATAACAGTGAATTATTACTAAATATTATCTCCCATGATTTTATAAATAGTATTTATCCTCTAATTAAATTATTCATCAAAATTCCACAATTCATATTTAATGAAGGAAGTACAACAATTAATCATCATAAAATTATGTAAAAATTACAGAGCCTTGGTAATCATCAGAAAAGTCCTCTGCCCAAAAATAATAATTTTATTTGCATTAAATATACCAAATTGAATTTATCTAAATTTTTATGGGCAATAACATTTAATGAAGCAACCCCTAAATTTATAATTCAAATAATTCAACAAAAATTCACAGAGATGTAATATGATATTAAAACTCCTCGGACTAAATTTCACAAACTTTAAATGACTGTTTACTTCATAAATAATTCCTAAGTAAAAATCTCTATTTGCTAAGTTGTGAAGGAAGTACTCTAATTATTATCCCATAAATCATGATAAAATTTCCAGAGGTTTAATATATCCTAAAAACATGATGTACACAATTTCATTAAAATCTAAATCATATTACCACATAAATTATTTCTCCAAAGATTCTACGATTATGCACTTTTGTTAAGATACCCATATGAAAACTTATTTAAATTTCATGAAACAACAACTACTGTTCAATATATCAAAATTAACATGCTCTATCATAATTTTACATGAACTTAAAATCATTTGACTCATCATCCATTCCATAAGATATAAAGACCTAATTTTGTATAATTAGAATCAAGTGATGTGACTAAGTACCCATACCATGAAACTCCTTCCTAGGGCATAATTCCACCCCTAGAACATCATGGACTAAACTCTAGATTCATACAAGGACATAAAACCCTATGTCCTTCACAAACCCCATAGTTCAACCCTTAAGGTTTGAACTTGGATCCTAGGGCAAACCCACCCCAAACCATCTCAAATTCCATGAGGGGGTGTTTTCTCTGTCCATGGGGCTCTGGCCAAAATCCCAATCCATTTGGGTGAGAATTGGACCCACCTTTCCCCAACAACCCCTTGCCCTAATTTTCCCCTTTAAGGACCAATCTTTGATCACATCAAAACCCAATCATTTCAAACCTAATTGGGCTGAAATTTTTATCAGAGCTAAATAATAACCCTAACAACATGCCTCCAAAATTTTGGAGACTTTTGAGGTGATTTGCCCCTTTAAATAATTCCTAAATGAATTATTAAATTTTTACAAAAACTATTGAAAAATTATATCCAAAAATTCCCATTTTTGGATATGTTGTAAAGACAGATATAAAGAGCCCCCACACCAAATTTCAGCTCGATTGGATGGCTGGATTGATGGGAGCACTCAAAACATTGTCTGATCAGCCCTAGGTATAGACCCCACCAAAATGAGTGCTGAGGTCAAACATGATATCTAAATTGGTTCAAACCAATTTTAAAATAAGCTAGACTCAAAGGGCTACAATTTTTATATTAACCATTTTTCCTGTAGAGGTCTCTAAGTATTTTAAATATTTATTTTAAAACAAACCAATAACTGTTATAGAAAAATATATTAATCTGGAAATCTAATATCAGATCTTGCCAGAATCTCAAAGCAAATCCGACGGCGCTCCGTCATCGTCTTCCTCCAGCCGACGGCGGCGATTCACCCGTCCTGGGTGATTTTGCGGGAGGTTTTCCCGGCCACCCGGCCACCTCCTCGGCCGACCACCACCACCACCACCTCCGGGGAGGTGGGGGCTACCCCTAGCCGGCGACACAGCCGCCGGAATAGTAGAATCTGGCCAACCCGAGAGGTCAATTTCTAGCCGATTTTCTCATTTTTTTTCATATTGGATCGGGCTCAATTGAGCCTGATTCTTGTTCTAATTGATTCCTAGGATCTATACATGAGTAAAGAGGAGGAGGAGGACCTGAGTTGCGGCTTGTAGACGGGCTGAATTCCTCCTTGCCATTTTCGGCCACCAAGCTTGAGCTCCTCTCCAACTTCTACACCAACCTCTCTGGAATTGGAAAAGGAACGGGGGAAAAGCTTGCCCTTGCTCTGGTGAAGCTTCTTAATGAAGGAATTTGGGAGAGGAGAAGTGTAACTCCCCAATTTTGAATTTCCCCATTAATGGCCATTAAGCCTATTTTCAATTTTTCCTCCAATTGGTGGGGCTGAGCCACCCCCTTAGCTGGACACCTTAGGGAAACTCTTCCCCTCCACCAGAGGAGTAAAAGCCCCATGATGGTGGGGGTTATGGAGCCTCCATGGCCATGATGGCCATTAAGCCCCTCTTTCTCTCTCCTCCAAATTGGGGAAAATTTGAATTCTCTCTCCTAGTCACCCCTTTCTGAATTTGGTGGGCCCAAACATGTCTCATTATTTCCTAAAACTCATTGGCCACACTACATGGGCTTAGCCCACTTGAAATGGGCTAGGTTAACCTTATAAAGCCACTTTCTCTCTCTTAAATTAATGGGGAAAATCCCATTTTTCTCTCTCCTAATCATCATGGATGATATTGCTGGTGGGTCCAGCCTAAATACACCCCTTTTTAAACTCATCAAACAAGGTTAGCCCAAGTGGATTGAGCTTGGACTTGAGTTAGCCTATTTGGGCTAGTTTGACCAAATTAGGGCTTGGGTTGACTTTGGTCAATTTGGCCACTTCACTTGCCCCCAATGGGTTCTTAGTGACCCTATGAACCACCTAAAAAGTTAAGGGTGGTGAAGTCCTGGGGACAAGTTGGGGTCCTTAAGTCAACCCTAAGTTAGGTAATTATCAAGTGTTATTTGCAGCCCATGATGATCTCACCTTCCTTCTAGTACACTTGGCTTTCTTGGGCTCCTAAGGGTTTTGTCATGACCTAATCATGACAAAACCACTCCTAGGGGTCTAGCTGTCTGAGGGATGTTACAAATCCCAATACATAAAAATAAAAATTTCGTCCCTGAAATTCAAGTTAAGCCTACGGGTGTCAATAAAACGAAAAATAATGTAACATCCCGAGAGGTTTAAGGGAGTACCTGACACGAAAAGTTCCGGATACCTTTGCTGCATCAAGTCCTGCGGTTCCCAAGTGTGCTCCTCTTGTCCATGATTTCTCCACAAGACCTTGACCAGCGGAACCTTCTTGCGTCGAAAGACTCACATCCCAGTATCGTCAATCCGGATCAGCTCCAGGTGCACCGATCGATCGGAAGCTATAGGCCCATCTGTAGTCGTAATCTGCTGTTCTGGCCGAAGTAGAGCTCTCCTGAGGGAGGAAACGTGGAAGACGTCGTGCAAACCCGCTAGCTCTGGTGGCAGCTCCAGTCTATATGCCAAGGGACCGATCCGCTCCAGGATCCTGTAAGGCCCCATGTATCTCGGACTGAGCTTTTTCCGGCCACGCACTGGCGAGACTCCATGCATCGGTCGTATCTTCAATAATACCCGGTCTCCTACCTGAAACTCTACTTGACGATGCCGAGCATCGTAATACTTGGCCTGCCTGCTCTGGGCCTCCAGCATCCTGTCTCGAATCAACCGCACCTGTGCATCTGTATCCTCAAAAAAATTCCGAGCCAAGCGCCTTCGGATCCTCATCCTAGATCCAAGACAAAGGAGCCCTGCACCTCCGCCCATATAAGGCCTCATAAGGGGCCATGCCGATGCTGGCCTGATGGCTGTTGTTATACGAGAACTCGATCAAGGGCAACAGCCTCTCCCACGGCTCTCCACGGTCCAGTATACAAAGTCGTAGCAAATCCTCCAACGTGCGATTGGTGCGCTCAGTCTGCCCATCTGTCTGAGGGTGGAAGGCGGTACTAAATGTCAACCTGGTCCCCAAGTAAGCCTGGACCGACCTCCACTCCTTCGATGTAAATCGTCCGTCACGGTCGGATACTATCGTCCTCGGCACTCCGTGATATCTGACGAACTGCTCCACAAACCTCCGCACCAAAACACCCACCGGAGCATCCTTCCTGATCGGTAAAAACCTAGCCACCTTTGTCAGTCGATCGACGATCACCCATATCGAGTCATTCTCCGCGTGTGACCGAGGAAGACCATGTATGAAATCCATGGCGATATCGTCGAATTTCCACTCCGGCACCGGAAGTGGCTGCAATAATTCGGCCGGGTTCTTACATTCCGCCTTTACCAACTAACACGCCTCGCAATATGTCACAAAGTAGGTGATGTCCCTCTTCATGCCTGGCCAATATACCGTCCTTTTCAAATCAGCTGTCATCTTGGTGATACCCGGGTGCACCGAAAACCTGCTGTGGTGAGCCTCGGTCATAATATCCTCTCGAATCCCATCACCAGCTGGTATGTACACCCGTCCTCTAAAGCATACCAAGCCATCCTTTTCCGTATAATCCCCAGCTGCGCCCTCCTCCAGTGTCCTGAATACCGGCTCCAGCTTGTCATCCCTCCTCTGCTGAGCCCTGATGCGATCTCTAATATCCCAAGTATCGCTTATCGCCGCCAAATACTCCTCATAAAGCTCCGCATCGTCGGAGGACACCAAGGAAATCTGCATATCCTCCATCATCCGCACTAGCTCCAAAGACATCAGCTGCGGCTCTACTCCTGAATTTGTAGTCTTCCGGCTTAATGTGTCTGCCACCGCTTTAGCTTTCCCTGGCTGGTAATGTATAGTATACTCATAATCCGATAGAAACTCCACCCATCGTCTCTGGCGGATGTTCAGCTCCTTCTGTGTGTCGACATATTTCAGATTCTTGTGATCCGAAAATATGTCACAATGCACGTCCATAAAGATAGTGCCGCCAAATTTTTAGAGCGAACACCACCGCTCCCATTTCCAAATCATGCACGGGATAATTCTGCTCGTGCTTCTTCAACTGGCGAGAGGCATATGCTATCACGTGCCCACGCTGCATTAGTACCGCGCCCATCCCCTGAAACGATGCATCGGTATACACCTGAAATCCTTCCTTCCCAGATGGAAGAGCAAGGATAGGGGCCGAAGTAAGCCGACCCTTTAACTCCTGAAAGGCCGCCTCACACCGCGGCGTCCAATTAAATGAAGTGTCCTTCTTCGTCAAGGAGGTGAGGGGGAGGTCTAACTGAGAAAACCCCTGCACAAACTTCCTGTAGTATCCAGCCAATCCCAAGAAGCTTCGAACATCCGTGGCCGTCTTCAGCGGAGGCCAGTCTCGCACAGCCTGAATCATGGCAGGATCCACCGCCAATCCCGCTCCACTGATAATGTGGCCTATAAAAGCCACCTCTGTCAGCCAAAACTGACATTTGCTGAACTTGGCGTACAATTGGTGCTCCCTGAGCTTTTCCAGAGTCAAGGCCAGATGACGCGCGTGCTCCTCCTTCGTCTTCGAGTAAATAAGAATGTCATCTATGAATACGATGACAAACCTATCAAGGTATGGCTCGAATACCCCGTTCATTAAACTCATAAATGCTGATGGTGCATTTGTGAGTCCAAAGGGCATCACTATAAACTCATACAGCCCATATCTGCTGCTGAACGCCGTCTTCGGGATGTCTTCTTCCTGAATTCGCAGCTGATAATACCCCGACCTCAAGTCTAGCTTCGAGAACCAATGTGCTCCCTCCAGTTGGTCAAACAACTCATCAATCCTGGGTAGTGGGTAGGTATTCCGAACTGTCAACCAGTTTAGTGCACGGTAATCGATGCACAACCTGAGAGTCCCATCTTTCTTTTTCACAAACAGGACCGGAGCTCCCCAAGGCGAGGAACTCGGTCTAACGAACCCAGCATCCACCAGCTCCTTTAGCTGACTCCTGAACTCCACCAGTTCCTTTGGAGCCATCCGATAAGGAGCCCTAGACACCGGCTTTGCTCCCGGCACCAACTGGATTTGGAAATCTTTCCCTCGATGTGGCGGCAATCCTGGCAGCTTCTCTGGAAAGACATCCACAAAGTCTCGCGCCACAACTATATCTGCAAGCACCGTCTTGACTTCGACCATCTCGAAGAATACCTGATAAACCTCATCTCCCTGCATATAGGCCTTGACGGCCTGAGTAGAAGATAGTAACCTACGAGAGACAGGAGTAATACCTTCAAAGGTCACAGAGGTACCTTCATAACTTAGTACCACCCTTCTCGCCGGGCAATCTATCTGGGCATGGTTCCAAGTAAGCCATGTCATGCCCAGAACCAAGTCAAAGTCTGGCATCCTCAAGACCGTTGCTGGGGCCTCGAGAGTTAGTCCCTCTATAGTCACCTTCAGGAGACACTTAGCAGTAGCTAATATCTCCGTCCCGTTGGGAAGACGCACCCTCCTGACGGCTCCGGAATACTGTCTGACTCCTTCTAGTCTCTTCACAAACTCCTCGGACACGAAGTTGTGTGACGCCCCCGTATCCACTAATGTGTGGGCAGGTTTTCCGCACACCATAACTATTCCTGTTTATTTAAGTATGGTTAAGTGACTAAGCCTATGGTTTTCTTTCCTAATAATTTACTGTTAATTGTTGTCTTCCAAACTTCAAGGAAAGAAAATATTAACATAATAATACCGGCATACCTGTAATCACCCTGCCCGGGTCCTGTGGTGGAGTTAGATCCAGAGCATACACCTGCTCCCTTCCTTGCCTCTGATCCCTATCCTGGAAACCACGACCTCTTCCACGACCTCGTCCCGCAAAATGCTGAGCTGGTGGAACACCTTGGGGTCCTTGTAGAGGTGCTCTTCTCATAGGGCAGTTCCTCCGAATGTGTCCCAATTGGTGACAGTTGTAGCATACTGGTGGGGGAAAAGCCATACCCTCGGGCCTCTGCTCCTCCCGCATCTGAATGGGTTGTGGAGCCAACACAACCGGCTCCCTGGGCTCTTGTCTCACTTCTTGGCGGGGTTGTTCCCCCACCTTCCTCTCTCCAGCAATGCGGCTCCTCCGCTGATCGTCTCTATTTCCCCGGCCTTGATCTTCAGTCGGCCTTTTCCGGCCTCGGGTCGTGTTCCAGACCGCTTCCATCCTTTTTGCCATCTCTAATATCCGAGAGATGGGTCCGTCAGATATAAACAGAAGGGACTCCCTCAGGTCCTCCCGAAGGCCCTTATAAAACCTCTTCGTATATCCTGCCTCATCCAGCTGGTATGAATCTGCAAACCGGGCTAAATGATTGAATTCCCGGTGGTATTCTACTACAGTCCTATTACCCTGCCTTAGTTGCAGAAATCTGTCCTCTAACTCATCTCTGGCCTACTGTGGAACAAAGTGCTCCAACAATGCGGCCCTAAACTCCTCCCAAGTAATCTCAGTAACTTCCCGATCGACGAACGTCGTGTCCAGCAACGTCTTCCACCACCTTTTTGCATGTGACTCCAAACAGGAGACCACTAAAGGTACCCTTTCCTCCCATGGGCACCGAATCCCCGTCAGCATCTCGAACATAATGTCCAGCCATTCCTCTGTCCTTACAGCCATCTCTGTCCCAATGTAAGAAGGAGGAGAGAGTCCTCGAAAGATGCTCAACCAATTTGCTCCCGGATTCGGCTGCGGAGCCGGAGCCTGCTGGGCCCTGAAGACCTCCAAAATGGCCGTCAGAGTTTGCCCCATTTCCGTCTGCTGAAACGGAGTGGGAGCCGAGTAGGTGGTGCCACATTTGGATTTTGCTGGACTCCACTCTGTGGTGTGGGGTGTGCTGGAGGCTGCACAACAAAGATCTTTTGTGAGAAACTTACTTATCTTTAATTAACAGTGGACAAATTACATGTGATTCCCCCATGGGCCCACCACAGCTTCCGCTGCTTAGTTTGTCCCCAAACTAAACTGGAGCGGGGGTGACCCAGGGTTAGTGGACTGCTATATGTTCGATCGAGGTTAGTGGACTGCTCTGATACCACTTGTAAGACCCCATTTTTTTTCTTTTCAAACCCGGGGTCTTATGCCCAAAATCGCCGCTCTGCGGTGACACCAACACGCCCAGGATGGTCGTCACTACATAACGCCGATTTTGCCGGCCATATCGAATCATAACGCAGCAATAACATAAGAGTTTATAAAAATCATAACTCCAACATCAGTCCACATAAATCACATAAAAAGATAATCTCCACGAAGGGAGTGTCCACAGAAAATCATCAGAGTATAAATAGTCTGGAAATAAAAGGGCTCATGCCCGTACATCAAATCCTCACTACAAGTTCACTCATCGCGGAAGCAAAACTATATAGCTACTAATGAATAGGGACTCACGGTCCCAGCGGTCTGAACTCCGGAACTAGACTGTCCCGTCTCCAAGCGCACCGACCTCCGTGGCTGTGCCTCCATGCTCGGCTCCACGATCCCCTAGAATGATTTGGACAAACGTCCGTTAGTCTAAAAGACTAAATCCCATCATCCCCCACCCCTTCCCCATGCCCTAGGCACCGAGCGGAAAGGAAGAAAGGGTAGGTAAACATGGTGGAGAATACAAATATCAGATGGCGGCGGAACTAGTCTAACAATTATTTACAATAATATTTATAACAAATAACGAAATATGTAACCTTAACTTATATGAAGACATATAAGCCAAGGGGTCTTTTGCGGGGCTCTCATCGTATAAAAAGTCCCATTCCGATTTATACGATGAGGTGTCAACTTAAACAACAAGCAACATAAGTATATATGAAATTAACCATAACCTATAAGCAAGATCACTCAAGCTTATAGACTAAGGGGTCGTTTTGCAGGGCCTAATGTATAAGACGTCCCATACCGCCTTATACTTTAGGTGTCAAGGTTTAATGCAATGCTTATGCTATGACTTGCAGGTATGCCATGATATGTACATGCAAGTGCAACACACACACCCGACTCTGTGCACACAGACCTTTAGTTCCCCCTTTCTGGAGCCTAACCTCCCAGGATACCTCCGTAGTGGCAAACGGAAGCGGTGGGTTGGGCCTCGCCCACCTCTAAACCAGTAATTGCACTACTAGTCAGACCTATCGTACGTCTCTGAAGGACACACCAGAGTTTCCACGTACTCTTTGCCGGCCAATCCACCGGACTTATTTGGCTAAGTGTTAATCCACACTTGCCGAGCCAACGTATTAGCGTCGGTGCATCGACCACTAACACCGAAGACCCACCACCTTATAACTTATGCACATGCAAGATTATTATGTTTTCATCGAGCCAAAGTTCCCCGGACAATACCGTCCGTCATAATTACCTACCGAGCCGAAGGCTCACCGGACTATCCCGTCCGTCACCATTAACTACCGTGCCGAAGGCTCGCCGGACTATCCCGTCCGTTTCCACAACCACCGAGCCTACTGTCCGACCATCCTAATCAATCTAACCTTCCCGTCACCGGGAGTGTGAAAGTGAATCCCTAGTTAAACCAGTTACTCTTTAAAAGATTATTACCTCTACAGTTTACGTTAGCCCAGGACTGCCCCCGGCATACCCCGTGAAGGGTTCTCAAAGGGCACTAGGAACCAAGACGGCGGCATTACGGCCCGAAGTTCCCTTTCGCAAGGCACTTATTATTATTGGTTGTCTACCCTTTACCCAATCCCTTTTTAATGTTATAATGAATCTAACCCTAGTGTACTTGACTCTTCCACTCCTAGGGCAAGACGATCTTTCGTCTACCCCGAGCACCTCCTATGCTAGCCAAACACATCTTTACTCATCATAATCTCCAATGATGAATTCCATGCTCATTTTCCCAAGCCTATAAGGTACAAAACTCCACCCTTATATCCAAGTCCCATACTAACACTGTTCATGCCTTTTTCACACCAGACATACCCTTCTACCCTATACGTTGCCCATGATAGAACGTCCATTAAATTCTCTTCCAAAACCCCTGGTAATAATTACTGGGAATCTACCATGTCATAATATGCCTAAATCCAGAAAATTATAATTTCCCTAATTAAATTGATAATTAATTAATTTTCCAAATAATTGACCATGGGTGATAATGAATATGAACTACATGATCTACTCAAGTATTGGTCATCCAAAAATTATAGTTACTGTATAACAGTGAATTATTACTAAATATTATCTCCCATGATTTTACAAATAGTATTTATCCTCTAATTAAATTATTCATCAAAATTCCACAATTCATATTTAATGAAGGAAGTACAACAATTAATCATCATAAAATTATGTAAAAATTACAGAGCCTTGGTAATCATCAGAAAAGTCCTCTGCCCAAAAATAATAATTTTATTTGCATTAAATATACCAAATTGAATTTATCTAAATTTTTATGGGCAATAACATTTAATGAAGCAACCCCTAAATTTATAATTCAAATAATTCCACAAAAATTCACAGAGATGTAATATGATATTAAAACTCCTCTGACTAAATTTCACAAACTTTAAATGACTGGTTACTTCATAAATAATTCCTAAGTAAAAATCTCTATTTGCTAAGTTGTGAAGGAAGTACTCTAATTATTATCCCATAAATCATGATAAAATTTCCAGAGGTTTAATATATCCTAAAAACATGATGTACACAATTTCATTAAAATCTAAATCATATTACCACATAAATTATTTCTCCAAAGATTCTACGATTATGCACTTTTGTTAAGATACCCATATGAAAACTTATTTAAATTTCATGAAACAACAACTACTGTTCAATATATCAAAATTAACATCCTCTATCATAATTTTACATGAACTTAAAATCATTTGACTCATCATCCATTCCATAAGATATAAAGACCTAATTTTGTATAATTAGAATTAAGTGATGTGACTAAGTACCCATACCATGAAACTCCTTCCTAGGGCATAATTCCACCCCTAGAACATCATGGACTAAACTCTAGATCCATACAAGGACATAAAACCCTATGTCCTTCACAAACCCCATAGTTCAACCCTTAAGGTTTGAACTTGGATCCTAGGGCAAACCCACCCCAAACCATCTCAAATTCCATGAGGGGGTGTTTTCTCTGTCCATGGGGCTCTGGCCAAAATCCCAACCCATTTGGGTGAGAATTGGACCCACCTTGCCCCAACAACCCCTTGCCCTAATTTTCCCCTTTAAGGACCAATCTTTGATCACATCAAAACCCAATCATTTCAAACCCAATTGGGCTGAAATTTTTATCAGAGCTAAATGATAACCCTAAAAACATGCCTCCAAAATTTTGGAGACTTTTGAGGTGATTTGACCCTTTAAATAATTCCTACATGAATTATTAAATTTTTACAAAAACTATAGAAAAATTATATCCAAAAATTCCCATTTTTGGATATGTTGTAGGGACAATATAAATAGCCCCCACACAAATTTCAGCTCGATTGGATGGCTGGATTGATGGGGGCACTCAAAACATTGTCTGATCAGCCCTAGGTATAGACCCCACCAAAATGAGTGCTGAGGTCAAACCTGATATCCACATTGGTTCAAACCAATTTTAAAATAAACTAGACTCAAAGGGCTACAATTTTCATATTAACCATTTTTCCTGTAGAGGTCTCTAAGTATTTTTAATATTTATTTTAAAACAAACCAATAACTGTTACAGAAAAATATATTAATCTGGAAATCTAATATCAGATCTTGCCCGAATCTCAAAGCAAATCCGACGGCGCTCCGTCATCGTCTTCCTCCAGCCGACGGCGGCGATTCACCCGTCCTGGGTGATTTTGCGGGAGGTTTTCCCGGCCACCCGCCACCTCCTCGGCCGACCACCACCACCACCACCTCCGGGGAGGTGGGGGCTACCCCTAGCCGGCGGCACAGCCGCCGGAATAGTAGAATCCGGCCAACCCGAGAGGTCAATTTCCAGCCGATTTTCTCATTTTTTTTCATATTGGATCGGGCTCAATTGAGCCCGATTCTTGTTCTAATTGATTCCTAGGATCTATACATGAGTAAAGAGGAGGAGGAGGACCTGAGTTGCGGCTTGTAGACGGGCTGAATTCCTCCTTGCCATTTTCGGCCACCAAGCTTGAGCTCCTCTCCAACTTCTACACCAACCTCTCTGGAATTGGAAAAGGAACGGGGGAAAAGCTTGCCCTTGCTCTGGTGAAGCTTCTTAATGAAGGAATTTGGGAGAGGAGAAGTGTAACTCCCCAATTTTGAATTTCCCCATTAATGGCCATTAAGCCTATTTTCAGTTTTTCCTCCAATTGGTGGGGCTGAGCCACCCCCTTAGCTGGCCACCTTAGGGAAACTCTTCCCCTCCACCAGAGGAGTAAAAGCCCCATGATGGTGGGGGTTATGGAGCCTCCATGGCCATGATGGCCATTAAGCCCCTCTTTCTCTCTCCTCCAAATTGGGGAAAATTTGAATTCCTCTCTCCTAGTCACCCCTTTCTGAATTTGGTGGGCCCAAACATGTCTCATTATTTCCTAAAACTCATGGGCCACACTACATGGGCTTAGCCCACTTGAAATGGGCTAGGTTAACCTTATAAAGCCACTTTCTCTCTCTTAAATTAATGGGGAAAATCCCATTTTTCTCTCTCCTAATCATCATGGATGATATTGCTGGTGGGTCCAGCCTAAATACACCCCTTTTTAAACTCATCAAACAAGGTTAGCCCAAGTGGATTGAGCTTGGACTTGAGTTAGCCTATTTGGGCTAGTTTGACCAAATTAGGGCTTGGGTTGACTTTGGTCAATTTGGCCACTTCACTTGCCCCCAATGGGTTCTTAGTGACCCTATGAACCACCTAAAAGGTTAAGGGTGGTGAAGTCCTGGGGACAAGATGGGGTCCTTAAGTCAACCCTAAGTTAGGTAATTATCAAGTGTTATTTGCAGCCCATGATGATCTCACATTCCTTCTAGTACAGTTGGCTTTCTTGGGCTCCTAAGGGTTTTGTCATGACCTAATCATGACAAAACCACTCCTAGGGGTCTAGCTGTCTGAGGGATGTTACAAATCCCAATACATAAAAATAAAAATTTCGTCCCCGAAATTCAAGTTAAGCCTACGGGTGTCAATAAAATGAAAAATAATGTAACATCCCGAGAGGTTTAAGGGAGTACCTGACACGAAAAGTTCCGGATACCTTTGCTACATCAAGTCCTACGGTTCCTATGTGTGCTCCTCTTGTCCATGATTTCTCCACAAGACCTTGACCAGCGGAACCTTCTTGCGCCGTAAGACTCGTATCCCAGTATCGTCAATCCGGATCGGCTCCAGGTGCACCGATCGATCAGAAGCTATAGGCCCATCCGTAGTCGTAATCTGCTGCTCCGGCCGAAGTAGAGCTCTCCTGAGGGAGGAAACGTGGAAGACGTCGTGCAAACCCGCTAGCTCTGGTGGCAGCTCCAGTCTATATGCCAAGGGACCGATCCGCTCCAGGATCCTGTAAGGCCCCATGTATCTCGGACTGAGCTTTTTCCGGCCACGCACCCGCGAGACTCCATGCATCGGTCGTATCTTCAAGAATACCCGGTCTCCTACCTGAAACTCTACTTGACGATGCCGAGCATCGTAATACTTGGCCTGCCTGCTCTGGGCCTCCAGCATCCTGTCTCGAATCAACCGCACCTGTGCATCCGTATCCTCAAAAAAATTCCGAGCCAAGCACCTTCGGATCCTCATCCTGGATCCAAGACAAAGGAGTCCTGCACCTCCGCCCATATAAGGCCTCATAAGGGGCCATGCCGATGCTGGCCTGATGGCTGTTGTTATACGAGAACTCGATCAAGGGCAACAGCCTCTCCCACGGCTCTCCACGGTCCAGTATACAAAGTCGTAGCAAATCCTCCAACATGCGATTGGTGCGCTCAGTCTGCCCATCTGTCTGAGGGTGGAAGGCAGTACTAAAAGTCAACCTGGTCCCCAAGTAAGCCTGGACCGACCTCCACTCCTTTGATGTAAATCGTCCGTCACGGTCGGATACTATCGTCCTCGGCACTCCGTGATATCTGACGAACTGCTCCACAAACCTCCGCACCAAAACACCCACCGGAGCATCCTTCCTGATCGGTAAAAACCTAGCCACCTTTGTCAGTCGATCGACGATCACCCATATCGAGTCATTCCCCGCGTGTGACCGAGGAAGACCATGTATGAAATCCATGGCGATATCGTCGAATTTCCACTCCGGTACCGGAAGTGGCTGCAATAATCCGGCCGGGTTCTTACATTCCGCCTTTACCAACTGACACGCCTCGTAATGTGTCACAAAGTAGGTGATGTCCCTCTTCATGCCTGGCCAATATACCGTCCTTTTCAAATCAGCTGTCATCTTGGTGATACCCGGGTGCACCGAAAACCTGCTGTGGTGAGCCTCGGTCATAATATCCTCTCGAATCCCATCACCAGCTGGTATGTACACCCGTCCTGTAAAGCATACCAAGCCATCCTTTTCCGTATAATCCCCAGCTGCGCCCTCCTCCAGTGTCCTGAATACCGGCTCCAGCTTGTCATCCCTCCTCTGCTGAGCCCTGATGCGATCTCTAATATCCCCAGTGTCGCTTATCGCCGCCAAATACTCCTCATAAAGCTCCGCATCGTCGGAGGACACCAAGGAAATATGCATATCCTCCATCATCCGCACTAGCTCCAAAGACATCAGCTGCGGCTCTACTCCTGAATTTGTAGTCTTCCGGCTTAATGCGTCTGCCACCGCATTAGCTTTCCCTGGGTGGTAATGTATAGTATACTCATAATCCGATAGAAACTCCACCCATCGTCTCTGGCGGATGTTCAGCTCCTTCTGTGTGTCGACATATTTCAGATTCTTGTGATCCGAAAATATGTCACAATGCACGTCATAAAGATAGTGCCGCCAAATTTTTAGAGCGAACACCACCGCTCCCATTTCCAAATCATGCACGGGATAATTCTGCTCGTGCTTCTTCAACTGGCGAGAGGCGTATGCTATCACGTGCCCACGCTGCATTAGTACCGCGCCCATCCCCTGAAACGATGCATCGGTATACACCTGAAATCCTTCCTTCCCAGATGGAAGAGCAAGGATTGGGGCCGAAGTAAGCCGACCCTTTAACTCCTGAAAGGCCGCCTCACACCGCGGCGTCCAATTAAATGAAGTGTCCTTCTTCGTCAAGGAGGTGAGGGGGAGGGCTAACTGAGAAAACCCCTGCACAAACTTCCTGTAGTATCCAGCCAATCCCAAGAAGCTTCGAACATCCGTGGCCGTCTTCAGCGGAGGCCAGTCTCGCACAGCCTGAATCTTGGCAGGATCCACCGCCAATCCCGCTCCACTGATAATGTGGCCTAGAAAAGCCACCTCTGTCAGCCAAAACTGACATTTGCTGAACTTGGCGTACAATTGGTGCTCCCTGAGCTTTTCCAGAGTCAAGGCCAGATGACGCGTGTGCTCCTCCTTCGTCTTCGAGTAAATAAGAATGTCATCTATGAATACGATGACAAACCTATCAAGGTATGGCTCGAATACCCCGTTCATTAAACTCATAAATGCTGATGGTGCATTTGTGAGTCCAAAGGGCATCACTATAAACTCATACAGCCCATATCTGCTGCTGAACGCCATCTTCGGGATGTCTTCTTCCTGAATTCGCAGCTGATAATACCCCGACCTCAAGTCTAGCTTCGAGAACCAATGTGCTCCCTCCAGTTGGTCAAACAACTCATCAATCCTGGGTAGCGGGTAGGTATTCCGAACTGTCAACCGGTTTAGTGCACGGTAATCGATGCACAACCTGAGAGTCCCATCTTTGTTTTTCACAAACAGGACCGGAGCTCCCCAAGGTGAGGAACTCGGTCTAACGAACCCAGCATCCACCAGCTCCTTTAGCTGACTCCTGAACTCCACCAGTTCCTTTGGAGCCATCCGATAAGGAGCCCTAGACACCGGCTTTGCTCCCGGCACCAACTGGATTTGGAAATCTTTCCCTCGATGTGGCGGCAATCCTGGCAGCTTCTCTGGAAAGACATCCGCAAAGTCTCGCGCCACTGCTATATCTGCAAGCACCGTCTTGACTTCGACCATCTCGAAGAATACCTGATAAACCTCATCTCCCTGCATATAGGCCTTGACGGCCTGAGTAGAAGATAGTAACCTACGGGAGACAGGAGTAATACCTTCAAAGGTCACAGAGGTGCCGTCGTAACTTAGTACCACCCTTCTCGCCGGGCAATCTATTTGGGCATGGTTCCAAGTAAGCCATGTCATGCCCTGAACCAAGTCAAAGTCTGGCATCCTCAAGACCGTTGCTGGGGCCTCGAGAGTCAGTCCCTCTATAGTCACCTTCAGGAGACACTTAGCAGTAGCTAATATCTCCGTCCCGTTGGGAAGACGCACCCTCCTGACGGCTCCGGAATACTGTCTGACTCCTTCTAGTCTCTTCACAAACTCCTCGGACACGAAGTTGTGTGACGCCCCCGTATCCACCAATGTGTGGGCAGGTTTTCCGCACACCATAACTATTCCTGTTTATTTAAGTATGGTTAAGTGACTAAGCCTATGGTTTTCTTTCCTAATAATTTACTGTTAATTGTTGTCTTCCAAACTTCAAGGAAAGAAAATATTAACATAATAATACCGGCATACCTGTAATCACCCTGCCCGGGTCCTGTGGTGGAGTTAGATCCAGAGCATACACCTGCTCCCTTCCTTGCCTCTGATCCCTGTCCTGGAAACCACGTCCTCTTCCACGGCCTCGTCCCGCAAAATGCTGAGCTGGTGGAACACCTTGGGGTCCTTGTAGAGGTGCTCTTCTCATAGGGCAGTTCCTCCGAATGTGTCCCAATTGGTGACAGTTGTAGCATACTGGTGGGGGAAAAGCCATACCCTCGGGCCTCTGCTCCTCCCGCATCTGAATGGGTTGTGGAGCCAACACAACCGGCTCCCTGGGCTCTTGTCTCACTTCTTGGCGGGGTTGTTCCCCCACCTTCCACTCTCCAGCAATGCGGCTCCTCCGCTGATCGTCTCTGTTTCCCCGACCTTGATCTTCAGTCGGCCTTTTCCGGCCTCGGGTCGTGTTCCAGACCGCTTCCATCCTTTTTGCCATCTCTAATATTCGAGAGATGGGACCGTCAGATACAAACAGAAGGGCCTCCCTCAGGTCCTCCCGAAGGCCCTTATAAAACCTCTTCGTATATCCTGTCTCATCCAGCTAGTATGAATCTGCAAACCGGGCTAAATGATTGAATTCCCGGTGGTATTCTACTACTGTCCTATTACCCTGCCTTAGTTGCAGAAATCTGTCCTCTAACTCATCTCTGGCCGACTGTGGAACAAGTGCTCCAACAATTTGGCCCTGAACTCCTCCCAAGTAATCTTAGTAACTTCCCGATCCACGAACGTCGTGTCCAGCAACGTCTTCCACCACCTTTTTGCATGTGACTCCATACAGGAGACCACTAAAGGTACCATTTCCTCCCATGGGCACCGAATCCCCGTCAGCATCTCGAACATAATGTCCAGCCATTCCTCTGTCCTTACAGTCGTCTCTGTCCCAATGTAAGAAGGAGGAGAGATTCCTCGAAAGATGCTCAACCAATTTGCTCCCGGATTCGGCTGCGGAGCCGGAGCCTGCTGGGCCCTGAAGACCTCCAAAATGGCCGTCAGAGTTTGCCCCATTTCCGTCTGCTGAAACGGAGTGGGAGCTGGAGTAGGTGGTGCCACATTTGGATTTTGCTGGACTCCACTCTGTGGTGTGGGGTGTGCTAGAGGCTGCACAACAAAGATCTTTTGTGAGAAACTTACTTATCTTTAATTAACAGTGGACAAATTACATGTGATTCCCCCATGGGCCCACCACAGCTTCCGCTGCTTAGTTTGTCCCCAAACTAAACTGGAGCGGGGGTGACCCAGGGTTAGTGGACTGCTATATGTTCGATCGAGGGTTAGTGGACTGCTCTGATACCACTTGTAAGACCCCATTTTTTTTTCTTTTCAAACCCGGGGTCTTATGCCCAAAATCGCCGCTCTGCGGTGACACCAACACGCCCAGGATGGTCGTCACTACATAACGCCGATTTTTCCGGCCATATCGAATCATAACGCAGCAATAACATAAGAGTTTATAAAAATCATAACTCCAACATCAGTCCACATAAATCACATAAAAAGATAATCTCCACGAAGGGAGTGTCCACAGAAAATCATCAGAGTATAAATAGTCTGGAAATAAAAGGGCTCATGCCCGGTACATCAAATCCTCACTACAAGTTCACTCATCGCGGAAGCAAAACTATATAGCTACTAATGAATAGGGACTCACAGTCCCAGCGGTCTGAACTCCGGAACTAGACTGTCCCGTCTCCAAGCGCACCGACCTCCGTGGCTGTGCCTCCATGCTCGGCTCCACGATCCCCTAGAATGATTTGGACAAACGTCCGTTAGTCTAAAAGACTAAATCCCATCATCCCCCACCCCTTCCCCATGCCCTAGGCACCGAGCAGAAAGGAAGAAAGGGTAGGTAAACATGGTGGAGAATACAAATATCAGATGGCGGCGGAACTAGTCTAACAATTATTTACAATAATATTTATAACAAATAACGAAATATGTAACCTTAACTTATATGAAGACATATAAGCCAAGGGGTCTTTTGCGGGGCTCTCATCGTATAAAAAGTCCCATTCTGATTTATACGATGAGGTGTCAACTTAAACAACAAGCAACATAAGTATATATGAAATTAACCATAACCTATAAGCAAGATCACTCAAGCTTATAGACTAAGGGGTCGTTTTGCAGGGCCTAATGTATAAGACGTCCCATACCGCCTTATACTTTAGGTGTCAAGGTTTAATGCAATGCTTATGCTATGACTTGCAGGTATGCCATGATATGTACATACAAGTGCAACACACACACCCGACTCTGTGCACACAGACCTTTAGTTCCCCTTTTCTGGAGCCTAACCTCCCAGGATACCTCCGTAGTGGCAAACGGAAGCGGTGGGTTGGGCCTCGCCCACCTCTAAACCAGTAATTGCACTACTAGTCAGACCTATCGTACGTCTCTGAAGGACACACCAGAGTTTCCACGTACTCTTTGCCGGCCAATCCACCGGACTTATTTGGCTAAGTATTAATCCACACTTGCCGAGCCAACGTATTAGCGTCGGTTCATCGACCACTAACACCGAAGACCCACCACCTTATAACTTATGCACATGCAAGATTATTATGTTTTCATCGAGCCAAAGTTCCCCGGACAATACCGTCCGTTATAATTACCTACCGAGCGGAAGGCTCACCGGACTATCCCGTCCGTCACCATTAACTACCGTGCCGAAGGCTCGCCGGACTATCCCGTCCGTTTCCACAACCACCGAGCCTACTGTCCGACCATCCTAATCAATCTAACCTTCCCGTCACCGGGAGTGTGAAAGTGAATCCCTAGTTAAACCAGTTACTCTTTAAAAGATTATTACCTCTACAGTTTACGTTAGCCCAGGACTGCCCCCGGCATACCCCGTGAAGGGTTCTCAAAGGGCACTAGGAACCAAGACGGCGGCATTACGGCCCGAAGTTCCCTTTCGCAAGGCACTTATTATTATTGGTTGTCTACCCTTTACCCAATCCCTTTTTAATGTTATAATGAATCTAACCCTAGTGTACTTGACTCTTCCACTCCTAGGGCAAGACGATCTTTCGTCTACCCCGAGCACCTCCTATGCTAGCCAAACACATCTTTACTCATCATAATCTCCAATGATGAATTCCATGCTCATTTCCCCAAGCCTATAAGGTACAAAACTCCACCCTTATATCCAAGTCTCATACTAACACTATTCATGCCTTTTTCACACCAGACATACCCTTCTACCCTATACGTTGCCCATGATAGAACGTCTATTAAATTCTCTTCCAAAACCCCTGGTAATAATTACTGGGAATCTACCATGTCATAATATGCCTAAATCCAGAAAATTATAATTTCCCTAATTAAATTGATAATTAATTAATTTTCCAAATAATTGACCATGGGTGATAATGAATATGAACTACATGATCTACTCAAGTATTGGTCATCCAAAAATTATAGTTACTGTATAACAGTGAATTATTACTAAATATTATCTCCCATGATTTTACAAATAGTATTTATCCTCTAATTAAATTATTCTTCAAAATTCCACAATTCATATTTAATGAAGGAAGTGCAACAATTAATCATCATAAAATTATGTAAAAATTACAGAGCCTTGGTAATCATCAGAAAAGTCCTCTGCCCAAAAATAATAATTTTATTTGAATTTTATATACCAAATTGAATTTATCTAAATTTTTATGGGCAATAACATTTAATAAACCAACCCCTAAATTTATAATTCAAATAATTCCACAAAAATTCACAGAGATGTAATATGATATTAAAACTCCTCTGACTAAATTTCACAAACTTTAAATGAATTGTTACTTCATAAATAATTCCTAAGTAAAAATCTCTATTTGCTAAGTTGTGAAGGAAGTACTCTAATTATTATCCCATAAATCATGATAAAATTTCCAGAGGTTTAATATATCCTAAAAACATGATGTACACAATTTATAAAAATCTAAATCATATTACCACATAAATTATTTCTCCAAAGATTCTACGATTATGCACTTTTGTTAAGATACCCATATGAAAACTTATTTAAATTTCGTGAAACAACAACTACTGTTCAATATATCAAAATTAACATCCTCTATCATAATTTTACATGAACTTAAAATCATTTGACTCATCATCCATTCCATAAGATATAAAGACCTAATTTTGTATAATTAGAATTAAGTGATGTGACTAAGTACCCATACCATGAAACTCCTTCCTAGGGCATAATTCCACCCCTAGAACATCATGGACTAAACTCTAGATCCATACAAGGACATAAAACCCTATGTCCTTCACAAACCCCATAGTTCAACCCTTAAGGTTTGAACTTGGATCCTAGGGCAAACCCACCCCAAACCATCTCAAATTCCATGAGGGGGTGTTTTCTCTGTCCATGGGGCTCTGGCCAAAATCCCAATCCATTTGGGTGAGAATTGGACCCACCTTGCCCCAACAACCCCTTGCCCTAATTTTCCCCTTTAAGGACCAATCTTTGATCACATCAAACCCAATCATTTCAAACCCAATTGGGCTGAAATTTTTATTAGAGCTAAATGATAACCCTAAAAACATGCCTCCAAAATTTTTGAGACTTTTGAGGTGATTTGCCCCTTTAAATAATTCCTACATGAATTATTAAATTTTTACAAACACTATAGAAAAATTATATCCAAAAATTCCCATTTTTGGATATGTTGTAGGGACAGATATAAATAGCCCCCACACCAAATTTCAGCTCGATTGGATGGCTGGATTGATGGGGGCACTCAAAACATTATCTGATCAGCCCTAGGTATAGACCCCACCAAATTGAGTGCTGAGGTCAAACCTGATATCCAAATTGGTTCAAACTAATTTTAAAATAGACTAGACTCAAAGGGCTACAATTTTCATATTAACCATTTTTTCCTGTAGAGGTCTCTAAGTATTTTTAATATTTATTTTAAAACAAACCAATAACTGTTACAGAAAAATATATTAATCTGGAAATCTAATATCAGATCTTGCCCGAATCTCAAAGCAAATCCGACGGCGCTCCGTCATCGTCTTCCTCCAGCCGACGGCGGCGATTCACCCGTCCTGGGTGATTTTGCGGAGGTTTTCCCGCCACCCGGCCACCTCCTCGGCCGACCACCACCACCACCACCTCCGGGGAGGTGGGGGCTACCCCTAGCCGGCGGCACAGCCGCCGGAATAGTAGAATCCGGCCAACCCGAGAGGTCAATTTCCAGCCGATTTTCTCATTTTTTTCATATTGGATCGGGCTCAATTGAGCCCGATTCTTGTTCTAATTGATTCCTAGGATCTATACATGAGTAAAGAGGAGGAGGAGGACCTGAGTTGCGGCTTGTAGATGGGCTGAATTCCTCCTTGCCATTTTCGGCCACCAAGCTTGAGCTCCTCTCCAACTTCTACACCAACCTCTCTGGAATTGGAAAAGGAACGGGGGAAAAGCTTGCCCTTGCTCTGGTGAAGCTTCTTAATGAAGGAATTTGGGAGAGGAGAAGTGTAACTCCCCAATTTTGAATTTCCCCATTAATGGCCATTAAGCCTATTTTCAGTTTTTCCTCCAATTGGTGGGGCTGAGCCACCCCTTAGCTGGCCACCTTAGGGAAACTCTTCCCCTCCACCAGAGGAGTAAAAGCCCCATGATGGTGGGGGTTATGGAGCCTCCATGGCCATGATGGCCATTAAGCCCCTCTTTCTCTCTCCTCCAAATTGGGAAAATTTGAATTCCTCTCTCCTAGTCACCCCTTTCTGAATATGGTGGGCCCAAACATGTCTCATTATTTCCTAAAACTCATGGGCCACACTACATGGGCTTAGCCCACTTGAAATGGGCTAGGTTAACCTTATAAAGCCACTTTCTCTCTCTTAAATTAATGGGGAAAATCCCATTTTTCTCTCTCCTAATCATCATGGATGATATTGCTGGTGGGTCCAGCCTAAATACACCCCTTTTTAAACTCATCAAACAAGGTTAGCCCAAGTGGATTGAGCTTGACTTGAGTTAGCCTATTTGGGCTAGTTTGACCAAAATTAGGGCTTGGCTTGACTTTGGTCAATTTGGCCACTTCACTTGCCCCAATGGGTTCTTAGTGACCCTATGAACCACCTAAAAGGTTAAGGGTGGTGAAGTCCTGGGGACAAGATGGGGTCCTTAAGTCAACCCTAAGTTAGGTAATTATCAAGTGTTATTTGCAGCCCATGATGATCTCACCTTCCTTCCTTAGTACAGTTGGCTTTCTTGGGCTCCTAAGGGTTTTGTCATGACCTAATCATGACAAAACCACTCCTAGGGGTCTAGCTGTCTGAGGGATGTTACAACCTAAGGATCACAACATAATAGGAACTAAGTGGATCTACAGGAACAAGCTTGATGAGAATGGTACTATAGTCAAGAACAAGGCTAGACTGGTAGCAAAAGCTACAAGCAAGAGTAAGGTATTGATTTTGATCAAACCTTTGCTCCAGTGGAAAGGCTGGAGGAAATAAGGCTGTTCTTAGCCTATGCTGCTTATCAAGGGTTCAAAGTATATCAAATGGATGTGAAATCAGCATTTCTGAATGGTGATTTAAAAGAAGAAGTCTATGAAAAAAACCCTCAGGTTTTGTAGACTCTCACTTTCTTGATTATGTATATAGGCTTAGGGAGAGCTCTATATGTGTTTGAAACAAGCTCCAAGGGCTTGGTTGAAACCATTGTCTGCCTTCCTCATTGAGAATAAATTATCTAGAGGAAGATAGACAAAACTCTATTCTATAGGGAATCAAAAGGCAAGCCATAAATAGTCCAGATATATTTGGATGACATTATCTTTGGTTCTACTGAAAACAGCCTTTGTAGGAAGTTTGCCAAACTTATGCAAGGGAAGTTTGAGATGAGCAGTATGGGTGAGCTGAAGTTCTTCTTGGGACTTCAAGTTAGACAAACTTAGAGTGGGTTGTCCATTTCCCAGTCTAAGTTCACCAAGGAGTTGATTAAGAAGTATGGTTTGGAATCAGCTTCTACAATGAAAACTCCAATGGGAACAAGAATGCCTATATGCAAAGATGAAGCAGGGAAACCTATTGATAAGTCTTTATATAGAGGGATAATTGGCTCCTTTCTATACTGACTGCTAGTAGACCTGATATCATGTATGCAACATGTGTCTGTTCTAGATATCAAGCATGCCATAAGGAATCTCATTATACTGCAGCTAAAAGAATTTTGAGATATCTTAAGGGAACACCTAATCTAGGCCTTTGGTACCCTAAGAATAGAGATTTTCTATTAACAGGTTTCTCAGATGCAGATTTTGCTGGGTGCAAAGAAGACAGAAAAAGTACCACAGGAACATGTCAGTTCCTTGGTGGGAGGCTGGTGTCATGGAGTAGTAAGAAGCAAACCAGTGTAGCTATATCAATAGATGAATCAGAATATATAGCTGGAGGTAGCTGTTGTGCACAATTAATGTGGATAAAGCATCAACTAGAAGATTATGACATCCAGGTAAGTAGAATTCCACTATTTTGTGATTCTACAAGTGTTATTTCTATTGCTAAGAATCATGTTTCACACAGTAGGACCAAGCATATAGAAATAAAGTTTCAATTTATTAGAGAACATGTTGAAAAGAAAAATATTAGTCCAGAGTTTGTAAAAACAGATAATCAAATAGCTGATATTTTCACAAAACCACTGGATGAAACTAAATTCAATAATTTCAAAATTGAATTAGGTATGTTGAACCTAGAATAGGTTAACATAAGTTTCCATGAGTAGCATCAGTAAGCACCAAATTTCTCTTGAAATTTGTCTAAGTATAATATTTGTGTCGACACAAGCAAGTTGTGTCGACACACTCAGTATGTTGTTTCGACACAGGAAAAGGATGTGTCGACACAGAAATAGTATCTGTGTCGACAGGAGAATATGTGTCGGGACTTAAGTTGTCAGTGTCGACACAGACGCAAGTATGTCGACACAGACTCAAGTATGTCAACACATAGATGTGTCGACTTAAAATACGTTTTGTCGACTTAGACTTTATTATGTCGACACATAGTTGTGTTGACTCAGCTTAAGTTCTGTCAAGACCTAGGTCATTTGAATGTCGACACGAAAACTAACATGTGCACTTAGGCCCGTCTTTTGACGTGCCCTTGACACAAGTACTATAAAAAGGTGAATCCAAAATCTAGTCGACTACGCTATCAGAATTTTTGACTCTACACCTTCTGTCGACATAGACCTTCTCTTCTCTTCTCCTCTAGTACTTACATTAATGGAACCACACCAAGAAGACAAGGTTAATGAAGGATTACGAACTAGTTCGCAAAGGTTTCACATCTGCTTCTGACGAAATTCAGGGTGTTATTGCCCTAATTTCTGAAAATGGACTAGAATTTTTGGTCTCAGAACTGACCAAAATTTGGAAGAAGGAAGTCATGGAGTTCTACACAAACGCTTCATTGGACACTAAAGAAAAGAAAATCAAGGCATCTATTCAAGGTACCCAGGTGAAGCTTACTTTGAAATCAATCAGGAAAGCACTACATCTGCCATTGATTAAGGACACAGATGAATTTACTCCATCACAAATAATTGAAGCATTAAGCTGGTGTGGACTAAATCCCACTATTAAGATTGGTTCATCTATCAATAGAAAAGGGATGAATTCCCAAAGAAAATTTCTTTCAAAAGTAGTGGGCAACGTGATTATCTTCAAAACAGGTGGACATGATCGGATTTCTTCCTCATGTTCAATCTGATGGTGAGAATCATATTCAAGATAAACACTGACTGGGCAGCAGTAGTGTTTGATAAACTACAAGAAGGAATAAAGAAACCTAACCTGGGAAGGATCCTCAGCCTATGCTTAACATCAGTTTATTCCAGATGTTCTGAAACAAGAAAATGGCTCTAAGATAAATCTTATCAGAAAAATGGATGTAAGGATACTGTCAAGGTGGGACAGAGTTCTAACCAAGGAAGACCCTGCTCCTAAGGAGCAAACTAACAAAGATAAGAAGAAAAAGAAGGTGGTTGTACAGGCTGACTCCTCCAATGATTCTTAGGAGGAGGTGGTCTTCAGTTCTGATGAAGATCAACAAAAACAAAATGTTCATGCTCAAGCAAAGGACTATGAGCCCCAAGAGCAACAAATTGACTTACTCTAGGGGGGAGAAAACCTAGAAAAAGAACTGAGTTGCCTGTCAAGGGGGAGGTATTAATGATTTTATCCTTGATAGTGACTTAGCTGTGGACACAATAATGGATGTTATATCTGAATCAACACCGCAGCTGAAGTAACTGATAAGAATGATGCTCAAAATGAGCAAGTAAGTATCTTATCCACAGACGAGTGATGTATTATACTATTCTCCTCAAAAATTATTCAAGGGACACTTTTGTTTACATAACAAAAGTGGTTTTTCAAGTGATATTAGGCTTTTAAGTAGTTTTTTTAAAAAAAACCTTATCTTATTCCTTCTGAACAGATACAGTAAGAATTTACAATGGAAGAATTGTTTCCTGATCCTCTTACTGATAGGACTGAGGGGGAGGAAATTGAAAAAGAAAAGGAAATTCCAAGGACTGAGGGGGAGTTATCCAAGGATACCCCAGCTGAAAAGGAAACTGTTGATATTAAAAGTACATCTGAATCTTCTGAAGATGAAGAAGCCACATTGGTTAAGAAAAGAAAGCTGTCTGTGT
This sequence comes from Platanthera zijinensis, assembly GCA_039513925.1. Taxonomy (NCBI): domain Eukaryota; kingdom Viridiplantae; phylum Streptophyta; class Magnoliopsida; order Asparagales; family Orchidaceae; genus Platanthera; species Platanthera zijinensis. Next base: position 91,236,120 of record CM077091.1, read on the forward strand.
TAAAGAAGAAGAGTTCTGGATATAAGAAAGCTTTACAATTGGGAACTGCACCATCTACATCAAGCATGGACTTCTGTTCTTTACTGGTCGAGATGCAAATAAAACTGGATAATCAAAGATAGACTATAGAAAATATGTGGATGCAACTCATAAGGAGTTACAATTTCAGTTGGCCCAGGACATCAAATCCATTTGATTTGAAGTGAATCAAAATAAGAAGGAGATGACAGATTGCTTCCATAAAGGAGGTAATGTTATGGTGTTCCTGGCCAAGCAACAGCAAGATATCCAAGCTAAAGTGGATAAAATTGGAGTGAAGCAGGGATATGTACTGGAGAATCAGTTAAGGATGAATGAAAATCTCAAGGATTCACATCATGAAATATTGACAAAGTTCACTGATTCTAGTACTACTCTGAAGGCTGAAATCTCCAAGCAAATCCAGAAAGATATATCTGCTATCAAAGCCACATTTCAAGAATCTCAGGAGAAAATTAAATCTTTCCTGACAAAATTCAAAGCTTATTTTAAAGAAGGAACTGAATATATAGCTGATCAAGTCAGATTCCAGAAATAAGATATAAGAGATCATGTTGCAAGAGAAGTCATAATGGGGGAGAGATTGCTAGTCAAAGCCAGCTCTGACCAAGCTAAATGGACTACCAATAGCATCAGAGATACTCTTGAACATCCTCCTCTTTGTGATGATGCAAATGTTGCTGAGTCTGGGATACAACCTAAATATTTTGAAGGAGATCAGCCTGAAGTTTCTCAGGTGATCTACCCCCAGCTAATTTTGAGATGGTTCAAGAAGAAGTGCTGAAAATTTATAGTCCTCCACCAGAGGAACAAAATCTAATTCTAGAAAAGGTTGAAATGTCAGAAGCTGCTTTAGAAGCTCAGAAGGAAGCTCAACTTTCCAAGAAGAGATTCAGAGAGTAGGCTGAGCTGAAGCAAGATTTTGAGCTATGGAGCCCAACTTCTAGAAATATCATACTTATTGCCTGGAAAGCTGTAAAGGATAAAACCCAAGACAGGGGTAAGTGGTATTCTGAACAAGAGTGGAATAAATATCAAGCAGGACAAGAAGAAATTCTTTAACATAGAAGAAGTGCTAAGGCTGGGAAGCTACCTGCTAATACTCAAGAGCCAAGCAAGTACTTCCCTAAACCTTTCCACTATTTTGAAAGACATAAGATCAAGGTTGAAGCATTAAAGAAGAAAGCTCAAAAAGGGAAAAACCCAGCTGAGGTTGCTGAAATTCTGTGCAGGGTAAAATCAAGTCTTGCAAAGGAATAGTTATTAAAGAGCCTAGCCAGTAATAGGATTGCTAGGTTAATGTAATAGAATAATGTACTAATTTGTTTCTTTTGTTCTATAAGAAATTCATGTAAACCAATGTTTTTCTGATTAATGAAATCTGTTTAAGTATTAAGTGTTTGTTGTTTATAATGATTATGTAATAACCTGCTTTGAAATGTTTTTACTTCTATTACAATTTTGTTTTATCTTAAGAGATGTATATCTTTGACTAAGGGTTATTACTTCTCCAAATATGGGAGATTGTTGGGTACATTGGAAAATGTGTAATAGATTGGAGAAGCCACAACTTAGTCAATGATATGCATCAATGTGTATTTGATAAAAGTTTGAGTTTCATTGTGCAAGATTAAATATTTGAAGGAAAATTTTCTATGTACAAGGTGTCGACACTTGTAAAGAAACTGTGTCGACACTCAAGGAGACTGTATCGACACTCAGGCAAGCTGTGTCGACACACAGGAGAAATGTGTCGACACATATGAAGAAGCTATTTTGACACCCAGCTGCTATGTCGACACTCAGGAAAGCTGTGTCGACACACTAGCAAAATGTGTCGATACTTATAAAGAAGTTGTGTCGACGCTCAAAGCTATGTCGACACTTATAAAGAAGTTGTGTCGACATCCAGAATTGTGTCGACATCCAGAATTGTGTCGACAACTTAAAACAGAATTGTGTCGACACTTAAAATAGAAGATGAGTCGAAACTCAGGAGCTATGTCGACACCTGAAGCAATTGTGTCGATACACAAGACTTGTGTCGACACACTAACTCTCAAGAGGCTGTGTCGAGTTCAGAAGTAATTGTGTTGACACACAGGACTTGTGTCGACACACATTCAATGCCATTTGACAAACACTCAAGGCCATCTGTCCGCAACAGAAATGTCGAGACAAGAAGCTGTTGTGTCGACATACAGGACTTGTGTCGACACATATAATAAAAAGCAGTATCGAGAAGCAGAAGTATGACTATTTCGACACTTGGAGTATTTGTGTCGACACCTTGAAGAATTGTGTCGACACTTAGCCTATATGTGTCGGCACATGTGAAGCAGTCTGCAGAGTGTTGTGTACTGAGTTGGAAAGACATTGAAGAACCTGGTGACGTGACTGGTGACTTGACAGCTGTCATAACAAACCGGTCTGACACCACTGTCAGAACTGTCAAAAGTTTGTTATGAACCGGATCAACCGGTAACCATAGAGCAAGCTCTATATAAGAGACAGATCAGAAACGAAAAACATACAACAATGTGAGGCATCAATAAGAAGAATTCTGACAGATCAAGGGCTATCTGCAAGAAAGATTAAGAGTTCTATCTGAATTTAAGGAAGAAGCTGATTGAAGATCATATTCATCAACAGAGAAGATCCAACTTATTTTGTTCTAATCAAGAAGCTTTGAAAAGCTAAGTTAGGTTGGATCAGAAGGATCAGTCTATACAAGAACTGATTAAGAAGACAACATAAACAAAGAAATCTAGCTGGTGAAGTTTTCTGATACTTATTACTCACAATTTCTTGTAGGATCTATTATTAGATCTGAGATTGTAAGCCTAAAATTATAAAGGCTGAGGTAGGGAAATGTGCTTGAGGTAGGACTTGTGGAAAGTCTTAGTTGTAAGCCTAATTATAAAGGCTGAGGTAGGGCCGAGGCCTGATGTAGGATTCAGTGAAGAATCTGAGGTAGGACTCGTGTAAAGTCTGAGGTGTAGGAACCATTTTGGGTTCTTAGTTTGTAAGATCTGCGGATCCGAGCCAGTAGAAGTAAGTTAGGATGAATCCAGTTATCTGCTGGATAGGAGAAGGGGGAAAGTGAATGTACCCATATCTTGGGGAACCACTAGATCTGGTATTTACTGTGTTGTATTTAATTTCTGTAGATAGAATTATTCTGTGCTAAAAGAAGTTACAAATATCTGTTTGCCTTAAAATCAAAAAGACACAAAAAGATTAGAACTTATTCACCCCACCACCTCTAGGTGTTTAGGCTCTTGAAACAAAGTCTTTCAGTGATGCAGTTGAAATCTATGCAGTCAATGCAGTCGATATCCATGCAGTCGATATAGTCGATAAATCGATGCACTCGATTGGAGAAAGTGTGTCATGTGGCTTACCAACACGTTTTAGTTGGTTGTGAAGCAGCCATTAAGCGACAAGATGATTTTAACTTGGTTGAGAGTCCACCACTAGAGTTATCATGCCGCAATAATGATTTATCGCCCGACGATAGCAATTTTTAAGTGAAAGCTCGGTTTTATCACAACCATCCATTCCTTAGGAAGTGGAGATCCTATGGCTGAGTTTAGGCCCAGGATTATCAAGTGGTTGAGGGGGGTGGGTTATTACCTTCTTATTATCTCTTCACTCTCGCTCTCTCTCTTCAAGTGGAGAAAATAAAAGAGAAGAATGAAAGGAGAGGAAGAAAAAGGCTGAAACCAGTCCTCTAGAAGAGCTTTGAAGGAGTTCTTATGATTGAATTTACGAACTAAGGCTAGATCTATGGAGATGAAGGTGCTACAAATGCTTCCATACAGATCAGTTGAAACTTCAAAGCTCCTAAGCGATCTATAAGGGTAACAATTCTCCTCTTTGACATGTGAAGTCCTTCTTTGGCATATTGGAGAAGATGTTCCACTAATTAGTGAGGGTGATTCTTCTAACAGGGTGATCGGTTGGATCCCGGATATAATTATATTTAGAATCCAGAATCAAAGTATGGAATATGCATGTTGTGTGAATCCCATCTGGACAAGTTAGACTGGATTAGTGATGGTTATCTTGTTTATTATATGTTGGAGAATACTCCTTGATGAGTATGTTATTTTTCGGGTTCTGAGTGTTATAGAGTGTTGTAGGGAGTCTTGGTTGATAACTCAAGGAAATATTCGAAAAAGTGGATAGAATCATTTCTCTGTCTGATACCACCCAATAGTAGTCGATATTGTTGGCGGTAGCTCCTGGTCTTATCAAGTGATCCGATTGTCGTGGATGTGAAGCCCAGGTCCAAGGGATAGGGTACATAGCATTAGAAAGGATAGATATGTTGATTCTATTGATATCAAACGGAGATAGTGTAACAACCCAGCAAGGAAAAGAATGCTCGACAAAAATTTTCCAGCAGAGCTCGACAAAAATCATCCAACAAAGCTCGATGAAAATCGTCGAGCTGATCTCGACAAAAATCATCGAGCTGATCTCGATGAAAATCGTCGTGCTGATCTCGACGAAAATCGTCGAGCTGAGCTAGACGAAAATCATCGAGCTGAGCTAGACGAAAATCGTCGAGCTGAGATCAATGAAACGTCGAGCGAAGCTCGACGATCATCGAGGGCAGCTCGACGAAAATCTTTGAGGGCTGCTTTTGGCATGTTTTTGGTTTCCGTTCGACAAAATGCTGAAATTCACTGTCGCCTCGTGTTAGATGGCTGGTGTGCGGCCATTGAACGGTGGTTGACTTTTCAGCTTCTATCCGAGCTGTTAATTGGTTTTGATGTTTTGTTGTGTGGCTGGGATGTAACCCGAGGCCTTATTTGGAGAGGAATGGAAAGAGAAAATTATTATTTCCTTTTCTCTCTCTCTCTCTTCTATGCTTCCCGAGTTCTGGAGCAGATCCCTTTGGCTGGTGCTAGGGTTACTTGCTGGAGAAGATCTTGAGGCCGGACTTAAGAGCCAAGGCTAGAATCACAAAGGGGAAAGTGAGGCAATCAGTTCCATCCGCGTAGAAAAGCTTTCTCATGGCTCCAAAGAGACCGTCAAGGGTAACGATCTTTTTTATTTGACATGTGAAGTCTTTATTTTGGCATGTGCATAGATTTACCCCACAAAAAGGTGGATTATTGAGGGATTTCCCTTGGGTTGATTCTTGAAATCCCCAATAAGTCTTGCATATAGATCCAGAAATGTGTAGTACAGAATAGACATGCTGTGTGAAGCCCATCTGGACAGGTTGGTCTGGATTGGTGATGTTTTATTTTGCACACTGTAGAAGACTCCGCCTATAAACGAGTATTTTGTGGAGTCAGTGGGTTTTGCCTGTGAAGGGAAGTACCAGGAAGTACTGGAGTGGAATTCCAGGAAAATACCCTCGTAATTCATTTTATGTATGCTATGAAAAGACCAGTTTTCGGGCACTACAGGATGCTGCAGGGTTTGCATTTTTGGGCATAGAAAGAGAGATTTTGTTGGTCCCGCCAAGCGATCGCGACGAACGCTGACATTAACTCCCGCTTGGTTTGTGAAGCAAGTTCTTTGTGGACAATGAGGTTATTGTGAGCTACGAGCTCTTAAAAGGCTTCGTTCCGAACGGACAAGGGGATGCCGACCCGCGTCAGTGTAGACATTGAACTAGCGATTTGAGCAACAGGCAAGGATTGAACTGTATTCGCGTTATGGTTGTCTGATATGAGTGCTTGGGATATTGGCATTCATCAGGTTCACATAATGAGAGTCTTGGGTTGTACTCCATCAAGACTAAAGTCTCTGGCTATAGGCCATGGAGCGTAATGCTAAATGTTTACCGTTGGGTTTTGGACCTTGAACGGTGGTAGGACTCTGGTTTTCCGGTACACCAATAATGTGCCCTGAGTGCAAGGAGCGTCGGAACGTATGGTCGATGTTTGTGATATATTGATGGTGCGTGAGTGCACATCTTGTAATATATCTGCTTGTGAAATGCAATGCCTACCGGGAAGGAATATCACTACCCCGGGAAAGGGGTAGGGTCGTTATAAATTGGTCAGCTGAATGCTGACTGTTGCATGGTTTGCCACCGTGCAGTGGACTGTCCTTGTATAGGTGCTGGAGAGTCGAGCGGGAAATAGCGGGCTGAAGCCCTTTTTGTTGTTGTTGTTGCTATGCTGGCCCTTGAAGGCCAATTAAGGAAATGTTTACTGTTTTCATGTGTGGCCGACTTGTGTGCCAATGTTTGTAATCCACACTCGTGAAAAGAACCTGTAAGGCCTTAAGGCCAAACAATTTGTGTATGTTGTATACATTCCTTAGAGTTCTATATAAATGTGGTTATTTATATATATTGTGGACATTCGTGATTGTTTGAGTTCAAAGAAACTTAAAGCTTCAGTTAGCATGCTCTGGTTTAGGATGCGAATAACAATTGGTATTAACCTGTAACCTCACCGCCTGTTTGTGGCATATAGTGTGCGGCCCCGGTCAGACCTTCTATTATATGTCATTTAACTGATTGGGTCATTACAATTTGGTATCAGCTTGTCTTGGTCTTCCTCTTTCGAATTCGTAGTCGAATTCTTTTGTGGGAGTGGCGAGCACGTGTAAGTACGACCCGCTTTAACTATAATTGAACTCAAGAATGTCCACTAAGGAATGGAAATACACCTATTTGTGGAACCTGCGCGTTCCTATAATATTGTTATTGCTTGTGCAAAGTCCTAAAGTGTGTTTTGTACACCTATAGGTGAGTCGAAGTGGAGCTGGGCAGTCTGAGCCCCATCATTCTGATGAGAGTGCGACACCAGTTGGGATGCCTCTACCTCCTCCTTCTAGGGAGACAGTACGTCTAGTTGTTGAGGCGCTATTTGCAATGATTCATGTACAGCCTACTAGGCAGGCATAGCCTGCAATGGTGCCAGAACAGGGTGGGGTGAGACCAGAAACTATTGAGGCTGTTGCTGACCCTCAAGCAGCTGAACGACAATTGAAGCAGTTTATGAGCTTCAATCCTCCTACATTTACGTGTATGGGATTCCCAACGCAGGCAGAGGATTAGTTGTCACGCATCAAGCGAATATTGATGGCGATAAGGATGGAGGAGAACAAAAAGTCACCTTGGCCACCTTCTTGTTGGAAGGAGAGGCCCGGTTATGGTGGGACGAGATAGAGTTGCACCACTTAGTGGGTAGGCAACTAACCCAAGTCTCAATAGAGTTGTTTTCAGGACTATTTTTTGCAAAGCACTTGCCATTAGCTCAGCGGATAGCCATGGAAAACGAATTCTAGCGTTTAACTCAGGGAGAAAGTAGTGTTGACACCTACTTACATGAGTTTACCAGGTTGGGATGATATGCTAGAACGATCTTTGCTGACGAGGAGCGTAAAACCAATAGGTACTACAAAGGGTTGCAGGATGAGCTGAGATTCCTGCTCTCGAGTTCGATGAACAAGGGATTTCAAGCATTGGTTGATACAGCTCGTGCGTTGGAGAAGGATATCAAGCGGGTACAAGGCAAGAGGGACTTGGTTATGATAAAGTCCGAGTTCAAAGTACTGCACATGGGAAAAACAAACAACCAAAAGAAATGGAGTAAGAGATCCAAGTCTTCTACACAGGCTCCCCCAAGTGTTACATCTGGAGCAACTTCGAGGCAAGAGTCTCGTACATTCTATACATGTGGTAGAGTGGGGCATATAGCCCGTGACTGTCAGGTTAGTCCTCCAAAGGTTGAAAAGAAGACAGGAGCATCTTATGCGGAGAAGGGAAAGGCAGTGGTGGAGTCCTCTGCATCCCAGGCGCAACTCCGAGTTTATAATCTTGTCCAACAGGAGTCCAAAAAGCAAAGTGACGTCATCACAGGTACGATCAAAGATGTTGATTGCTTACTTTTTATATTTCATACCTTGTATATAGCTTGTGTATGATGTATTTGTATTAGGCTTTATCCTAATTCGGGACAGTCTGGCGAGAGCACTATTTGATACGGGTGCTTCACATTCATTTATATCTAAGTACTTCGTAGCACGAATCGGAGTACCTAGTCATATGATGACAGATAGTGTGAAGGTGTTGTTACCAAACGGATGTGTGATGCTTGTAGATAGGACTTGCTACGTGGAAGTACGAATATGAAGTCGGGATTTCTTCTTGAACGCATCTGTGCTACCGATATCGGACTTTGATGTGATCTTTGGTATGGACTGGCTCTCGGAGCAACGTGCCTTTATTGATTGCAATTCAAAGGAGATCACACTGGGCCCGAATACCGAGCTTGAGACTAAGTTCGTTAATATGCAAGGAGCGAACGGGATCTTGATGTCTACCCTCCAAGTTGTCAATGCTGTTTGGAAGGGCACGGAGTTATTCTTCATGCTTATTCAGACTGTTGAGATAAAGGCCAATGTGAGTGACGTTCCGATAGTATCGGAGTTTGTTGATGTATTTCCTAAAGATCTTCTTGAGTTACCACCCCAGCACGAGATTGACATCTCTATTGAGTTGGTGCCAGGTGCAAAAACTATGGCCCGATCGCCATATCGTGTAGAGCCAAAGGAAATGGCATAATTGAAAGTTCAACTACAAGAGTTGTTGGGACAGGGATACGTATGCCCAAGTATGTCACCTTGGATCACACCTGTTCTCTTTGTGAAAAAGAAGGACGATAGTCTACGGTTGTGTATCGACTATCGCGAATTGAATAAGTTGGTGGAGAAAAACAAGTATCCGATTCCACGGATAGATGACTTGTTTGATCAGCTAGTGTGATCAATCGTCTATTCTAAGCTGGACTTAAAATCTGGTTACTACGAGTTAAGGACTAGGGAAGGTGACATTCCCAAGACAGCGTTTGGAATACGCTACGGTCATTATGAGTTCACTGTAATGCCGTTTGGGCTATGTAATGCTCCATTGGTGTTCATGGATATAATGCACCGAACGTTCCGAGAGTACTTAGACATGTTTGTGATCGTCTTTATTGATGACATATTAGTGCACTCTCAGTCTGAAGCAGACCATGCGAACCATTTACGAATGGTGTTGCATACCCTGAGGCGAAATAAGTTCTATGCCAAGTTCTCAAAGTGTGAGTTCTGGATATCGTTAGTGGCTTTTCTTGGCCATATGGTGAGTGGAGAGGGCATTGCAGTGGATATATCAAAGATAAGAGCCATACAGGAGTGGCCGTTGTTTTCTTCGGTGGTCGAAGTCAGGAGTTTTCTTGGACTGGCAGGCTACTACAGACATTTTGTAGAATACTTCTCACGGATCGCTTTGCCTCTTACAACATTAATGAGGAAGGATCAAAAGTTTGTTTGGATGCCAGAGTGCGCACGAGCTTTTGAAGAGCTAAAGAGTTGTTTGACCACGACGCCTGTTTTGACGTCGCCATGTGGAATAGACGGATATGAGATTTATAGTGATGCATCAAGAAGTGGTTTAGGTTGTGTTCTTCTTCAGTTTGGAAAGGTGATCGCTTATGGATCACGCAAGTTGAAAGTGCATGAGCGAAACTATCTCATCCACGACTTGGAGTTGGCGACGATGATTTTTGCACTTAAATTGTGGCGTCACTATTTATATGGCATGAAAGTGGATATATTCACGGGCCAAAAGAGCCTAAAGTATCTATTGGATCAGAAGGATCTCAATATGTGACAACGAAGGTGGATGGAGTTCCTCGGGGACTACACCTTTGATATTCATTACACTCCAGGGAAGGGAAACATTGTCGCAGATGCCTTGAGTAGTAGGACTCCAACAAGGGCAAATTAGTTGCAGATGCATGATGAGCATCTAATCCAGGAGTTGGAAGCGTTAGAGATTTCTTGTGTTGACAAGAATTCCACAGCAAGTGCATGCTTGAACTGGATGGAGGTACAGTAGGTCCTTGCGGACAAGGTGCAGCAAGCAACGGAACTTGATGAATGTTTGTAATGCTATGTAGTGGATGGGTCAAATGGCAAATTCTCCTGGGATGGAGGTCTTCTGCGGAAAGATGGTCGTTTGTGCGTCCCATGTATGGGTAAGCTAAGAGAAGAATTGATGTATGAGGCTCACTTTACGAAATACTCAATTCACCCACGGAGCACAAAGATGCACAAAGACATGAAAAAGCTATTCTTGTGGCATGGTTTAAAGAAAGACATCGCACATTACGTGGCTAAATGTTAGACCTGTGCATTAGTGAAGGCTGAATGCCAGAAGCTTGGAGGTTTCCTAAAGTCGCTACCTATTCCGGAATGGAAGTTTGATGATATTTCGATGGATTTCGTGCATGGTTTGCCGAGATCTCAATGCGATAACGATTCGGTTTGGGTGATCGTAGACCGGTTGACGAAAGTGGCTCACTTCATTCCAAACAAGGGGGACAATTTAGTTGCAGTATTGGCTAAGCTTTATGTTGAACAAATCGTACGATTGCATGGTGTTCCCCGTAGCATCGTAAGTGATCGAGACGGGCGCTTCACTTCGAATGATTGAAGGCTAATCCATCAGTTTTTTGGGACAAAATTAACGTATAGTATGACCTTTCATCCACAAACGGATGGCAAGACAGAGAGGACCAATAGAATGATGGAGGACATACTCCAAATGTGCGCCGTGGATTTTGGGAAGAGATGGGAAGACCATCTATATTTGGTAGAGTTCGCCTACAATAATAGCTATCAAGCTAGTATAATTATGGCACCGTTTGAAGATTTGTATGGAAGGAAATGTCGTACACCATTAGCTTGGGAAGAAACAGGCGAGTCAAAGCTCTACAAGCGTAACGAAGTCAAAGAAGCTAATGCCACAATACGCTCTATGCGGGAGAGGCTACTTGTATCCCAAGATAGGAAAGACAAATACTACAACACCAAGCATCGGAATATGGAATTTACGGCTGGCGATTGGGTATTTTTGAAAATTAAACCCTTCAAGGGCGTGTCCAGGATTCAGCGCTTGAAAAAGTTATGCCTGAGGTATCTTGGTCCGATTGAAGTGGTGGAGCGAGTTGGAGAAGCTGCCTATCGGCTAGCTCTTTTGAGCGAATTGAGTGGATTGCATGATCTATTCCACATCTCAGTGCTTCGAAAAGCCTTGAAAGATCCAGCTCAAGTAATTCCAAATGGTCGTGTATCGATCGAATTTGGGCTAACGACAAATATTAGGTCCATTCGGATCGAAGATAAAGCGGATAAGCAGCTGCGGAACAAGACAATCGGGATTGTCAAGGTCCGGTGGGACAATTATGGCCGTGAGTAGCTAACATAGGAGCGGGAGTAGACCATGCGTGCTGAATTTCCCGAATTGTTTGTCTAAACTAGGATAACAGTTTTTATTTTATTTTGTCCAGAACAAAGAATGTTGCAACAATTTTTATTGAAGAAAAGTTATGTTATAACATGTTGGTTACGATATTTTGGTGCTGAATGCAAATTTCAGGACAAAATTTCTCTGAAGGGGGGAGGTTTGTAACACCCCAGCAAGGAAAAGAATGCTCGACGAAAATCGTCGAGCAGAGCTCGACGAAAATCGTTGAGCTGAGGTCGACGAAACGTCGAGCAAATCTCGACAAAAATCATCGAGGACAGCTCGAAGAAAATCATTGAGGGCAGCTTTTGGCCTGTTTTCGATTTCCGTTCGACGAAATGCGGAAATTCTCTATCGCCTCATGTTAGATGGCTGGTGAGCGGCCACTGAACAGTGGTTGACTTTTCAGCTTCTATTTGAGCCGTTAATTGGTTTTCATGTTTTGTTATGTGGCTGGGATATAACCCGAGGCCTTATCTGGAGAGGATTGGAAAGAGGAAATTATTATTTCCTTTTTTTTCTCTCTCTATCTTCTTTGCTTCCCGAGTTCTGGAGCAGAACCCTTCGGCTGGTTCTAGGGTTGCTTGCTGGAGAAGATCTTGAGGCCGGACTTAAGAGACGAAGCTAGAATTGCGAAGGGGAAAGTGAGGCAATCAGTTCCATCCGCGTAAAAAAGCTTTCTCATGGCTCCAAAGAGACCGTCAAGGGTAACGATCTTTCTTCTTTGACATGTGAAGTCCTTATTTTAGCATGTGCATGGATTTTCCCCACCAAAAGGTTGATTATTGATGGATTTCCCTTGGGTTGATTCTTGAAATCCCCAATAAGTCTTGTATATAGATCCAAAAATGTGTAGTGCGGAATATGCATGCTGTGTGAAGCCCATCTAGACAGGTTGGTCTGGATTGGTGATGTTTTATTTTTCGCATCGGAGAAGACTCCGTATATAAATGAGTATTTTGTGGAGTCGGCGGGTTGTGCCTGTGAAGGGCAGTAGCAGGAAGTACTAGAGTAGAATTTCAGGAAAATACCTTCATAATTCATGTGCTATATACTATAAAAAGACCAGTTTTCTGACATTGCAGTATACTACAGGGTTTGGGTTGAGTTTGGGAAAAGAAAAAGAGCTTCTATTGGTCCCGCCAAGCGATCGGAAGCTAGTCCTTGGTTCTAACGCCCCCTATTTTTGTTCGATGATTTTATTTGATTTGTTATCGTCATATTTATGACGTCATGACGTTACTTTTAATGTCGAGTTGACAGCACGACGTCGTTGAGGTATTTTCGCGTCCGTTCGGTCGAGTCGGCTAAATCCGCGAATTCTTGTTGCAATTGGAAAAATTTTTCATTTTAGAATTGAGTAAAATAATTTTGGATTTGTTCGTCGAGTTTCGTCGCGATCCGAGCGATATTCGAGCCTCGACGATTTTCTGAAGTTTTATGGAATTTATGTTCGCCATAGACTTTGAAAATTTATATCTCAAGAATGAATCTTCGGATTTTGGTTGTGACTTCGTCATTGGGTTCGTAGCGTCAGTATTCGTCTACAATGCAAATTTTGTTTAATTCGGCGCGCGTTTGGGCCTCTGTTTTGAACTCGTGTTTCGTTATTCAAAAATATATAAATATGAGTATATTAAAGCACTATTCAAAAATGTCATTTACTATTCATCTCTATAGTTTGATTTTTTTTGGATATATTTGTAAAAAGCACTGTTCATGCAATAAAATTGTCGAGTAAACTTTCCTATTCTCGAGTGATCTGGCTACTAATCGAGTAGTTGTAGGCTTGTACTCAAGTATTCTACTGTTCATCTCGAGTAATTCTATGTTTGTTCTTGAGTACAAAATTTTAGTAGTCGAGTAACCTGTTTTCTACTTCTCGAGTACCTCTAATCTTGTTCTCGAGTAGTCGGCCGTCCTGCTCGAGTAGTCCGTTCTTGTCTGCGTTTGGGTGCTGTTTTGAAGGTAAAAATGGTGTTGTATAAATAAATGATTAATATAAAATTTTTTCGTCTCAACGAGATCTACAACTTTGGTATTGAACACTTTTCGATTTGAAGCCATCCTAAACCTCTATTTTCGTTTTCCGCGCACCCGCTCATATATATCCCATTTTTTTCCTATTTAGACAGAACTTTCTATAAATACATATATATATATATATATATATATATATTTTTGATACTCAAGATAATTAGAAAGAAAAATTTCAGCTTCTTCCTCATGATTTAGACCAAAACGAAACCACCTGTGCGGCGACTCCCTCCCGTTCGTGAATCTTCCGGTGGCCGCTGACGGTGCTCCGGTGCTCGAAATCTTCAACCGAATATAGATCCGGAAAGCTCTCATCAAGAGCTACGCCATCGTGGTAAAATCTTCCCATTTCCTTGAAATTTTCTCGCTAGGGTTTTCGGCCCTAACCCATGTTTTTTGTCATTCTTCTTAGAATTTTGACTTCTCTCGTCTACTTTAGCCCCGATTTACTTCAAGGAGTGATTCAGAGAATATTTCCCGTAAAAATCAAGGCAAGTGATGGTTTCCTCCTTCTCTTTCTTTCTTTACCCAATTTGAAAAATTTTCTAATTTCTTGTTATCATGATTGTTCAATAACTGCTGAATTGAAGTGATGTCGAGATCTCCTGTATAATTTCCTTTATAGTTTCCAAGTTCATGATTTTGTTACCCAACCATATAAATCCTATATGTTTTGATGAAGTGATTAAATATCACCTTTATTTCTATTCTTTAACTTTCATGTAGAACACGTTAGAGTTTATTATAGGATTGTAAATTCTTCCTAAAGATTGATCAACTGATTATAATTTAGAATTGTTTTGTAGAATCCGATGTGCCGTTGTTGACTTGAGATGTATATCATGTTTTTCTTCGTGGCATTGTCGTGGGGCGAGACAAGCCACCAGGCACCGATTTGGTTGTGGTGTGCCTCTAAGCTCTAAACCCGGATCGTTACGGGGCTTTCCTTCCGGGTTTTTCTGTGTTGCAGGTGTTTTTATTGTACGACCCCACCGCCGCAACGTTTGATATCCCTATTAGTACTTTGTGGGGATCTACGGGCTTTTGGGCATTTGCGATGTATAATGCAGTATCAAATCTCCCCAGAAATTAGACGGATATTATATTCGTAAGGGGTGTGTCCAGTTGAGTGACCACCTTGCCCGTGTTTTTTTGGTGGAGTTGACTACATGTGGCTAATAGGGGTTTGTTTCTCTCCTGATGGTTTAACCTTGACCTTTTCCCCTTATAGTGTGTGCATTTAGGGTGTTGTGGTTATACGTGACGCTTCACGTAAGTGTTTCTCTTTTTACCTTTATACCTGACTGTTGTACTTTACGTAAGGATTTTTTTCCTTAGGTCTTGGGTTGGTACCCCTTGACTTTGTTTACTTTGGCTTACTTTCTTCCATCTATTTTACTTTTTTGCTGAGGTGTTCTATCTTTGGAATGCCTCAGGTTCAGAGTTGTAGCTGATAGCCGTGCTAGTTTTGGAGTTCCTGGGTAGCTGTCTTGGCTGTGGTTTTGCCTCACCGTAGCGAGGTAGTTTGTTGTTTATTTTGTTTTACTATTTCAGACATACTTTACTATATGTGGGTTCGTGTCAGTTTGTTGTAGCCCATGGGATTGTTGATTTTTGGTCATTACTAGCTACTTAGTACTCTTTCTGTGTATAAGATTACTTGCTCTCTGGGTTATTTTATTCTAAGATTGCATGGTAGTTATTTTCAAGTATAACAATTACTAGTATTACCTCATGCACTACATATTTTAAAATGTAAAATCACTATATTTAACGACCATACAAAACTAATTTTATTTCTACTAAATTTAGAACTCGTATACCTTGAGGTTTCCTTTGGGAACCTCTAAGCTCTTGTAGGATGCCTCATTTGATAAAAGAAATACTTTCCGCAACGTTTATTCACTTTCCTTGTGGACTAGATGAACCACTAAGATGAGGGATATGGCTAACTACTGTACTTAAACTGATTTTACATTAAAATAACTTAAAGAATCTTTCTTCTTGTTTAAGGAGGTGTTTGCCTGAGCATCCGCAGTTATCCCTTGCTGACGTGGCATCATGACAAACATTTTTTCATTATACTGATACTCCTTTTTTGGCGGTGAAAAATGCGGGTTGTGATAGTTGGTATTAGAGGGAGGGTGGTTTGACAAGTTGGTCGAACAAGCCAATCTCGTTTAGTTTGTTTGTTTCTTTCATTTGCATACACACACTGATGTGTCATCAATACGTCTTAACCAAAGCATAGTCACTACACTCATAGCATGATTAAAAGTATACAGGGCATATTATATAGTATGAGATGCATAATATGCGTTTGTATATGGATCCACCATAGGAGGCAACATGTGACGGTTTTGTAGTATGGGATGCATAACCATCATCACATGGGTGCCCATTAGCACGTTTTATTTTCTCGTTGCATGCGATGTTATGTAGTATGGGATGCATAACATTACATGTGTACGCCGCTCATAACATGCATTAAAGCCATTTTAGGATACATAACACTGCATACATAGCATATCACCGCATAAACACGCGCGCTAAGTTAAGGTTTACATGACGACACATGTATATACATAATTTTAAATAAGAGTAAATAACTCATGCATTCATATCATATGCACAAGAGTACAATAGGATGAGAGGATATCATCATAAGTAGGACATAACATCATTATAAAATCCCAGAGCAAGTTTCAGCATAAGCAAGTGTCTTTTAAGTATGGTCTGAAATAGTCGTGTGGCCTAGTTTTAAAAAAGGATTTTGATGAGTTGTTCATTTGCTTTTTTAATGCCAACAAAGCGTATTGCGATGAGGTCAACTTCCCAGTCAGAGGGTGAGCCGTCTTGTGCACAGAGTGAGGCGTTGATTGAGAGTTTGCATCAGAGCAATGAAGCTTTGTCGAGGCAGTTTGTTGCGATACAGTCGCAGATTTAGTCGTTGTTGTTTGCTGCTCCCGTGCAGCAACCTGTAGATAAAGATTATGTCGCGGGTCAGGCCGTACCTACTGATCCTGCTCCTCTGGTGCCCCCAGTGATGTTACCGCCGGAGATGAACCTTATATCATATTTCCAGCGATTGAGACCTCCCACTTATGACGGGAGTGCCGATTTCATGGTTTTGGATGATTGGATTATCACTATGGATGAGATGTAACGTATTCAGGGATTGTTGAAGCCCAGAAAATGATGTTTGCGGCCTATCAGCTAAAAGTCCTGACAAAGACTTGGTGGATTCGAGAAGAGGAATGTTTGGCAGAAGGATGTTCTTGGGAGTCCTTCAAGAAGATGCAGCTGCAGAAGTTCTTACCCTCAGTCGAGTTGAATAATTTCCTGCATTTGAAGTAGAGACAGCTCACTGTGAGCGAATATGAGATCGAGATTAGTAAGCTGAGCTGATTTGCTTCTGATTTGGTAGCCTTGGAGGCAGCAAGAGTGAATCGTTTCCTCGAAGGATTAAGAAGCAATGTCCAGCAATGGGCATGCGGTTATAGAGCTTAAAGCTTTGCTAAAGTAGTGGTAGCTGCTTTGAAGGTCAAGGCGATCGAGAATGCCAAGAATCGAGGTGCTGCGACGAGAAGGGAGAAGAGAAAAGGTGAGGAGGATGGAAGCTCCAGGGCATCTGGCCCTTCTTCGAAGAAGAAAAGTAAGGAAGTATGTAGCTTCTGTGGTTGATCCGACCATTCTTTTAAAAGGTGCTTCAAGAGGATTGCCACACTGAAGCAGTTGCAGGTGCTCACCATCCAAGGCACACCTAAAGGAGATCTGGTGTACACGCACTGTGCAAGGAAGGGACACGACGTGAGTCATTGCTGTATGAAGGATAAGGTCTCTTTCCAGTGCGGGCAGAAGGGGAACTTGAAGACTTCATGCCCCCAGGCTCAGACTCCACTGTAGCCTGCTCCGCTTTGGGCTCTTCCGCCACCACCAAACCTGGATAAAGGAAAAGTAAAGCCGAATGTGGTGACCAGGGAGGAAGCTCAAACCTCTATGCAAGTTATATTAGGTTAGCTCCAGTTTAATTTATCTTCATTATTTCTCGTGGTTGCCCAAGTTATCGTTCGTTTAGTTATGTATGCTACAGTTTTAAGGGATTTTAAGGTGCGGAATAGGTGGGCGTGCGTTCTTTTCGATTTTGATGCCACCCATTCCTTTGTTTCCCAGAGGTTTGTAGATAAACATCATCTGGATGTGGATCAATTAGGAAACTCCTTCAACATCAAGCTTTCCTCCGGTGATTCGGTGATATTTAATCAAGGAGTTCTGAGATGCCCTATATACCTAGGCAATTTCCTAGCCTTTGTAGATCTGATGGTGTTGGATCTGGCGGACTTTGACTTGATATTGGGCATGGACTGGCAATCTAGGTATGATGCGGTCATCCAGTGAAAGGCAAAGCGACTGGACTTCAGGATGGACAATGGCCAACCTATGAGCGTCTATGGATTTCACGACAGGGTTTCCCCTATCATTTCTGCGATACGTGTTTGTCGTGCTATAGGGTCTGGTTGCGAGGCATTTTTGGTTTCTATTTCTGCTCTAGAAATAGCTTTTGTTACGCAACGTCTTGACGATATCTCGGTGGTGCGGGAGTTTCTAGATGTTTTTCCTGATTGTCTTCCAGGACTTCCTCCGGTGAGGGATATAGAGTTTGTGATAGACCTTGAGCCAGGTACTCGTCCTATTGCCAAAGCACCGTACCGTATGGCTCCGCGTGAGTTGGATGAGTTGCGTACTTAGCTCGATGAATTACTGAGGTGTGGTTTTATTAGACCAAGTTCTTCTCTGTGGGGTGCTGCTATGTTGTTCGTAAAGAAGAAAGACAGATTGATGAGGCTTTGTGTCGATTATAGAGAGTTGAATAAGGTGATCATTAAGAATAGATATCCCCTGCCAAGGATTGATGATCTGTTCGATCAGTTGCATGGTAGCTCGGTATTTTCAAAGATCGACCTTCGTTCAGGATACCACCAGTTGAGAATTCGTGAGGCAGATATTCCACGAACTGTTTTTCGTTCGCGGTATGGACATTATGAGTTTTTGGTGATGTCTTTCGGTTTGACCAATGCACCCTCTCCTTTCATGGATTTGATGAATAGGGTGTTGAATGACTTCTTGGACCGGTTTGTTATTGTGTTCATAGATGATGTCTTACTGTATTCCCGCAATGTTTAGGAGCATACTCAGTATTTGCATTTGGTTTTGTCGACCCTGAGGGAGCATAAGTTATACGTAAAGTTGAGCAAGTGTGAGTTTTGGCTACCTCAGGTGTTCTTTCTGGGTCATGTGGTAAGCAAGGATGGTATTTTCGTAGACCCAACCAAGGTTTCTGCTGTGATGGAATGGGAGAGACCTTCTACACCTAAAGAGATTAGGAGCTTCTTAGGCCTGGCTGACTATTATAGAAGATTCATGGAAGGGTTTTCAGTGTTGTCAGCTCCTCTTACCAGACTTACCCAGAAGAACACTGCATTCATTTGGAGTGATAAGTGTGAAGAGGCTTTCCAAGAGTTGAAGAAGAGATTAGGTACTGCACAAGTTTTAACTTTACCTACTTAGGTAGTAGAGTACGCTGTGTATGTGGATGCGTAACACGTTGGACTTTGCTGTGTTTTAATGCAAGATTGTAAGGTGATCGCGTATGGATCAAGACAACTAAAGATTCAAGAGGAAATTATCCTACACACGATTTGGAGTTCGCAGCTGTAATATATGCGCTGAAGCTTTGGCGACACTTATTGTATGGTGCGCTATGTAAGATCTATATGGATCATAAGAGTTTGAAGTATGTCTTCACTCAGAAGGAACTAAATCTGCACAAGCGTCGGTGGTTAGAGTATGTGGCTGATTATGACATGGAGATTCTCTATCATCCAGGAAATGCTAATGTAGTAGCCGATGCCTTGAGTAGAATGACTGCCAAAATTTTTAATCTGTCGGTACAGTCCTTGGTAGAAGAATTCTTGTTGATGGATATCGAGGTTAGGAATAGTACCGTGCCTGCTGGGCTAGAAGTAGAAGAGCCCACTTGGTTTTCCCTTACTAGAGCACACCAGAAGGATGATCCGGATTTGTTACATCTCCGAAATAGAACTGTGAAGGGAGAGCTACCTGATTTCTCCTTTGATGAGTTGGATACCTTGAAGTATCGGGGTAGATTTTGTGTCCCCACCTTTGGCGACATTCGGGCTAAGATCTGTGCTGAAGCTTATAGTTCGAGTGTACCCTACCATCCTGGTTCCACTAAGATGTATAAAAATCGAAAGCAAATTATTTGGTGGTCAGGAATGAAGAATGTTATCGTGAAGTTTGTGTAGGAGTGTTTTACGTGTCAGCGTGTTAAGGCTGACCATAGAAGGCCTGGAGGTAAATTGACACCTCTTGATATTCCAAGTTAGAAATGGGATAGTATTTCAATGGATTTCATCACCGGTCTACCGAAATCTCCGCATGGGCACGACTCTTTTTGGGTGATTGTCGATAGATTGACAAAGTGTGCTCACTTTGTTCCCTTTAAGATTGGGTATTCTATGAAGAAGGTAGCTGAGTTATACCTTGATGAAGTCATCAGATTGCATGGAGTGCCTGTCAGTATCGTATTGGACCGAGACTCTAGATTTATGTCTCGTTTTTGGAAGAGCTTACAAGAGGGGTTGGGTACCGACTTAAGGTATTCCACCGCCTATCATCCGCAGACAAATGGTCAAACGGAAAGAGTAAATCAGGTCGTAGAAGATATCTCCAGGTGTTATATTCTGGAACACGGTGGTGCTTGGGACGAGCGTCTCAGACTCATGGAGTTTGCGTACAGTAATAGTTATCAAGAGAGTCTGTAGATGACCCCGTTTGAGGCCTTATATGGTAGGCATTGTAGAACTCCTTTGTTTTGGGCTGAAGTTGGTGAGAGACCGTTGCGAGGTCCGGAAGCCCTTGAGGAGATGAATTGATATGTAACTCATATTCGAGAGAAGCTATGTGTAGCTCAAGAGCTTTATGAGAAGTATGCTAATTGACGAAGGGTCGATCTGGAGTTTACCGTTGGAGACTTGGTTTTTCTGAAATTTTCTCCGATGTCTGGTGTTAAAAAGTTTGGAAGGAACCACAAGTTAGACCCCCGGTACGTGGGACCTTTTAAGATTCTTGAACGCATCGGAGTTTCAGCGTATAGGCTGGAGTTGCCTACTACCTTCCCTAGTGTCCATGATGTGTTCCATGTGAGCCAGTTGCGGAAGTGTATTCGTAATGATCGTCAAGTCCTCGACTCGGTGCCCCAGATTCAGCCCAACCTTACATAAATGGAAGAACCTGTTCGTATTCTGGATTCTCAAGATCGAGTGTTGCGGAGAAAGACCATCCCTATGGTTAAGGTTCTCTAGAAAAATCAAGACGTCGAAAGTGCGACGTGGGAATTGGAGTCGACAATGAGGGAATCTCATCCGCACCTCTTCTCTTAGTCCTGGTATGTCTCTATGTTTTTGGTGGTGTTTGATTTTCTCATTATTAGTTTGGTTTTGGAGTTGTGTTAAGTTTCGGGACGAAACTTCTTTTTAGGGGGAGTGACTATAGCGCCCCAAATTTTTGTTCGATGATTTTATTTGATTTGATATCGTCATATTTATGATGTCATGGAATTACTTTTAATGTTGAGTTGACGGCGCGACACCGTTAAGGCATTTTTGCGTCCGTTCGGTCGAGTCGGCTAAATCCTCGAATTCTTGTGGTAATTGCAAATTTTTTTTCATTTTAAAATTAAGTTGAATAATTTTGGACTTGCTCGTCATGTTTCATCGCGATCCGAGCGATATTCGAGCCTCGATGATTTTCCGAAGTTTTGTGGAATTTATGTTCGCCGTAGACTTTGAAAATTTATATCGCAAGAACGGCTTGTCGGATTTTGGTTGTGACTTTTTCATTGGGTTCAGAGCGTCAGTGTTCGCCTACGGTGTTGTACAACCTCGGGCTCGCGGAAGCGAAAGGCCCAAGCTGTAACCGCCTCGCTAGGTGAACGGATCCCAGCCTAGAGGGGCCCAGGCGAGAGAGGCCCAGGCGAGAGGGGCCCAGGTGAGAGGGGCCTAGGCAAGAGGGGCCCAAGCAAGAGCCGCGCCATGGTTCGGGCGAGCGGATGCCCAAGAAGGGGCACTCGCAAGGCAAGCGCTAACTCGCTAGGCGAGAGGACTTCTGGGGGAGCTCTCGTCCGCGAGATGGTGCTCTCGCCAAACGCCGGTTCAGCGAGAGGCCTAGTACCAGTTTGGTGTTCTGTCAAGGGCCGGTTCAGGTAGGGATGGGTTTATCTTTTTAGCCCCATGAGATTTTATGCTTTTACCCTGCGGGGTCTGCATATAACCCTTCAGAACAACAGAGTTTGGCTGTTGGCAGACCAGACTAATGGTATTCTGGTAACTTCAGGTCAGTTCAATTTGGTTATTGGCAGTTCAGGTTCAGAGGCCTATAAAAAGACCGGTAAGGTGCCTTGTAGAAGCAAGCTGGCCCTTCTTCATTTCCACTAAGGCACCTAGCTCAGCATTGGCTTTGGAGGGGAAGAATCTCTGATTCTTCCGAGTAAGAGGTGGGACCTCCGCGCTGAAGCCCACGGTCTTTTTCTTTTGGGAATCTTGTCAGGAGAGAGGTCCAAGGAGAGTAAGTGTGAGCTGCTTTTTTAGATCCGAGCTTTATGGGGGACCGACTTTGTTGGTTCCAACATTTTTGGTGCGGTGAGCGTGGATTCGCAGCCTACACGGAAGAACTTTGGGCTACCATGGCATCCATCGGAGGGATCATGGACATGCTGAAGCAGATCTCGCAGCGAGGAGATTGCGAGACCCCTCCACCCCAGATGTCAGGTCTCGCGCCCCACGAAGGGCTCGTCCCGACAAGGATTGGCGAGGACGCGCCAGGGAGGCGATCAGGAAAGGAGGTAGCGGCGAAAGGAAGTCGGCAAGACCTAGAGGGCAGGGAACTCTTTGCCAGTCCCGCGAGTGCCATCTCGCCAGGGGAGATGGATGCGCGAGTGGAGGTGGCAAGATGCTTGGCGAGAGGGTCACCTTTTTGCGAGCTTATTCTTTCGGCTCCCGTCCCGGAGGGGTTTTGTGAGCCCGAGATGACCTATTATATAGGAAAAGATGACCCCCTCCAGCACTTGCAGTTGTTCGAGGACGCGGTCTCCATCAGACCAATGACAGGAGCATTCAAGTGCCGTCTCATTGCCATCACTCTGAAGGACAAAGCCCGGGACTGGTTTCATCAACTCCCAATAGGGTCGATATATGGTTTCGAAGACTTGAGCAGGAGTTTCCAATTGTGCTTTTCGACCTCAAAGAAGAGGAAGAAGAATTCGGAATCCATTTTTCTGATCAAGCAGAAGGCAGACGAATCGTTAGCCCAGTACCTGGATCGC
Source organism: Platanthera zijinensis (assembly GCA_039513925.1). NCBI lineage: Eukaryota > Viridiplantae > Streptophyta > Magnoliopsida > Asparagales > Orchidaceae > Platanthera > Platanthera zijinensis. Next base: position 91,258,871 of record CM077091.1, read on the forward strand.
TTACAGGAGGAAATCCGGTATATTCAGGAGGTGCTGGGATTTGCTCTTAAGATGGCCTTCACAGTGGGGCTGAGGGAAGGCTTCTTCAAGATGATCCTTACCAGGAAGGCGCCGTTGTTATTTGAAGGGTTGATGGAGAAGGCAGCAAAAGAAATAGCGATGGAGGCAGCAAACCCGGCATTTGCTAAGAAGTTAGCAAGGCTGATGGAGGTAGAGTTGAGGGAACCTGGAGGAGAGAGGCAGTAGGAAGTAAGGTGGAGGGAAGAGCCAAGAGGGCCGGTGAATTAGGAGTTGGGTTGGAGGCATCCAGGAGGCCCCGTTCAAGGATAAGTAAGAGGTTTCCCCCAGGGGGAAGGAACAACTACCAGGGAGATTCCATCAGCTGGGGTGGGGACATAGTCTTAGACCGCTCCCACCCCCGCCTAAGCAAGCTATGGCCATCGGCCGGGGAAGAGGAAGGGAGCGAGGAAGAGCAGGAGCAGGAGAAGGAGCAGGAGCAGGAGAAGGAGCAGGAGCAAGAGCAGGGAGGAGGAACCCCCAAGTGGGGAGGCAGGATGGGGGGTAGCCTTGCCGTATTATGACTTCCATGAAGAGGAAGGCCACGCGACAGCTACCTGCCCAGAGTTTCTGGAATTGAAGGGGAGAAGAGGGGAAGGTGAGTAGTAGCTACCGGTGCAGGTTATAGAGGTGACTGGAACTGGAGAAGAGGATCGATGCGTGGACCAATCAGACGTTGGAGATCGAGGAGGGATCGAGGTGATCTATGGGGGGGGGGATTGAGGCTACCCGCAAGGCCAGCCTTCATATCATATACCGTCGGAACGTTGCCTCGACATTGCAAGCCCCGCCCCCGGATGAGAAGATCACTTTTTCCAAGAAGGACCTGTCGGATCACGAGGATCCCTTCTGTGATGCGTTGGTGTTTCGGACCGCCATTGAGAACTTCACGGTGTCAAGGATCTTGGTAGATAATGGGAGCTCCGTGAATGTCATCTTCCAAAAGGCATTCAACGAGATGAGAGTGGAAGCCAGGAGGGTGTTGGCAGTGGATGGATCGTTGTTCGAGTTCTCAGGAGAGCGGAAAAAGGTTGAGGGAGGAGTAGGGATCCAGGTAACTCTAGGAGGGCTGTCCAGGAATTGCTGTTTTGTGATACTGGACACCCCCATCAGTTCTAACGCAATCTTTGGGAGCCCTTTTATCAGCGCCTTCAAATTCATGTTGTCTTCTTTCCATCAGTGCTTGAAGCTCAACTCAGGGGGACTCAGATCAGAGTGCGGGGTGATATGAAGGCAGCCAGAGAGTGCTATGTAACGACAGTAAACACACTTTCATGGAAGGGTGATGCGGAAGAGCTCGAGAAGAGGATGGAGCGACTGGAGCAGGTGGAGGGAGAGTTGACAGAAGTGGAGAGAGGCATTGCGGTGGAGCCAGAAATGGCGGGAGAGCAGGTGGATGGAGGTGAGGAGCAGGAGGATAGAGAGGTGGCAGAAGTGGAGAGAGGCATTGCGGTGGAGTCAGAAATGGAGGGAGAGAAGGTGGATGGAGGTGAGGAGCAGGAGGAGAGAGAGGTGGCAGAAGTGGAGAGAGGCATTGTGGTGGAGCCAGAAATGGCGGGAGAGCAGGTGGATGGATGTGAGGAGAAGGAGGAGAGAGAGGTGGCAGAAGTGGAGAGAGGCATTGAGGTGGAGCCAGGAATGGCGGGAGAGCAGGAGGATAGGGGGGAGGTAGAATGGGCCAGAGGAAGGAAAAGGAAGATAGGGGAAATGGGGGAGTTGACCGGAATGGAGGCTTAGCCAGAAGGAAGAGGGGGATCATCGCTGGGAAGGATCCTGAGAAAGAGAGGGAGCGGGATGAGAGTCTGAGGGAGCAGGAGGAGACCCATAGGGAGCAGGAGAGAGAAGAGGAGCTTTAGAGCCTGAGGGTAGCAGTGGAGATTCTAGAGATGGACATCCTCACGAAGGATGGGAAAAAGAAGATAGGGGTAAGCGGGGAGCTCAACCCCGAGGACAAGGAAGAGATCCGGAGGTTCGTGACATTGACGTCTTTGCTTGGAGCACAACTGATATGCTGGGTGTCGACGCGGATGTGGCGTGCCATCATCTCAACCTTGACCCCAAGGTCCATCCCATTCAACAGAAGAAGAGGGCCATCGCTTCCAAGATGGCCAGGCCCATCAGAGAGGAGGTGGAGAAGCTGCTCCAAGCGGCGTTTATATCTGCAAATAGGTATCTGGGATGGGTAAGCAATGTTGTAATGGTGAAAAAAGGGGAAGGAAAATGGAGAATGTGTATCGATTTCTCTCTTTTAAATAAAGCATGTCCTAAGGATTGTTACCCTCTGCCTCGAATCGACGCGCTAGTCGATTCAGCCTTCAGTTTTCCACTGATGAGTTTTTTAGATGCCTTTTCAGGGTACCACCAAATACGCATGCACCACCCGGACAGCAAGGATGTACCCTTCGTCACCGAGGATGGGTGTTTCAGCTATATTATGATGCCCTTCAGGTTGAAGAATGCGGGGGCAACCTACCAAAGGATGATGGACCGGATATTCCGGGAACCGAAGGGGTGGAACCTCGAGGTCTACGTAGACGACCTGATGATTAAGAGTCGGGATCTTGAGTCCCACATTTTGTATCTAGAGGAAACCTTTAGAACCATAAGGAAGTATAAGATGAGGCTCAACCCTCTAAAATGCGTATTCGGGGCCAGCAGGGGAAATTTTTAGGACACCTAATCACCCCATCATGAGTGGAACCTAATCCGGACAAAGTAAAAGCGATCTTTGAGTTGGAATCTCCGAAGGATGCCAAGGAGGTCCAATGTATCACCGGTAAGTCGGATGGGTTAAGCAGGTTCCTTTCCAGGGTGGGAAAGAGGTGTTACCCCTTCTTTTGAATTCTGAGGGGAGGGAAGAAATTTGAATGGACCCCTGAATGTGAGAGGGCCTTTCTAGCTTTGAAGCAACATCTCACCCAGACGCCGCTACTTCAAGGGCCGCGATAGGGAGAGAGTCTGTTCCTTTACTTGGGAGTAGGGTTAGGGGCGGAAAGTTTGGTCCTCGTACGAGAAGAGGGTAAGAAGTAGTTCCCAATATATTACGTGGGAAGGGTCCTCAAAAAGGCAGAGCTAAAATACCCTATCCTCGAAAAGCTAGCCTTCGCCCTCATCATCTCAGCTCAGAAGCTCTGGACGTACTTACAAGCCCATTCTATCCAGGTCATGACGTATCACCCTCTTCGCTGCATTCTAGAGGGGGTGGAGCATTCGGGGAGGTTAGCCAAGTGTTCGATAGAGCTCAGCGAGTTCAACCTCGACTTCGTCCCCCGAGTGGCCATCAAGGCGCAGGCGATAGTATATTTCTTGGCGGATTACATGGTCTATGTCGAGGAGACAGAAGCACCTCCAGTGGTGGCTTGGGAAATGCTCGTGGATGGGGCCTCGGGAAGAAGTTCTTTCGGAGGATGAGTAATCTTAATGAGTCCTGAGGGGACCAAGATCGAACAAGCTTTGAAGATCCACTTCTCCCTCACGAACAATCAGGTAGAGTATGAAGCCATCATTGCAGGGCTCAGGCTGGCTCGTGAACTTGGTATACAGGACGTCAGGGTCTCCACAGATTCTATGGTGGTCGCAAGGCATATCAACGAGGAGTTTGAAGTGAGGGAGCCCACCCTCCAACTGTACCTAGTAAAGGCAAAGGGTATCATAGGGCAGTTTAGCAGCTTATCAATTCGACATGTTCCAAGGGAAGAGAACACTCGGGTGGATCTGCTCGCTAAACACGGCCCTTAGGCCAGAGGGACAATGACAGAGCTCTTCAGGCCTTCCATAGAGGAGGGAGAATTGATGGAAATTGACCGGGAAGGATCCTAGATGGACCCATTTGTGACTTTCTTGACATCAGGATGCCTACCCGAAGGGGACCTTGAGAGAAAGCGGGTGAGGTACATGTCGGCATATTACCTATTGAAAGAAGGAATCCTATACCGAAAGACATTATATGGCCTACAAGCTCGATGCGCGTCTGAGAAGGAGGCCTCGAGGGTACTGGAGGAAGTTCACTCGGGAGAATGCGAAAGCCATTCTGGGAGTTGGACCCTAGAAGGGAGGGTGCTGAGGCAGGGCTACTGTTTGATCCCTAGTTGGATTTGGCCAAGGTTCACTAAGTTAAAATATGACCCAACATGTATAGACCAGGGTCATGGTTGTGTCCTAGAGTCTAGGTCAAGTCCTTAGAGTCAACAATGCCAGGGATCAGCCTTCAACAAAGTCAGAGACTCAAGACTTAGAGAATTCAAGACTAAGAAAAAGAAGTTCTACGTTCATCGATCTCCAGTCGAAGAAAGTCGTGCTCAGCTCGACTAACTCAGAGACAAATCTCTGAGCTCAGCTCGACGATCTTGGACCAGCTGGACAAAATCAGGTCTCAGGGCTCAGAGGTCGACAATCTTGGATCTCAGCTCGACGAACTTGATGCATAGAAGAAGAAAGTTATCAAGCAGCATTCAGAGGTCGACGATCTTGGATCTCAGCTCGATGAACAGCTATTCTCAGCTCGACGAACTGTGGACTCAGGTCGACGAATCCAGTCTTGGCTGTTTTCCTCTTTTGTCCTTATTATGTGGCAATGATTCCTTAATAATTAAAGTTCTAATATTCTCTGAATATTACCGTTAGATAAGAGCATTAATTACGGTCTTCATCAGGATTATTGCCTGTCATTTTTCTAAGGAACAGTTGGGGAAACAAATCAATGCCAAATTATTCCAAGGTTGTCAGCATTAATTATAAGAAGAATTTCAAAATTCAAAAGGACTTCCACATGGAAAATATAAAAATATGAAGTTCTCTTTCTTCCACACACACAGAGACACAATCTGAGAGAAATACACATTTCTTGAGACATAGATAATCGATCAGTCAAGAAATCAACAACTGCTAGACCTGAAGAAGAACAATCTTTCTGAAGAAGAAGAAGAACAACCATCCAAATCAAGAATCTTCTTCTATCATACTCTCAAGAATCTTCAGTAGGACAACAATACTACATCTGTCAAGAAGTTCCTGAAGTTCTTCAGGTTAAAGATGAAAGCTTGAAGGCCTATCACCTTGAAGAAAAAGTTCCATTCCTCCCTGAACAAACTCAAGATCTCAGGGGGAGCTTTTTGTTAACATCAATTCCACTAGTCTTCTCATTTGTATTTGAGAAAGAGAAGACACCATCACTCTCTCACCCCCTCTGTAAAAAGGGTTCTCTACTCCCTTCAAAAGTGATTCCTGGTTGCAAGTCTCATAACCAAAAGACTTGAGGTTTGGTTTTTGAGAACCTGATCAAAAGCTCATTGGTGGCAGTCACCTGATCAAAAACCTGAGTGGATTCCTACCAGGGTGGTAGAAGAGTGGATGTAAACAAGTTGGAGAACCACTATAAATTCTTGTGTTGTCTAGTTGCCCTCTTCTTCTTGTTCTTATTGTGGCTGTGTTATTTAGCTTGTCTGTTACTTCATTTATTTTAATTTGGCATGCTGTGATATAGTACCTAAGCTTAGGTACAATCCTTATAGTTCAGAAAAAGTTTTAAATATACATACTCTATTCACCCCCCCTCTAGAGTATACAGATCTAACTCTAACTTTCAATTGGTATTAGAGGAGGTTCTTTTATTTGTACAAGTTAAAACGTTGAACCAAATATCCTATGTTAGATCTGTTCTTTATCTTTACTAGATTTATATATACTACATGGCACAGAACAAAGAATATACAAGCACCATACCTCCAGTGTGCAACTTGTCTAAGTTCATAATCTGGAAGGCAAGAATTAGGCTTTACATGAGCTCTATTGATGAAGATATATTTAACTCTATCTTAATAGGACCACCAGCTCCAGTGTCTTCAACCTCAACTACATCAACTGCCTTGAGTGCAGTTCCACCCCCTGGATGGACAGATGCACAGAAAAAGGCTAAGATAGCTGATGCTAGAGCCATGAACATACTGGCTCAAACTATGTCTGATGAAATATTTCAAAAGGTTGCTGAGTGTCAAATAGTCAAGGACATTTGGGACTCTTTGAACCAAATGGTTGCTGGATCAGCAGATGAGAGAAAAAATAGAAGATCAAACCTCATCACTTAGTATGAAAACTTCAAGAAGGATGAAGCAGAAAGAGTTGAAGTAATGTACAATAGATTCAGCTCCATCATCAGTGAGCTAAGGACTCTAGATAAAGAAATCATTTTGACTGAAGTGAATGACAAAATCCTTATGTGCTTTCCCAGCACATGGTACTCAAGAATCTGGCCCATAAGAGAAGCCAGAAGCATGATAGAGATCTCAATAGAATCTCTTCTAGGAAAGCTAAAGTCTTTAGAGCAACTAATGAAGGCAAGAGAAAAGGCAGCTGAAGTAATGACTCGTACACCAACTAGGAAGGAGCATAGCATAGCTTTCTAAGCTACAAAAGATTCTGAAGTTATTCCTATGAATAAATAGTTGATGAGTCTCTTTGCTAAGAGATTCTTCAAGATGGCTAAAAAAGACTTCAGAAGGAAACCATCAAAATATGAAGATAAGCCAAGGTATGAAAAAACACCATCTAAAGAAATAGTTTGTTTTGACTGCAGTAAACCAAGTCATTTCATCTCTGAGTGCCCAGAAGTTCAGAAGAAGGATAGAAGAAAGGAGATGGACTCAAGGAAAAGTCACTACAGCAAACCTTCCTCAAGGAATAACAAGAGGAAAGACAAGGGATTTGTTGTTGAAACATGGAGTGATACTGAAGAAGAGTCAACATCCTCCAGCTCTATTGAGGATGAAGAAAATCAGAAGGCTAAGGAAGTCTGCCTCATGTCCATTGAGGGAGGTTGTAGCAGATCAAATACAGATGAATCTGAAGATGAGGAACTCTTATAAGCTGAAGATTAGGTAATAGCATCTTATGATTTTGAATCAGATGAGTTTAAACTTGAATTTAAAAATTTGTGCTTAGGCTTGATCAGCTTTGAGAAGGAAATCAAACTTCTCAGAGAAAAACTAAATGATTTAGACAAAATCACCTCAGAAAATGCTAATCTAACAAATGAACTGATTTCTGCTAATGAACAAATATCTTTTCTAAAATCTGAACTTAGCAAGGCTAAGAAGTTAGAAGAATCACTAAATGGAAGAAGTTTGTAATTGCTAGATATCACTAGTACTGTAAATGCTAGTATTAACACTAGCAAACTTAGACTGGGTGCCTCTTCTAGTGATCCACCTCTAATTCAGAAAAATAATCTTTGCAAACCAGTAAAGTTTATATCTGACAAAGAAAAGAAGAATACTGAACAGGTTAATATGGTCAATAAATTTCTTGAACAAATTGAAACTCAGAATTAACTTAACAACCAGAAGAATAACAAAAACTACAATGTTCCACAGTTATCGTCGAACTCAGATCGACGATATATGAACAGATCGTTGAACTCAGAACGACGATCTCTGAACGCAAACTTAAGTAATAATAATTCTTCGATCTATGATCGACGATACCAGAATGGTTCGTCGACCAAAGATATATGATTTTGGTGCCCCAAGAATGAATATCTTCATTCTTCAAGTAGAGATCGACGATCTCATCCAACATCGTCGAGCTCAGGTCGATGATCCAACCAAAAATCATCGATCGCAGATTATTACAACAGGAACCAAAATTCTAACAGCAACTTTAATCCTTTCAATAAATGGATAATAGCACCAAGAAGATATCACCCCAAAGGCTATAAAGATCCACCCGAATGTTCTTACATTTCTAGTTATAGCTATGTAAATCAACAAGGGCCCAAGGTTACCTAGGTCAAGAACAACTAACTATCTCATTTGCAGATGAAGACCTGTCCATCATACAATCAGCATTGGTATCTGGATAGTGGCTTCTCCAAGCACATGACAGGTAGCAAAGAAAATCTAATTAATTACAAGCCCAAGCTGGGACCAAATGTACTCTTTTGTGACTCTAACTGTGGCCAAACAGAGGGCTATGGCAAAGTCTGGATTGGAACAGTAACTTTCAAGAGAGTTGCATATGTAAGTGGACTGAAGCATAACCTCATCTCTATAAGTCAACTCTGTGATGAAGGTTATCAGGTATCATTCAACTCTAGCTCTTGTACTATTACCTCTAAAGAAAACAAACCTGTTTTAATTGACAATAGACAAGGAAACATATACCTATTTAATTTTCATTATGTTACTTCAGACATATGTTTGCTTAACATAGTTAGAAGTCAAAATGATTTTTGGCATAAAAGATTAGGTCATGTAAATCTGAAAAATATTGCTAGGTTATATAAGGACAACCATGTCAGAGGTCTACCTTCTGGCCCCTACAAGAAGGAAGGACTCTGCAGGGATTGTCAACTATGCAAGCAAACTAAATCTAATTTCAAATCAATTAATAAGAGTGATTCACCCAGGACATTGTACTTGCTGCATATGGACCTTTTTGGCCCTGTGGTTGTACAAAGCCTAGGAGGGAAATCTTATACCTTAGTGGTTGTAGATGACTTCTTCAGATTCTCTTGGGTATTCTTTTTGAGATCTAAGTCAGATACATTCAAGGTTCTTTGAAAGTAATGATAGATACAACTCTAGAGGGGGGGGGGGGTGAATAGAGTATTCAAAAATTAGGACACCCTACTCAACTCCCTTAGAGTTAATTTGTGGAATGAGTTTATAGATATTGATAACCCTAGAGCCTAACACAAAGTGTAGTGCACAAGAGAGAGCTAACTGTAATTATAGTTAAGCTTGAGATCCTATCACAGCAACTAGCAATCCTAGTTATTTCTACTCACAGCCACAGTGCAATAAATTAAATAAACAGCACAGACGACACAAGAAATTTTATAGTGCTTCCCTCTAAATAGGTACGTCAACTCTTCTACCACCCTGGTAGGAATCCACTACAGGTTTTTGTTCAGGTGCCCTGCCACCAACTGATCTGCTTCAGGTAGATCAAGTAGACCCTTTGAGATTTTAATCATGAGCTCAAAATCCAACACAGGTTTTTGATCAGGTGCCCTGCCACTAAGGGTTCACTTTTGAAGGGAGTAATAACCCTTTGTACATGAGGTTGAGAGAGTTAAGTCTTCTTCTCTATTGTTAAACAAATTAGAGAAGCTAGTGGATTGCACAGAGCTAGATAGCTCTAAAGAATCAAGGCTCCCCCTGGCTTAGAGAATATCGAGGAAGGAGTCTTGCTTCAGGGTGCAGGAACTCTTCTGAACTAAGACAAAGAACTGTCTTGAGGTTCTGAAGGAGAAGCTTGAAGAAGACTCTTGATTTGGAACAGATGTTCTTCTTCAAACAGCTTCCTTTCTTCTTCTTCTTCTTCTTCTAAGGGCCTCTGAGTGAATGTCTTCCTGTAAGCAGGATGAACTCAGGATGAAGAAGAATACTGAAGAGATTTGCTCTTCTCAGTTGAATGTGAATTTCTGAGAGCTCTAGAACTTTCTTGCTTTTCTCTCTTTCTCTATGCTGCTGAGTGTATGCCTCTTGTGTATTGTATATGAGTATCTTATCTTCTTTCAAAAGAAGCTCTTTATATATGAGCCTTTGCAACGGCTTTAATTTGAGTTTGAATCTTTGTCTTCTTCTGGAATCAGCAATCTGGGCTGCAAAAAGCATAAAGCAAAAACAAATCCTGCACACAGACATGCTATAAGGGGATAAAGCTTTCTAAGAAGCTGCATATCCAATCAGATAAGAAGGGTGCAAGAAAAAGGTCACATCAGAAAGAACTCTTTACAGTCAGAAAAGACTTTCTGAGTCTAACGGCTATAAAGGACAGCCTGGCAGATAAAGCAGAAAATATATTTCAACTAATAAGACAAAAACTTTGTCAGATAAAGATTGGCTCATGCATAAAGAATGGAGAAGAGATTGCCTGGAAATAATAGCATAAATTTACTGAGATAATATGCCAAATAAATATGAAATAAATCATAGAATAGAAGAGGACAAAATTACTAAAGACATACAACAGAACGTCGAACGACCCTCGGAGATCGTCGACCAAAGCACAGAGATCGTCGACCTATCAAACAGATAGTCGAACGATACAGATAGTCGAACTACCAAAGAAGATAGTCGAACTACCACAGCAGATAGTCGACCTATCAGAACAGATAGTCGAGCTATCAGATAGTCGACCTATCAAGGCAGATAGTCGAGCTATCAAGCAAAACAGATAGTCGACCTATCAAACAGATAGTTGAGCTATCAAAGAAAACAGATAGTCGACCTATCAAACAGATAGTCGAGCTATCAAAGAAAACAGATAGTCGACCTATCAAACAGATAGACGAACTATCAAAGAAAACAGATAGTCGACCTATCAAACAGATAGTCGAGCTATCAAAGAAAACAGATGGTCGACCTATCAAACTGATAGTCGAACTATCAAACAACACAGATAGTCGAACTATCAGATAGTTGAACTATCCAAGCAGATAGTTGAACTATCAAAAAACAACAGATAGTCGACCTATCAAACAGATAGTCGAACTATCAGATAGTTGAACTATCCAAGCAGATAGTCGAACTATCAAACACAACAGATAATCGACCTATCAAGACAGATAGTCAAACTATCAAGCAACACAGATAGTCGACCTATCAAACAGATAGTCGAACTATCAGATAGTTGAACTATCCAAGCAGATAGTTGAACTATCCAAGCAGATAGTTGAACTATCAAGAAATCTGTCTGGTCAGAAAAAGTCGAGCGGGGTTCGACGATCGGCAAGGCAGATTTCACAGAACGTCGAGCTACCAAGATTTGAACTAACTCAGAGATAGATGATCTACTGACAGACAAACGTCGAGCAACTGATAGACGATCATCGAACAGTCGATAGACGATAGTCGAGCGGCGTTCGACCATAGTCGAACAAAAAACAACTTAACCAAATTTTCATCTGGATAACTGACAATTCTAAAGCTAGAGCAAACTAACTAAACAACTAACCTTTGACCATAGATAAATCTTGGGTCAGGAGACTAAAAGAGAGGACTGAACTCAAATCCAAACTAGGGTACCAACAATCTCCCCCTATTTGAGTTAAGTCTCTCAACAACAAAACACATAAAACAAACTGCTGAAAATCAAAACAATACAGGAAAGAAAATATCTAAGCAGCAGATAACTTCAATCAAACAGACAAATAAATAACTGTCAATCAATGAAATTTAAGAGACATCAGAATCAGATTTAGGTACAGAAGAACTAGGAATAAAAGTAATTTTCCTGAAAGGGTCTAGAGCTTCTTTCTTTGACAGCTTTAGATCTTGCTCTCCAATAATTTTAGATTCAGATGCCCTTGGAGCAACTGCTTCAGGATGCTTTTCCATGTATTTTGAAGGGTCAAATACCTCAGGTCTAACCTGGAATTTATCAAGCTCCTTCTTTCTGAATTTGGACATAGTTGTTAATCCTGTAGTATCTTTACCTTTAGCTTTGGCTTTCCTAATTTGGGCTGATCCAACTAGCTCAAGAAATCGAGCCATCCTGAAATCAGGATCAAGCTCTTGACTTTCATACACATTTTCACAAGTTGGATCTACAGGTTTCACAGCTTTAAATTTAATAGACAGATCTAACAAGCTTTCAGCTGGCTCTTTTTCCTGAATAACTAGAGAAGAAGGAGGAGCAAACTCAGCAAATTTCTTACTCGATTTTTCAGAGAAAGTAACTCTTTTACCTTTTGAAACAGTTTTCACTGCATGATCTGGCTTTGGAGAAGATATGCTCTTGGATTCTTTGGAAGGAGGAGGAGAAAAGGTTGGTTTCTGATAAACCACCTCCTTCACTTGTTCCTTTGCATCAGCATCATGTCTTTGGTATCCAGATTACGATCTGCCTTGATATCCTTAAGTGCTTTTCCTTTGAGAAGACTGGGATGGAGTAAACCTATCAGACAGAGCAGAAGGATTTGCAGACAAGTTTCCAGAGGCTTCTGCACTGGGAGGTGGAGGAGGAGGACCTCTAGGAGTCCATCTTGGGGCAGGACTGTCATACCTTTTAGACTTCTTCCCTAACTTTTGCTGATTCTTAGAAAATCCCATCCAATGCTGAAACTCTTTAGATTTGGGATAACTACCTTTCAAGATATAATAAGGGATATCATTATCAGGGTTTGGAGGAGGAGGAGCCACAGCTTTTCTTTTCTTCTTTGCAGATTTCTTTTTCTTGGATTCTTCAGATTCATCAGAATCATCCTCATCCTCAGAGTTTGAAGAAGGAGGATGATCATAAGGATCAAACACCTCTTGCACAGCTTTTTCTTTCTCTTTTAAGGCAGCTCTTTCTAACTCTTCTTCCAGGGCATCCTATGCCAGAAGAGTGTCTAGATCTAATCCAGGGGAATCATCTCAGACTGTAGACTTTTCCATTTGAATTTCTGAAACCTTCTCTTGCTCATCAATAACTGTCATGGAGACCAGTTCTTCTTGCATAACTAACTGAGCTGGCTGAGCAGCCTCAGGATCTTGAACAAGTGGTTCTGGATCAGGTTGAACTTCTAGAGCAGGTTGATGATCAAGTTATTGAATAGTTGAAACTTCTTCCATTAAATCTGTAGTATTATGAACACAAATTTGCTAAATGAAATTTTATCATTCCTTCTAGGTATTCCCATACTAACATGTCAGTTATCAAGTCTAGAAAATGAGTAAAAGAGATACCTTCAGGATTTTCCTTAGAATGTCCTAACTCCCATAACTCATCTAGAAAGGAGGTAATGACTCCTTCTGGGTAGGGCAACCAGGGGAGTGGAGCATTCTTCTAGACAGACTTTGACAACAAACTCAGATTTCATTATAGCATCAGAAATATCTTTTTCAGACAGTGGAGGTACTGTTTCTTCTATCTCTTTCTCTGTATCTACTGGAGGATCTGCTGGACGAGAGGCCAAGGGCAGTTCAGAGGCATCTTCATAAAGCATCTCCCCCTGCCTGATTTTAGTGGAAACTGAAACCAGGCCCCTAGATGAAGAGGGCTCAGCAGATTTTGAGAGGGCTTGGATGGAGGCAGTCAAAGAAGAGATGGAGGATATAAGGGGAGCAACTGCTTCTTCAATCATGATTTTGATTGAAGGAGTAATTAACTCCAGGATGCTTGAGATGAAGGCTGGGGTGATTTCAAATGAAGGTGGGGGAATCTCAGTAGATGGATGAACAACAGGGATGGTGTGTTATTGATGAGATGGATAGTGAACTGGAGAATGATGGGTGGATGCAAGAAGATCAGTATGATCTGAATGAAGAATTGGTGACTGAGGAGGAGGAGTGGATAGCTCAGAAGTCAATAAATCAAAACTAGGATGAGATATCCTAGCAAGATGAGAAGGGAGTGGAGATGCTGGAGGTGATGCATAGAGAATTGTGGAGGAATCAAGAAGATGAGATGCAGAAGATGGAACTTCAACTGAAGTAGATGGAACTGAATTAGATGGTGGCACTTCAGTAGAGGTTGAAGGTATTGCAGAAGAGGTGGATGGAAAGGAGAGATTGGCTGAGCCTGCTTCTTGAAGGGGGGGGGAGTGACTGAAGCAGTCCTTATACTCTCAGATGCAACTGGAGCTACCCCTGCTGGAGCGGGCTTCAGAAAGCTCCTTTTCCACTTGACAAACAAGGTTGGGTCCATCTTTTTGCTAGCATTGATGGAAGTAGAAACTGAGACCAACAGATGGGGATATTTCTCCTTTAGAAAAATCCCAAGCGCCCTACCTAGGGTGACTTCCTTCTTGCTATTCTTTTTCCTTATCAAATCAAACAAAACTCCTGCCCAGTTAATCTGCTTCTTGTTCACGATGGCACACATCAGGGCAAACTGTTGCCTGGTTATATTATTATGGGCAGAGTGCTTTCCCAGTAGCACTTTTTCGACTAGTTCATCAAGGAACTTTATCTTCAACGGAAAATTCACCTTTAGCAGCTTAGAGGGAATGTCGTCGGCATGTCCTAGTTCAGTCAACATTCTCCCAAATTCTGGGGTATCTTGCTCATACTCATCTTCCCCATTCAATAATCCATAAATTTCAGTTAAAACGGCGGGAGTCAAAGTTACCTCTTCTCCGCCTATCGTTCCGGTCATAGATTCGTCAGTGGATGACGAAGTGAACGCCCATTCTTTAATCTCCTGGACGTTTATCTTTATTCTTGTTGACATGAACTTTTCCAATCCTTGATCTTTGTAGAGGTTGAGAATTTCCACTATCGCAGACTCGCAGCAGCTTAAAGAATCGAAGTCCACGCTGAAACCAGCATCGAACTTCACCACGGACAGGAGGGCTGGAGCAATCGCCATCGAAGGGGTTGGAGAAGACGGGAGAGACGGCGAAGGCGAAATGGCAGAAATCGCGAGACAGGGAGCAAGCAGAAAGACGGAATGCGAGAAGACGCTCTCCATCGACGATAAAAAGAACGATCTCTTAACCTATGTCGACCATCGGTTTTATATTAAACCAGCAATCGTCGATCTATTTTAAAAGATACTGGAGACGATGGTCGAACGGTCGTTCGACGATCGTTCTTGAAGCAAAGTAGTCGATCAATCGTTCGACTATTTCTGTCTTCACAAACAACAAGCTGTCGTCAACTATAGATCGACGATAGGCTCGACCTGTTCGACGATCTTCGAACATCGGTCGACGATCTTCAAGCAGATAAGCTATCATCAACCATAGGTCGACGATAGGCTTGATCCGATCGACTATCTTCGAACGTCATTCGATGATCTTCAAACAAGTTTCAACAAAGGCAGACGTCACACTTAGACTTTTCCATTAATCATGCCTAGTTGAAACAAAAAGAACAGATGCTTCTGTTCATCTAAGGGCTTGGTGAAAATATCACCTCTCTAAAGGTCAGTGGATATGAACTCAAGGCTGATCTTGTTCTTTTCCACACAATCTCTCAGGAAATGGTGTCTAATCTCAATGTGCTTGGTTCTAGAGTGGTGCACAGGATTTTGTACAATGGAGATAGCACTGGTACTGTCACACATGATTTTTGTGTTCTTGTGTGTGAACCCATAATCCAAAAGCTGGTTTTGAATCCACAGGATCTGTGAACAACAACTAGCAGCTGCTATATATTCAGCCTCTACAGTTGAAGTTGAGACAGAAGCCTGCTTCTTACAGAACCAAGAGACTAATCTCTCTCCCAAGAACTGACAAGTTCCTGAGGTACTTTTCCTGTCAACTCTACAACCAGCATAATCAGAATCAGAGTGTCCAATTAACTCAAATTCTGATTCAGCTGGGTACCATAGTCCTAGATTTGGACATCCCTTCAGGTATCTCAAGATTCTCTTGAGAAGAATCAGATGAGATTCCTTGGGGTTGACCTGGAATCTAGCACACATGCATGTAGCAAACAATATATCTGGCCTACTTGCAGTTAAATACAATAGGGAGCCAACAATGGCCCTATAATTCTTTTGATCAACAGGCTTACCCTGATCATCAGAATCTATAACTACATTAGTAGCCATAGGTGTATGTATTGCGGAAGCATCAGCCATCCCAAACTTCTTTACCAATTCCTTGGCATATTTGGATTAGAAGATGAAGATGCCATCAGCATCTTTCTTTACTTGGAGACCAAGAAAGTAAGACAACTCACCCATACTACTCATCTCAAACTTAGAATGCATCAAGTCAGAGAACTTTTTGCACAGTTTGGGATCAGTGGAACCAAAAATTATGTCATCCACATACACTTGAACTAACAGGATTATGTCCTTGTGGTGCTTGACGAAGAGGGTTCTATCAACTACTCCCCTAACAAAGTTGTGCTCTAACAGGAAACTAGCTAGAGTCTCATACCAGGCTCTGGGTGCTTGTTTGAGTCCATAAAGAGCTTTTTGCAACTTGAAAACATGTGAGGGCTGAGTTGAACAAACAAACCCAGGTGGTTGTTCAACAAATACCTCTTCCTTTTGCTCACCATTTAGAAAGGCACTTTTGACATCCATCTGAAAGACCTTAAACTTCATATAGGTTGCATAGGCTAGAAAGATCCTTATTGCCTCTAGCCTTGCAACAGGAGCAAAGGTTTGGTCATAATCTATACCTTCCTCCTATCTGTAGCCCTGAGCTACAAGCCTAGCTTTGTTCCTTATAATAATTCCATTTGCATCCAACTTGTTTCTAAACACCCACTTGGTGCCTATGATCAGTTGGCCTTTAGGTCTTGGAACCAAAGTCCATACTTTACATCTTTCAAACTGATTGAGTTCCTCTTGCATAGCAATGATCCAGTGGGGATCTAGCTCAGCATCTTTAATGATGAGGGGCTCAATCTGTGAAAGGAAACAAGCATGCATCACATCCTGTCTTAATTGATGTCTTGTTTGAACACCAGCTGATATGTATCCAATCACTTGAGATGTAGGATGTTCTCTAAGTGTGACAACATCAGCAGGTGGGATGTGATCTTCAGCAACAGTTGGGATTAATTACTCTGGAGGAATTTGATCTACTATTGGTGGTACAGCAACAGCTTCTGCAAAGTTTTCATCACTGTATGATTCAGTGTTATGAAGAGTTGATAGATGGAGAATCTCTTGAGTGACATCTTTACTAGATTATGGTACCTGCAATGAACTTCAGGAAGGAGAGGTTTCCTTCTCCTTGTAAAACATCTGAGATTCATCAAAAGACACATGCACAGATTCCTCAATTTTAGAAGATGATTTATTAAATACCCTATAAGCTTTGCTTACTTGGGAATATCCAAGAAAGATTCCCATTGAAGCTTTTGCTTCAAAATTTCTAAGGTATTCTTTATTATTGTTATGAATGTATACTACACAGCCAAATACTCTAAAATAATTTATTTTAGGTTTCTTTCCTTTAAGCAACTCATAAGGAGTTTTACTCTTAAGCTTGTGTTTAAGACTTCTGTTCAGCACATAATTAGCTGTGCTAACAACTTCTGCCCAATAGGAAAGAGGCATGTTAGCATCTGCCAATAATGTACCAGCAGCTTCAATCAGGGTTCTATTTTTCCTTTCCACTACCCCATTTTGTTGGGGAGTTCTAGGAGCAGAGAAGCTATGTTTGATACCTTTTTCTCACAGAATTCTTGCATGAGAAGAGACTCAAACTCAGTACCATGATCACTTCTGATCAAGGCAACATGAGTAGAATACTCAGTTTGTACACACAGTAAAAAATCTGTAAGAACTTTGAAGTTATCAGCCTTAGTTCTCAAGAAGAACACCCAAGTGAACCTAGAGAAGTCGTCTACAATTACTAAAGTGTAATACTTCCCTCCTAGACTCTGTACATTTATTGGGCCAAAGAGGTCCAAATGTAATAAATACAGGATTCTAGGTGAATCACTTTTATTTACAGATTTAAAGGAATTTTTGGTTTGCTTGCCTAATTGACAAGCCTTGCATAGGCTCTCCTTCTTGTAGGGGCAAGAAGGTAAACCTCTAACAAGGTTGTATTTAGATAACCTAGATATGTTCTTGAGGTTAACATGGCTAAGCCTTTTATGCCATAAGGTGTTGTTATTTGTTACTTCATTAAATAAGCAGATTTCAGAATGGGTTGAATTAAAATCTACTAAATAAATATTGCCTTGTCTAATACCTACTAACATAACATTACTATTTAAAGTAATATTATAAAGAGTGTTAGAGAACGATACCTGATATCCTGCATCACATAACTGACTTACTGAGATAAGATTATGCTTCAGTCCAGTTACATATGCAACCCTCTTGAAAGTTACTGCTCCAATGGTAATCCTACCATATCCTTCAGTTTGACCACAGTTAGAATCCCCAAAGATCACCTTTGGTCCAAGCTTGGCCTTGAACTTTGACAAATTTTCTTTGTTCCCCGTCATATGTTTGGAGCAACCACAATCCAAATACCACTTGTCCTGAGTGATAGGATAGGTCTTCACCTGCAGTGAGTTAAGTTATACATTGTGGACCCAGGTAACCTTAGGTCCATTATTCTTCACATAATGAAAACTAGAAATAAAAGAATAAGCAAGTTGGGGTTTATAACCTAAAGGGTAAGATCTCCTAGGTGGGATGCTCTATGCAGTTAATGGGTCCACAAACCTAGGGTTTCTATTCATATTAAGGTTTCTAGGGTTCTGGTTATAATTTTGAAATTCATATTGAAAACGTCGATCAGCGTTCGACGATGGATGCACAGATTGTCGAGCTTCGTTCGACCACTGAGCCTGCGATCGTCGAGCGGCGTTCGACGCTTTTTGTATTTCCTTAAACTTTTGTTTTCTCTTTTCTCTCTTAGCTTTGTTTAAGGCTTGATTAACTTGTCTTACTTGCTCAATGTTCTTTATCCCATCAGCTGAGATAATGTTCACTGGAGTTGAAAAATGATTTTTAAGAATAATTGGGAGTTCACAGGATGAAGCTCCTAAGCCTAGCTTATTATTGCCTAACCTAGTGTTTGTCATGCTGGTGATTTCTAGCAACTTAAGGCTTCTACCATTTAATGATTCATCCAATCTCTTGGACTTTGCTAGTTCATTTTTAAGAAACTTTATTTCATCACTAGATTTAGTGAGTTCTGCTTCTAACCTAGCATTTTCAATGGAGATAGATTCTTATTCAGCTATCTTATTTCCAAGTTCTTTAATCTCCTTTTCTGAACTAATTAAATCTAAGCAAAGGGATTTAAACTCAGTTTTAAATTCAGAAGAAGAAAAGTCATATGAAGATAATACCTGATCTTCTATAGGCATCTCTTCATCATCATCAGAACTCTCTGCAGCTGAGTGATTGCTGCAGGCATCAATAGCCATAAGGCAGATTTCCTTTGCCTTCTTCTCTTTCTCATCCTCACTGGAGCTTGAGGAGGAAGATTCCTCATCTGAATCACTCCAAGTTTCAGCAACAAATCCCTTCTCCTTTTTCTTGTTTTTGTAGGAGGAGGACTTGGAGTGTTTCCTGTGATGTTCCTTTTCCTTTCTCTTTTCTTTGCTCTTTTCCTCTGGACACTCTGGTAGAATGTGTCCAGGTTTCCTGCAACCATAACAAATGATTTCTTTAGCAGGAGATCTATCATACCTTGGTTTATCTTCATATCTTGAAGATTTCTTTCTGAAGTCTTTTCTTCCCATCTTGAGAAACCTTTTGGCAAAGAGTGCCATCAGCTCCTCATTAGATTGGCTTCCTTCAAAAGCATCAGCAGCTTTGAGAGCAAGAGTTTGCTCTTTTCTTGCTGGAGTTGGAGTCTTTGCTTCAGCCTCAGCTTCCCTGGTCTTCAGCACTTGCTCAAAAGACTTGAGCTTGCCAAGGAGAGCTTCTGTTGAGATTTCAGTTGTACTTTGGCCTCCTTGATTGGACAGATCCTAAGATCCCATGTGCTGGGAAAGCACATCAGTATCTTATCATTGACCTCTGTCAATGTAATTTCCTTATCAAGAGTTCTCAGCTCATTGATGATTGAGCTGAGTCTGGTGTACATGGCTTCAACTGATTCAGTTTCAGTTTTCTTGAAGTTTTTATACTGGGATATAAGGTTGGACCTTCTGTCCTTCCTTTCATCAGCTGAACCAGCTACAATCTGCTTCAGTGAGTCCCACATGGCTTTTGCAGAGGTACAATCAACCACTTTCTGGAAAATTTCATCAGGCATAGTCTGAGCCAGAATGTTCATAGCTTTGGCATCAGCTATCTTTGCCTTCTTGTAGGCATCATTGTAATCTGGAGGAGGCACTGCACTTAGATTTGTAGATGTTGTAGCAGTGGTTGCAGCAGGAGGTGCTGGAAGTCCTGTCAAAATAGAAGAGAAAATGTCTTCATCAATAGAGTTCATATTTAATCTTATTCTTGCCTTCCAGATGCTAAACTTAGCTAAGTTGCATGCTGGAGGTCTGGTGCTTGAGTAATCCTTGGACTGGGCCATGAAGTGAATATCTATAAGCTTGGTATCTATCAGGATCTTGTGACTCAGGTGTTAGCCTGTACAGTCAGTCAACCTCCCTCTGATACCAATTGAAAGTGATGATAAATACAACTCTAGAGGGGGGGGGGGTGAATAGAGTATTCAAAAATTAGGACACCCTACTCAACTCCCTTAGAGTTAATTTGCGGAATGAGTTTATAGATATTGATAACCCTAGAGCCTAACACAAAGTGTAGTGCACAAGCGAGAGCTAACTGTAATTACAATTAAGCTTGGGATCCTATCACAGCAACTAGCAATCCTAGTTATTTCTACTCATAACCACAGTGCAATAAATTAAATAAACAGCACAGACGACACAAGAAATTTTATAGTGGTTCCCTCTAAATAGGTACGTCCACTCTTCTACCACCCTGGTAGGAATCCACTATAGGTTTTTGTTCAGGTGCCCTGCCACCAACTGATCTGCTTCAGGTAGATCAAGTAGACCCTTTGAGCTTTTGATCAGGAGCTCAAAATCCAATACAGGTTTTTGATCAGGTGCCCTGCCACCAAGGGTTCACTTTTGAAGGGAGTAATAACCCTTTGTACAGGAGGTTGAGAGAGTTAAGGCTTCTTCTCTATTGTTAAACAAATTAGAGAAGCTAGTGGATTGCACAGAGCTAGATAGCTCTAAAGAATCAAGACTCCCACTGGCTTAGAGAATATCCAGGAAGGAGTCTTGCTTCAGGGTGCAGGAACTCTTCTGAACTAAGACAAAGAACTGTCTTGAGGTTTTGAAGGAGAAGCTTGAAGAAGACTCTTGATTTGGAACAGATGTTCTTCTTCAAACAACTTCCTTTCTTCTTCTTCTTCTTCTAAGGGCCTCAGAGTGAATGTCTTCCTGTAAGCAGGATGAACTCAGGATGAAGAAGAATGCTGAAGAGATTTGCTCTTCTCAGTTGAATGTGAATTTCTGAGAGCTGTAGAACTTGCTTTCTTTTCTCTCTTTCTCTATGCTGCTGAGTGTATGCCTCTTGTATATTGTATATGAGTATCTTATCTTCTTTCAAAAGAAGCTCTTTATATATGAGCCTTTGCAACGGCTTTAATTTGAGTTTGAATCTTTGTCTTCTTCTGAAATCAGCAATCTGGGCTGCAAAAAGCATAAAGCAAAAAAAAATCCTGCACACAGACATGCTATAAGGGGATAAAGCTTTCTAAGAAGCTGCATATCCAATCAGATAAGAAGGGTGCAAGAAAAAGGTCACATCAAAAAGAACTCTTTACAGCCAGAAAAGACTTTCTGAGTCTAACGGCTATAAAGGACAGCCTGGCAGATAAAGCAGAAAATATATTTCAACTAATAAGACAAAACACTTTGTCAGATAAAGATTGGCTCATGCATAAAGAATGGAGCAGAGATTTCCAAGAAATAATAGCATAAATTTACTGAGATAATATGCCAAATAAATATGAAATAAATCATAGAATAGAAGAGGACAAAATTACTAAAGACATACAGCAGAACGTCGAACGACCCTCAGAGATCGTCGACCAAAGCACAGAGATCGTCGACCTATCAAACAGATAGTCGAACGATACAGATAGTCGAACTACCAAAGAAGATAGTCGAACTACCACAGCAGATAGTCGACCTATCAGAACAGATAGTTGAGCTATCAGATAGTCGACCTATCAAGGCAGATAGTCAAGCTATCAAGCAAAACAGATAGTCGACCTATCAAACAGATAGTCGAGCTATCAAAGAAAACAGATAGTCGACCTATCAAACAGATAGTCGAGCTATCAAAGAAAACAGATAGTCGACCTATCAAATAGATAGTCGAACTATCAAAGAAAACAGATAGTCGACCTATCAAACAGATAGTCGAGCTATCAAAGAAAACAGATGGTCGACCTATCTAACAGATAGTCGAACTATCAAACAACACAGATAGTCGAACTATCAGATAGTTGAACTATCCAAGCAGATAGTTGAACTATCAAAACACAACAGATAGTCAACCTATCAAACAGATAGTCGAACTATCAGATAGTTGAACTATCCAAGCAGATAGTCGAACTATCAAACACAACAGATAGTCGACCTATCAAGACAGATAGTTGAACTATCAAGCAACATAGATAGTCGACCTATCAAACAGATAGTCGAACTATCAGATAGTTGAACTATCCAAGCAGATAGTTGAACTATCAAGAAATCTGTCTGGTCAGAAAAAGTCGAGCGGGGTTCGACGATCGGGGAGGCAGATTTCACAGAACGTTGAGCTACCAAGAGTTGAACTAACTCGGAGATAGACAATCTGCTGACAGACAAACGTCGAGCAACTGATAGACGATCGTCGAACAGTCGATAGAAGATAGTCGAGCTGCGTTTGACCATAGTCAAACAAAAAACAACTTAACCAAATTTTCATCTAGATAAGTGACAATTCTAAAGCTAGAGCAAACTAACTAAACAACTAACCTTTGACCATAGATAAATCTTGGGTCAAGAAACTAAAAGAGAGGACTGAACTCAAATCCAAACTAGGGTACCAACATTCTTACAGATTTTCTCAGGACCATACAGATTGAGTACTCTACTCATGTTACATTGATCAGAAGTGATCATGGTACAGAGTTTGAGTCTCTTCTTATGCATGAGTTCTGTGAGAAGGAGGGTATCAGGCAATGCTTCTCAGCTCCTATAACTCCTCAACAAAATGGGGTAGCTGAAAGGAAAAATAGAACACTCATTGAAGCTACAAGCACATTACCTGCAGATGTTTACATGCCCCTATCCTATTGGGCAGAGGCAGTGAGCACAACAAATTATGTCCTGAATAGAATTCTTATACACAAACTAAAACATAAGACAC
Source organism: Platanthera zijinensis (assembly GCA_039513925.1). Classification (NCBI taxonomy): domain Eukaryota; kingdom Viridiplantae; phylum Streptophyta; class Magnoliopsida; order Asparagales; family Orchidaceae; genus Platanthera; species Platanthera zijinensis. Next base: position 91,281,683 of record CM077091.1, read on the forward strand.
CCTATGAATTGCTCAAAGGTAAGAAACCAATAATCAACTATTTTATAGTTTTTGGTTGTGTATGCTATATTCATAACAATGACAAAAAGCACATTAGAAAGTTTGAAGCAAAGGTTGCAGTGGGAAAATTTCTAGGATATTCCCAAGTCAGCAAAGCTTATATGGTATTTAATAAATCTACATTGAAAATGGAGGAATCTATGCATGTTACATTTGATGAGGTTAACATGTTTTATAAGGAGAAAGAGATTTCTACCAAAGACTCCTTACAGGTACACAACTTGTGTGAGAAATTGGATGACTTAAACCTTACCCCAAAAGTTGTACCACATCCTTCTCAACAAGTCAATGAAGAAAGTGATGAAGAAACTGTGGGAGAAGCTGACGCCCCTACAACTACAGAAGCTACTCCATAAGAAGATTTCTCTCCAAGTGATATTGCAGAAACCAACTCCACCCACTGATTTTGTCACACTGAGGGATCACCCCAGATCCCAAGTGATTGGAGACATAATAGTAAGTGTACAGATAAGGCATCAACTCAACCAATATTTGATGCATGCATGTTTCCTCTCTCAAATTGAGCCTCAATTTATAACTAATGCAGAACAAGATCCCCACTGGATCATTGTAATGCAAGAAGAGCTTAATCAGTTTGAGAGATATAAAGTTTGGGTTTTGGTTCCAAGACCAAAAGACTACCCAGTCATTGGAACCAAATTGGTATTCAAAAATAAGCTTGATGCCCAAGGAGTTATTGTGAGGAACAAGCTAAGCTTGTTGCTCAAGGGTATTGGCAAGAGGAAGGGATTGACTATGATCAAACCTTTTCTCTAGTTGCCAGGCTAGAAGCTATAAGGATATTTCTGGCTTATGCTGCATTCAAAAAGTTCAAAGTTTATCAAATGGATGTGAAGAGTGCTTTCTTAAATGGGGAACTTAAAGAAGAGGTTTATGTTGAACAACCTCCAGGTTTTGTTTCTCCAACTCTTCCCTCTTATGTGTTTAAATTGCATAAAGCTCTCTATGGTTTAAAGCAAGCTCCAAGAGCTTGGTATGAGACCTTAGTCAGCTTTCTCTTAGAGCATGGTTTTTCAAAAGGCATAGTGATAGGACTTTATTTACCAAAATGCATCATGATAAAATAATGTCAGTATAAATATATGTAGATGACATAATATTTGGTTCTACTGATCCCAAATTATGCAAAAGATTTTCTGATCTAATGCATTCAAAATTTGAGATGAGTAGCATGGGTGAGCTCTCCTACTTCCTTGGTCTCCAAGTGAAGCAACTTCCTGATGTCATCTTCATTTCCCGGGCTAAATATGCTAAAGAGCTTATTAAAAAGTTTGGGATGGATGATGCCTCAGCAAAGAAAACTCCCATGGCTACAAATGCTGTAATAGATTCTGATGTGCATGGGAAACCTGTGGATCAGAAATTATATAGGGGCATTGTTGGGTCTCTACTATACCGTACAACAAGCAGACCTAATATCATGTTTGCTACATGCCTTTGTGCAAGGTTCCAAGTGAATCCCATCTAGTTTTTCTAAAAAGGATTTTAAGATATATAAAGGGTTATCCTTGTCTAGGTCGCTGGTATCTTACTGAGTTAGAGTTTGAGTTAACTGGATACTCAGATGCTGACTTTGCTGAATGCAGAGTGGACAGAAAGAGTACCTCAGGAACCTGCCAGTTCCTTGATGTGAGGTTAGTGTCCTGGTTCTGCAAGAAACAATCATCTGTGTCCACATCAACTACTGAAGCAGGATATATTGTAGCTAGCAGTTGTTGTTTCCAGATGTTGTGGATTCAGAACCAACTCCTAGACTATGGGTTAAACTTACATAATTCAACATTACTTTGTGATAACATAAGTTCTATAGCTATAGCACAGAATCCAGTCCATCATAGTAGAACTAAACATATATAGATAAGAAATCATTTCATTAGAGAGTGTGTAGACAAACAAAATTAATCTTGTCTATATCTTCACTGATTTACAAAGGGCTGATATTTTCACCAAACCCCTTGATGAAAGAAATCACTTGTTCTTTGTAAATCAGCTTGGAATGATAAATGGAGAAGTGTTAGTTTAGTCTATGTCTGCAATCGACGAATTTTCCAGAGTTCGTCGAACGAAGCTCGACGAATAAGGAAAAGTTCTTGAGATTTTCGTCGACTAGAGATCGACGAACTCTCTATGTGCTAAGTTAGTTTCGTCAAACTGAGATAGACGAACTTACTTCAGAAAACTTTCGTCGACCAGAGATCGATGAAAATTCTTCAAACCTTCAGACTGAGATCGACGAACTATTTAACTATATATTATTTCATCTCAGATCGAAGATCTTTTCATTTTTTCGTGGAACGGAGTTTGTCGAGTCATATTCCAGAAAACACTATATCTAGGTTTTCTTCAACCTCCGTCCCGCGCTTTCAGTTCCTATTTATGTGTGCCATAGTAAATAAGAAAGCTGTGAACTGGGCTCAAACTCTGTTCGACTTGATTAAAAAGAAGAAAAATAATAAAGAGGTGTGTTTTGGAAGGATCCTAGGGATCTTCCTCAAGGAAAAGGCTGCAGGGTCCCTGGTCTCCTCGACCATATCCATCAATGCTTCTAAGAGACTCACTTGTGCTCTTTTTAGTAAGTGGGAGAGGACTATCACAAAGCATACTAAGGCTACCTCCTCCTCCACAAGAACTTCTTAGAGTACAAGGGCTGCACCAGCCTCTCCCCACCCCACTGAAGGGATCCTCTCCACCCCTCCACCACCTGCTGCTCCTCAAGTTCCATCCCAATCACAAGTCCAACCAACTCCACCCTCCACTACTACTCTAATCCATACCCCAACACCACCAGCATCTCCAATTCCCTCTTACCCTACACATATACCATCTAATTCTCCTTCACCTCAGCCTGATACATCCATACCTACACCACTCCAATCCCCTCTTCCCTCTCATCTTGCTGATATCCCCTACATCAACCTCTCCTCATTCCCATCCTTCAACCTTTTATCATCTCCACTGCACACTCCCTCTCCACAACATGACTCCCCCCTAGACACTCCCATTTCACCTCCACCTATTAACCCCTCAACAACTGCAATCTACACTCAACCATCTACTGCCCCACCATCCACTTCTCCAAACCTAGATCCATCTCTTGTCACCCCACTCATTACTCTCCTCACACCCCTACTCAAATCTCTTATAGCAGAGGCCGTTTCTCCTCTAGCTGTCTCCATATCCTCTCTTGCTGCCCAGATCTTTGCCCTCACTACTGCTCCCTCTTCATTTCGGGCCCTGGCTTCAGTATCTACTGAAACTAGGCAGGGGGAGATACTTTATGAATAAGTAGCAGCAGTTGAAGCAGTAGTAGATGTACTAGTTGAACAGGATATGGACACACTAGCAGTTGCTCTAGCAAAATCAACAACAGTACTAGCAACGGGAACAAGTGCTGATATGGAAACAGATTTCATGAATTTTCTTGAATCTAATATGGAAACAGATGTTGAAGAAACAACAGCCTCAGTAGCGGATGCAAGTAACATTTATTGTACAGATATTCTAGTGTCAAATACTCAAGAGGTCAGTCTGCCAAAGATTCTGCCCAGAAGGATTCATTTCATTAATCCCAAAGTGAATCTAGCAGCTTTGCTGAAAGTATTTGGGTCATATATTTATTTCCGTCTTACCTTCCCCATTCTATCATCTAAAGCCATAGTGTGCTATACTTCTCCTGCCAGCTCAGAGATGTTAGACACTATAAAGACAAGTTTGATAGCTCCTCCTAAATAAGTCTGATGATCAGACATCTGTTTCTCCTGGGCCATCCTATATTATGGATGATAGCCCTCTCCCCAATCTTGATGATATTATAGCTCAAGACATTGCTATGGAAACTGAAGCAGTCCATGCTGAAGTTATCCCTACTCCAGGAATTAAAGAAATTTCCAAAAATATAATAAGACAAATTGATGAAATGTATGACAATCCACAAGAATTAGATGATGATGATGATGAGGACCCAAAGAGGAAGAAAATCTCTAAGAAAAGGAAGGCTCGTCCTCCTCCTGCTCCTAAGCCAGGAAATACACATGACACTCCCTACTATATTCTACAAAACTAACTCCATACAAAGGGATGTCAACTTAGATGTGGCTATCAAAAAATGAATAAAATGTTAGAAAAAAAAGCATAACATACTCCCTCCTCCTCCTCATAGATACCCTCCTCCTCCTCCTCTAGCTGATGGTGTTTCAGGAACCACTTCTCAAATGTCAGATGCACCTTCCAAGCCTACATTCACCAGAACATATAGAGGCAGGAAAGGCCATCTAGACATCAATCTCATGGAAGCAGCCAGCAAAGAAATATTGGTTGTACAGAGCAGATAAAAGAAGTAGTCTATCAGAAGCCAGAAGTTCTCTCCCCCAACAAGCTACCAAAGAAGGCATCAGCATAATCAGAATCACACAAACCAAAAGGATAATATAGTGAAACTGCACCTCCAAAGTCACTATACACTCAGAGCGGTGAAAGCCAGAAAGCAACAAGCTTTCAAACACAGTCTACTCAATTCAAGCCTGCTACTCTGCTACCCTCCCAAGATGATCAATCACCTGTCAGTCAGGATGTTGATCCTAAATGCAGGATGGCTAGGCTTCAAGAATTGATAGGTCTGTCACAGATAAAGAAGGCCAGAGAAGAAGGAGAAGATCCAACCAAGTTCACTACCATGTCCTCATATAGAGAGAAAGAACTTGAAAGACTTCATGTAAGCAAGAAGGCATTTAATTCTGCAGATTATATGGCTAGACACCCAGAGGCTGTAGTTCCCAGAACTTCCACCCAGACAATGATTGGTGCAGCAGATATATATATGTCAAAACGAGAATAGTCCAATACTAACAGGAAAATTATTTTTACTAAGCCTGGTGATAAGGACAAAGAAGCAAAGGAGAAGAAACAGAAAAACTAGAACCTGAATTGCTATATGTTTGTGGTACATTTTTGATAAACTATGTCTTATGTTACAAAGCTAACTGTGTAAATATATCTGCTGCATACTGATTGTTTAATTCTCTGCCAGATATATATTGTGTTCTTGCTTTGTACATTCTCTTTTATTTAGTCTGTAATCAGTGACCTCACCCAAATAGGGGGAGATTGTTGGATTCCTTGTTGGATTTAGGCTAGGTTCACTTAGTTAAAATATGACCCAACATGTATAGACCAGGATCATGGTTGTGTCCTAGAGTCTAGGTCAAGTCCTTTGAATAAACAATGCCAGGGATCAACCTTCAACAAAGTCAGAGACTCAAGACTTAGATAATTCAACATTTAGAAAAAGAAGTTCAACGTTCGTCGATCTCCGGTCGACGAAAGTCGTGCTCGGCTTGAAGAACTCAAAGACAAATCTCTGAGCTCAGCTCGACAATCTTGGACCAGCTGGACAAACTCATGTCTCAAGGCTCATAGGTCGACGATCTTAGATCTCAGCTCGACGAACTTGATGCACAGAAGAAGAAAGTTATCAAGCAGCATTTAGAGGTCGACGATCTTGGATCTCAGCTCGACGAACAGCTATTCTCAGGTCGACGAACTGTGGGCTCAGGTCGACGAATCCAGTCTTGGCGGTTTTCCTCTTTTGTCCTTATTATGTGGCAATGATTCCTGAATAATTAATTCTCTAATATTCTCTGAATATTACCGTTAGACAAGAGCATTAATTACAGTCTTCATCAGGATTATTGTCTGCCATTTTTCTAAGGGACAGTTGGGGAAACAAATCAATGCCAAATTATTCCAAGGCCGTCAGCATTAATTATAGAAAGAATTTCAAAATTCAAAAGGACTTCCACATGGAAAATATAAAAACGTGAAGTTCTCTTTCTTCCACACACACAGAGACACAATCTGAGAGATATACAGATTTCTTGAGACATAGATAATCGATCAGTCAAGAAATCAACAACTGCTAGACCTGAAGAAGAACAATCTTTTTGAAGAAGAAGAAGAATAACCATCCAAATCAAGAATCTTCTTCTATCATACTCTCAGGAACCTTCAGTAGGACACAAATACTATATCTATCAAGAAGTTCCTGAAGTTCTTCGGGTTAATGTTGAAAGCTTGAAGGCCTATCACCCTGAAGAAAAAGTTCCATTCCTCCCTGAACAAACCCAAGATCTCAGGTGGAGCTTTTTGTTAACATCAATTCCACTAGTCTTCTCAATTGTATTTGAGAAAGAGAAGACACCATCACTCTCTCACCCCCTCTGTAAAAAGGGTTCTCTACTCCCTTCAAAAGTGATTCCTAATTACAGGTCTCCTAACCAAAAGACTTGAGATTTGGTTTTTGAGCACCTGATCAAAAGCTCATTGGTGGCAGTCACCTGATCAAAAACCTGAGTGGATTCCTACCAGGGTGGTAGAAGAGTGGATGTACCTAGGTTGGGGAACCACTATAAATTGTTGTGTTGTCTTGTTGCCCTCTTCTTCTTGTTCTTGCCGTGGCTGTGTTATTTAGCTTGTCTATAACTTCATTTATTTTAATTTGGAATGTTGTGATATAGTATCTAAGCATAGGTACAATCCTTATAGTTTAGGAAAAGTTTTAAATATACATACATACTCTATTCACCCCCTCTAGAGTATATCGGATCTAACCCTAACTTTCAGCTACTTCTGGTCTACCCTCAGGAGGGATGCTGAAGAATTCGTAAGGAGATGTAGAAAATGCTAGGAGTTCGCCCCACTTCAACTCCTCCTTGCTCAGATATTGCGTACAATAACAGATCCATGGCCCTTCTCCATATGGGGTTTGTATCTGGTGGGCCCGTTTCCCCAAGCAAGTTGCCAGAGAAAGTTCCTGCTGTTCATGGTGGATTACTTTTATAAATTGTTAGAAGTGAAGGAATTAGCAAAGGTGACGTCGCAGGTAGTCAAAAACTTTATATGGGGAGAGATCAACTGCCGGCATGGGATCCCTTTGGCTATTGTCACAGATAACGGACCACAGTTCGCTAGTAGAGAATTTGTAGACTTCTGTGTTCAGCTTGGCATAGATCTTTAGTTCACCTCGGTTCATCAACCTCGAAGCAATGGACAGGTAGAAGCCGTAAACAAGATCATCGTGAACCTCTTGAAGAAGAAGGTAAGGAACTTGAGGGGAAGTTGGGTGGAACGGCTCCCCTCTGTTCTATAGGCTCTGAGGACTACACCAAATACTGCTACGGGAGAGACGCCCTTCAAACTCTCCCTTCGCTCGGAGGCCATCATACATATAGAGTTTGGGGTTTAATCCCCCAGGGTGGCTGCAGCAAGGAGGGGAGATGAAGGGTGGAAAGAGGATAATGGAGAGGAGAAGAGGCTCTCTCTCGACCTGGTAGAGGAGCTCAGGGAGGTAGCATCAATCTAGCAGGAGTAAGTCAAGCACCGAATGTCCAAGTACTTTGATAAGCACATCAGGATTAAGAAATTTCAGAAGGGGGACTTGGTCCTCAAGAAGGTAGATGTCGCGGGTAGGGGGCCTCCGTAGGGAAGCTCAACCCCAACTGGGAGGGTCCCTTTATAATAAAGGAGGTATTGAAGTCAGGAGGGTACCTCGTCCAGGATGTGGACGGGATACCCCTTGATCGTGCCCGAAGAGGCGATGATCTGAAGCGATTCTACCCCTAATGTTGTCCTTTTTTATACTTATTTGAACAATCTTCCTATTTGTAAGCATGGCATGATTTTCTAATACAATGTATTTCTGGGTGACTTTCATAAGATGAGATTACTGTGGTTGAGGAGAGGAGACCCCTAGAACACCCGCTGACCAGGCTCTCATCAAGCTGGTAGGGCTGTAGGCTCACTCAGTGGTTGGAGTTGGTTGAGGAGAGGAGACCTCGAGAAGACCCGCTGACCAGGCTATCATCAAGTTGGCAGGGCTGTAGGTTCACTCGGTGGTTGGAGTTGGTTATGGAGAGGAGACCCTGAGAAGACCCGCTATCTAGGCTTCCATCTAGTTCACAGGGCTGTAGGCTCAATCGGTGGTTGGAGTTGGTTGAGGAGAGGAGACCTCGAGAAGACCCGCTGTCCAGGCTCCCATCTAGCTGGTAGGGATGTAGGCTCACTCAGTGGTTGGAGTTGGTTGAGGAGAGGAGACCCCTAGAAGGCCCACTGACCGGGCTCTCATCAAGATGGTAGGGCTGTAGGCTCACTCGGTGGTTGGAGTTGGTTGAGGAGAGGAGACCCCGAGAAGACCCACTGACCAGGCTCTTATAATGCTGGTAGGGTTGTAGGCTCACTCGGTGGTTTGAGTTGATTGAGGAGAGGAGACTCCGAGAAGACCCGCTGACAAGGCTCTCATCAAGCTGGCAGGGTTGTAGGCTCACTCTGTGGTTGGAGTTGGTTGAGGAGAGGAGACCCCGAGAAGGCCCGCTAACTAGGCTCTCATCAAGCCGACAGGGCTATAGGCTCACTCGCTGGTTGGAGTTGGTTGAGGAGATGAGACCCTGAGAAGACCCGCTGACTAGGCTCTCATCAAGCTGGTAGGGTTGTAGGATCACTCGATGGTTGGAGTTGGTTGAGGAGAGGAGACACCGAGAAGACCTGCTGACCAGGCTCTCATCAAGCTGGCAGGGATGTAGGCTCACTCGGTGGTTGGAGTTGGTTGAGAAGAGGAGACTCTGAGAAGACCCACTTTACAGGCTTCCATCTAGCTGGCAGGGATGTAAGCTCACTCGGTGGTTGGAGTTGATTGAGGAGAGGAGACCCCGAGAAGACCCGCTGACCAGACTCTCATCAAGAAGGCAGGGTTGTAGGCTAACTCGGTTGTTGGAGTTGGTTGAGGAGAGGAGACCGCGAGAATACCCACTGACCAGGCTCTCATCAAGCTGGCAGGGTTGTGGGCTCACTCGGTTATTGGAGTTGGTTGAGGAGAGGAGACCCCGAGAAGACCCGCTGACCAGGCTCTCATCAAGCTGGCAGGGCTATAAGCTCACTCGGTAGTTGGAGTTTGTTGAGGAGGGCAAACCCTAGTCATGATAGGTAGGGTAAAGAATTTTCCTGGCTAAAGAAAAAGAAGAGGGGAAATCGACCCCTCGAGGCCACTCGCGCCGAGAGGTATCCGGAAAAGAGGCAAGGAAAAAATGAGACGGTCCCACACACAAGAGCGATGAGAGTACGATGACTTGCGCTCTGGGTAAGGTTTATACCCCAGCCATGGGGCGAGACAAGGGGTGACGCCGTCTCGCAAATACGAGTAGATATTCATATGGTCCCACGAATAACAAGAACGTAAAGGTATAACTTATCTGGGAGCGCGACACATTATCCAAAATATATATATATACATCAAATCCCATAAATATCATGTCTAGTACAAAATCAGATCCAGAAAAGGAATGAAAGGTATACTGGCAAGATGGCGAGAAAATAGTGATATCATGTTCTGGAAGCCTTCTACTCCTCGCTCGAGGACGAGCCCCTTTCCTCCTCACCATAAATCTCCGGTACGAGCTCGCGGGCGATGACGTCCTCGCAGCCTTCCTTAACGACTCCCATTTCCTTCATCATCTTCTAGATCAACTCAACAGTCCTGACATTAACATGTCGGCAGAGTTCCTCGACCTTCTCATGAGAATAATGTGGAGGTGGGGAAATCGCCGAGCGAGAGAGTGAGGGAGCAGTTCCCGAAGCTAGGTGATCTGGTACTTCAGCTCTTTTATCTCCGCCTCCTGCTCCGCTATTCCTGAGTGCAATCTATCTGCCGTCTCGGCATCCTACAGGAACCCTTTGATAAGTCGGTATCAAGTGTGCGGGAAATGAACTAAGTAGGGGAGGAAACTCACCACGACGCCCCGAGCCTTGGCAAGAAGGTTTTCAGCCACAGCCAGCCTCTTTGCGAGGTCTCCAGACTTCTCTCGTTCCGCTGCCAGATTCACTTCAGATTCTTTCCAATTTTGGTTGTTGAATATCAGGCGGCGCAAGAGCCGATGCGAAACCTCCAAGGTGCGTAGTTGGGAGTGTGCAGCCTTTAGAACTAAGTCTCGCGAGGAGGCCCTGTCGACGGGATCTTGCTCTGGGCCCCCGTAAAGGCCAAAGACAAAAGAGAAGACATGACCCGTGGGCTTGTCCTGCTCTTTCCAGGAGGGAAGGAGGGTGGAAATGGATACTCGATTCACCCCCTTGTCCCATATCAGAGTCGGGTTGTTAACTGCATCTAGAACCATAGGGCCAATATTGAAATTCTAATGGGCAGAGGGGGCTGGGAGATTGGAATATCCCACCTCGCGAGATGGAGACTTGGATAGTTGACGCGAGGTGCTGGCTTGCTGGGAGAGCAGTGCTGCCTCGCCAGATTACGAAACAGCCCGTTGGGGAGATTCCCAAGGTGACTGGGGAGACTGGGACCCTAGGGAGATATGGCTCAGAGACCCCAACACCACCACTGTATCCCTAGGGGCCTTCCTCGTCTTCACGGTCGGGAGGGATACCAATTTTTTCATCTTCATCTTCATCTTTTTCGAGGGGCTGAGGTGAGACAGAGAAGAGCCTTAACCAGGCCTTTTCTTGAGGGAGGGGGTCAAGGATTCCTTAGCCACCTCGGCCACCATATTGGCGAGAGTGATATATTTAGATGGTTTGATGTTGCTTTTGTAGGGAGGATGAGCGGGCACGTTCCTCTCTCCTAATAAAGGCGAGAAGGAGGGTTAAAGGAGAGAAACAACGAGATGAAAATAGTAAAGGTGAGACCAAAGAAGGGCGAGCATACCTTCGCCATGAAGTACGGGGAGGAGGGAGTCGAGGCCGCGCCTCAGGAACTGGACCTCAAAGTTCTTTCCGGCGAGGTAGTCGCAGAGTAGCTTGTCCGTGCCGCCGACTTGGGGAGTTACGTAGAACACTTCAACAGGAGAGACGGGCACGAGCGAGACACCCACCATGTTGCAGCAGACAAATACGAAGCGCGTGAGTCAGTGGTGGTTTTTGTTGGGCGTCTCGCAGACCTTGATACCTTGCCCTGTGATGTACGACACGCCATCATGGTTGGTGTGGTAGATGAACAGCTTACAGAAAATTGTCAAGCTAAACTGGATTCTCTCTAGCCACATGTAACTGGAAAATGCGACCAATACCAAGATGACATTGGGGTTTAGCTGTGTCGGAACTGTGCCAAAGTATTTCAAGACCTGTTTTACCTCCGGCCAGAGAGGCAGTCTGAACCCCGCCTCGAAGTGCGAGACAGGGAAGGCGAGTTCCCCGGAGTAAAACGTATTGATGGACTCGCCGACTTTAGGTGGATGTGACTCGAATCCCTCCGTAAGAAACTCTCAGGTGAAGGCATCATATTCGTCTGCGAAAATGCGGCCCGGGGGGGGGGGGGAAGTCGTGATCGGCGATTCACCTCCCGCATCGGCTATGCCCCTCGTCCTCCTTAACTCTCTTCTTTCCCATGATTATGCGAGACGACTGGGGCAGGAGACGGAGAGGACCGGCGAGACCGTAGAAGGTTAAGGAGCGAGACTATAGAGAGAAAATCGGTATGCGAGATGGACGGGAAACGAGGATGAGTACTGAGGCAAAGCGGCGGATGAGAGCGCAAGATTGACCCGTGTAAGGGGATATTTATAGCAAGCATTTTATTTGGAGAGAATGAACAGGCGAAAAAAAAATTTATGCGGAGAAAGGCGAAGAGGCGGCTGACTTTTTCTCGCTCTGGGCCTCGATTTGCGCAGCCCCACGTGGGCCCTCAGCACGGCGAAGCAGTGGAAAAAGAGGAATTAGAATTAAAAAATTGAGAAAAATTAGCATAAATGTATGATCTAAGTGCTATGATGAATCAAATAGTCACAAAAGAGCGAATAATTATTAAATTATTAAAACCTTCATCCCGCGATAGAATGGGGAAGGAAAAGGCCCCCTACAAGGAGGCGGAAATCTCATATTTATAGATTCAGGTAAGGGGCCCACCAAAAGATTCCATCATAAATTCACTTTAACGATGTGAGACTCGGTTGAACTTTCTTTCCGAGTTTGGGACAACCTCAAAAAGAGCGGCGATTGTGTACAACCTCGGGCTCGCGGAAGCGAAAGGCCCAAGTTATAACCGCCTTGCTAGGCGAATGGATTCTAGGCAAGAGGGGCCCAGGCGAGAGGGGCCCAGGCGAGAGGGGCCCAGGCGAGATGGGCCCAGGCAAGAGGGGACCAGGTGAGAGCCGCGCCATGGTCCGGGCGAGCGGATGCCCGAGAAGGGGCACTCGCAAGGCGAGCGCCAACTCGCTAGGCGAGAGGACTTCAGGGGGAGCTCTCGCCCGCGAGATGGCGCTCTCGCCAAACGCCGAGTTAGCGAGAGGCCTAGTACCGGTTCGATGTTTTGTCAAGGTCTGGTTCAGGTAGGGCTGGTTTTATCTTTTTAGCCCCTTGGGATTTTACGCTTTTACCCTGCGGGGTCTGCATATAACCCTTCAGAACAATGGAGTTTGGCTGTTGGCAGACCAGACTAAGGGTATTCTGGTAACTTCAGGTCAGTTTAATTTTGTTATTGGCAGTTCAGGTTCAGAGGCCAATAAATAGACCGGTAAGATGCCTTGCAGAAGCAAGCTGACCCATCTTCTTTTCCACTAAGGCACCTAGCTCAACATTGGCTAGGGAGGGGAAGAATCTCTGATTCTTTTGGGTAAGAGGTGGGACCTCCGCGCTGAAGCCCATGGTCTTTTTCTTTTGGGAATCTTGTCATGAGAGAGGTCCAAGGAGAGTAAGTTTGAGCTGTATTTTTAGATCCGAGCTTTAGGGGGGACCGACTTTGTTGATTCCAACAGGTGCAAATTTCGTTTAATTCGGCGCGTGTTTGGGTCTCCGTTTTGAACTCGTGTTTCCTTATTCAAAAATATATAAATATGATTATTTTAATATTAAATCACTATTCAAAAATGTCATTTACTATTCATCTATATAGTTTGATTTTTTTGGATATATTTGTAATAAAGCACTGTTCATGCAATAGAATTGTCGAGTAAACTTTCCTGTTCTCGAGTGATCTGGCTAGTACTCAAGTAGTTGTAGGCTTGTACTCGAGTATTCTACTGTTCATCTCGAGTATTTCTATTTTTGTTCTCGAGTACTTAATTTTATTACTCGAGCAACCTGTTTTCGACTTCTCGAGTACCTCTAATCTTGTTCTCGAGTAATCGGCCGTCCTTCTTGAGTAGTCCGTTCTTCTCTACGTTCGGGTGCTGTTTTGAGGGTCAAAACAGTGTCGTATAAAAAAATGGTTAACATGAAATTTGTTTGTCTCGACGAGATTTACAACTTTTCTGTTGAGCACTTTTTGATTTGATGTCATCCTAAACCTTTATGTTTGTTTTCCGCGCACCCGCTCATATAGCCCGTTTTTTTCCTATTTAGACAAAACTTTTTATAAATACACACACACACTCACACACACACACACACACACACACACACACACACACACACACACACACACACACACACACACACACACACTCACACACACACACACACACACACATATATATATATATTCTGATACTCAAGATAATTAGAAAGAAAAACTTCTTCTTCCTCACTATTTAGACCGAACCGAAACCACCTGTGCGGCGACTCCCTCCCGTTCGTGAATTTTCCGGTCGCCGCCGACGGTGCTCCGGTGCTCAAAATCTTCAACCGAATATAGATCCGGAAAGCTCTCGCCGAGAACTAAGCCATCGTGGTAAAATCTTCCCTTTTCCTTGAAATTTTCTCGCTAGGGTTTTCGGCCCTAACTCCTGTTTTTTGCCGTTCTTCTTAGATTTTGACTTCTCTTGTCCTCTTTAGCCCCGATCTACGTCAATGAGTGATTAAGAGAATATTTCCAATAAAAATCAAGGCAAGTGATGGTTTCCTCGTTCTCTTTCTTTCTTTACCCGATTTGCAGAAATTTCTAATTTCTTGTTATCATGATTGTTCAATAACTGCTGAATTGAAGTGATGTCGAGATCTCCTGTCTAATTTCCTTTATAGTTTCCGCGTTCATGATTTTGTTACCCAACCTTGTAAATCCTATATGTTTTGATGAAGTGATTAAATATCAGCTTTATTACCATTCCGCAACTTTCATGTAGAACACGTTAGAGTTTATTTTAGGATTGTAAATTCTTCCTAAAGATTGATCAACCGCTTCTAATCTAGAATCTTTTAGTAGAATCCGATGTGTCATTGTTGACTTGAGATGTCTATCATGGTTTTTCTTCGTGGAATTGTCGTGGGGCGAGACAAGCCACCAGGCCCCGATTGGGTTGTGGTGTGCCTCTGAGCTCTAAACCCGGATTGTTACGGGGCTTTCCTTCCGGGTTTTCTGTGTTGCGGGTGTTTTTAGTGTGTGAACCAATAGCCGCAACGTTTGATCTCCCTATTAGTACTTTGTGGGGCTCTATCAGGTTTTTGGTCATTTGCAGTGTATGGTGGAGTATCCAATCTCCCCCGAAATTAGATGGATATTATATTCGTGAGAGATGTGTCCAGTTGAGTGACCACCTCGCTTGTGTTTTTTGGTGGAGTTGACTACAGGTGGCTAATAGGGGTTTGTTTCTCTCCTGATGGTTTAACCTTGACCTTTTCCACTTATAGTCTTGTGCATTTGGGGTGCTCTAGTTATACGTGACACTTCACGTCAGTGTTTCTCTTTTTACCTTTGTACCTTACTGCTGTACTTGACGTAAGAATTTTTTTTCCATGGGTCTTTGGTTGGTACCCCTTGAATTTGTTTACTTTTGGCTTACTTTCAGCCATTTCTTGTAGTTTCTTGCTGAGGTGTTCTGTCTTTGGAATGCCTCAGGTTCAGAGCTGTAGCTGATAGCCGTGCTAGTTTTGGAGTTCCTGGGTAGCTGTCTTGGTTGTGGTTTTGCCTCGCTGTAGCAAGGTAGTTTGTTGTTTATTTTTTTTTACTTGTTCAGACATAATTTACTGTATGTGGGTTCGTGTCAGTTTGTTGATGACCACAGGATTGTTGATTTTGGGTACTTGCTAGCTACTTAGTTTTCTTTCAGTGTATAAGATTACTTGCTCTCTGGGATGTTTTATGATAGGATTGCATGGTAGTTATTTTCCAGTATAAAAATTACTATTATTACCTCATGCACTACATATTTTAAATTGTAAAATCACTATATTTAATGACCGTATAGAACTACTTTTATTTCTACTAAATTTATAACGTGTATGCCTTGAGGTGTCCTTTGGGAACCTTCAAGCTATTGTAGGATGCCTAATTTGATAAAAGAAGTACTTTCTCCAACGTTTAATTACTATTCTTGTGGACTAGATGAACAACTAAGCTGAGGGATACGGCTAACTACTATGCTAAAATAGATTTTACCTTAAAATAACTTAAAGAATCATTCTTCTTATTTAAGTAGGTGTTTGTCTGAGCGTCCGCAGTTATCCCCTGCTGATTTAGCATAATTACGAGCATTTTCCCTTATTCTGATACTCCTTTTTTTGGCAGTGAAAAATGCAGGTTGTGACATTGGTTGATAGTGTGGCTATTGTGAGCTACGAGCTCTTAAAGGCTTTGTGCCAAACAGATGAGGGGATGTTGACCTGCATCAGTCTAGACATTGAACTAGTGATTTGAGCAATGGGCAAGGGCTGAACTGTATCCGCGTTATGGTTGTCTGACATGAGTTCCTGGGATATTGGCATTCGTTAGGTTCACATAATGAGAGTCTTGGCTTGTACGCCATCAAGACTAAAGTTTCACGCTATAGGCCGTGGAGCGCAATGCTCAAAGTTTACCGTTTGATTTTGGACCTTGAATGGTGGTGGGACCTTGGTTTTCTGGTACACCAATAATGTGCCCTAAGTGTACAGAGCGTCGGATCGTGTGGTCGACATTTGTGATATATTGATGGTGTGTGAGTGCACATCTTGTAATATATCTGCTTGTGAAATGCAATGCCTGTAGGGAAGGAATACGACTGCCCCGGGAAAGGGGTAGGGTCGTTATAAATTGGTCAGCTTAATGCTTACCGTTGCCTTATTTTCCACCGTGCGGTGGACTGTCCATGTATAGGTGTTGGAGAGCCGAGCGGGAAATAGGGGCTGAAGCCCTTGTTGTTGCTGCTGCTGTTTCTTTGCTGGCCCTCGAAGGCCAATTAAAGAAATGTTTACTGTTTTTATATGTAGCCGGACTACGTTCTAATGTTTGTAATCCACACTCCTGAAAAGAACCTTTAAGGACTTAAGGCCAAACAATTTGTGTATGTTGTATACAATCCTTAGAGTTCTATATAAATGTGTTTATTTATATATATAGTGGATATTCGTGATTGTTTGAGTTCAAAGAACCTTAAATCTTCCGTTAGCATGCTCTGGTTAAGGATGCGAATAATAATTTGTATTAACCTATAACCTTGCCGCCTGTTTGCGGTATATAGTGTGGGGCCGTGACCGGACCTTCTATTATATGTCATTAAATGGATGGGGTCGTTACCGATAGTGCTATTGCTAGCGATACCTCTCATAGAGCTTTATGGTTGTGAATCCTATGTCCATAAGACAAGGTGGATAGAATATTGAGCTGAGGCCCTGTAGTGCCTAGCTTAGTGGCTTTAAGGGCCGACCGTAAATGATAACTTTGGTTATCAAGTTAATTGTGGCCCATATCATACTGTGTGATTTCGATATGGTTGTGGCCCACATTGTGCTATGTGATTTTGAGGTGGTTATGGCCCGCATCTTGCTATGTGAACTTGTTATGGGTGTGGCTCGCATTGTGCTTTGTGGTCTATATGTGGTTGTGAAGGATGGTATGAAAGATACCACCTGAGGGGTTAAATCTATTTAACTCTACAGGGGGGGTGAATAGAGTATTTTAAAATCTTATTAGATTTTTATTGCGGAATTAAAATAGTAATACTTATATGTTTAATAAGGTAGTGCATAAATAAAACTAAACCATTCAACAAGTAGCACACAATAAAAATAAGAGAGCCTCACAGACGACACAAGAAATTTATAGTGGTTCTCCTAAACTTGGGTACATCCACTCTTCTACTCCCTGGTAGGAATCCACTCTGGTTTTTGATCAAGTGCCCTGCCACCAATCATGTTTTTTCTCAGGTTACTTGTCACCACAATATCTATTTACAGGGAGATATTACAACGCTTTAGGCTTTTGATCAGGTGCCCAAAAACCAACCAAGTCTTTTGATTAGGTTACTTGACAACCAAGTGTTTAACTTTTGAAGGGAGTTAGAACCCTGTGTATAGTGGGGTGAAAGAAATAAAAACTAAATGTTGTCTTCTCTTTTCTCAAAACAACTGAGAAGTCTTGTGGATCCTTGATGATATCAAAGCTCCCCCTGAGATGATGTTCTGCTTAGGAAGATTGAGAGCTTTGCAGGGTGATGCAGAGCCGCCGCTAATTGATGATGACCCGGTTGTCGAGGCACTTCAACACAAAGATCTGAGACGTTGTGATGACGCTGAAGGAAGTGCACGTTACAACCTCCGCCCGCGGCGTGCTAGAACCGCCATGAAGAATTAACTTTAATTATCTTATTTCATGAACTCTATTTAATATTTTTGGAATATAAAATTATCCTATGTATAAGTGATAATTTTATATTCATGGCATGCTTTTATTTTTTAATTTGAACAATTTTATTTTGGTGTGCACTTAGCCATTCGGATGGATGAGATTACATCTCCATCATGGAGTGTTAAGGCTTGTTGTAACCTCCTATTTAAGGAGGTGCTTATGAGGAATCAAGTATTGAAAATATTGAAACCTAAATTCCCCCCTTGAGGATTTCGGCCAAGAGGAGTTCTCCAAAGCCGCCGCCCCCCTTGGCTTGTGGTGTGAAGCCGCCGCCCCCCTTTGCTCCCTCCATCCGTTTGGTGCGACTCCGGCGCAGCTTCCATCGGTGCGACTCCTTGGAAGAAGGTTGCAAACCCCTCGGTGTGATGCCGGCAGATCCGTGGAGAGAGTGATTCTCCCACCTTATCTTATGTGAACGTTATTCCCGGTTGGGTAACCTCTTCTTTTTATGTGATTCATGCTTTTAGTTTGTGGAGGTTTTTTCACGCATCGTTTCTCCGTGATTTTTAAATTCATCGTTTGCAAAATCTGAATTCGAACTTGTTGTTATTGAACCTCTTGTTAACCGGAACGGGTAGATCCGTCTCGGGAGTGAATCTTGGCCTAGCCTTGAGTTGCTCTTCCGATCAGCGCCCTTTGTGTGGCAATAAGGGAGTTAATCTCGAATCGAATTTCGATCACTCTTGAAAGTTTTCAGCCGCTCCAAAATAATTTACTGCTGCGTTTGAAACGGCTTATATTGAAAAGAATAGATGCTTGTGTAGGTGCGGTGAGTTGTGTGCTTGTTGGAGAGGTAGGTCTTAAGGACGTTGTATCGAGTCCGGCTTACGGCGAGTTGTGTGCTTGTTGGAGAGGTAGGTCCTAAGGACGTGGTATCGAGTCCCGAATTTTGGGAGCCAACCTACCCCTTTTCATTCGCTTTTGGTCGGAGCTCTCTCTTTTTATTTCTTGTTCTATGACGGTTGGGTGTCCGTTAGTGTAAGCTCGACCGTATCACGATCACCACCACATCAATTTTGTATCAGAGGGAGGTTGTTTCAACTTCCACATTGCAAACATCCTCTCTGTGTTCTTTGTTGGTCATCGGATCTCTAGAAATTCTAAAAAAAATAAAAATTCTTTGGTCTGCCAATAGCGGGCTAAAATCACTATTTTTCAGCAAAATTTCAAAAAATTTTTTTTTAACGACCTACGGGTTAGTCACGTTGGGAATCTATAAAAATATCTTATTTTCAGTATAGCTACAACCCTAGGAAAAATCATCTTTCCAAGATTTTCTAAACCTGAATGCGCATTAGGCTAGGATCAGAATATTCGACTCCGTCAACGTCTAGGATGGCTGTGAATGAGCATGTAGATACCAACACCGAGGCCATAGCGGGGCTGTGTAATGAAATGACTAAGCTTAGGAACATGTTAACCCAGTTCATACAAACCCAAGCTAGGCCACCCCCGCCACCCGTTAATGTTGAGTTGCCCCGCCGGCGCCAACAAAGCTCTGATTCGGATTCTGATGGGGACTCCCCACGAGTGCCCCCTCGAGGCCATCGCTGCGAGCGAGAGTTTGACATTACTAGGTCCGTCAAAATTGAGGCCCCCACTTACGACAGCATGGGAGATCCACAAAACTTCCTTAATTGGACGGTGGATATGGAATGTTACTTCGACTGGCACCATCTCACGGTCCCCTAAAAGGTCCAAGTTGCTAGCATGAAGTTAACTGGTCGTACCAAAACTTATTGGTTGAATGAAGAGCATAGGCTAGGAACTGGGTACGGAGACCCAATTATTGGATGAGCCGTAATGAAGAATTTTTTGACCGATCAGTACGTCCCCGCGTACCATCGGACACAGATGTTCGATGAGCTTGCCACCCTGCGGCAAGGCTCAAGTTCGGTAACTGACTATATGGGTGAACTTAAGGACCGTATGGTGCGATGTGACTTGAAGGAGATCCCCGAAGTCACTTTATCTCGATTTTGAAAGGGGCTTCACCCCGATATCCAAAGGAAGCTCTTGCGATATAGGCATACAGATTTGAACGCAACATTCAATGCCGCCCTGGACATTGAAAAACACTTAGCCTCTAAGGCTCACTCCCGTTACTCTCACGCAAAGAACAAGTCCACCACTGGGACATCTTCTTCCACATATCCTGATAAGTGAAAGTTCAAATCCCACGAGTCAAAGTCTGTTGTGATAACCGCTCGAAACACTAAGAACCCCACCAGTGAGCGTGTTCATATAGGGAAGGTTAGCAAGGCTAACACCACTTGTTACTCTTGCGGCGTTCAAGGCCAGTATGACTACGAATGCCCAACCAAGACGAAAACACTAGCCTTATTAGATCCGACCACCGACCCTGACGATTATGAGTACGAGGCTGTGGAGGAGAGTGACCCCGACGGAGTCCCTAGTGACTTGGAGGACGATAATCGCCTTATGGTGATGCGTTGTATTTTAACCACTCCTCGTCCCGTAGACGACTGGAAAAGGATGAGCATATTTTCCCTGATCTTTAAGAGTGGCGAAAAGCTATGCAAACTAGTTATTGATGGTGGTAGTTGCGTGAATGCCGTTTCTGAGAACGTCGTTAATCGTATGTCCTTGACTGTTGAGCCGCACCCGACCCCCTATCAGGTTGCTTGGATTAGTAAGGTTACTATTAAGGTAACCCAACGATGCCTAGTCCCCATGTCTTTCAAATCCTACACGGATGAGGTTTGGTGCGACGTCCAGCCGATGGACGTTTGTCATGTGTTATTAGGCCGCCCCTGGCTCTATGGCCGTGATGTGACACACTACCGTCGTGCCAACACATATGAGTTCAAATTTAACGGCAAGACCATCACCTTGAGACCGACTGTGCCAAAAGAACCGGTAGTGATGGCTAAGGATACCACTGTCCCTATAGAGAGGAAGACATTTAGCTTGGTAGGAAAGAATTTGTGAAGGATCCCTTCATTGAGGGCATGATGTACGCTCTCGTTCTCATGGGTACCAAAACATATAGTGGTGTGTTGGATGATTTACCCTGAGAGCTATGGGTATTGTTGGATGAGTTTAGGGATGTTTACCCGGATGAGTTGCCATCGTCGTTGCCTCTGCTTAGAGATATACAACATTCCATCGACCTTATCCCCGGATCGTCCATACCCAACCAACCCCACTATAGGCTTAATCCCGCCGCCCACCTAGAGTTACAAACCCAGATAGAGGATTTACTACGTAAGGGATTTATTAGGGCGAGTATGAGCCCGTGTGCTGTCCCGGCCCTCCTTGCCCCAAAGAAGGATGGCACCTGGCGCATGTGTGTTGATAGCCGGGCAATCAACAAAATTACTATAAAATATAGGTTTCCAATCCCGCGATTAGATGATCTCTTGGATGTCCTTTCAGGTGCCACTATCTTTTCGAAGCTAGACTTACGGAGTGGTTACCAATAGATTCGGATCCGAGAGGAGGATGAGTGGAAGACCGCATTCAAGTCTAAGGACGGGTTGTATGAGTGGCTTGTGATGCCCTTTGGGTTATCCAATGCCCCTAGCACCTTCTCCCGGATGATGACGCACATCTTTAGGCCGTATATGGGGAAGTTTGTTGTAGTATATTTTGACGACATCCTAGTCTTTAGTACCTCCCCCGCCGAACACCTCTCCCACATCAAAGTAATCCTCACCACTTTAAGGAAGGAAACCTTATTTCTGAATCTTAAGAAATGCACATTTTATGTTTCGGAGGTTGAATACTTGGGATACATAGTTGGTTCTGATGGAATTCGTGTTGACCCAGGAAAGGGTCAAGTAATTAGAGACTGGCCCGAGCCCACTAACCTTCGAGAGGTGCGCAGTTTCCACGGCTTAGCTATCTTCTATCGTCGTTTCATACGCGATTTTAGTAGCATTATGGCACCCATTACCGACTGCATGAAGAAGGGCAAATTCACATGGATGAAATCCGCCACGTTTGCATTCCGTCGCATTAAGGAGCTTATGACCGAAGCCCCGGTGTTGCGTCTCCCCGACTTCACCAAGGTCTTCGAGCTTACGTGTGATGTATCTGGCATTGGAGTTGGAGGTGTCTTGAGTCAGGAGGGACACCCCGTGAGTTATTTTAGTGAGATGTTGGCGGGCGCCAAATTAAACTACCCAAATTATGATAGGGAGTTCTACGCCGTCATTCGTTGTCGGCACCATTGGAGGCACTATCTCCTCCCTAAGGAGTTTGTGATCCTTTCCGATCATGAGGCGCTATGATTCATCAATGGTCAGCACAAGATCAGCCCGCGCCACGCTAAATGGGTATCCTTTTTGCAAGAATACACTTTCAATCTTAAACACCTTAAGGGAGCTGACAACCGAGTCACGGACGCTCTTAGTCGCTTAACCTTATTAGTCACCACTACGGAGGTTAATGTGGTAGGATTCGAACGAATCAAAGATGAGTATGTCATGTGCCTCGATTTCCAGGACACATATTTGTCATCCCAAGATAGCTCCCCCACGAACATATCGGCTTTCATTATTAAGGACGGCTATCTATTTAGACTTGGAAAGTTATGTATTCCGCAGTCATCGTT
The DNA here is from genome assembly GCA_039513925.1 of Platanthera zijinensis. Classification (NCBI taxonomy): domain Eukaryota; kingdom Viridiplantae; phylum Streptophyta; class Magnoliopsida; order Asparagales; family Orchidaceae; genus Platanthera; species Platanthera zijinensis. The sequence goes on from CM077091.1 coordinate 91,303,870, forward strand.
ACGTCTCCATATCATCTGGGAATTGCATGGCGGAGGGTTGAGTGGTCATTTCGGTAGGGATAAGACCATCGCGTTAGTTGAAGAAAAATTCTATTATCCAAGACTTAAAGCAATGGTGGGACGAGTGGTGAGTAGTTGTCGTACATGTCAGGTATCCAAGGGCACAAAAACAAATGTCGGTTTATATACGTCGTTGCCTATACCTTCCACCCCATGGGAAGATGTGAGCATGGACTTTGTCTTAGGCCTACCCACTACCTTACGACGTCACGATTCTATTTTTGTAGTTGTGGATAAGTTCTCCAAAATGACATATTTTATCCCGTGCACCAGAACTAACGATGCGTCTCATATCGCCAAATTATATTTTAAAGAAGTAGTTAGTCACCGGGGAGTGCCGAAGATAATAGTCTCGGATCGAGATGTTAAGTACACAAGCTATTTCTGGAAGACACTTTGGGTCTTAATGGGTACCAAGTTATTGTTTTCCTCTGCCTATCACCCTCAGACTGATGGGAAGACGGAGGTGGTTAATCGGAGCATGGGTAGCCTTCTTCGATGCCTTGTGAGTGATCACAAAGGCACGTGGGATCTAATTCTTTCCCACGCCTAGTTGGCTTATAATAATTCCAAAAATCGGTCCACTGGTCTGTCACCAAACGAGATTGTTCACAGGTACAAGGCCCCCGAGCCTATTGACTTGGTGTTGTTGCCCCCAACATACAAGACAAGTCAGTTTGCACAATCCTTCGCCAAACATATTCATGACTTACATGCACGTATACGTGCTACCTTGACTGCTCAATACAAGTCTTATCAGTCGCAGGGTAATTTACATAGGAGGATGTCGTACTTTAAAGTTAGCGATTTGGTCCTAGTCCGATTAGTTCTCGAACGCTTTCCATCTGGCACCGTTAAGAAGTTGGCACCGAAGCGCGCCGACCCTTTTCGGATTATCAAGAAACTAGGCGACAATACTTTCGTTTTTGATTTGCCGGCTGATTGGGGTATCTCCCCTATTTTTAATTTCTCGGATTTGACGTTGTTTGTTTTACATCCACCTGAGCTGAATTCTCTGTCGTCTTATCCCTCCACTAGAAATTCTGATGGGTTGGGGAGTGGTAGTTTAGATGATCTCTCTCTTTCGGTCCCCGCAGGTATAACATCGGATGGTACATTGCCTTCTTTTACTCCTATTGCTGACATGTTTCCCAGGTTTCCCTGGACATTTCTCACTCCAGATATGATACTCGTTGCGGAACCGTTCGCTACTCTGGATGGTACTACTTACCGCTTCCTTGTCCGTTGGCGTGACCGCCCCCCTTCGGACGACTCTTGGGTACTCGCGACAGAGCTTCAACGTTTAGATGCTGAGCTTCTCCGCCGCTATCTCTCCACTCACGCCTCAGAGATACGTGATTTTGAGTGGGGGAGGATTGATGCAGCGCCACCGCTAATTGATGATGACCCAGTTGCCGAGGCGCTTCAACACAAAGATTTGAGACGTCGTGATGATGCTGAAGGAAGTGCACGTTACAACCTCTGCCCGCGGCGTGCTAGAACTGCCATGAAGATTTAGCTTTAATTATCTTATTTTCATGAACTCTATTTAATATTTTTGGAATATAAAATTATCCTATGTTTAAGTTGTAATTTTATATTCCTGGCATGCTTTTATTTTTTTATTTGAATAATTTTATTTTGGTGTGCACTTAGCCATTTGAATGGATGAGATTACATCTCCATCATGGAGGGTTAAGGCTTGTTGTAAACTCCTATTTAAGGAGGTGCTTATGAGGAATCAAGTATTGAAAAGATTGAAAACTAAATTTCCCCCTTGAGGATTTCGGCCAAGAGGAGTTCTCCAAAGCCGCCGCCCCCCTTGTCTTGTGGTGTGAAGCCGCCGCCCCCCCCCTTTGCTCCCTCCATCAATTCAATTTGACTCCGACGCAGCTTCCTTCGGTGCGACTCCTTGGAAGAAGGTTGCAAACCCCTCGGTGTGATGTCGGCGGATCCGTGGAGAGAGTGATTCTCCCACCTTATCTTGTGTGAACGTTATTCCCGGTTGGGTAACCTCTTCTCTTTGTGTGATTCATACTTTTAGTTTGTCGAGGTTTTTTCACGCATCATTTTCTCCGTGATTTTTAAAATAATCGCTTGCAAAATCTGTATTCGAACTTGTTGTTATTGAACCTCTTTTTAACCGGAACGGGTAGATCTGTCTCGGGAGTGCATCTTTGCCTAGCCTTGAGTTGCTCTTCTGATCAGCGCACTTTGTGTGACAACAAGGGAGTTAATCTCGACTTGAATTTCGATCGCTCTTGAAAGTTTTCCGCTGCTCCAAAATAATTTACTACTGCGTTTGAAACGGCTTATATTGAAAAGAATGAATGCTTGTGTAGGTGCGGTGAGTTGTGTGCTTGTTGGAGAGGTAGGTCTTAAGGACGTTGTATCAAGTCCGGTTTACGGCGAGTTGTGTGCTTGTTGGAGAGGTAGGTCCTAAGGACGTGGTATCGAGTCCCGGATTTTGGGAGCCAAACGACCCCTTTTCGTTCGCTTTTGGTTGGAGCTCTCACTTTTTATTTCTTGTTCTGTGACGGTTGGGTGTCCGTTAGTGTAAGCTCGACCGTATCACGATCACCACCACATCACAGGGTGTATAGGTCTTCTTAAAAAATTTCTCCAAAAAGATGTAGACAGATGAAGTTAATTGTCTCTTGAGCGCTTGCTGGAAGAAGAACACTAGATAAAGACAGTACAAAACTCCTTTTCTTTTATGAATTCTTATGTCCTATGTTTTCAAAAACTTGACTATATCATCTGCAGCAAATTGGTCTTTGAATTCGATTTCCTTGATTGACTTCTGAAATCTTGGAACTTGGACAACGGCTAGAAGAGAAATAAAGTAATTCATTAACTATCCCAAGAATTAGTTGTATATTAACTCTATGAAAACCAGTAATTAATGGTTCCATATGAACGACTATATTCTGAGAATCTAAGCATTAATTACTCAGAGCAATATAAGCAATAAAATAAGCCTAATCAATTCTTAAAATAATTGCAGAGAATAGAAATGTTGAACTGGTAATTTTCGTCGATCTGAGATCCTAGATCGTCGAACTCAACCTCTCTTTGGTCGAGATGATCCCAGAGAGCTTTGAACTGAAATACAGCTTTCTATACTGGGATCCATGATCGTCGAACTGAGATAGAAGGTCATCGAACTCAAAATATGATAGAATATCAGTGTTCGTCGAACTCAGTTCAACTTTCGTTGATCTCAATTCAGATAAGTGACTTTGAGATAATAGAACAGAGAACGAAGATCGTCAATCTCACTTCAGAGTTCGTTGAACGACTTCTTCAACAAGAATTTTCTGTCTTGTTCTGGTTTCTGCAATCTTCTAAGTCTTTTGAGGGCTTGGACTTGTAAAACTGAAGTTTTGACCAACCCTAAGATCTAATGAAGACCTATGACCCTAGTCTATACAAGGTGGGTCAATCTATGCAAATCCTAATAGTGAACCTTAGCCTAAATCCCTAAACACGGGTGGGGTTCCAACAATCTCCCCTATTTGGGTGAGGTCACTATGTACAATGCATAATTAAAGAAAATACAACCATTCAACATGAAAGTAAATATTTGATAGAATGAAAAATAATTCAGCAGATAGAAAAATATACACAGAGAATAAAGTTGTTTTAGGGCATGTCTGAAGGAGGAGCAGAAGAAGGTTTAGTGAACATAATTGTTCTAAGAGGATCTTCTTCTTCTTGCTTGGACATCTTCAGCTCTTGAGCTCCGAGAAGTGTTAAAGTAGAAGCTCTTGGAACAACAGCTTCTGGGTGAACCTACATATAAGCATTAGAATCACAGAGATGTTTATCTACCTCAAATTTTTCAATTTCCTTTTGTCTATAAGTAGACATGGTAGTAAATTGGGAGGGATAAGTTCCTTCTTTCTTTACTTTATTCATTTGGGATAAGCCTATCAGCTCATGAAATCTTGCCATTCTGAAATTAGAATCTAACTCAGGTTCATATCCTGGAGATGGAGGTCTCTCTATATCAGTTGAAACATCCTGAGCAGTCCTTTGTGGCTTCCTGAGAATAATAGACTATTGCTGAAAATTTGTTGAAGGATAATTCTTATCAGATTTTCCAGCATATTAAAAACTTGGAGGTCTGCATACACTGTATTTTCTGGAAGGAATGGAAGAATGTCTTTGAGCTAGCCTGGAAGAGTATCTTGACTGAGAAGGAGCTGGATTAGAAGATTGAAAAGCACTAGAAGCAGGCCTTTGAGATCTGGCAAGATTGCATGATGCTTCTGCAGTAGGAGGAGGAGGAGATGGATCTTTCCTGAATTTCTTCACTGGATAAGATCCAGACCTCTTCTTCTTCTATGCTTTTGCCTGGTTCCTTGACAACTTCATCCAATGAGCAGTATTAGCAGTAAGGGGAATATTGTGCAGGATGTAGTATGGAATATCAATGTCTGAATCTATGAGGATCTAGGAGGATTATCATACAAATCATTAATTGGAAGTGTCAGATCTCTTGGAAGTGTCAGAATCCTCATCATCCTAAGAGGATTAAGGAGGATTATCATACAAATCATCAATTGGAAGTGTCTGATCTCTTGGAAGTCTCAGAATCAGAATCATCCTCAGAATCCTCATCATCCTCAGAGGATCTAGGAGGATTATCATACAAATCATAAATTTCCATAAGTTGCTCAGTTGAAATGGATTGAACTGGAACAATTTGAGCTGTAACTACTGCAACTGGAACTACTGCAACTTCCTTGGCCATTTCTTCAGCAAGAATTTCATCCATATCAGGTAATGGAGAAGTGTAGACTTTATAGGTTGGAGGAGAGAAAGTCTTGGGCTCAGAAGACTCATCTTCAGCAATTTTAACAGAATCAGCCTCTGGAGCTGGAACAAGCTCTGGCTCTGGAACTGTGAAGCTGCTCTGAATAAGTTGTAAAATTTTTGTGCTCACTGGAGCAGTATAACAGACAATATCTGTGCAAAACTGATTAGAAACAAATGAAATAATGTTGTTGTGAGTCAAATCAAAAGAATCTAGAATAATAGTTAGATCAACTGAAGGAGAGATGATAACTTCTCCAACAGAAAGAACATCCAAGGAATAAACTGAATCATCTGTCTCTGAATCTATAACAAAAAATTCTGCTAGCTCTATAACTTTTGCATCTGGTATCTGAGTATCTGAAATAACATTATCTATAAGAACTGCAGCTTCTACTACTGCTGCTGCTAAAGGAGGGGGGACTTCTTCATAGAACATCTCCCCCTGCCTGGTATCAGGAAGACCTGATGTTAGGCCCCTAAATGAAGAAGGGCCATAAATAGAAGCAAGTTGAGTAGAGAGAGTTTTGATGTAGAGAATTAGAGGTGTAATTGCATCCTCTATGAGAGATTTGATGGTTGGAATGAGAAGAGAAATGATGGTAGATGGATCAGATAATGTTGATGGAAGAGAAGAAGTGGTGATGCCACAAGAAGTACAAACATTTAAGGAAGTGGATGGAGGTGCAGGTAGAATAGGAGGGACAGTGGTAGATGTTTAGGGGATGACTGGAGGAATGAGTGGAGGGATGAAAGATGTGGTATCCATAGCGGTGTCAATCGCAACTGGAAATTGTGGAGGAGTATGTGTTGGTGATTGTACTGGTGATAGGGATGATGTTAGTGATGAGAGGAGATTGAAGGTGGGAGACATTTGTGTAAATACAGAAGTAGTGAATGGAATGTCCTGTAGGTATTGAGGTAGAGGAGATTGAGATAGTGATGTATAAGGTGGAGATGGAGTGGAAATGGCTGTGAAGATATCAGTGTTAGAAGGTTGTTGATGGGTTGGTGATGCAGGTAGTCTAGAGGAATGTCGAGAAGGAGGAATTTCTGGTGCCTCTTCATCAATAGGTTTGGGATTAACTCTTGGAGTCCTAGTGTCCTCTGAAGTCCTTAAGGAAGAGGAGTCCCTGGAGGGCTTACTGATTATCCTCTCCCAGTTCCCAAAGAGGGTTGCGGTCAGCCTCTTAGAAGCATTGATGAAAACTGTTGGAGAGACCAACAGTTGGGGATATTTCTCCTGGAGGAAGATGCCCAGAATCGTCCCAAAACAGACTTCTCTTTTATTATTTTTCTTCTAAGTTAAATCAAACAGAATATTACCCCAATTCACTGATTTCTTATTTACCAGGGCACTCATTAGAAGGAATTGGTGAATGGTAATATGGTCATGGGCGGTGTGCTTCCCAAGCAGCACCTTACCTACTATGTCAGGCAGAAACTTGTATTCAACCGACAAGTTCTTTTTCAGCAACTTACTATGGTTTCCCTCGGTGTAACCCATTGATGAGTCTGATATTTATTGTGTTTTTCGGACTCATCTGGGCTAGTTTTACACACTTGCAATTCACTTTTAGTATGCTATCACTGATATTTCTTTTACTTTGCTTTTCACGATAAGTGTACTGTTTCGGTCCATGGGTGTGCAATTGCGCATTCTATTGTCGGGGGGTATGCACATGGTGCTCCTCGTTATCTTTCTGTTTAGTTTTGTTTGCATTTTGGTGCTAGAAGCTTGTGCTCCAGCCTGGTTTTATTGTTGTACAGGTAGTTGGGATGTCCCGAAGTCCATTTTCAGTTCTGTATAAAACGCACGGTCGTGCACATTTCTTCGCACATAGTTCCAGTTCAATCGTGCATTTCACACACTTTCCTGGGGAATTTATTTCTACCCGTGCAATTTGTTCCCGCATGGTTTTGGCTCAACTGTGCGAGAAGGAATCGCACGGCCTGCACCTTTTGCCAATCTTTCCAGTGATCTGTGGTTAATCGTGCATTTCGTTCATGCACAGGCGCTGAGTAAAATACACGGTTCAACTATTTTCTCTTGCATTCCTGCGCTCTGTGTTTACTCGTGCGATTTCCTTCACGCACAGGCGGAATCGCCCGTGCACGAGTAAAACGGACGGGTCAACGCTTCTTCTTCCTCAAGCTTTATCTGCGTGCGAAAATCGCACGGTTCACGCACGGTCGTGTGCCAGACCATGCATGACCAATTTTCTGATCTTTTTCTATTTAAGAGCAGATTTTCTACCATTTGAGGGGAGTTTTTGGATTGACTTCTTCCAGCGGATTTCTCCGCCGATTTAGGGCGAAACTCCGCCATTTCATCTTCTCCCTTCATCTTACACCAAGGAGAGAAGCTCCGGCCATGCTCACAAAGCCTACATCTTGCCGACGCTTGCTCTCGGCCTTATCCTTCATCTACTAGCTCTGCATCAAGCTTTGACGCCATAACCATCAAGCAAAGTGAAGCTTGAAACCTTCTTCCGGATCGTGACACGAAGAAGACGGGTCCACTGGAGGGTAGTGCCAGCCTTCTCTACCCCGGACACTGTTGAGGAACGAGCTTTGATACGGATTGACATCCCGGCGATTCCTTTCGCGAATCCTCAACAAGACTTCGGATTCGATCGATCGCTTGCCTTGTTCTTCTTTTATTGGTGTATATATGCTGTTAAATATTTCTATGTAGTTGATTTGCACTTTGGTTGTATATGTTATGTGTTTCATGTCTATGTGATTCCTATTTCATTTTACCGCTTAAGTTGCTTGAGTTGCGCCGTCTTTCCATCTGCCATCCATCCTTTCTTGCCGTTCTAGAAATTGCTATAAGTGTCCGTAGCGAAGAGGTGGTTATGACTCTCAAATTCTTATTCTTATGCTTACCTACTCGTCCATCCGCCTAGCGATTCAGTGCATAGTGGCCCGTGTAGTCTTCCATCCTGCCTAAAAAAGCGATGCATATCGGCATTGCATAGGAGTAGTTGTTAGTGTTTTGCTTTATTTTATCACAACCATCAAAACCCCCATAGATAACTCCAACCTAAGGACTTCAATCTCAAGTCCTCCTCAATATTAACTCCCCCTTACTGTGTTCCTTGAAGAGATCGATACTTGGGAAAGCCACCCATTTTATATTACTTGTGCGACCGGTACACTTGTCGTTCAAATGCATCAAGTTTTTGGCGTCGTTGCCGGGGAACACAGTCCTGTGAGTTTTTGGAGAGGGAGAAAATTGATTGAAGCCCTTTTCCATTTGTGCATATCATCTTCTTATTTGCTTTAGTTGATATAATTTTTATTTTTGCTTATTCATTTTTGCCCTTCTCTGATTTTTGATTTAGATAGCAGATCCGTGCTATTTTCTTTTTTACTGTGTAGCACTTTTCGGTAAATACTTTTGTTCGCGATGTATTCTGTTGCTGAGTACAGTCTACTTGATGCTTTGCGCAGAAGCATCGATGCCATGGCTGCTTTGAATGCCGAGCATTGTATTATATGTGTTTTATGTCAAGGTATAGGCCACATGGTGAAGGATTTCCCTTGCTTGTGTGAGCCTTCTCCCTCTGTGGGCGTGCCTGCAGCAACCTCTCGTTCACGAAAGACTAGACAGGCCTACTAGTGTGTTGTCTGGCCCATACACTGACATCGCGCACCTTGCTCGCTCATTGCCCGTTGATATTACTAAAGAATCTCTCGCTGCATACAGATCTTTCATTGGTCCCTCGGATCCTTTTTACGAGCTTCCCTTGAGTAATGACGATCACTCTGGGGTTAGCTTGCGAGAATTGGATCTTGAACTTGTGGATGCTCCTGAATGGGATGATGAGATTGTTCTGGTCGTCAACGCAGTGGCATCTGTGAATGATTTTGCGATGGAGACTGCTCATTCTATGCTTGATTTTTAGAGCAGCCTTGCCCCTGCGTAGTTTTTGCCAAAGTTTACTTCTCCATTTTTGAGTGAGTTGGCTGATGATGCCGTATTTGTGGATGATTCGGTGCCCGAGGTTGTGCCGAAGTGGGATGATGATTCCTCTATCTCCGACGGAGAATGTGGATCTTCGGAACACTTTTATACACCTCGGTGGGATGAGGAATATTCCCATTCTGATGCGGAGGTTTTCACCTCCTTATTGGATGAGGCGGTCCCTCTTACCACCGTGGACCTCGAGTTGTTGGATTCCCCCCGATATGACTTGTATGATACCGACGATTATATATGCTGGTATCTCGTTGAGAGTGAAGCCGTAGTCACTCTCCCATTTTCTAATTATTTTAGTTCTTCATCTCTTTTATTACTTGATCCCCCTTTTTTATCTGAGCCTGTACAAGATGAGTCTCCATGGGTACAGTGGGATGACGATGAGCCTGGTGCCCATGCTGTATCCATCGCTTCCTGCATACCTCTGGTGGACGATACCTTGCTAGGCAAGGATTTATTTTGTGGTGAGATGAGCAAGGACCAGTGCTCCTCCTCTTATTACTTCCTATTTCCTCTGCCTACGAGGAGCCGGTATTATTATTTGGGCAGAGGGGTAACTGTTTTATCTTAGTATACATACCCGTTACCGCAATGGATAATGGAATAGTTACCTATGCATTTCTCTTTTCATAGGCATATTAGCTAGTACTTTTCTGATTTTTAATAAGTCGTGTTTGGATGACAGTAACCCTAGTATTTTTCTAGGAGTAGGATTAACTAGTTAGTATTTACTGTTTTAAGATTAGATTTGCGTGTGTTAGTTTTGAATTTTTTTTCTGTTTCAATGCTTGCATGCGAGAATTTTTTCTGCTTGTGCCTAATTCGGGAAGTGGCTTTGTCACTCAGGATATTCTTTGTTCCATTTATTTTTATTTTTCTCGCTGTTGTCGCAGGATGAGGCTTCCCGGAGAAAATGATGCGAATTGGCCTGTTTTTGCAAAACACATGGTTGGGGATTTATTAAAAGCGCAGGCCGTGCATTTTTGACGCATGCTGGCCCTAATCCCATGCGTTTGCTCGAGCGACAGCTTTGCCTCCTTCTTCTCCAACGAAAATTCTTCCTCTTCGAAATCTTCCCCCATTTTTCCTCTCTTTCTCTTTCACTTTCTTTTCTCCTCATCGCCATGAGTCATTTCAAGAAAGTGGTTAGGTTGTTGCGCGGTATAAGTGGTGCTTCCTCCTCCTCTACTCGAAATGTGGTTCCGGATGAGCTGGAAGGTGCTCTGGATGCTCAAGTGGATTCTGAAGAGCTAGAAAGGATGCACTGTTTCGGGCGGTCGGAGATGATAATGAGGTTTGAACACCTTATTCAAAAACCATTTTTGGATATTCGCTTTATTTCGGACGAAGAACTCGCGGCCATTGGCCTAAAGAATGAAGTGGATCGCTTACTCGATGTGGGTTCATGGATACATCTTTTCTCCCTTGTGGAGATGGGATTTCGTGAACTCACTCTTGAGTTCCTTTCCACCTTCTGCATTTTAGAGCAATGTGACGCAGTTACTGGGGAGTCCACTTCTGTGTTATTTCGAATGAACTCCCATCCCTACACCTTCGATGTGGGTATGCTTGTTGTACATGCCTGAATATACACCACTAAGGAGCTCATGGAGTCTGATGTTCTGTATCGACCCCATGAATTCCCCACTAGTGTATCTCCTCACGCTTTCTTGCAGGAGATCACCGGCCTGACGCAGCAGTTTGAGGCGCGCGCAGCAAAATCCTCGCGCATCATCTTGCCTGCCCTCCACTATATTCAACACTTGATTGGGCATAGTATAAATGCCCGCGCAATGAGCCAGAATGTAGCGGGATGGTCAGATCTTCTTTTTCTCTACAACATGCAGCACAGTGTCCCTCTCCACCTAGGCCATGTTCTAGAGGACTATTTCCTTCACCAGGCCACATACGTACCCTTGAAAGTCATCATTGGTTCGCATTTAATTACGCGAATTGCCAAGGGATTAGGAGTCTTTGACACTTTTCCCGCCATGACTCCCATTTCCCGCGACGATTTCATTTCAGCGACCATGATGACCGCCTTCAGGTTGGTGCGTCGTGTTTCTTCTAGTGGTACGTGGCGTTACGTTGTTTGTATGTTGATCGAGCGCAGCCTGTTGAGGCTCCTTCTGCTGCTGCGGGTTCTTCTTCGGAGTCTCGTAGGCTTGACGATGCTGCTCCTGGCCATACTGTGCATTTGGCCCGTGCTTCTTCTTTTTCCCATGACTCGTATCGTAGGAGTTTTGCGGAGGATTATCCCGAATACTACGCGCGACATTTGTAGATGGAAGAGATGATTTGCCAGCAGCACAACATGACCGAGCGCATTGTTGATTTTCTTGGGGTGCCTCCTGATGTCCCTGCTCGAGCTTCTACTTCGCGTGCTCGTACTCCGCCTCTGCCTCCCCCTTTTTCTTATCTACCTGATTGATTTCTGCTATTCTACCCGGATTGGGGTGTTTGTTGTTCTTGTATTTTTTTGATATTTGTTTCACTGATTTTGTACATTACTTTATTTAGTTGGGGATTCGTCCCCACGGTGGCTATTAGTTGTTTTATTTGCATAATCTGTATTCCCTGTGCTATTGTGTTTAGTTTCATGTGATAGATGTGTGTGATATTATTTTTGGTACTAACTCGCAAGTTTTTCTTAGCTTATATTGGTTATACCTTGTTTTATGTTTTTATTTGAGCTATTTTGTAGGTGGCCTATCCTTGGTGAGGCGGGGTGAGCTAAAACTTTTTGTAGGTTTGGCTTCGCTCTTTAACGCCGATCTTCTGGTATGCTCATTTCCTGAGCATTGGGTAACCTATTCTCCAACTTTACTTCCTTGCTTTTATTGTAAATCTTGTGATAAGTTGTTTAGTTTAAGTCTGGTGGGGGAGAGTCACGCGTTAACTGTGCACATGCACTACATTCACTTGCATACCTCAAGAGTATTTTCATTTTCAGTTTTTATCATGATTGCATTGTGCACCTACAACGCACGAGCGCGCACTTAAGCACGCGCTCGACCCAAGTTTAATTTATTTCTTTGGTGCTAACTCTAAGATAGTAGTGCTGGCTTAGGATTTTAGGATTGAGTAGTTTGAAACTCGTGCAGTGCTTCTAATCGAGTACTCATGGTGTGTAGAAATAGTATAGATTCAATATTTCTTTATGCTCGTAGTTTATACTTTTCTGCATTCGTAAATATTGTTTGCACTACACAAAATTGCTGAATCTGGAGTAATCGAACGGTAGAGTAGGAATGTGTGTAGCCACAACTAGCCTCGTATTGCTCGAGTCGGTAGGAAGGATCATCTTTCTCGGTGACTAAGAACTTGCCCTAAGCTACTCTCGAAGGATTGGTGCTTGGTTAGTCGAGCGTGAGCGTGATGTAGGACGTCATTTGTTTAGTTTGAGCGTTGTACCATTCCCGACGTCTATCCGTTGCTATCCCTGTTGAGCCTGTCCCTTCCATTGACATCCCTATGCCTCGCTACAGAAGCCTTATAGCCTATCCTACTTGCACATCCGGAGGTGATCGCTCGATTAGTTTGCTTTGTTGTCATTTGTTTCCGTCATGTTTGTGGAGCTTGTAGTGTTGTCGTGTTGTTATATTAGGCTACGACTATTTGGTTTAAAAGAAAAAAAAAAGAAGTAAATGAAATGAAATTTTTTGATTGGGAATAAAAAGAATATATATATGGTTGTTAAGTTGTAAATTGTTTTTGGTTTTGTGATCGTGGTAGGCGTGCACTCACCGTAGAAAAATCTAAGTCTGGTGGTGCGTTGCCCGTGTTTGCCATTATTTATAGCTTTGAGTGTTTTCGGGCGGTCCCATTTTGGATGTGCGTGTCCGTCTTGTTTACCTTTGTCTATCCCATCTTCGCCTAAGCCCCATTCTATCCCACAAGTCCTACTGATTCACATTTGAGTCTGCCTAACATCGTGGAGAGAGTGTGAATGGGTGAGCATATGGTTCTCGACATTGGTGGATTCCTTTGGAGTTGATCCTGAGCCCCGGTCTTTGGCAATCCTCACCTTAGTAGCCTACCTACTTTCTTCCTTCTTATGACTGGACGATTCTCCAGCATTCCTATTTTGAGTGGCTACAATATTTGTTTATGCCTGTTGAAATTTATATACTCTGTAGCATTATTAAAAATTTTATATATTTTATTCTCTATGCCCATGAGTATTTGACTTCTCGCTTTACATTATTTTGAAATTTCTAAGCCAGATAGCTATTTTCGAGTTCAGGGAGAGATGATTTGCTCGGGACGAGCAAATGTTTAAGTCTGGTGGTGTGATGAGTACGATATTTATAGTGTTTTTCAGACTCATCTGGGCTAGTTTTAACGCACTTGCACATCACTTTTAGTATGCTATCGTTGATATTTATTTTACTTTGCTTTTCACGATAAGTGCACTGTTTCGGCCCATGGGTGTGCAATTACGCATTCTATTTTTAGGGGTATGCACATGGTGTTCCTCGTTATCTTTCTGTTTAATTTTGTTTGCATTTTGGTGCTGGAAGCTTTTGCTCCAGCCTGGTTTTATTGTTGTGCAGGTAGTCGGGATGTCCTGAAGTCCATTTTAGGATAGAGTAGTTTGAAACTCGTGCAGTGCTTCTAATCGAGTACTCATGGTGTGTAGAAATAGTATAGATTCAATATTTCTTTATGCTCGTAGTTTATACTTTTCTGCATTCGTAAATATTGTTTGCACTACTCAAAATTGCTGAATCTGGAGTAATCGAACGGTAGATTAGGAATGTGTGTAGCCACAACTAGCCTCGTATTGCTCGAGTCGGTAGGAAGGATCATCTTTCTCAGTGACTAAGAACTTGCCCTAAGCTACTCTCGAAGGATTGGTGCTTGGTTAGTCGAGCGTGAGCGTGATGTAGGACGTCATTTGTTTAGTTTGAGCGTTGTACCATTCCCGACGTCTATCCGTTGCTATCCCTGTTGAGCCTGTCCCTTCCATTGAAATCCCTATGCCTCGCTACAGAAGCCTTATAGCCTATCCTACTTGCACATCCGGAGGTGATCGCTCGATTAGTTTGCTTTGTTGTCATTTGTTTCCGTCATGTTTGTGGAGCTTGTAGTGTTGTCGTGTTGTTGTATTAGGCTGTGGCTATTTGGTTTAAAAGAAAAAAAAAGAAGTAAATGAAATGAAATTTTTTGATTGGGAATAAAAAGAATATATATGTGGTTGTTAAGTTGTAAATTGTTTTTGGTTTTGTGATCGTGGTAGGCGTGCATTCACCGTAGAAAAATCCAAGTCTAGTGGTGCGTTGCCCGTGTTTGCCATTATTTATAGCTTTGAGTGTTTTCGGGTTGTCCCATTTTGGATGTGCGTGTTTGTCTTGTTTACCTTTGTCTATCCCATCTTCGCCTAAGCCCTATTCTATCCCACAAGTCCTACTGATTCACGTTTGAGTCTGCGTAACATCGTGGAGAGAGTGTGAATGGGTGAGCATATGGTTCTCGACATTGGTGGATTCCTTTGGAGTTGATCCTGAGCCCCGGTCTTTGGCAATCCTCACCTTAGTAGCCTACCTACTTTCTTCCTTCTTATGACTGGACGATTCTCCAGCATTCCTATTTTGAGTGGCTGCAATATTTGTTTATGCCTGTTGAAATTTATATACTCTGTAGCATTATTAAAAATTTTATATATTTTATTCTCTACGCCCATGAGTATTTGACTTCTCGCTTTACATTATTTTGAAATTTCTAAGCCAGATAGCTATTTTCGAGTTCAGGGAGAGATGATTTGCTCGGGACGAGCAAATGTTTAAGTCTGGTGGTGTGATGAGTACGATATTTATAGTGTTTTTCAGACTCATCTGGGCTAGTTTTAACGCACTTGCACATCACTTTTAGTATGCTATCGTTGATATTTATTTTACTTTGCTTTTCACGATAAGTGCACTGTTTCGGCCCATGGGTGTGCAATTACGCATTCTATTTTTGGGGGTATGCACATGGTGTTCCTTGTTATCTTTCTGTTTAATTTTGTTTGCATTTTGGTGCTGGAAGCTTTTGCTCCAGCCTAGGTTTATTGTTGTGCAGGTAGTCGGGATGTCCTGAAGTCCATTTTCAGTTCTGTGTAAAACGCACGGTTGTGCGCATTTCTTCGCGCACAGTTCTAGTTTAATCGTGTATTTCACACAGCTTTCCTTGGGCATCCGTTTACACCCGTGCGATTTGTTCCCACACAGTTTCGGCCAAACTGTGGGAGAAGGAATCCCACGACCTGCACCTTTTTCAAAGCTTTCCAGTGATCTGTGGTTAATCATGCGTTTCCTTCACCCACAGGCAACAAGGACCGTGCGCGAGTAAAGCACACGGTTCTACTGTTTTCTCCTGCATTCCTGCGCTCTGTGTTTACCCGTGCGATTTCCTTCACACACGGGTGGAATCGCCCGGGCGCGAGTAAAATGCACGGGTCAACGATTCTTCTTCCTCAAGCATTATCTACGCGCGAATATTGCACGGTTCATGCACGGTCGTGCGCCAGACCGTGTGTGACCAATTTTCTTATCTTTTCCTATTTAAGAGCAGATTTTCTGCCATTTGAGGGGAGTTTTTGGACAAACTTCTTCCAGCGGATTCTCCGCCGATTTAGGGCGAAACTTCGCCATTTCACCTCCGCCCTTCATCTTACACCAAGGAGAGAAGCTTCGGCCATGCTCACGAAGCCTATATCTTGTCGGCGCTTGCTCTTGGCCTTCTCCTTCATATACTAGCTTTTAATCAAGCTTTGACGCCATAGACATCAAGCATACAGAATCTTGAAACCTTCTTCTGGATCATGACATGAAGAAGACGAGTCCACTAGAGGGTAGTGATAGCCTTCTCTACCCCGGACGCAATTGAGGACCGGGCTTTGACATGGATTAACAACCCAACAATTCCTTTGGCGAATCCTCAGCAAGACTTCAGATTCGGTCGATCTCTTGCCTTGTTCTTCCTTTATTGGTGTATATGTGCTGTTAAATATTTCTATGTAGTTTATTTGAACTTCGGTTGTATATGTTATGTGTTTCATGTATATGCGATTCCTATTTCATTTTACCGCTTAAGTTGCTTGAGTTGTGCCATCTTTCCATCCGCCATCCATCTGTTCTTGCCGTTCTAGCAATTGCTAGAAGCATGCATAGCGAAGAGGTGCTTACGACCCTCAAATTCTTATTCTTGCGCTTGCATACTCGTCCATCCGCCTAGTGATTCGGTGCATAGTGGCCCGTGTAGTCTTCCATCCCGCTTGGCAAAGCGATGCATAAAAGCATTGCATAGGAGTAGTTGTTAGTGTTTTGCTTTATTTTATCGCAACCATCAAAACCCCCATAGATAACTCCGACCTAAGGACTTAAATATCAAGTCCTCCTCGATATTAACTCCTCCCTTACTGTGTTCCTTGAAGAGATCGATACTTTGGAAAGCCACCCATTTTATATTACTTGTACGACCGGTACACTTGCCGTCATATGCACCACCCATCCATGTAAGCATTTCACCAAACTCATTACTATGTAGTTATATATCGTCATTTCCATTAACAAAACCAAATATCTAAAAAAGAATATCAGGAGTTAGAATCACCTCCTATCCAGTAATGGTGCCAACTAGGGTTTGTCTATCTGGAGAAGACGACGAGAAAACCCATTCTTTTATCACTGCCACAAGCAGCATCATCCTGCCAGTCATCAGTTTGAGTAGTTGCGGCTCATCGAACAACTTCAAGATATCTTGGAAGATTTGGTATGTATGCTTGAAAGAGTCCACATCTATATCAAACCCAGCATCAAACTTCATCCCGGAGAGGTTCACCGCCGAAATCTCAATCAGAGCTCCTACAAGGAAAAATAAGAGATCAAGTGCAAAGGAAATTGAAAGCGTGGGATGGATGTCGTCTAACTCTTAGATTATAAGGTCTTTAGAAGACGAAAAGACGATCTCAATCCAATGAAAAAGAAAAGATCTTCGATTTGAGTTCGATAAAGTATTTTAATAGAAAATGAGTTCGTCGATCTCAGTCTGAAGAAGACGA
This sequence comes from Platanthera zijinensis, assembly GCA_039513925.1. NCBI lineage: Eukaryota > Viridiplantae > Streptophyta > Magnoliopsida > Asparagales > Orchidaceae > Platanthera > Platanthera zijinensis. Next base: position 91,320,783 of record CM077091.1, read on the forward strand.
ATAAATCATCGATCTCTATTCGACAAAAATTTCACTGAAGCAGGGATCGTCGATTTCCGTTCGACGAAATCTGTTTCACTAAGAAGTGATCATCGATCTCTGTTCGACGATCTCTTCACGAAGCGTTCACAGATCATCGATCTCCATTCGACGAACTGTCAACAAATCATCGACCTCAGACAGAAAGTTAAATTAATTCTTCTTCATTAATCATATCCAGCTGATTTAAGAAGTACAGATGCTTCTTCTCATCCAATGGCTTGGTGAAGATGTCTGTTCTTTGTAAATCAGTGGAGATAAAGACAAGATTAATTTTCTTTTTGTCTACAGAATCTCTAATGAAATGATGTCTAATCTCTATATGCTTGGTCCTACTATGATGCACTGGATTTTGTGCTATTGAAATAGCACTGGCACTATCACAATATATAGGTTAATTATTTTAGTTGTATCCATAATCTAGTAGTTGATTCTGAATCCACAAAATCTATGAGCAGAAGCTGCCAGCTGCTATATATTCCACTTCTGCAGTTGATGTGGACCAAGAAGTTTGCTTCTTATAGAATCAGGACACAAGCCTATCACCAAGGAACTGACATATTCCTGATGTGTTTTTTTTGTCCTCTCTGTATCCATAAAAATCAGCATCTGAGAATCCAGTTAATTCAAACTCTGATTCAGTTGGATAATAGAGTCCTAGATTTGGGCAACCCTTTATATATCTTAAAATATTTTTTAGAAAAATATAGTGGGATTCTTTAGGGTTCACCTGGAACCTAGAACAAATACATGTAGCAAACATAATATCTGGCCTACTTGCAGTGAGATATAGTAGAGACCAAACAATGGCCCTATATATTTTCTGATCAACAGGATTCCCAAGTTCATCAGAATCTATCACATCATTGGCAACCACAGGTGTTTTCATTGTTGAGGCATCACACATTCCAAACCTTTTTACAAGCTCTTTAGCTTACTTAGATTGGGAGATGAAGATACCATCAGGAGATTGCTTCACTTAGAGACCAAGGAAGTATGAAAGTTCACCCATGCTACTCATCTCAAACTTGGAATGCATAAGGTCAGAAAACCTTTTACATAGTTTGGGATCAGTAGAGCTAAAAATGATGTCATCTACAAAATTTTCTCTTTATGATGCCTAATAAAAAGAGTTCTATCTACAATTCCTCTAGTGAATTTATGCTCTAACAAGAAACTAGCTAAGGTCTCATACCAAGCACTTGGATCTTGCTTTAAACCATAGAGAGCTTTATGCAATCTAAAGACAAAGGAGGGATGAGTTGGAGAGATAAAACCTGGTGGTTGCTCCATATGCACTTCCTCTTTGAGTTCACCATTGAGGAAAGCAGTCTTGACATCAATTTGGTAGACCTTGAACTTTTTGTAGGCAGCACAAGCTAAGAAAATCCTTATAAACTTAAGCGTTGCCACTGGAGCAAAGGTTTGTTCATAGTCTATTCCTTCCTCCTGTGAATAGCCTTGTGCTACAAGTCTTCCCTTGTTCCTTATGATGTTGCCATCAGTATCCAATTTGTTCCTGAAGACCCATTTTGTTCCAATGACTGGGTAGTCTTTGGATCCACAAAATCTGTGAGCAAAGGCTGCCAGCTGCTATATATTCAGCTTCTGTAGTTGATGTGGACTCAGAAGTTTGCTTCTTACAAAACCAGGACATAAGCCTATCACCAAGGAACTAACATGTTCCTGATGTGTTTTTTTATCCTCTCTGCATCCAGCAAAATCAGCATCTGAGAATCCAGATAATTCAAACTCTGATTTAGTTGGGTAATAGAGTCCTAGATTTGGTCAACCCTTTACATATCTTAAAATATTTTTTTGAAAAATATAATGGGATTCTTTAGGGTTCACCTGGAACCTAGAAAAAATACATGTAACAAACATAATATCTGGCCTACTTGTAGTGAGATATAGTAGTGACCCAATAATGGCCCTATATATTTTCTGATCAACAGGCTTCCCATGATCATCAGAATCTATCACAGCATTGGCAACCACAGGTGTTTTCATAGTTGAGGCATCACACATCCCAAACCTTTTTACAAGATCTTTAGCCTACTTAGATTGGGAGATGAAGATACCATCAAGAGATTTCTTCACTTATAGACCAAGGAAGTATGAAAGTTCACTCATGCTACTCATCTCAAACTTGGAATGCATAAGGTCAGAAAACCTTTTACATAGTTGGGATCAGTAGAGCCAAAAATGATGTCATCTACACAATTTTCTCTTTATGATGCCTAATAAAAAGAGTTCTATCTACAATTCCTCTAGTGAATTTATGCACTAACAAGAAGCTAGCTAAGGTCTCATACCAAGCTCTTGGAGCTTTCTTTAAACCATAGAGAGCTTTATGCAATCTAAAAACAAAGGAGGGATGAGTTGGAGAGATAAAACCTGGTGGTTGCTCCATATACACTTCCTCTTTGAGTTCACCGTTGAGGAAAGCACTCTTGACATCCATTTGGTAGACCTTGAACTTTTTGTAGGCAGCATAAGCTAAGAAAATCCTTATAGACTCAAGCCTTTCCACTGGAGCAAAGGTTTGATCATAGTCTATTCCTTCCTCCTGTGAATAGCCTTGTGCTACAAGTCTTCCCTTATTCCTTATGATGTTGCCTTTAGCATCCAATTTGTTCCTGAAGACCCATTTTGTTCCAATGATTGGGTAGTCTTTGGGTCTAGGAACCAACTCCCAAACTCTACATCTCTCAAATTGATTGAGCTCCTCTTGCATTGCAATGATCCATTGGGTATCTTGCTCTGCATCTTTAATGGATATGGGCTCAAGTTGAGAAATGAAGCAAGCATGCATCACATCATTGTTGAGTTGATGCCTTGTTTGCACACCAACTGAAATGTCTCTAATCACTTGAGTCTAGGATGATCTCAAAGTGTGATAAGATCAGTGGGAGGAGCTGGTTGGGCAATAGCTTGGGGAATAAATTCCTCTTATGGAATTTCATTGGCTGTTGGATAGGGTTCAACTATCTCTAAACTTTCTTCTTCACTTTCTTCTTCACTTTCTTCTTCAACATGTGGAGAGGGATGTATTGGAACCTCTTGGGTTAGGCTTAGATCATCCAATCTCTCACACAAATGAGGTACCTGCAATGCGTTATTGGTAGAAATTTCTTTCTCCTTATAAGACATGTTAGCTTCATCAAAAGTTACATGAATAGATTCTTTAATTTTCAAAGTGGATTTATTGAATACCCTTTAAGCTTTGCTGACTTGGAATATCCTAAAAAAATTCCCTCTGCAGCCTTAGCTTCAAACTTTCTAGTATATTTCTTGTCATTGTTATGAATATATCATATACAACCAAATATTTTAAAATAGGTGATTTTAGGTTTCTTCCCTTTGAGCAATTCATAGGGAGACTTATGGTTGAGTTTATGTATCAAACTTCTGTTCAGTACATAATTTGATGTGCTCACATCCTCTGCCCAAAAGGATTGGAGCATATAAGCATCTGTAAGTAATGTGCCTGCAGCTTCAATTAGGGTTCTATTTTTCCTTTCAGCTACCCCATTTTTTTGAGGAGTTTTAGGAGCTGAGAAGCAATGCCTGATACCTTCCTTCTCACAGAACTCTTGCATAAGAAGAGACTCAAACTCAGTACCATGATCACTTCTTATCAATGTAACTTGAGTAGAGATCTAAATTTGTATGGTCTTGAGAAAATCTATAAGAACCTTGAATATATCTGACTTAGATCTCAGAAAGAACACCCAAGTGAACCTTGAGAAGTCATCTGCAACTACTAAAGTACACGATTTTGCTCCTAGGCTGTGTACAGCAATAGGGCGAAAAGGTCCATGCATAGTAAGTACAAGATCCAAGGTGAATCACTCTTATTAACTGATTTAAAGCTAGATTTAGTTAGTTTGCCTAATTGACATGCTCTGCAGAGGCCTTCCTTCTTGTAGGGACCAGAAGGCAATCCTCTAATAAGGTTGTCTTTAGATAACCTAGCAATGTTTTTCAGATTAACATGACCTAATCTTTTATGCCATAATTCATTCTGATTGCTAACATGATTAAATAAACAAATATCTGATGTTGTAGATTGAAAATTAACTACATATATGTTGCCTTGTCTATTTCCAATTAAAACAGTTTTGTTTTCTTTAGTAGAAATAATACAAGAACTTGAGTTAAAAGATACCTGATAACCTTCATCACATAGTTGACATATAGAGTTGAGGTTATGTTTCAGTCCACTTACATATGCAACCTTTTTTAAAGAAACTGCTCCAATCTTAACTTCTCCAAAGCCTTCAGTCTGGCCACAATTTGAGTCAACAAAGATCACCTTTGGTCCCATCTTGGACTTGTAATTATTTAGGTTGTCCTTGTTGCCAGTCATCTGTGTGGAGCATCCACTGTCCAGATACCATTGTTGATTAAAAGATGGACAGCTCTTTACCTGCAAAGAAAAAAAATTAGTTGTTCTTGACCTAGATTACCTTGGGACCTTTATTTTCCTGATATGAAAAGCTTGATATAACAGAAAATTCAGGTTGAGATTTATATCCTAAGGGATGGTATCTCCTAGGTGGAATTTCCCAATTAGCAAATGGATTAATAGGTTTTCTAGTTTGATTAAAATTTCTATTAAAGTTATGATTTTTATTAAATCTGACTGGGTTCGACGAAGTGTTATAAGTTGTCACAACCCGCATTTTCTACGAATTTAAATGTTTATCAGAGTACGAGAAAATGCGTGTCTTGATGCCACGTCGAGCAGGGGATAACTGACGACGCTCAGGAGAATCACTAACTACCCTTTTTATGAAAAATTCATGAGTTTATTAATTGGAAAATCGGTTATATTTTTAAGGCCGTATCCCTCGGCTCTGTGGATCATCTAGTCCACAGTTCAAACTATACTTATACGTAGCGGAAAATACTTTGTTTAATTGGCTTTTTGACATCCTAAGAGATATCGCATAAGTGTCCCCAGGGGACATCTTCTGCTATGTAAGACCCTAGATTTAATTTATATATATATATAAGAAAATGATCTTTTTACGTTGCCTTGAAAGTAGTGTATGAGTTTTGTAAAACATGCAGATCATGAGCTATACATACTTAATAGTGTTTTTAGGGTTTAAGAGTAACTAACATCCTAACATAAATCATCCCAAGAGCAAGTTTAATATATCCGAAAGCAGTAAAACTAACAGTGTAAGCAAGTGCAAAGTATCTAAAAGAGAAACCACCAGTGGTCGTCAACATCTGACACGAACCCACTGATGAGTAGGTATGTCTATACTACAAGTCTAAAGAAAACTACCTCCCGAACCAGAGGAACTGAGAACCACAGTAGCAGCTGAAATGCTAGAAAATCTCCAGGAACAAACTAGCCGCACAGTCGGCTAAATACCTGTACCTGAGGTATTCAGAAAAAGAACACCTCAGCAAAGCAACCATCAAAAGGAAAAGCAAAGATGCAATAGATTCAAACGGGAATTAAGATCAGGTAAGGACAAGTAGAAATGAAGTAAACAAGTGCAGGAAAAGTGAGGTAAGAAAAAACAGGTAAGAAAAATACTCATCAAAAGTGAGTAAAAAGGGGTGCACCAGGTGCACGAATGAAGCCAAGCTCCAAGAAACTCTGCAAGAAGGATTAGCACAATAACAATAACTTCCTAACATAGGGCTAGAGCGGAAAGAATCAACTAGTACTGGAGGTGGAAAAATTCAGTAACAAGAGCTAGGCTGGTGGCAACATGTCCAACCAAGTCTATCAGGCCTAAATATCTCCAAGGTGCTGTGGTGGTGGCATCAGTCCAACTCAACCAAACAGCCCAGAATGTCTTAACAAGATAAGAAGTAAAACCAGGGTGGCGGTACTGGCCCGACCCACCTCAAAACCACATCCTACTCCAGTACTAAGTGACTCAAGAAAACCCTGGCTGGTGGTTCCATGTACCACCAAGAAGTCACACTGAACCCTAAACAATCTAGAGCAACCCACCTAAGAGTCTTATATGCCGGCGGACTAAACATCGAGTTTGTCCAAGCAAGCAGTTTGACACAAATAAATTGAAAGTGATACGATACTAAATTTATATAGGTAGTTGATACTAAACGATTACCAATAACGCGATATTAAATATAACCAAGTAGCTCGATTTTTCAACTAAACCTATATAATTAGCTTGGTACCAAACCCTAATAGTTAACTTGCTACAAACCATAAACATTTAGCTTTATACAACCCATAACCAATTTACTTGGGTGGTTTGACACCAAACATTAGCAAGAGGCTTGACACTAATTTCAAACGAGAGGATTAACACACAAAAGAAAGTGACAAGAGGATTGGGTGGTTTTGATAGTAATCCAATTTTGAAGCGACTACGGAGCAAGCTATAATATAATCTTAAAAAAAATAGTTATAACAAAACTATAACAATGGTTTACACCCACGGAAAACGGCGAACTATTATATAAATCATGAATTGAACAAAACTTAAAATAGAGGAGCACTCGGGTTATACCCGATCTGGGCAAGATCCAAAGCCCAAACACAAAAAAAAAACGAAGCAGCGACTATTGGGGGCAACCAATAGTATCAAAAGGGATAACACAAATCTGGAAATGAGGATCTGGCAAGCTATACAAACATCACTTAGTATAATATAAATTCTGAAATGAAGAGTTGTACAAACTATACGAGAAACCCTCGGTATAATGTAAAAAAAAATTTGGAATGAAGATCGGTACAGATTTGCGGATAACTAAATGGGCATGACACAGAATTTCCTTGGCAAGGGCGAAGGGCACACTTGCCTTGGTTTTAGAAGAACTTCGGCCAGCAATACTCTTCCCAACAGATCGGCCGCAAGCAACAATCCATAAGAAAGTAAACTGGAAAAAAAATCTGGGCGATCAAAGCACGGAAAAAGGGCGAACCCGCAACACCCGATTCAGAAAAAGAGATGGTGAAATCCCAAAATGTTTACCTCGGAGCGAAGGTCTTGCCTAGATGAGTTCAGATCCAGCCTCAAACCACGATTTCACGCGGATCTGGGCGGTGAATGGCAGTCGGAGCAGTGGTCGGGCGTCCGCCTCTTTTCTTCCGCACGGAGGAGCATCGCTCGGTTTTTTTTTCCTTTGCTGTTGGTCGGCTGAATGGGGGGGGGGAAGGGAACCTAAATACTTAAGAAACCTAATATTATCTAATATATAATATAACATAATATATACTATAATATAAACCTAATATATAATATAAAACCTAGTATATAATATAACTTATGAAACCTAATAATATCAATTACCTATATTCTCATAACTATCCCTAATACCATACTCTTATAACATATACCATCTAATTAACTAAGAAAACAACTAACCTCACTCATTACAAACACCTATATAAATATTTATTCTCCCATATACAACCCACACGCATATACGCGCGAGCACACATACATATACTAACTCACCTATATACGTAAATACACACACGTAAGCTTAAATAACGCTCCGCACGCAAGTACATGTGCAGTCTCGCACCGACACACCCAAACACGTGCTATGCCAAGGTGCGTAAATATACATATGCGCTCACATAAAGTGACGACTCGCTAACTAGCGACCTTCAAAACGACGCGAAATTTAACGATCTCAGATTTCCGTCAAACCCGCACCGTAGCTAAACACTCGGGCTACGAAATCACTGGCGAAGTCGAAAACGACCTCTGACGATCAAACACTCGGGCTAACCTCACCCGAAGCCAAAGCACAAGGATTCCCTAAGAGGCTCAGCCGGGCCTCCAAAACAGACGTCGGCTAGCTGGGGAAACCATAAAACAGGCTATAATCTCTAAGAACACCTAACGAGGTACTTTAACAACGGCACAAGCCGGAAATTGGCCAACGTAATGCCAAAGGAATATTCAATCAATACCGAAAAACCGGGGGCATTACAATCACTCCCCCTAAAAGAAAGTTTCGCCCTGAAACTTTACGCACAAACTTCTGTCATAGAAGGAAAAGAACAGAACTAACCAAGAGTTAGTAAAAAGAATATCAAACATACCGAGCACAATCAGGGAAACAGATGAGGGTGAGCCTCCCTCCTAGTCGACTCTAATTCCCAAGTCGCGCTTCCACGCCCTGATTCCTCCGCAAAACTTTGACCATCATGATTGACTTTCTCCGCAACTCCTGATCTTGAGTATACATAAACGCGGACAGGCTTCTCAACATAAGAAAGATTCGGCTCTAACTGAGACACAAAATCCCAAACTTGCCTATCGTTTAGCACACGCTTCCGTAGCTGGCTAACATGAAACACATTGTGCACACCTGGAAAGTTTGCGGGCAAATCCAGCCTATAAGCTGCCACACCAATTCGCTCAACGATTATAAATGGCCCCACATACCTTGGGTCCAACTTCCGATTCTTACCAAACCTCTTGATTTCAATCATCGGGGAAACTTTAATAAATACCAAGTCTCCCACAGCAAATACCAATTCAGATCTATGCCGGTTGGTGTTCTTCTCATAACGCTCCTGGGCTATCCGAAGCTTCTCTCGAATAAGTCTCACAGCAAAATCCATTTCTTCAAGGGCATCCGGGCCCAACAATGACCTCTCACCAACCTCGGTCCAAAATAGGGGATTCCTGCAGCGCCTCCCATACAGAGCTCAAAAGGAGCCATTTGCAGGCTTTCTTGATAATTGTTATAGCACGCATATACCATCACCCTCAAACGCTCATTCCCTGCTCCTCCGTGGACTAAAATACAACATCTGATTGTATCCTCCACGATCGGGTTAACTCGCTCTGCCTGACCCTTTTTCTATGGATGATATGTGGTAGAATATCTCAAATCAGTACCCAAACCTTCTTGCAAACTCTTCCAGAAGCGAGACGTAAACCTGGAGTCTCGGTCTGATATGTTGCTTATAGGAACTCCAAGCAACCGGATGACTTTATTCAAATACAGCTCAACTATCTTCTTCAAGAGATAATCCATCTCATTAAGGTACGAAGTGAACACACTTCGCTAATCTGACAACCATAGCCAAGACTGAATCAAATTCTCTCGGAAATCGCGGCAAGCCTGAAATAAAATCCATCGAGATGCTCTCCCAATTTCAAGTCGAGATTTCCAATGGAGTCAACTTGCCACCAGGCCTTCCATGATTGGCCTTAACATGCTAGCAGGTGGAACACTCAGAAACAAACACAAAGCAATCTGCTTCAAATCCTAATACATCTTAGTTAGGACACAGGTGGTAGGCAACACTGACACCATGCACCTCACTACACAATTCAACTCGTAAGAGCAGTGCATACTCAAATCCTTAATTCTTGAAAAGCTTCTTCGCGCTTATTGCTCCAAACAAAACTGTATTCTCATGCTTCGATTGAAATCCTAGCCCATTCCATAACCACAGCTATTTTTCTCTGGATCGGCTGAAATCTCATTTTATAATAGCAACAATCTATTCTGGGTTGACATAAATCATGTTCTTGCTAACCCACATGACCCAGAAAGAAACCCGAGGTAACCAAAACTTGCACTTACTAAATTTGGTGAATAGCTTATGGTCCTTCAAAGCAGATAAACCAAATGCAGATGTCGGTCACCCTCCACAACATCGCGGGAATAAATCAAAACATCGCCGATGAACGCGACCACGAACTTATCCAGGAAGTCCTTGTACACGCGGTTCATCAAACCCATAAAGGCTGAGGGCTCATTTGCCAAACCATACGACATAACAAAAACGCAAACTTGCTCAAACTAGCACACATCTTGAGGCTCATCAAGGAAGGCAACACTAAGGACAAGGATGGGCATGTTTTACAACATTAAGAGAATACCCAAAAACGTCACCTAAAACACAATCACAAAAGGTCCAGATTTAGGACGAACTCTACGCCTCACACAGGAGGAAAATTAACTAGAAAGACATCTGAACATTCGCACACCGAGGGAATCTCCTCTAAACGCGACAACGAACACCGGTTTCTAAAAACTAAACCCAAACAAACAAACATCCCGAAGCTAACGGCTTCCAAGCACAAATCGCAGAAGATAACTGGAGAAGCAAAACACGGATCACCATATACACCCTTGGGTCGACCGTCGTCCATCATGAGGTCCAAGCGCTAAATTTTGCACCGAATAATAGCATCATGCCCAGACGACCCATACATGCCCAAAATCACATCAAAAACTTCCCGGTCTATCACTTTTAAAATGCCACTAGAAAATCACCCAATTGATTCGGACTTAACTGAACAACTTGGTCTGATACCACTGAATCATCAGAAGGAAAACTTGACACAAAACATGTCACCAATCCGACAGAGGGTCAAACCGTGACACTCTACCAAGGCCCTAGACCCGAATGGATGGGTAGCGACAAAACCAAAAGTACACGCGCCTAACTGTTCTTTACCTTAAACTTCCCTATACAAATCGCGTACACAACTAAACGAACAAGCGACAAACCAGGAAGAAGATAAAACAAGTTATAACCTAACCTGAAATCACTTGGGTCGAAAACTTAATTTCTTCCTCGATCGACGCGATCAGCTTACCCTTTCCTTTGACCAAGTACTGCACCAGAGGTAAAACTTGAGGTGGAGCAGGCTGAAACGCAGGCTGAAATTGCGGGCACCTTGCCTTAACATGCCCCTTTTGCCCACACTGAAAGCAGACCTTACCCTTATCCCAAAAATGGGCCACCTCATGCCCTTTCTTCTTGCACAAGGTACACACCAGATCTCCTTTGGGGGTCTTCTGAACCTCCTGAACTTGGTCCTTCTTTTGAGCCTTCATTTGCTTAAAACATCTTTCAAAGGGGTGGCCTGATCGGCCACAGAAGTTACATATTTCCTTACTCCTTTTCCTTTAAACATAAACGGATACTTGGATGGTCTTACCCTCATCGGTCTTCCTTTTATCCTTCCTTAGCATCATGTCTCTATCCTTAGCATGGCCCATAGTCTCAACTTTAAGAGCAATTTCCACTGACCTTACATCAGTCTCGAATTGGTAAGTATTAGAGTACTGCTGAATGTCACTTGGGAGGCCACCCAAGAAGCCTTTTACTCTGCACTCTTCAGCAGCAAACAATCAAGAAGCAATCTTATTCAATTTGCTGATCTCTCTCTCATTTTCCACCACTGCGGGGGCTGGCTCACTAGGCTGCCGTCCTAAGGTGGCAACCAACAATTCCTACAACTACACTTGCATCGCCACTACCTGACCTGCCATGGTCTCCATGCTCTGGCGCATTTCTATAATCATCGCCTCTCTCTGCGCGCCTGATGACTCGCCCTCAGATTGGGGAGTCGACCTCATCACTATACGCTTAGGCGTCATGCTATAAGAGCAAACAATACAATAATCGAAACCTAGTTCAACTACTAGGGCAAAACAAACAGGTATAGACAAACCTACATAAGTACTTGCTTTAACTGCCAACTTGCCCTGGGGTTTTATATATATATTTTTTTACAAAAATGATATCATGCTTAACCTAAGATGGTTTACCACCATCATACTAACTCTGGTGCCTAGACCATGAATGCGTGTATTTATATTCTTTTTGACTCAAAACCATGTGTGTACATATGTCATCCTGCAAATCTTTAGCTTGGCACATTGTGCTTATGCAATGTTATGCTATGCATGATTGTGCTATGCATTCTAAAAAAGCCCTAATGCATGTTATGAGCGGCGTACACATGAAAATGTTATGCATCCCATACTACATAACATTTCCATGCAACGAAAAAGAAAACGTGCCAGCCGCATTCAAGTGGTGAGGTTATGCATCCCATACTACATAACCCTCACATGTTGCCTCCTATGGTGGATCCATATACAAACACATATTATGCATCCCATACTACATAATATGCCTCGTATACTTCATGTCATGCTATGAGTGTAGTGTTTGTGCTTCAGCCAAGACATGCTGATGACATATCGGTGTGTGTATGATATGACTCTAAACACCTAATACTTACAGGGAAAGGTTGCCCGACAATTTGTTAAGCAACCTCCCTCTGATACCAACTGTCATAACATGCATTTTCTCCGAATTTAAATGATTATCAGAGTACGAGAAAACGTGTGTCGTGATGCCACGTCGAGCAGGGGATAACTGCCGACGCTCAGGCGAATCACTAACTACCCTTTTTATGAAAAATTCATGAGTTTATTAATTGGAAAATCGGTTATATTTTTAAGGCCGTATCCCTCAGCTCTGTGGATCATCTAGTCCACAGTTCAAACTATACTTACACGTAGCGGAAAATACTTTGTTTAATTGGCTTTTTGACATCCTAAGAGAGATCGCATAAGTATCCCCAGGGGACATCTTATGCTATGCAAGACCCTAGATTTAATTTATATATATATATAAGAAAATGATCTTTTTACGTTGCCTTGAAAGTAGTGTATGAGTTTTGTAAAACATGCAGATCATGAGCTATATATACTTAATAGTGTTTTTAGGGTTTAAGAGTAACTAACATCCTAACATAAATCATCCCAAGAGCAATTTTAATATATCCGAAAGCAGTAAAACTAACAGTGTAAGCAAGTGCAAAGTATCTAAAAGAGAAACCACCAGTGGGCGTCAACATCTGACACGAACCCACTGATGAGTAGGTATGTCTATACTACAAGTCTAAAGAAAACTACCTCCTAAACCAGAGGAACTGAGAACCACAGTAGCAGCTGAAATGCTAGAAAATCTCCAGGAACAAACTAGCCACACAGTCGGCTAAATACCTGTACTGAGGTATCCAGAAAAAGAACACCTCAGCAAAGCAACCATCAAAAGGAAAAGCAAAGATGCAATAGATTAAAACGGGAATTAAGATCAGGTAAGGACAAGTAGAAATGAAGTAAACAAGTGCAGGAAAAGTGAGGTAAGAAAAACAGGTAAGAAAAATACTCATCAAAAGTGAGTAAAAAGGGGTGCACCAGGTGCACGAATAAAGCCAAGCTCCAAGAATCTCTGCAAGAAGGATTAGCACAATAACAATAACATCCTAACATAGGGCTAGAGCGGGAAGAATCACCTAGTACTGGAGGTGGACAAATTCAGTAACAAGAGCCTAGGCTGGTGGTAACATGTCCAACCAAGTCTATCAGGCCTAAATATCTCCAAGGTGCTATGGTGGTGGCATCAGTCCAACTCAACCAAATAGCCAAGAATGTCTTAACAAGACAAGAAGTAAAAACCAGGGTGGCGGTACCGGCCCGACCCACCTCAAAACCACATCCTACTCCAGTACTAAGTGACTCGGGAAAACCCTGGCTGGTGGTTCCATGTACCACCAAGAAGTCACACTGAACCCTAAACAATCTAGAGCAACCCACCTAAGAGTCTTATATGCTGGCGGACTAAACATCGAGTTTGTCCAAGCAAGCAGTTTGACACAAATAAATTGAAAGTGATACGATACTAAATTTATATAGGTAGTTGATACTAAATGATTACCAATAACGCGATATTAAATATAACCAAGTAGCTCGATTTTTCAACTAAACCTATATAATTAGCTTGGTACCAAACCCTAATAGTTAACTTGCTACAAACCATAAACATTTAGCTTTATACAACCCATAACATATTTACTTGGGTGGTTTGACACCAAACATTAGCAAGAGGCTTTACACTAATTTCAAACGAGAGGATTAACACACAAAAGAAAGTGACAAGAGGATTGGGTGGTTTCGATAGTAATCCAATTTTGAAGCGACTACGGAGCAAGCTATAATATAATCTTAAGAAAAATAGTTATAACAAAACTATAACAATGGTTTACACCCACGGAAAACGGCGAACTATTATGTAAATCATGAATTGAACAAAACTTAAAACAGAGGAGCACTCGGGTTAAACCCGATCTGGGCAAGATCCAAAGCCCAATCACAAAAAAAACGAAGCAGCAACTATTGAGGGCAACCAATAGTATCAAAAGGGATAACACAAATCTGGAAATGAGGATCTGGCAAGCTATACAAACATCACTTAGTATAATATAAATTTTGAAATGAAGAGTTGTACGAACTATACGAGAAACCCTCAGTATAATGTAAAAAAAAATTTGGAATGAAGATCGGTACAGATTTGCGGATAACTAAATGGGCATGACACAGAATTTCCTTGGCAAGGGCGAAGGGCACACTTGCCTTAGTTTTAGAAGAACTTCGGCCAGCAATACTCTTCCCAACAGATCGGCCGCAAGCAACAATCCATAAGAAAGTAAACTGGAAAAAAAATCTGGTCGATCAAAGCACGGAAAAAGGGCGAACCCGCAACACCCGATTCAGAAAAAGAGATGGTGAAATCCCAAAATGTTTACCTCAGAGCGAAGGTCTTGCCTAGAGGAGTTCAGATCCAGCCTCAAACCACGATTTCACGCGGATCTGGGCGGTTAATGGCGGTCGGAGCAGTGGTCGGGCGTCCGCCTCTTTTCTTCCGCACGAAGGAGCATCGCTCGGCTTTTTTTTTTTCTTTTGCTGCTGGTCGGCTGAATGGGGGGGGGGGGAAGGAAACCTAAATACTTAAGAAACCTAATATTATCTAATATATAATATAACATAATATATACTATAATATAAACCTAATATATAATATAAAACCTAGTATATAATATAACTTATGAAACCTAATAATATCTATTACCTATATTCTCATAACTATCCCTAATACCATACTCTTATAACATATACCATCTAATTAACTAAGAAAACAACTAACCTCACTCATTACAAACTTCTATATAAAAATTTATTCTCCTATATACAACCCACACGCATATACGCGCGAGCACACATACATATACTAACACACCTATATACGTAAATACACCCACGTAAGCTTAAATAACGCTCTGCACGCACGTACATGTGCATTCTCGCACCGACATGCCCAAACACGCGCTATGCCAAGGTGCGTAAATATACATATACGCTCACATAAAGTGATGACTCGCTAACTAGCGACCTTCAAAACGACGCGAAATTTAACGATCTCGGATTTCCGTCAAACCCGCACCGTAGCTATACACTCGGGCTACGAAAACACTGGCGAAGTCGAAAATGACCTGCGACGATCAAACACTCGGGCTAACCTCACCCGAAGCCAAAGCACAAGGATTCCCTAAGAGGCTCAGCCGGGCCTCCAAAACAGACGTCGGCTAGCTGGGGAAACCATAAAATAGGCTATAATCTCTAAGAACACCTAACGAGGTACTCTAACAACGGCACAAGCCGGAAATGCGCCAACGTAACGCTAA
Organism: Platanthera zijinensis; assembly: GCA_039513925.1. Classification (NCBI taxonomy): domain Eukaryota; kingdom Viridiplantae; phylum Streptophyta; class Magnoliopsida; order Asparagales; family Orchidaceae; genus Platanthera; species Platanthera zijinensis. The sequence continues at coordinate 91,336,127 of CM077091.1, forward strand.
AGTAATATTCAATCAATACCGAAAAACCGGGGGCATTACATAAGTTCGTCCATCGGAGTTCGACGAGATGGGTTGAGATCATCGATCTCTGCTCAGAGAATGAATACATTCATTTTCTGCGCGCCAAGTTTGTCGATCTCTGCTCGAAGAACCATACAAGATTCGTCGATCAAAGTAAGATGAATTATTATGGCTAATGTTGGCGTTCATAATTCGTCGATCGGAGTTCGACGAACTAGCGACATTTTGTCGATCTGAGTTCGACGAAATCTGTTGAATCTTGTTTTTGTTTAGATTTTTCTTATTTCTATTATTTTGATTTTTAGACTTGTAAGAGGCTTTTGTGGTTTGATTATTATATATTACTTCTTTTCCTGTATCTGATACAAATTTTATGGGAGTTGAAAGAATAATTTTCTTAAGTATGGGAGGTAAGCTTGATGAAGAACCTAAGCCAAGCTTGCCATTTAGCCTGGCATTTACTGTGCTTGTGATGTCCATCAGCTTAAGGCTTCTCCCACTGAGAGATTCCTTAAGTTGCTTGGCCTCACATAATTCGATTTTCAGAGAAATGATTTGTTCATTTTCTTAAACTAAATCATCTTTGAGCTTAGTGTTTTCAGCAAATAGACTATCAAATTCAGCTTGCCAATCTCTTAGCATTTTGATTTCTTTTTCAGATTTTATTAGATCATTACATAAGGATTTGAATTCAATTTTAAAATCAATAGAATTTAAATAAAAATAAGAGATTACATGATCCTCTTCTGTCTCTGATTCCTCTTCTGATTCCTCAGAATGAGTTTCTGCTTAGTCTTCAGCATCATACCTGTTGCATGAGGCATTGATTGCCATGAGGCAGACTTATCTTGCCTTGGCTTCTTCTTCATCTTCATTGGAGCTGGAAGATGAAGTCTCCTCTTCTGTTTCACTCTAATGATTTAGAAATGAAACCTTTCTCCTTTCTTTTATGCTTGTTGGAGGATTGTCTGTTGGAGTGTTTGTTGGATTGCTTCTTGTTCTCTTTTTCATTTCTTCTATCTTTTTCCGTGCCTCTGGTCATTCAGGGAGAATGTGCCCAGGTTTTCTACATCCATAGCAGACAATCTCCTTGGTAGGAGTTCTGTCATACTTAGGTTTATCATCACTTCTTGATGATTTCCTTCTGAAGTCCTTCTTGGCCAACTTGTAAAATCTCTTGGCCAGTAAGCTCACCAGCTCTTCATTGGCAGGAAGGGTTTCTGATTCTTCTATTACTTTGAAAGAAATATTGTGCTCCTTCCTTGAAGAGGTTGAGGCCTTCAGTTCAGCAGCCTTTCTAGTCTTGATTAATTGCTCATAGTATTTTAGCTTTCTAAGGAGAGATTCAGTGGATATCTCATTCAAACTTCTGGCTTCCTTGATTGGAAAGATCCTGAAATCCCAAGTGCTGGGGAACCACATTAGGATCTTGTCATAAATCTCAGTTAAGGCGATATCTTTATCCAGGGTCTTTAGTTCATTGATGATAACATTAAGCCTGTTATACATCTCAGCCACTATTTCAGATTCCTCCTTCTTGAAGTTCTCATATTGAGATATTAGGAGCGATCTTCTGTCCTTTCTCTCATCTACTGAGTTTTCCACCATATGGTTTAGAGAGTCCCAATTTTGTTTTGCTGAAGTGCATTCAGCCACCTTTTGAAATATGTCATCTGACATAGTTTGAGCCAGTATATTCATAGCTTTTGCATCAGCTATTTTGGCTTTCTTCTGAGCATCAGTACACTCAGGTGGTGGAACTACATGAGTGTCAGATGTTGTTGCAGTCACTGTTGTAGGTTGAGGGTGTCCTTTCAAAATTGAATTAAAAATATCCTCATCAATAGAATTCATGTAAAGCTTGATTCTTGTCTTCTAGATTGCAAACTTGTTTAAGTTGCAGACTAGAGGTCTAGTGCTAGCATAATCTTTATTCTGTGCCATTGTTGTAATAACACCCTAGAAAGAGATAGATCTAACAAGGATCTTTGTTCACAAGTGAATCTGTGAAACCAAAGAAACACACCCTCTGCTACCAATTGAAGGATGGTATGAAATATACCACCTGAGGGGTTAGATCTATTTAACTCTAGAGGGGGGGGGGTGAATAGAGTATTTTAAAATCTTATTAGATTTTTATTGTGGAATTAAAATAGTAATAGTGAAATGTGTAATCAGGTAGTGCAGAAATAAAAATAAACTATTCAGCAAGCAACACACAATAAAAATAAGAGAGCATCACAGACGACACAAGAAATTTATAGTGGTTCCCCTAAACTTGGGCACACCAACTCTTCTACTACCCTGGTAAGAATCCACTCAGGTTTTTGATCAGGTGCCCTGCCACCAATCAAGTTTTTGCTCAGGTGACCTGTTACCACAATATCTCTTTGCAGGGAGATATTGCAACCCTTTAGGCTTTTGATCAGGTGCCCAAAAACCAACCAAGTCTTTTGATCATGTGACTTTACAACCAAGTGTTTAACTTTTAAAGGGAGTTAGAACCCTGTGTATAGTGGGGTGAAAGAAATAAAAACTAAATGTTGTCTTCTCTTTTCTCAAAAAAATTGAGAAGACTTATGGATCCTTGATGGTGTCAAAGCTCCCCCTGAGATGAAGTTTTGTTCAGGAAGATTGAGAGATTTGCAGGGTATATAGGTCTTCTTGAAAAATTTCTCCAGAAAGCTGTAGGCAGATGAAGTTGATTTTCTCTTGAACGCTTGTTGGAAGAAGAACACTAGATAAAGACAGTACAGAACCCTTTTTCTTGAATGATTTCTTATGTCCTATGTTTTCAAAAACTTGACTATATCATCTGCAACAAATTGGTCTTTGAATTTGATTGCCTTGATTGACTGTTGAAATCTTGGAACTTGGACAACAGCTAGAAGAGCTTTAAAGTAATTCCTAAATTGTCCCAAGAATTAGCTGTATATTAACTCTATGAAAACCAGTAATTAAGGCTGCCATATGAACGATTATATTTTGAGAATCTAAGCATTTATTACTCAGAGCAATAAAAGCAATAAAATAAGCCTAATCAATTCTGAAAATAATTGCAGAGAATAGAAATGTTGAACTGGCAATTTTCGTCGATCTGAGATCCTAGATCGTCGAACTCAACCTCTCTTTCACCGAGCTGAGCCCGGAGAGCTTTGAACTGAAATATAGCTTTCCATACTGGGCTCCAAGATTGTCGAACAGAGATAGAAGATCGTCGAACTCAAAATATGATAGAAGATCAGAGTTCGTCGAACTCAGTTCAACTTTCGTTGATCTAAATTCAGAGAAGTTACTCTGAGATCGTCGAACTGAGAACGAAGATCGTCGATCTCACTTCAGAGTTCGTCAAACAACTTCTTCAACATGAATTTTCTGCCTTGTTCTGGTTTCTGCAATCTTCTGAGTCTTCTAAGGGCATGGCCATGTCAAACTGAAGTGTTAACCTACCCTAAGATCTAATGAAGACCTATGACCCTATACTATACAAGGTGGGTCAATCTATGCAAATCCTAATAGTGAAGCTTAGCCCAAATCCATAAACCCAAGTGGGGTTCCAACAGGTTGTAACATGATGTGGTGAAGTTGAGCCCTCATCGTGTTGTGTGATCGTGATGTAATAGGAACGAGCAAAAGCTGATCTGAACCCATCCCTTAATTGTAGGTGAATATGTCACTCCTCGATGCACCTTCTAATTTTGGGAGAGTCCGTAGAGTAAGGATGGAGGTGGAGGGTTAGTGCACCAATAATGTTCCCATAGTTAACGGGACATGTGGCCATAGGCTCTAACGTCTGTGATGAATGGTGCTTAAATTGAGTGTTCTTGCTTCAAATAAATGATGCTTGCATGCAGGAAAGGAGTACCACTGCCCCATGCATTGGGTGGGGTCGTTATTAATTGTTCAGCTAAAGCTGACCATTACATTAATTGTCATGTCTTTGTGGATTGTACCTATGCAGGTGCTGGAGAGTCGAGCGGGAAGTAGATAGTTGAAGTCATTTTGTAATATGCCGCCCCCGAAGGCCAAGCAAAGAGTTTACTAATTTTCATGTGTTGCTGGCCTGCTTGCCGATGTATGTAAACCACCTTTGTGCAGTAAACATTTCACATGTTGTAAGGCCTTAATGCCGAACTTTGTGTATTACTATAATTCCTGATGTTATATATAATGGACATTCTTGGTTGTGGGTTCTTATTACTTAAAAGGTTCTATTAGAATGTAACACTGAGTTAGGAAACATGAATGTTTTGGTTTTGATGCGTAACTCCACTAACTATCTGTGGAATATGGTGTGGAGCCCCAGCCAGACCTTCAGTTATATTCTTCATGACGGATGGGGGTGGTATAATTTGGTATCAGGTTCTTGTGTCATTCTTTCTTCTTTTGACTTCGTGGTCAAATTCATTTAAGGGGTGGTGTGCACGCGTATGTGCGTTACTGTTATAACGTGAAAGAACCCATGAATGTTCACTTATGATTGAAAATACACATGTTTGTGGAAACTGCATGTTCCTATTATTACTGTCTACAATGTTGATAGCCGCTTAATTATGTGTTTCACTATTATAGGTGATTAGAAACAGTACGGGGCAGTTTCAGGCCCATCGCTCAATGAAAAATTATGAAACTATTGAGGTTCCTACACCTCTTCCTTTTGCTGAAACAATATGATTGGTTGTTGAAACCTTGTTTGCGCTAATCAATGTGCAAATGGGAGGACAAGTATAGCCTCCTAAACTTACGGTTGCCCCGATGTAGTTTGGCGTAGTTGATCCCATGGCTATGATGCAAGTACGTGATGAGCCTTTGGCGGCGAGGCGAGCGACGAAGAAACAACTGAAGCATTTTCTTAATATCAACCTTCTAATGTTTGAGGGAACTGGATCCTACACTCAATCCGAAGACAGTCTCTCAAGAATAAAGAGAACATTAACGACAATAGAGACGGAGGAGTTGCAAAAGGTGACTGTAGCTAACTTTCTTTTGGAAGAAGAGGAAAGGCTTTGGTGGGATGAGTTGGAACTATATCAGTTTGCCGGAAGACAATTGACTGTGGTCTTGATGGAGGAGTTTTTGAGAATTTTTCTAGTGAGGTATCTCCCATCTGCGCAGAGGATTGTGATGGGGAATCAGGTCTAGAGATTGACTCATGGTGAGAGTCTTGTCTATGACTATTTGCATGAGCTCACTAGATTATGGTGGTATGCGGGCTCTACGTTTGTTGATGAGTAGCGAAAGACCAATAAATTCTATGAAGGTCTGCGCGATGATATGAGATTACTTATCTTAGGTCCGATTACGAAGGGATTTCTAACATTGGTGAATAATGCTTGATCCCTGGAGCAGGAATAGAAAAGAGTCCAAAGTAAGAAGGACTTGAGTGTTAAGAAGCCAGAGTTCAAAGTACCGAGCTGTACAAAGTTCGGGTAGAGCAAGTGAAGGAAGAATCTTAGGTTTTTGGAGCCAGCTTCTTCTATCATTTCTGGAGTGAAGACTGGGTGAGGTCCATGTACCTGTTATATTTTTCGTTAGGTGGGACATTATGCCAAAGAGTGTCCCAAGGGTCCTCCTAGGACATAAAAAAAGGCGGGTGCGTCTTATGCTAAAAAGGGGAAGGTAGTGGAGTAAACTATGCCCCATTATGCTCCAGCTCAGCCTAGAGTGTTTATTCTTGACCAACAAGAGACCTTTAAAAAGAGCGATGCGATGATAGGTATGATTTAGTATACAACTTTATTTATTAAGATACTTTATACCTTATGCGTTTCTTGTATGGCTTGTTTGATCGATTAGTTAGTTCAACTGTGTATTCAATGCTGGATTTCAAATCTGGTTATTATTAGTTGAAGTTAAGGAAAAATATTATTCCCAAGACTGCATTTAGTACTCATTGTGGACACTATTAGTTTACCGTTACGTCTTTTTGCCTAATGAATATGCCATAAGTATTCATAGAACTGGTGAATAGAACTTTCAGAGAGTATTTTGACTAGTTTGTGTTAGTCTTATTGATGATATATTGGTTTCCTCTCAGTCAAAAGAGGATCATGTGAATCATTTGAGGTTGGTTTTGCATACTCAAAGGAGGAATCAACTCTATGCCAAGTTCTCTAAGTGTGAGTTTTGGTTGTCATCAATGGCTTTTCTTCGTCATGTGGTTAGCAGAGAGGGTATTACAGTGGGTCTATCAAAGATAGTTGCGTAATAAGAGTGGCATGTGCTGACTACTATATCAGAAGTTAGTAGTTTCCTTGGACTTGACTGCTACTATAGGCGTTTCATAGAGAACTTCTCGCGGATAATAGCACCTCTCACTACTTTGACAAGAAGGGATCAAAAGTTTGTATGGACATTAGAGTGTGCACGAGACGGTGAAAGATAATCCTATGGGTAAAAAATCACCTAGAGGTATGGGAGGGGTGAATAGGTGTCTTTTAAAATTCTTTGTCACTTAAATTAACTGTTCAGTAGATACTATGTTTAGCAGATAATATACTTGAGAAATAAGCTTCTCAATGATCTCACTCAAATCACCTACCTCAAGTCCCTAGAGAACCCTACCCCAGCCTTTATAAATTAGGCTTACAACTAAGAGATTATCTCTCCTTCCCTGTCAGATCTCACAGAAATCTTACAAAAATTAAGGGTAAATATAATCAGAAAACCAATCTGTAATCTGACTTATGTAAATGAATTCAGATTCTTCAATTCAGCTGCACTTGATTAAATATTGATGAATAATCTAGTTGAAAAGATACTTCTCTGGATCTGCAAACTTCTTAATGATCAGCTTGATTTCCTTGAAGAATTTGTAAAACATATCCACTTGAATCTTCTGATCACTTGATGAAAAGATCTGAAGATCTTCTTGTAGACTTTCGTCTTCCTTCTCCTTCTCGGGATTTTCGCCCTCCTCTGACTTAGAAAAAAATTAGAATGAGAGAATGGAATGATTTGTCTTATTGTTGCTTTCTGTGTAGACAACCCATCTATTTATAGCCTTTATGGATTGCTGGTTTCTAATTGATGACATCATCATGTGACATCATACTTCAAATTCTCCTTTAAACTGTTTCTGTTGAGATACCACGTTACTATAGCTGATGTGACAGTTCTGACTTGTCTTGACACTTCTGTGTTGACTCTATACATCTTTAGAAACATAAGTTTCGAGATGTACAATGTGTCTCGACACCTATTCTTAGAAGGTGTCGAGACATCTTAGCAGTCCTGACACAATTTTACTTAGAAGAATTTTCATCTGAACATGAAGGTGTCGAGACAGTTGACTTGTCTCAACTCAACTGTCATCTGTGTCGACATCTATAAATCTACACTGTGTCGAGACTATTGAATTGTCTCGACACAACTGTCTTCTTGGTGTCAACACATTTATACTTGCTTTAATTCTTCACTGTGTCGAGATAGTTCAATTATCTCGACCCTCCATTCTGCTGGTGTCGACACTTATATACTAGCTTTATTTTTTCACTTTGTCGAGACAGTTGAATTATCTCGACACTCTAGTCTGCATGTGTCGACATTTTTATACTTGCTTTAATACTACATTATGTCGAGATAGTTCATTTGTCTCGAAAGTATTTTACTTAGTATAATTTTCAGTCTTCTTAGTGTCGAGTTAGCTGACTTGTCTCGACACAGCTGACTTAGCCTTCAAAGTGTCGAGTTGACTTGTCTCGAAACTACTGACTTAGCCTTCAAAATGTCAAGTTAGCTGACTTGTCTCGACACTGATGACTTAGTCTTCATAGTGTCGGGATAACAGACTTGTCTCGATGCAACTTCTACAAAGGTGTCGATATAGTTGAAGTGTGTCGACAGTTTTGTACTTAGATAATTTTCTTTACTGCAAATTGCTATATGCTGACTTCACTCGACGCTTTTGTACTTAGACAATTTTATTCACTTTTTAGTCAGCTTCTTAGAGTCCACCTGTCAATGTAACTTGGACTACCTGTCATATCATTATGACATAGGCATCCTGCAAACATGAACTGTAATATACATCAAATACATATATGTGTATATCATTGAGTTGAAAGGGCTTCTTCAAAAAAAGTACATTGTGTCCAATGTACCCAATAATCTCCCCCTATTTGGAGAAGTCATAACCCCAATTCAATGATATACACCACAATACCAAAATATATTAATTATGATGTATAAGAAAAATGTTGAACAAAATATAAAGGAACGCAATAATAATAATAAAGATATCACTAGGTGCAACCAAAATTTTCATTTAAATTTGTTCAAAGATTACATTTTTCAATTTTTGTTTTGTTACAATGTTCTTAAAAATAAAATTACATAATGCCTTGAAACAAAAATATTCTAAGATTGCTCTGGCTCTTTGATGACAATGCATTTTCTAGATTGAATTTTACCTTTGGCTTCTGGCACTTTGTCATCAACCACTTTCTCCTTTCCCTTGACATCCTTAGCTTTAGAAATTTATTTTTGCTTGAGCCTCTGCCTCTCTAAATAGTGATATGGCTTGGGAAAATACTTATTGGGCTCTGTTGAGTCAGCTGAAATCTTCCCTGCCTTCAGATCTTTTCTGAATTTCTTGATGATCTCCTGTTGCTTTGTGTGCTTGACCCACTCTTACTCTGAATACATTTTTCCCCTTTCAATTGTATTATTATTAACTACATTCCATGCAGTCAGTATAATTGATCTTGAAGTTGGACTCCATTGCTCAAAATCAGGCATAGCTTCAGCCTATTCCTTAAATCTTTTCTTTGATAGTTGAGCTTCTTTTTCTTTAAGCAAAGTAGATGCAGTCATCTCCGCCTCCTCACATACTATATTTTTTAATCAAGGCTGGAGGACTGTACATGGTCTGGAAAGTAGTCTGAATAACTTCAAAATGAGCTGGTTGGAAACCATACTCAGTAGTTTGGTCTCCATCATACCATATGGGAAAATGTCCTAGAGTGTCTCTGATGCTATTTGAAATCCAAGTAGCATGTTTAGAGCTTGCCTTTATCATTACCCTCTCCCCCTTGATGACTTCTCTTTCAATATGATCTCTTAAGTAATTCTAAGAAATCTTACTTGACCATCTATATGATGAATTCCTGAGGATGAAAAATTCTTTACTTTGAGCAAATGGTCATCCAATTCTTTGTGAGAGTCCTTCACTTCCTTAATCACAGAGACTGCATGAGTAGATAGCTGAGATGCAATTTCCTTGGAGATAGAGGTTATCTTGGTCTCCAAAGCAGTAGTTTGTTCAGTTATTTTTAATAATGTAGCATCATGCATTATTACCATGTTCTCATTAATTCTATTCTGATTTTAAATGACATACCCTTATTTAACAGCTATTTCATCTTCAACTTTCTTTGACTCCACTTGTTGTTTAATAATGTATACTACAACATTTGCCCTCTTTAAAAGAAATCTGTCATATATTTCCTTAGCAAGTTTACTTCAAATCTAATAGATTTTATTTCCCGAGCCAGCTGAAACTGCAATGCTTAATTTCTTTCATCCACATACTTGTCAAGTTGAGTTCTTTGTTGGTTAAGCATTAGTTGTAGTTGAACTATAAGTGAACTTAAATCCACAACAGAAGCAGATGTTGGTCCAAACTGAATAATCTTTTAATAACTTCTACTTCTCTTTTTATGTTAAGATAATTTTCTTTTCTTTGACTGAGAGGCTTCTTCCTCCTCAGATTCTAAGGTACTAACCACCTCAACAGATTTAGGCTCTATAGATGTGTCAGTAGTTGGTACCTGAACTGCTAACTCCCCTCAACCATTACACCTTCTTCATCAATATTGATGTTTTCCAAGTTAGCCTCATCTTGCTTAACTTCAGCATCAGGAATAGGGTCCTATGGAGTAGCAATTATCTCCCCTGGATATCTAGATCTGTATTTAGAATAATTTTCTCTTCAGTTTCCTTGGAGATTGTATCCTCAATCTCTCTGTCAGGCATTTCTTGGTCAGGAACCTCTGCTTGCTTCAGAGCTGTGTCTAGATCTTGTACTACTTCCATCATAATAGTGTTCACACTATCAATATCTATTTCTTGCAGTATATTGAGGTTCTCCCCTTCAATTTGATCCTTATCTTATACATTCTCCCCCTATACCTGATCACTGGTTCCAGGTGAGGGCCTTGGAGAATTCTCAGCTATTGTATAATCTTGTTTGTCAAAGCTTGAACTTTCTTATTCTTCAGATTCACGAGAAGAATCTTCGTCCACAACTACAACCTTCTTCTTTTTATCTTTCTTCTTCTCAACTCAGGTGTTTCTTTGGATAGGAATTTATCCCACCTGGCGAATATTCTCACATCCATTCTTCTCATGTGATTGATTTTTGAACCAATCTTGAGGTTGAGGCTATTTGGAATGGAATGAACCAAGTATAGACTTAGAATTCTGCCCATATTGGGCTTCTGGATACTTTCAGCAATTTCTTCAAAAACCACTCTACTCTAGTTTGTCTTGATTTTAAAAATTACTCTTGTCATATACTCAAACATCTGAGCAGATATCCTATCATCATGTGCTCCTATTTTACACATCATCACCTTCCCAATTATTTCAGACAGGAATTTTCCCTGAGAATTCATACCCTTCCTGTGCAGGGTGCTTCTAATCTTAGTGGTTGGGGACAAACCACACCACACAAATGCTGCTGCAGTCTTGACAGAGTCTATGTCATCTTACTGATCGATTCTTGGTATGTGAAATATCTTTGCCAGCCTTTTGGTTGTGAGTTTAACCTTAGCTCCATTCACTTTATACTTTATCTTTGCTGAGTTTGAATCCAGTTTAGCATTTGAGAAGAACTCTAAAACTTCACATTTCCAGATTATTGAAGGTTCTGAAAGTAGATATTCTAGACCTGCCTCAGTGATTAGGTCAATAACATTCCTAATGTCTTCTTGTGCTGAGATGAATCCATTGCGAACGAGTTCATAACCTTCAAAGATGTTGTCATCATTCTTGGGAGACATTGGAGGAGTTGACAGAAAGGATTGATGAGTGTTGACTAATCAGGATTTTAGGTCACGATACTCAGGAATCAAAAGCTCAAGAAATAAAGATAGCATAGTCGACTCCTACTCTCACACCCTATTTATAGTCTAATCTTTCCTGAAGATGAAAGGGCGCGCTGCATTTAGACTTTTCCAAATTTTTAAGGTAATTACCTAGTCTCGACACATGGAAAAATTATCTGTCGAGATGTGTCGACATAAGTTGAAACAAGGATAATGTGTCTCGACATATGCCATTGTGTCTCGACACCCTTATGTATCGACACTTTCTTAGATGTCTCGACACATTCTCTAGTGTATCAACACAACTTTTTACTTAAACAAAATTTTGTTCTCTAAGTTAAAGATACTTGACATTTATGAGGTCTATCCTTGATATCTAAATAAGTAAACTTGATTACTAACTAATTACTTTATTCTAATTTTGCATCAGTTATTTTATGTGTACATCAATTACTCAAGATTCAACATTACTAGTTCAAACTTAAAGAAATTAAATTTCTCTTCTTCTAAGGGCTTAGTAAAAATATAAGCAGTTTATTTATTTATTGGAACAAATTCTAAACTAATATCCTCATTTTCTACATACTCCCTAATAAAGTGATATCTAATTTCAATATGTTTTGTTCTACTATGTGACACAGGGATATTCGCAATAGAAATATCACAAGTAGAATCACAAAATAAAGGAATTTTACTTAGCTTTATGTTGTAATCTTGTAATTGATACTGGATTCAAAGCAATTGTGCACAACAACTTCCAGCTAAAATGTACTCAGATTCAACAGTGGATTTTGCTACACTTGTTTGCTTTTTGCTGCTCCACGATACTAGCCTTCTCCCAAGAAATTGACATGAACTTGATGTGCTTTTCCTATCTTCCTTACATCTTGCATAATCATCATCTGAAAAGCCTGTCAGTTAAAAATCACTATTCCTGGGATACCATAGGCCAAGTTTAGGTGTGCCCTTTATATATCTCAATATTATTTTAACTGCTGTATAGTGAGATTCTTCAGGGCATGCTTGATACCTAGCACAAACACAAGTGGCATACATTATGTCTAGTCTGCTAGCTGTTAGATAGAGCAGTGATCCAACTATGCCGCTATACAAGGTGATATCAACTGGCTTGCCAGCACCATCCTTGTCTAAATACATACTGGACTTTATAGGAGTCCTCATTGAAGTGTCTATTTCCATGCCATACTTCTTGATTAACTCCTTGGTGAACTTAGACTGACTTATGAAAAGTCCATCTATAGTTTGCTTAACATGGAGACCCAAGAAAAACTTTAGTTCACCCATGCTACTCATCTCAAACTTACTTTGCATAAGTTTGGCAAACTTAGTGCAAAGTGACTCATCAATTGAACCAAATATAATGTCATCTATATATATTTATCCTAAGATGGTCTTGCCTTTGACTTCCCTTAGAAATAGTGTTTTGTCTATTTTCCCTCTTGAGAATTTTTTCTCCAGAAAAAACTTAGACAGAGTCTCATACAAAGCCCTTAGGGCTTGTTTTAACCTATAGATAGCTCATAATAAAGAATAAACATGATTAGATTTAGTAGAGTCAACAAAACCTGATGGTTGCTCAACATAGACACTTTCTTTAAGATTACTATTTAGGAATGCTGACTTCACATCCATTTGGTAAACTTTGAATCCTTTGTAGGCTTTATATTCCAAGAAGAGTTTAATAGCCTCCAATCTAGCCACTAGTGCAAAGGTTTGATCAAAGTCTATTCCCTCTTCTTGTCTATAACCCGTTGCAACGAGTCTAGCCTTATTTTTGACTATAACACCATTTTCATCCAATTTGTTCCTGTATATCAATTTAGTTCCTATGATGTTACAGTCATCTGGTCTAGGAACCAGCTTTCAAACTCTACATCTATTGAACTAGTTCATTTCTTCCTGCATTGCACCTATCCAAAATGGATCTATATTGGCTTCTTCAAATTTCTTTGGTTCTATTTAAGACAGAAAACTTGAGTGCATCACAGTGTTGTGATGTTTGCTTCTTGTGGTTACACCCTGAACTGCATCTCCAATGATAAATTTCTCTTGGATGATCCCTTAGATGTCTGACAGCTATAGGTAATGTGACTACATCTATTGGACCATCTACATTTTGTTGCTGAGTTTATTCTTCTAGCTGTTCCCGTGCAAGTACTTCTTCAACAATGTTGAGTCCATCTTGTATATTTTAGCTTGCTGGAACTGAATCTTCTATAGACAGCTCCTTTAGCTTCAAGTCTTCTCCTATTATGCTTGATGTACCTGGCTTATCATTGTAAAATATAGAACTTTCATCAAATACAACATGGATAGACTCCTCCATAACTTAATCCCTCAAGTTATAGACCCTATAGTCCTTACTGTGATTACTATAATTAACAATTATTCCTTCAAAGGACTTCTCAGCATATTTAGTTATATATGTTTTCCCATTATTTAGAACAAAACATCTACATCCAAAGATTCTAAAATAGGCCAAGTTTGGTTTTCTGCCCTTCATTAGTTCATAAGAAGTCTTATTCAACCTTTTGCTGATTGAAGCTCTATTAAGAACATGACATGCTGTGTGAATTACTTCAGCCTAGAAATATTCTTTGAGAGAATAATAACTCAGCATGGTTCTTCAAGCTTCAATGAGAGTACTATTCTTTCTCTCAGCAATTCCATTTTGTTGGGGTGTTCTTGGAGTGAAAAACTCTTGCTTAATCACAAATTCTTCACAAAACTTTGTCATGCATTCATATTGAAATTCAATTACATGAACACTTCTGATTCTGACCACAAAACTGTTCAATTCATTCTGTATTTGCTTGAGAAATGTCTTGAAGACATCAGGAGTTTCAGACTTTTTCCTTAGAAAGAAAACCCAAGTAAAACTAGAATAATCATCAACAATCACAAAGTGTAGACTTTCCTTCCTATATAATGAACTGGCATAGGCCTAAACAAGTCCATATGCAAGAGGTATAAACATCTCATTGAGTATTTAGTTTCAATACTTTTGAATGAAGCTTTGGTCTTCTTGCCTTTTTGGCATGCAGAGCAAATGCTCTCCTTAGAGCATTTAGTGTTAGGACCATTCCAAACTAGCTCTTTACTAAAAAGTTTTCCTATGGCCTTGTAGTTCAAGTGAGCTAGCCACTTGTGGCATTTGACACATTGTGATACTTTTTCATTTGCAACTAGACATAAGAGTGAGTCCGACTTTAAATAAAGAAAATTCAAATAATACACATTCCTACATCTACTGCTTGTCAAGATGACCTATTGGTCACTTGACTTCTTTATTAGGCACTCATCCTTGTAGAGTGAAATGTCATAGCCAAGGTCACAAAGTTGGCTTATGCTTATAAGTTTGTGTTGCAACCCTTCCACATAAGCTATTTTGATGAAAGTGTCTAAGACATTTTTGATCTTACCATAACCTTTGGTAATTCCTTTGTTAGCTCCACCAAAGATCACCTTTGGTCCATTCTTTATAGGGATAAATTCCCTCAAATTTCCTCTTATTCCAATCATGTTTCTGGAACACCCTCTATCCAAGTACCAGATTGGTCGATCTCTGGTGCTTGGACATTCTTACAAAATAAGAATTTATTTTTCCTTAGGAACCCAAATTGTTTTTGGTCCTAGGTTCTTATTAACTGTGGCTCCATTGAGACCACCCGTGAACTTCTTAACTAGATACCTTTTCTGAACATGAGACACCGTGCAATTGAACCAATAGTCCAAGTCAAAGTGTCCTACCTTTCCACAACACAGGCATTCATATCTTTTGTATCTCCACTTTGGAGGAATAGAATGTAACATCCCTCAAACAACTAGACCCCCTAGGAATGGTTTTGTCATGACAAGGTCATGACAAAACCCTAGGAAGCCAAAGAAGACCAAGTGAGCTTAGACATGAAGGTGGAAATCACCTTGGTCTGCAAGTAGTAGAATCCCAATTACAATCCTAGGCATGACCTTAGGGTTTTAACTTGGTTCCATGATCCCGTCATGGCATCTCTAACCGTAAGGGAGGCCAATATGTCTTTACGGACCATTGGAGTCAACCAAAAGAGGCCAAGATGACTCATGTCCGAGAAGCGTGAGTGAGTCGATAAGACTCGACGAGTAGATCAGGTATCTACTTAGACAGGTTTTTGGGCTCGGGCGTTAAGTACATGGAGTGCACTCAACGCCATGGGCTGAATAGCGTTGAGTGCATTGAGTGCACTCAACGCCGTCTTACTTAGGAAGAATCCTTGGCTCGGGCATTGAGTGCGTCGAGTGCACTCAATGTCATAGGCTTAATGGCGTTGAGTGCCTTAAGTGCACTCAACGCCAACTTACTTAGGAAGAATCTTGGGCTTGGGAATTGACTGTGTTGAGTGCACTCAATGCCATAGGCTGAATGGCATTGAGTGCGGTTAGTGCACTCAACGCCATCTTACTTGGGAAGAATATTGAGCTCGGAGCGTTGAGTGCGTTGAGTCCACTCAACGCCATGGGCTGAATGGAGTTGTGTGAGTTGAGTGCACTCAACGTCATCTTACTTAGAAAGAATTTGAGTTCGGGGCGTTGAGTGCACTGAGTCCACTCAACGCCATTAGCTGAATGGCGTTGAGTGCGTTGAGTGCACTCAACGCCATCATACTGAGAAAGGATGTTCAGGAATTATGGCGTTGAGTGAGTTGAGCTCACTCAATGCCATAGACTGAATGGCATCGAGTGAGCTCAAGCTGAGCTCACTCAATGCCATTGCACTTAGAAAATTCCTGGCGATTTTCGCGTTGAGTGTGGAGGCTTGTTGATGGCCGCGGAACAGAGACTACTGTGGATGGTTCGAAATGGTCAGATTCCGTGGGGCGGTTAGAAGATCGAGTTTTCTAACGAGAGGAGGCAAGTGCACCTATCGCAAGTAGTACTCGGTATTCGGGAAAATACCGAGGTCGTATTATTCTCGGGGACGCGTTTGATTATATTACTCTTCCAGGAACACTATTATCTTACTAACAGTAAGGTGGGATTTTTTTAGTTTAATTAAAATGGAAAGAAAGAAAGCAGAATTTTGCTAAATTAGTTCGATGACGGGTTAACGCTCGGCATCGAATCGGATTAAGACTAAAATAATTCTTAATAATTATTAAACTTTGTTTTTAATTTAATAAAAGGCACTCGGCCGTGGAGGTTCCAAGAACATGAGCTCACCTTGGTCTAGGATATCGCTCACCTGGGCGCTAAGGCTATTCGACCGAACGTTAGTCCGACGAAGGATTCCCCTTAACACCCGCATTACGCTAAGAACCCCGCTATTGGGTGGGGAAACCAATCCGGCAGAACTATGTTTCTCCTCTTTCGAGGTGGCGTACGCAGTTCTATTTACCCAGGGGGATCGGTCCATACGTGCAGCCTCTCGGCGTCGCGTATGGATAACGGAAATAGAGCCCACACATCGATTATGTGGTCCTATGCGTCGTTAACCGGGGTAAACCTTAAGTCCTTAAATTAAAATAAAAATAAAAGTTTTTTAATTATTTCAAATCATTTTTTATGTCCCAATGCTCTTCGATGCCGAAGGCTAAAAGAGATTAGCCACTCATCGGTATGGGGACGGCTTTATGTTTTTAGGTGAAGCGTAAGTGTTAAATTAAGCACTGAACAATTATAAGAGAAAACAGGAAAAATAGGACAATTAGATAAATTGAAAGCTAATTGATGCAGGCACTCACGCACACTTCAAAACCATAAAGAAAATTAAATAAAGCAAACCCTACTCAAATGAGTAGGCGGAAATAAATGCACACACGCACACACTCTTCTTAATTGAAGAAAGCGATAAATAAAGCGGTAAAAATTATCTCTACACGCACGCACTCTACATAATTGAGAAAGCGATAAAATTGCAAGTCCCAGCTCAAATGAGTGGGCGGGAGTAAATTTATCTCATACACGCACGCACTCTACTTGAAAGTAAAACACACACACGCACTCTACAGAATTGAAAAACACACGCACCCACACAAAGTTTTCCTACTCAAGTGAGTAGGAAGAAAATGAAAGCAGTAAAAAGACAAGTCCCACTCAAACGAGTGGGCGGGAAATGAAAGCAGAGCGTCATTTAACTCTTAACGAGTAGGCGGAAATAAAAGCATACGCACACACGCACTCTACAGGAGTTGAAATAAAGCGGTAAAACCTAACTCATACACGCACACACACTTGCAAAAATAAGAAAAAAACAAAGTGCTCAGAAAATTAAACGACTGCATTTCTACCGCTAGAATGCGGTAGAAATGCATAAAAAGTGAAAATAAAAATTAAC
Organism: Platanthera zijinensis; assembly: GCA_039513925.1. Classification (NCBI taxonomy): domain Eukaryota; kingdom Viridiplantae; phylum Streptophyta; class Magnoliopsida; order Asparagales; family Orchidaceae; genus Platanthera; species Platanthera zijinensis. Next base: position 91,353,527 of record CM077091.1, read on the forward strand.
CGGAGGAAAAGTTTTGCAAATAAATGCAAAATGAAAGTATTCGAACAATTAATACAACTGCATTTCTACCGCTAGAATGCGGTAGAAATGCTTAAAAAGATGAAATAAAAATTAACGGACTAAAAGTTTTGAAATTAAAAAGCTAAAATGAAGTGAGCGAAAAATTATAACGACTACATTTTTATTCATAAGTTTTTTATAAAACCTCCAAAAAAGTGAGAATAAAACTAAAAAGGAACGAGAAGTTTTACATTCCTAAGAGCCTAAGTTAAAGAAAAATAAAAACGAACACTTTTAGGGGAGTTTTTATAAAACCTATATGAATGAAAATGATAAAGTGGAAAAAGCTAAAGCTAAAAAAGTGCAGAAAATGAAAACTAAACGGACGGCACAACGGCTAGAAATGCCGATAAATCCTAAATCTAACTAAGTTATGAAAGCTAAAAAGATGAAAACATAAAAGAAATACAAAAAGATGAACGAAAAATTGCTTAAGTAGGCGGATTCAAATGGATTATTCATATAATTAAGAGAGAAAAATTCAAATTTTATTAAAGTAAAAACCCTAATACAAACTAAGAGAGAGAGGGGGGAGAAATTCTCCTTACATAAAGTATGGAATCCAATTGGGCAGCACCTCCCCTAAGCAAAGTGGTCAAAAAAGTGGACAGAATAAGCTTCCTGGAAGCTCTTATTTATAGGCAAAATTTCGGGTGGGTCACGCCCGTGACTAGGGCGTGATAGGGGCGTGTCGACACTATTCATGAGCTGATCGGTGACTTGACTGGAAAGTTGACTTCGGCTGAAAACGTGGCGGTCACGCCCTAGGTCACGGGCATGACATGTGTTAGTCACGGGCGTGACTGGGGCGTGTCGGGGAGGTCGATCTGGGCGCGGTCCGGCCGCAAAGTCGCGTGCGTCGCGTCGGGCCAGGTGGCAAGGTCACGCCCATGTCACACCTTGACAGGGCATGACAGGGGGGTGTGTCGACACTATTTGATGATCACTGATCGTCGAGCTGGCACCTGTGGTCGGCGATCGTCGAGGGCATGACACGGGCATGTCGGTCATGTGACACGGGCGTGTTAGTCAACATTTTGACTTTTTGGAATTTTTCTGGAATTTTTCTGGAATAAAAATAAAGCTAAGTTAGAAATAATATTTACAAAAATAAGCAATTTATTGAATAAAACTAATAAAAAAGACAAAAAATAAATAAAATTGACTTAAATAAAATACGAAAATATAGGTATATTTACAACATCAAACACCCCCATACTTAAGCTTTTGCTATTCCAGAGCAAAAGTTTGAGGTGAACTTATAGGAATAATAAAAAACCCTAAGTTCTGCTACCGCTAAATTAATTATAAGAGAGATCAAATAAAAATATATGGGGTATAAGAGTTAAGTGCTAAAATTATTTAGATGATTTAAACAGGGCAAAAGTTTTGGCCAAAAGACTTCTTGATGTAATCAAATAGAAAGCAATAATTTATATTGGTTAGAATAATAGAAAATAGTTTGGATTTATACGAACTTTAGCTTATAGGAGTGTTATCGGAAATAATGCAATTTACGAATTATGCTCTCAAAAAGATTTTTGAATTAATTCTAGAGTCATGAAATTGGCTAAGGGGGTTGATGTTGGTTTATGAAGATGCTTGGATTTTGAGGCGAGGTTATTTTTTCTCGAACCTTCAATTTTTTTTGATTTGGATGTTAAAGGAAAACGAAATCTTATTTTCCTTAACATAAAATTTTTTCTTCTTCATAAATAAAAATAACCCAATGTATATGTGTTGGAGTAATGAATTTTATCCTCTTACTCCGTAAGTATAATCTTTAAATTTATTGGGTGCCTATGTTTACGGAATGAAATCTTATTCCCATTGACATAAGATCTTTTTTTTTTGGGGAAATATTTTTATCATACCAAGTAAGTTATGATAGGTAAGGGAGAGAAAAGAGAACTAGATTTTTAATTGAAAAATAATTGAGAGCAACCTTTATAAAATGTACGTTCCAATTTTTCAGAAAGCTAAAAGCAAGCATAATTGAATTCTATAGTCATTATTTTCTAATATGGTACACATGCTCCTATCTATGAAAAATTAGAAGTAGTGCCTAAATCGAGTCCCCTATTTTTAACAAAGTATATATAATTCTTTAAAACTTAACCCCGACTATTTAGATTTTTCAATCTATAATTAACAAATGAATAGTGAACAAAGAATTGATCAAATTCGCAAATAAATAAACTCAAAATGAAAGTTTTGGATAACAAGGAACTTAAGAATAAAATGTTTGATTTATTTGTTTCAAAACTTACATAAAAAATTTTTTGTTGTTTTTTTTTGAAGTTATACTCTTTTTTTTGTATATTTGTATTTATATCTTTAATATATACATATTAAAAAGAAAGAAAAAATGCGAAATTTTTTTTGGATTTTTAAGTTTTGTGAATTTTTTTATATTTTTAATGAAATTTTCATTCTATTTACAAAAATTTGGGAAAAAGAAAAAATATTTACAAGGATGAGAGGGAAAAAGGGAGAGGGGAAAGAGAAAGAATATTTACAAAAAGTATTTACAAAAATTATTTACAAAAATATTTACAAGAATATTTACAGAAATACAAACTAGGTAGCCGTGAGATGACTCGTTATGTGGATGGCTCGATGAGCCGGATCTCGCAGATCGAGTTAAAAATAAGTCAAAGTTTCAAAAATGAAACTTCAAAAATTTTATAAAATTTTTTTTTTTTTTGATTATTTTGTGTTATATATTTTTTTGAAGTTTTGGTTTTTTTAAATTTTTTTTTGTTTTGTTTTTGTTTGTTTTTTTTTTTTTTTTTTTTTATTTTTTTTATTTTTTTATTTATTTTTGTAAGTGAAAAAGAAAGTACGAAAATACGAAAACACCCCCATACTTAGATCCAACATTATCCCCAATGTTGTATGCTAAGCATGAGGAACAAGACAACATGTATATGTACAAAAAAGGAAAAGAGGGGGCAGAAAACGTCCCTGATCCGCGCTCGGGGAAGCCCATTAGAAACCCTGCATTTATTAGAAAAATAGAAAACATAATAAATAAAGACGTAAAAACGATAGACGTGGGGTGCCTCCCAGGAGCGCTTTGTTTATAGTCGCGTAGCTTGACTATAGTGGCGGGTTTATATATGGAGAAGGGTTATGGTTTCGCTCCAACTGATCACAGGGTCGCCCGCTATAAGACTTTAACCGATTACCGTTCACCTTAAAAGTGCCTTTTTCGGGGTGGGAGATGAGTATGGTCCCATATGGCCAAACCTCTTCAACCTTGAAGGGGCCGAACCATCGCGATTTTAGCTTACCGGGGGAAAAGCCTAAGACGTGAATTGTAAAGAAGGACTAGATCGCCCGGAGAAAAAAATTTTGGGGGTTTTAATTTTTCGATCGTGATAAAACTTAGAACGCTCCTTATAGAACTTATTGCTCTCGTAAGCGTTCGCACGCCATTCATCGAGCTCGTTTAGTTGCAGTTTTCTATTCTGAGCGGCTAAGTTAGAGTCGAGGTTTAAGAGTTTTAATGCCTAAAGTGCGCGGTGCTCCAGTTCTACGGGTAAATGGCACGCTTTGCCATAGACTAATCGAAACGGGGTACGACGGTAGCGGTTTTGTACGCCGTACGATACGCCCATAACGCGTCGTCGAGCTTAGGGACCAATCTTTCCTATTAAGTGAAACGGTTTTTCTAATATGCGTTTTATCTCTCGATTTACTACCTCAACTTGGCCACTTGTTTGCGGGTGGTAGGGGGTGGCAAGCTTGTGCGTGACTCCGTATTTAGCTAACGTCTTAGCCATTAGAGCGTTACAGAAATGCGTTCCCTATCACTAACAATAGCGCGAGGTGTGCGAAGCGAGAAAATAATTTTTTTAGAAATGTAACGACGACTCACGCATCGTTGGTGGGGAGAGCTTGCGCTTCCGCCCACCGTGATACGTAGTCGACCGCCACTAAAATATAAGAATTTTTATAAGAAGGAGGTAGGGGGCCAACAAAATCTATGCCCCATAAATCGAAAACTTCGCATTCTAAAAAACATCTTTTGGGGCATCTCGTCGCGACGTGAGATGTTACCCGACCGCTGACAGCTATCGCATGCGCGCACAAAATTGTGCGCATCTTTGAAGAGAGTGGGCCAAAAGTAGCCCGCCTCTAACGCCTTCCTAGAGGGTCCGGTTGGCTTGATAGTGCCCCCCGGCTGGACCCTCGTGGCAGTGCCTCAATATTTGTGTGCACTCCACTCCCGCGACGCATCTTCGAACCGCTTGGTCCGCGTAGATACGGAAAAGAAAGGTGTCATCCCAAAAGAAATTTTTCAAGTCGGAAAAGAATTTCTTCTTTTGATGACTTGAAAAATCTTTTGGAAGTACCCGCGCGACTAGTAGTTCGCAAAATCTGCGAACCAAGGCGAAGATGATGAAGACGAATGATGGCGAGAAGGGTTCCTCGGGGAATCTGTCATTTATTTCAAATTCGACGAGGCTTCTGCACGGGATTTTCTAAAGGGAGAGGTGATCTGCCGCTAGATTCTCCGCGCCTTCTTATCTCGGATCTCCAAGTCAAACTCTTATAGAGGAGAATCCATCGAAGAAGGCGGGGCTTCGCGTCGGCTTTAGCTAATAGATATTTAAGGGCGGAGTGATCGGTAAAAACGATAACTTTAGATAGCGTAAAATCGAGCGAAACTTATCGAAAGCGAAAACGACGGCTAAGAGTTCCTTTTCCGTCGTCGTGTAATTCACTTGTGCGAAAGTGAGCGTCTTGCTAGCGTAATAAATAGGATGAAAATGTTTTTCTACGCGTTGGCCAAGAACGGCGCCTAAGGCAATATCACTAACGTCGCACATGATTTCGAACAGAAGGGACCAATTAGGGGCCACTAAAATCGGAGAATTGATAAGTTTTTGTTTTATAAAGTTAAAAGCAAACTCGCAATCGCTACTAAAGACAAAAGGTGATTCCTTTTCCAAGAGGTGAGTAAGCGGCTTTGTTATTTTTGAAAAATCTTGAATGAAGCGCCTATAAAAGCCCGCGTGGCCTAAGAAAAACTCCTAATGGATTTTATGTTTGTCGGCTGAGGAGTTTTTCAATGATTTCAACTTTGGCCTTATCGACCTCTATCCCCTTAATCGAAATCTTATGGCGAGGACCAAAACCTCCTCGAAACCATAAAGTTACACTTTTCCCATTTTAAAATAAGATTCGTGTCCTCGTATCGCTGGAGGACACGATCAAGATTACGAAGACAATCGGGAATGAGCATCCGAATACAGAAAAGTCATCCATAAATATTTCCATAATATCTTCTACTAGCTCACCAAAAATTGTAGCATACATCTTTGGAATATAGCCGGCGCATTGCAGAGGCCAAATAGCATTCTTCGATCGGCGAAGGTGCAAAGGGGCAAGTAAAATTTGTTTTCTCTTGGTCTTCGGGGAAATGGGGATTTGGAAAAACCCCGATAAATTGTCGAGAAAACATAAAAAGGATGACCGGAAAGACGCTCAAGAATTTGGTCAAGGAACGGTAGTGGGAAAATGGTCTTTGCGGGTGGCATCATTAAGTTTGCAGTAATCGATGACCACCGCCAACCCGTAACAGTACGAGTTTGGACGAGCTCGTTTGTGCTCATTCGCCACTACGGTTAGACGCCCTTCTTGGGCACACGAATGAATGGGACTAACCCATGCACTATCAGAAATGGGATAAATAATTCCCGCATCTAATAAATTTAATTATCTCAGCTTTCATGACGTCTTTCATGTTTGGGTTAAGACGCCGCTGCGGCTGAATGGTTTTGCGGCAATTATCGTTTAAGAAAATTTTGCGAGTGCAGAAAGAAGGGTTAATCCCCTTTAGGTCAGAAATTTGTCACGCACTTTGCGTGGCGATGTTTAAGCAAACCTCCAATAAATCGGAGGTCTCCGAATCGCTTAAATACGAAGAAAATGATTACCGGGAGTGTATCATTTTTCCCCAAAAAGGCGTATTTTAGGGATTCGGGTAATGGTTTGAGTTCCAGGATGGGCGGTTCTTCTAGTGAGGTTTTAGTGCTAATGTCTTTGAACCAATTGGTTCAAAAGGCAAGTTCATAGACGCGGCCTCATCGCAATAAAAATTTTCGAGCGGAAAAATATTTTCGTTTAAAAAATCGGATTCGAAAACCAGAGAAGAACAATCTCCATAAAAAGAATCTAAAAGAATAGCAGAAATCGTCGCTCGGCGACGAGTCTTCCATAGAGGGGTTAATAGAAAAAGTAACTTGGTCATCTCCTACCCGAAGGAGAACTTGGACCATTACTTACATCAATTAACGCACGTGAGGTGCGCGGGGAAAGGGCGACGAAGTATTATTGGTACGTTGGCGTCTTCCTCGATGTCCAAGATGACGAAGTCCACCGGGAAGGTGAACTTGTCGACTCGGACAAGGACATCCTCAACAACCCCGATGGGGAACCTACCGAGCGATCCGCTAGTTGGATGCGCATATGGTAGGAGCAGGAGTACCCAAACTAAGGCAGGAAAGAGGAGAACGACATCAAATTAATGCTCGCGCCTAAGTCTGCCAAGGCGTATTTTACTAATACATCGCCAAAAAGGCACGGGATGGAGAACCTCCCGGGTCGTTTTGTTTTAAGGGCAATTTATAGTAAGAGCGCCGATCGAGCAGACAGCGTTGAGAGATATATGCGAAATATCCTCGAGTTTGCGTTTATTAGAAAGTAGTTCTTTTAAAAATTTCGCATATTTAGGCATTTGCGAGATAGTCTCGCAAAAGAACATTAATATGAATTTGTTTAAGTAATAAAATAAATTTTTCATATTGCGCATTTACTCGCTCATTATCTAACTTATGCGGGTAGGGCAACGCCTTGTTTAAAATAGTTTTATCGTTAAAAATCGGTAAGGGTTGCGTAATCGAAGAAGAGGGAAGAGGGGTCGGAGGTGAAATATGTACCTGAGGATCGATCCGTTTTGGATCGACACCTCCTTACGTACGGAGGGTTATAGCGTTGGCGGTTTCCCTTAGATTGGGCTCCGTGTTCCCTGGCAGTGCCCCCAGG